>OY977950.1:18870769-20115769 GCA_963854355.1 Epinotia brunnichana | reverse complement strand
TTGTTAATAGGCACGGATCACTACTGTCTGTGGTCAAGGGGCGAGAAGGATCTAGTAAACTTGTTCTTACTTGATTAACCTTGAAATGCCGAGGTGGACCGTTGGGGAGACGTTGGTAAAGTACCAAAAGCTGCAATATCCGGTGACAAACCCGTGACATGGCGAGGAATTGCCACAATTAAGGGCCATTCACATTTATTGATTTATTTATTTAGTCCATTTTTTACATAGTAGCTTACAGTGCAGTACACCAAATCGCGTCATTATATTTAATTTACAAACTTATTGCTACTTAATTATTCATTTAAATGTATTTAATACATCATAATTTGACTACCAAAAACATATATTAATTATCATTACTTTTCTAAATAATTTTATGTCACAATATATTATTGAGAATGAGAATGAGAATGAGATATTTATGTTTTATTTCATTTAATAAATACAACACTATAATTAAACTAAACTAAAACCAAAATACATCTAAATAAAACTAAAATATATCTAAGAACGACCCCTGCGGCATGGTACCGAAGACGCTGGCAGCATTTCCTCGCTGGATCGCCAGGCCGATGCGTTGAGCGAGGAAACTGCCAGCTCTAATTATTGATATACATGTCATACATTTTACATGGACTATATTAAACTATAGGTTAGTTTAGGTTATGTGAGGGTTAGTTAATTTTAATTTTATATTAATTTTAGTATACGTTGGTCAATTCTATAAATTAATTTAAGTGTAGTATTTTAATTTAATAAAATTACTACAACTCTTATTTCATCATTTAACAATTTTAACATTCGAATTACATAATATAATTGTCTTATTAGTCAGTCTTCATCAACATAAATTAATTTATATCGTAACATGCTAGGTCAATTCACATTTCTTTGAGTTTTTTACAGAATATAGCGTCACTTTCGGTGTTAATGACATCATACGGAAGGGTGTTGTAAATCTTTACACCAATGACACCGAGTGACTTTCGAGCCTTCGTCAGTCGGCGCCACGGGACGTGCAAGAGGTGTTGGCCGCGCGTGTTCCGGCCGTGGCACTGCCCACGGGTCATATATAAGTCTAGATTTCCACGTACATATTTGAGGCTGTTAGAATATAGACGCAAGGTAATGTCAAAATTTTTTGTTCCTTGAATAATGACTGTGCCGGATAATCATAGGGTTTTTTTAGAGATTATCCTAAGAGCACGTTTCTGTAATCTGAACAGCCTAATGCAGTCCGCTGCAGTGCCCCATAGCTCGACACCTTGAGTTAGTATTGAGTTAAAGTACCCATAGTAGGCTGTTCTCAGGTTTTGAGGTGTCAGAGATAGTGCAAGCCTTGAGAGGGCAAAGCACGCTGATGATAGCTTGTGCAGTGAAAACTCACTGCTGGCTATTATGTTTTTCTGCCATCTGTGTTCCTTTTTGGTAGTTAGGTCGTTTGATGGTGAACTTCATTGCGTTTGTTGTACTTAGATACGTTCTCAGTTGTCTATGTGATTTCAGGTTTTTCTCGAAGATGGCGTTTACTGGTTAGTTTTATTTTTCTGCCGTATTAAATCTCCTTGATTCACGTCGTGTTGGGGTCTGGCTGATTTTTGGCTATTACTTTTTTAAATTATTCAAAACTTGAATTTTGTACAAGATCCTTCTAGAACCTTGTCAAATTTGGAAAGAAAATTTACAGACCGGGCATTCTGTTAGAGGATTTTGGCAAATAAACGTGATATTTTTCCTGCACGTTTGTGTCAACAGTTTAGTTGAAGATTTTTTAGCCTACAGCAGTTTTAGGAAACCGTGTTTGGAACCTCCTTCTTTTACAAAGCAGGAATCGTGTTACTGTGCTGTTATTTGCGCCGCAAAGAAAGCGGTTCGCAGGTTCTCCTGAATCCAGGTGTTGGGGAAACCTACTCCTCCTATTCCGAAGCAGGAGTCGAGCTACCCTTCTGTGTTTACGCTGCGAACAAGGCAGTTCGCAGTCTCCTCTTTTACTGGATTTTTCTTGAAAAGGCCAGACGCCGATATTAGCGTTCTGGGTAAGTTGTGCTCGTTTATTTACGAATTTGGCTTGTTGTTACGTCAACCGCACCTGGGTTTTTACTTTTTCTGTATTTACTTTGTAGCTTTTTGGAACGGGCTACGAGATTTTCCTGCCACGCCGTGTACCGCGTTTGACTCCGCCACTGCCATTGCCTGAGCCCAGGAGTCTGTGAAGAGCGCTTGCCGTTTGTTTAAGACGTACATTGGCGTCTGAGTGCAAGGACCCGCGCCTTGCGCGTACTCCACTTCGGAAGCGGACCTCCGCTGAGTAACTCCGGATGCTGCGACCTTTTTTTTAACCTTTTAAAAAAACGTGTTTACTTAATTATCCGTAGTTAGGAAGACTTAGGATTTCATTTTAAAACCTTTTGTTTAATGTGTGCAACTAGATTTTTACCCTTAGCATTGTCTGTACGCTTTATCTTACCTCAAGTGAACCTCTGTATGAAGGTCTCAACTCTTGACAGGTTTTTCATCAGATGCATGCCATCAATTTTCCCCTAAATTCTGTAAGGCAGTAGTACGCCACCGTCTGTAGTTTTATTCGGCATTCCCTATTAGTTATATCATTCACCCATTTATCCATCCATCCATCCATTTCGTTCATCCCAATTCCGTTTATTTCACCATACCAGTGCGACCCTTCAAAGTTGGTTCTGTTCGTCGGGTTCAGGATAGCGCGTGAGCCAGCGCATTTCTTTGCGGTCTCTGGAGGTGTTCGGGAAATCTAGTTGTAAACTATTGTGACAACCGTACCCTGTTTTAACGTTTTACTCAGCCTAAAAATAGTGTTATGTGGTTTCGCGTTACAGTCTGTCTGTCCGGATGCTGCGACCTTTTTTTTAACCTTTTAAAAAAACGTGTTTAATTAATTATCCGTAGTTAGGAAGGCTAAGGATTTCATTTGAAAACCTTTTGTTTAATGTGTGTAACTAGATTTTTACCCTTAGCATTGTCTGTACGCTTTATCTTACCTCAAGTGAACCTCTGTATGAAGGTCTCAACTCTTGACAGGTTTTTCATCAGTTGCATGCCATCAATTTTCCCCTAAATTCTGTAAGGCAGTAGTACGCCACCGTCTGTAGTTTTATTCGGCATTCCCTATTAGTTATATCATTCACCCATTTATCCATCCATCCATCCATTTCGTTCATCCCAATTCCGTTTATTTCACCATACCAGTGCGACTCTTCAAAGTTGGTTCTGTTCGTCGGGTTCAGGATAGCGCGTGAGCCAGCGCATTTCTTTGCGGTCTCTGAAGGTGTTCGGGAAATCTAGTTGTAAACTATTGTGACAACCGTACCCTGTTTTAACGTTTTACTCAGCCTAGAAATAGTGTTATGTGGTTTCGCGTTACGTGCAAAAAGTGCTATTGTTGAAATAATTATATACCTAAATTACAATCGTGTATATTTGCAAGTGTGTGTTTATTTTCTCTACACCGTAGTTTTACTGCACTTGTTAGCAACTGCATCAATATGGGGGGTCCATGTAAGAACTGAGTCTATAGTGAAACCTAGATATTTTACATGTTCGAGTGGGAGGTTAATGTTGTCTACTACGATTTCATACGGACTTAATTTGATTTTAACGAACGAAACGAATAAGCGGCGCCGGTGCCGTGGCGGATGCGCGCACGCCGGCTGTCCATTGCGTGCAGGAGGAACGTACAGGCCCATTTGTTCCAACACGGATGGATTATTAACCCTACCGTTAACCAGGTCGTAGTAGTGTACCAGGAGCAGCAGTTTACGCCTAAGCTCTAGAGTTTCAAGCCCTACCATCACTCGTACAAACCGAGAGGGGTACAAATAGGGATTATACGCGAAAGACCTTCTGTTTAAGTGCCTCGCGAACTTCCTGTGATATTTTTTCTATTAGGAGACTACATTTTGATTCATAGGGGTTCCATGCTATTGCTCCATTTTATTATATGTGAAACATTAAGATGTAACGATTAATTACTTATTATCATCAAAGGGTTATAGTTATATTTATGATGTAGGGATATCCTGGCAGGGTTGTTTCAGAAAGATGAAATGATTCTGGGCTTAATGGCAAGCGAAGCAGTCCATCAAGTCCGATTGGGTGTCTTGTTGTCATGAGTGGAATAATACTCTACATTTGGGGTACGATTTGAGACAAATATTTCACATGTAATGAACGGGTTGCTTTGGCATTACCTATAGATTCTCGCTATAGAATTAACAAACGGAGGTTTAAATAACTTAGTTAAGTTCGCATTGAGAGTAGGGTTGGGCAAGGTGATGCTGAGTTCCGCGTTTGATTATATGTGAAACATTAAGGTGTAACGAATAATTACTTATTACCATCAAAGGGTTATAGTTCTATTTATGATATAGGGATATCCTGGCAGGGTTGTTTCAGAAAGATGAAATGATTCTGGGCTTTATGGCAGGCGAAGCAGTCCATCAAGTCCAATTGGGTATCTTGTTGTCATGAGTGGAATAGTACTCTACATTTGGGGTACGATTTGGGTTAAATGTTTCACATGTAATGAACGGATTGTTTTGGCATTACCTACAGGTTCTCGTTATAGAATTGTCGTAGGAGTTTGACCATTGTAGTATTCACTTATTTGCCGATTCTAAAGGTATATCTGTATAGCTTGGCTAGCCAGCTGCACCACCACTCCCGATAACGGTCGGGCCATGACTGCTGTCATCGTGACGTATGCGCACTAGATAAGCACAGATACACTACATCCCTTTCTTGTTTTAATGAAAAGGAAACCTATTCATGTAATCTATTTATGTAAATTAAATTATCTATTTAAGTATAGAATCATGTTTATTTATTACGTATTTATGAATTTTACTAGTGAATGAATTTTACTTTATTCCTGCATATTTGAATCCTCTCGCTCTCTAGTCTCTTGATTACAACCTTTCCATTGACCTTCACCCTGTTTCATAGGCAGGACATTTCTCCGATATATTTGTCCAGTACTATCATTTCAGACTTCGACATCACCAGTATCACCACCTTTCCTCTTTTTAATAGTGCGAGTGCCTATCTCGTACTTAGTCCAACCTAAGCTTGTTTTATTTGTTCATTTTTTTTCAACCCAATGTTAATAATATTATGCACTTATATACCTGTAATTACCACTGTTTCTATAAATGAACCTCAGCCACGAGAAAACCCGGCGTAAGAACCTGTCTGTCGGTTTATTATAAAATTTATAAATAACATTATTCCGATATTATAAAATTACAATACTACTAAGGAACACCTATTTATTTACTTTTCCCGCTAGATCACACATGTATTTTAATGTACATTTATGTAAGGTAGGTACCTAACTCATAGAAGTCATAAAACATCAATAATGCTTACATGATGTATTTCAATGTCCGATTTAATATTACCCCCAATAGTATGCAGGGAAGTTTTAATTAGGGGAATCAATTACACCGCCACCAGAGTTTTACCTGTGGTACTTGATGTAAATATTATTTTCCATTTCCAACTTTTAGCAGTCTGTATTTATCTTACAGAGGTATGCCCTACACACCTTTTTTGACACATCGTTACATATAGTTGATTCTGTTAGCGCTTCGAAGGAACGCGCAACGAATATAGTAGGTATTTATACTTAGCCTCTGTTCTATACACATATCAACATAAATTGAACAACACAATGCCATACATGACTGAATTAGGCACACTTGTGTACTGGTTAAATTTAAACTCGTGGTTTGGAGACTCTACATATATCAGACTCTACATATCGACTCTACATATCGACTATACGTATCGACTATACATATCGACTCTACATATCGACTCTACATATCGACTCTACATATCGACTCTACATATCGACTACATATTGACTCTACATATATACTCTACATATAGCCTCTAAATATCGACTCTACATATTGACTCTACATATCGACTCTGACACCAGTCTGTTATCATTTTCCAGATTTGGCTTTCTTCCAATTTTACGCTGTCTGATAGTAATTATTCCTTAAACTTTTCGAAAGATATCAACTGCCCTAAATACCCAGCATATTACTTTTCCTGTAAAATATATTTTAAACTAGACACAGTATCAGTTAACGACCAGCTAGAATGGTAAGGCAATAATCAATATTGACTATAAAAGTTGTTTATTACATTTTCGTATTCAACTAATAGTAATTTGTGGACTTGGTATTTTATTAATATATTCTCATCAATTATTGCCACCATTAATTGGCACCTAACGTTGACGCGATGAAATATCCAGATATGTTACTGAAATATACAGACACATGACTTACTTTAGCATGTTCCCTATATATTCTATAACAGCCAAAATAAACATCATCAGTATTCGCAATATTTGGATAGCCATATTAATTAAATACGTTGACTGCTACTAATGCCATTGTCTTTATCTCAATAAGCTACAATCGCTTTTACCGTCACTGCAATTCTTTTTTATCTTTTTTTTTTTTGTGCAAATTTATTAAAGGTATAAATTGATAAAGGGTTCTCGATATATATATTTTTTATCTTTATGTTACATTAAATACGCTTCAGGTATCCATTACATCAGTTCCCTTTTTTCCCGCTTGGGAATCCACAATCTGTTAGGAAGTGTTATTTAATTCTTGTCCATGCTTGGTACATTTCTTTTCAAATATGTGCCACTTCTCCGCCCACCAATGGAACACTCGTTTCACTATATGTTGAACTTCATAACCAGAATACTTTATTTCATTGCCCACCTTCAAGAACTACATACTATGTAGGTAACTACTTACTTTATCATTTTACTATCATCTAATATAGATACTTGCAAAGCTTCACATCAGTACGGCAAAACTGGATGAAAATCGTGATCATCTACATGATCAAATTACTTTGATACATAATATGTTTAGGTATAGTGCTACATTGTGAAGTCACACGCTGATTCAGAAACCTTGCGTGGATGCTTAGTCCAGATATATATTATATCCGTTATTTCCCAATCTCGTGACTTGTTTGTAATACTATACTACTTTCCGAATTAACATCCGTACTTTGTGATAGAATCCCTCAATTACTCGGACGACACATGTACAACACAGAACTACTCTTCTAAATGCCATAATAACTTCCTTGATAATGTGAAAGGCATGTTTTGTATGTAACGTAACACCAAGTTATTAATTAATTAGTCATCACAAGTATTACTTGCACTTGAGACCAGCGCTGGCTGCAAAGCTAGCAACATGCTGAGCAGGGTCAATTTCGTGACAAAATGTGTATTGTATTATTTCTTTTGTATGTGTTATTTTTTTTATTGTCACGAATAAATATTTGAATTTGAATTTTGAATTTGATAATGTTCCTTTTATAAAGTGTTGACCACCATATGTTATATAATGTTTAACCCTATACGTAGTGACCATATCAGTTTCATAATGCAAGTAGTTCCAAGACCTCACTTTGTGACCCGAGAGGTCATCGCTGTCACTCTTCGAACGTATATTCAGGGCAACTCAACTGCGTTACACCATCCAGCAGCTAGCATAACAAATGTGATATCTGTGTCGCGTCGCATATAATTATAGGTAATTTATGTCCAATAGTTGAGAAATATATTCGTATATGCATTATCACTAATCAATGGATAACCGGAAATGTAGTGCTTACTTGATATGTGGGCAGAATGACTATTTAGCTAATTATAATTTCATCATCTATTCATAATATACGAATCACTCAAAATTACACATAGTAATTTTTAGGAGCCTGTTTTGTGATCGTCAGTTTTTAAGTAAATTAAATAAGCAACATTTAAATTATCATACGGTTAAATTATTTTCAAATTCAATTATTATTATTCTGGGTTTTAATTAAAATCCATAAAGATATCAATAACAATAACTATTGCAAATAGATGTTACTTTATAGTATGTAGGTAACGTTAATGTAACACCTATATTCCATCTTTATGTCCCCGTCTTGGGTCATTACCCCGCATACACGGAACAGAAAATAATTCGTGTAATTATACGTTTTATCACTTAATTGATTTGTGTATGATTGTCCGCAAATATTTATTTATTTATTTAATGCACTTTGGCATATTTTCATCTCCTTGGCACTTTATATGCTCCATGGCATATTTGACACACTGTGCTTTCTGTCACTTAGTCTAATTAGTCTTTGATGTGCATTCAAGCACCACATTTGTGCTCACTTGCACCTTGTGCAATTTGGTGTGCATCGACCCACCACATTTTTTTTTATTTTTTTTTTATTTACACCTTGTGCAATTTGATGTGACATGTTTTGGGGTGAATCAATCCATTTAATAATCAGATAACTTAACAGCCATCTGTTTATGACAATTTTTGTCAGGTATTCTGCTCAAATGGATTTACTAAGCGGAATATTTGTCTGCCAGATTCGGTTATCTGCTACTTTCAAAATAAGCCCGTTATGTCAATTTAATGACCAGATAAGTTAATCTGCTTTTACTGATTCAGTAATCAGGTTTTGTTTATTCAAAAATAATTAGCACGTGACAATTTAATGTCCAGATTCAGTAATCTGCTTCTTTCAGAATTAGTATGTTATGTCAATTTAATGACCAGATAAGTTTATCTGCTTTAACTGATTCAGTAATCAGGTTTTGTTAATTCAAAAGTAATTAACACGTGACAATTTAATGTCCAGATTCGGCAATCTGCTTCTTTCAGAATTTGTCTGTTATGTCAATTTAATGACCAGATAAGTTTATCTGCTTTTACTGATTCAGTAATCAGGTTTATTTAATTCAAAAGTAATTAACACGTGACAATTTAATGTCCAAATTCGGTAATCTGCTACTTTCAGAATTAGTCTGTTATGTCAATTAAATGACCAGATCACTTTATTTGCTTTTATTGGTTTTGTCAGTAGGTTTTGTCAATTTAATGACCAGCTAAATTTATCTGCTACAAGTGTGTCAATTTAATGACCAGATAAGTCTATCTGCTTTAACTGATTTAGTAATCAGGTTTTGTTATTCCAAAACTAATTAACACATGACAATTTAATGTCCACATTCAATCTGCTGCTCTTTACATGATGATCTGCAATTCTGTACATATATGTCAATTTAATGACTAGATAAGTTTATCTGCTTTTATTGATTTAGTAATCAGGTTTTTATTCCACCAATAATATACAAACACGTGACAATTTAATGTCCAGATTCAGTAATCTGCTCAGCTCAATTTAATGATCGAATATTAATGGTATCATATTTTCTTATTATAAAAAGGCAGCGCATTTAAGTAGTTACTCACGTATTTTAGCACTCGATTATTATGTTGAATTAGGCTACAACAACATTTAAGATAAGTAGATAAGTACACTGAATAAAATGTTATGCCTCGAGAAACATTTAATTATCTTGGGTGGCAAACATACATAATAATACAATCTTGCCACATTATCAATTAAATGACCAGTTTAAACACTGCTACTATAATGTTTACAGGTAATTTTCCTGCTGAAGCCATTCCTGCTGTTGCCGTACAGTTTAGTTACATACCTGGCATACGCATAGGTAACATACAAAACTTTGACGTTCCAATTTGTGAACATCCTACAACTCCCTAATCAGGCTCACGCATTATATCACCGTAAGCACCCAATACGCCGTATGGATTAATCACGCATTCAATAATAGCACTGATGCATTATTTATAGGGTCAATCAGATGTAGTTGAACAAATTAGTTAGATAAGGCGTTATACGCCCAAAGTATTTAAGTTGGTACTTAGTATTCACTTTTCCTGTTTACCAAATTTTATTTGAATTCTGGTATAATAAAATGTTACAATTTAAAGTGTTAATTAGTTAAATATTCAATTAGTTGGTTTAATAAATGTTATTAAACATAATTAACAACCACTATAATAAACATAAGTCTAATGTATTTGCATGCTGTTGAGAACAGCTGAGAGAACGTGGAACAATAGTGCTTTTACTCTAAGGCATGTAACGTTAGCCTTTTTCTGCAAACAAATTATATTATTATCATTATTTAACACATTCCGTTGGTAACAATCATTGCCGATGTTAGCCTAAATCTAACGACTTGGACAAGGAGCAATGTAAGACCGTTAAGAGTACCGGTTTAAATATTCATTATCAGCTCTGTAAATCGCTGTACGTTGTACTTTAAATAAACTAAACTCGTATACTGAACTGCATTACTAGTCTGGAATTTCTTGACGTAATGCATAATTATAATTATGCTTGTCCCTTTTTAAGAAGATACTTGTGACTTTAATGGGTTATTTTCATTTCCCTTTTGCTATAAGAGTGCATTTCAAACCAACAACAACCAATAATATCCCCATACCCTTTTTCTTTTTTAGTAAAAGTACTTTTAGTACTTACTTTTATCCTCGTCGCCACATTCACTTATTTGCCGATTCTAAAGGTATATCTGTATACTTGGCTAGCCAGCTGCACCACCACTCCCGATAACGGTCGGGCCATGACTGCTGTCATCGTGACGTAGCACTAGATAAGCACAGATACACTACAACCATATAAGTTAAGAACATGAGTTTGTTTGGTATTTCTTCTCGAAACAGACCGTTAGGTTGGAAACGCTGGTAACTTCATTCTCTGGGTCATAAATCCATAGGTTAGTTAGGAAGGTAAAGTGGCAAGGACGCTCTTTCCCCATCCGCAACAAGAGAGTAGCCAGTGTGAGTAATAAAAGATTACTACACAACCCGTCGATAGAACCTTTGTACAAAAACCCAAGTATCTAGTGCAGATTTCTAGCTCAATGAAGGGTAAAATAAATAATGTTGTTTATATGAATTCTAATAGCTACTCCTTGTTCAACAGGAGCGTGTAATAGGCGGTAGGGGATTTTTACAAAAAAACATAAAAATGTTTTAACCATAAAGCCATTCACAATATAAGATTCCACTTCTCAAATTTAGGTTGACCGTATTTGACAAGAAATAGGGAAAATTAGCAATTGGAAGTTACGTTCAGATAGGTTCAATTAAGTACAGATAGGCTAGCTTTAAAAATGTTAGAGACGAAGAGTCCATTTCCTGTCAAGCTTATCATAAAAGAGCCTGGGTTATTACGGTGCACAACATCTCGGGGTTCCTACCACTAGCGATCACAATTAGCCATTTCTTCAGGTATTCGTAATAAAAGCACACAACATAAGTAGGTTTAATAAAGTAGGTAAATAAGTGCAATTTACAGTAGAGTCGTCAATTAGTTTGCTTTAAAGTTTAAGATTAAATTCCTGCATTTGTTCAGAGCTTCTTCAGAGCGACGGGGTTAGGGTTTCTTTGGGGTTTTATTCGGGGGTGATAGCGAAATGAAGGGGGGAGGTTACATCCTGTTTTGTATAACAGCTAGCTGTAATGTATATTGTAGAATGTAGGTACCGTAATGATAATCCCTCTAAAGAGGGCATACCTTGGTGGTTTTAGACGGTAGTCCGGGGGGTTCCCGGGAGCCCGTCATACCCATCCTAGTTCCTCGGCTAGGTGGGATGCGTAAAGGCATTTCCCCAAGTAAAAAAAAAAAAAAAAGGTCGGACATAAAGTGCACATGCCATATACTAGTACAGCGTCAAGCGGACGTTTACCTTATTACAATTTCACAGACTTTTTCCCTTTATAATATTGATAGAGTATAGATGTAACCTAAGATTTAAAATAAATATGTACAGTCATGATAATAATGATTTATTTATTAACAATCAACTTGAATCATTATGTTAGTAATAGATTTAATATAGGTACTATTGTAGTGTTAGTAACAAGTTTTTTTTTCAATTAATTTTTGCGCACGCGTAACAACTAACGTTCTGTGCAAACTTGAGTAAAATATATCTATAATAAATGTTAAACTTTTATTTATCACAAATATTGGTTAATAGCCTGAGAAAATTACGGTTTTTTTGGAAATAATTCAATATCAGGCTAATTATTTGTACACGGCTTTTATGTGTTATTTTAAACAACTTTTACTATTGACATCAATAATTCTATGGATCGGAAGTTAAGAAAAAAAATTAACCCGCAAGCAAAAATGCTATCAGTATTTTTATAATGAAAACATGTTTGAGTACACAAATTTGGAGACTTACTCCCTGAATCCAAAAATATATACATCAGGAAATAACGGCATTTTAATTAAATATTTTACGACCTTGAGATAATATTGAATTTCATCTGGCCTATAGAAAGGTTTATCCATTAACAAAAATAAGTGGATTATGCGCGTATCCCAAAGAACGTATATAGACGTAGTCAATTGTAAAGTAAAGAAAGTTTATACCATTTTTGCCTGATTTTTACGGAATTTATGAAGATTACTTTTCATTATTTATTACCGTATCGGTATTAAATTTAGGTGGATTATTAATGAATATTTAGTCAAATTACCCGACCTATTTTGTGGTGTAAAAATATCTCTGATATCAATATATTGTTGTGTTTTCATAGAGCGAAACCGTAAAGGTCTCAGGCTATAAATACAAAAGTACAGTACAAAAAGTAAACATGAGAAACCACGGAAACAAACGAATCGAGTCAGTTTATTATTTCACTAACACCGAATACTGATCTGCAGCTAAGAACGAGTTTTAAACTAACCCTTAGTACTATGCATCAGACTCCAGAGCTACGAGTATAAGTATGTCGGAAAAAAAAACCACCAATAACATTGCTAACGCTCACGCATCTATTCCGATTGGTGGATTTTTCCTCGCACACCTCTCAGCTGCCTCGCACAGGTACGTTTTGGCCTTTGGCACCCTGTCCCAAAACCGAAGCCATGTCCTAGAGAACCGAACCCGGAAACCTGACGTCTCGTAATGAGTAATAGTAGACGCCGGGAAAAAAAAGGCTTGCCGGGTGAATATTATAGACGCCCTAGTGCCTAGGTATAGACGCCCGACAGTAGGGCGGCTGGATAGTGATACGAAGCCGGCCAGGCATGTATAGTGCTTTTCTCAAACATGCAATGAAGCTTTTTTTGTAGGTATTTAAAAAGCTCCAAGAAATCAAACTAATTTTCATGGCTGAACGCTGTGACGCTGTGCCACAATTTGTCAAATAAATATTGAAAAAATAGTACATTACTATAGAGGCCGGGAAACGAAGGGTTGCTGGCCAAGTAGATATAGACTTATACGGATAGTAGGCCAAGAAAATTAGATACAAAAAAGACGTTTTGAGGAATTAATTCTCATAAAGCTGGAAATCTCAGGAGGTGAGCTAAACTTTTGGGAGCTCAATTACCGCGAAATTTTTGCTCTTTTTTCAGTTATTTGCATATAGCACAAAAACGGTACGTCGGATGGAAAACGTATTCAAGACAATATTAAAAAAAATAAAAAATAAAAATAAAAAACATTTATTTCAGACCATACAGATCCATAGTTTTGAAGAAGGTCAAATTCTGCGGCGAGCCTACGTGGACACTCACTACCCTTGAGTGTTTTACAAGCGAACCTGAGCCGGCCGAAGGCCCGAAGATGAGGTTCCAGGTCCGCGAAGGCCGAAGGCCCGAAGATGAGGTTCAAGGTCCGCGAAGGCCGAAGGCCCGAAGCGTCCCTCCAGAGCGCGCTCTCGGAAACCCTACCCCCGAGTGTCTTTAAGCGAACTTGAGTACCGAAGGCCCGAAGCGTCTCTTCAGAGCTCGCTCTCTACGCGAGTCCACACGGACACACACACTCCGCACTCTCTCACAAGCAAGACGTAAGAGTGCAAACTCCGACTTACAAAAATACCTTCCGCTTTTCGCTTCCCATAGCGGCATTTCACTTTCCTTTTCCTTGGAAATACTTACCCAATTCCAGTCTGATTTTGAATAAAAGTCCAACTAGAAAATGACACCAGTATAAGCAAAAAACTAGTTTTTTCAATACACTGGTACTTTAATTATATGCTTGTATCTACTTGTTCGACGATTGTATTTTTTTTAACATAACACACGAATATTTTTGAAAATGTGTTTATATCTATATGTAGTGAGCATTAGTGGCTTGTCACGATATTTTTCTTGTAGGTGAACCTGTGCAAAAGGTGTCAAAAAATAATAAAACAACATTAAAAGTAAATTTTTAAAAGAAGTTTAAGGACATGGTGTTGATTGAATATATGCACTTTATAGCCTATTCTATTTTTATTCATGAGTATTTTGTTGGGTTACTCTATCTTGCACAGTTTACCTATTATGACACTTTAAATGACAACCTGATTTTTTTTATACTAATCTAAATTACTCGAAAACAAAAGAAAATCTTGGACTGATATTAAGCATGTAGTGATCTTAGGACCTGCCAGTACACCCCCTGAAAGGATCATCAAATCCTTCGTCGGGGCCTCTCTCACTAGCTTAGCCTGCTAAACCCTTTTTCCCAGTTCCTTACCTTATTAGACCTTTGATTTCGACTATGCCATTGAACCAAATTTGAAGTTTTTGATATTCATTCGACGCTGAATTTAACCCTCTTTAATATTGTCTCGAATACATTTTCCATTCGACGTACCGTTTTTGTGCTTTATGCAAATAACTGAAAAAAGAGCAAAAATTTCGCGGTTATTCGGCTCCCAAAAGTTTAGCTCACTTCCTGAGATGGTACAAACTCGGATTACATGCATTTTGGGCCAAATTAAGGTATTTAAACGATTTCCAGCTTTATGGGAATTCATTCTTCGAAGAATTCTAATTTTCTTGGCCTATAGGGATACGCGGCCGGCAACCCCGTTCCTCGCCGAGATTCTTAGATCTCAAACTTGTAATGAAAAAAAAAGTAGGGAATTTGTTTTATTCGTAGGTTAACACAACTGAATACTTAATTAATAATACGTTTCTGACAGCTTTCAGTGCTGTCACATCATAACCTATTTCATAACATAATTGTGTCCCACATTTCTTACTAACTATTAATCCGCTTATTCCCTAAATTAAGTAATAGTTTATTGTTACATGAACTTATATCTAACTATATAGACGAGGCACTACAACAAAGAAAACAGACATATAATTTTTATGAAATTTTCATACGCCGTCATGTACCTAACTTTTGAGTTCGGGGGCAGTAAATTATTCATGGCTACTTCTGCATCCACTCGCAATTCCGGAGGCCTACAGTTCAATTCCATATCACTTTCGTCCAAACTCATTTCGAAATCGATGGCTTTTATTGGAAAGTTTCAAAATAATTACGAACTATTGAGAAATCCGGCCAACGAGAAAAGAAAACTTTAATCAATTTACGCGCCAAACTATTTTTTAAACCTGTTTGAAGTAACGTTTTACCCGGTGACATTAACATCATTAGTCCTAATGTTTTTGTGTTTTTTTGGTGATTGAATGCCATGCCGTTGTGTCACAATTTGACGTTTATAAACAAAAGACGGTTGCTTTGCAGGCCTAGGTGTGTAAGGTTGTATGAAATTCCTTTACTTATCATCTTACCAATAATCTTAAAAAACAGCGAGTATGTTAAATAACCTATCAAGTTCCCGCCCAACTTATTTTTTTTACGTATGTAATGATAATGTACTTACACGGCATGACTCGTGGTGCCAGTTTAAATTTACATACCTACTTAAAAAAAATAAAAACATTAGAATCGATCACAAATTTAAATGTTTTACATATGTCATTAAAATTATTAAACGGCGGCCGACCAACCGTAGGGAGGCCGGATAGTGTTACGAAGCCGGCAAGCCCTTTTCAGGGCCAGGCATGTATAGTACTTTTCTCAAACATCATCATCATCATCATCATCATATCAGCCGAAAGACATCCACTACTGGACATAGGCCTCCCCCAAAGAGTGCCACAATGGCCGGTCCTGCGCCACCCGCATCCAGCGGACTCCCGCGACCTTTACCAGGTCATCAGTCCACCTTGCGGGGGGCCTACCCACGCCGCGCCCTCCGGTACGTGGTCGCCACTCGAGAACCTTTCCGCCCCAACGTGTTTCTCAAACATGCAATGAAATAAATAAAAAAAAACTGCAAGAAATCAAACTAATTTTCATGGCTGAACGCCGCCGTGATGCTGTGCCACAAATTGTGGTATGAACATTTAAAAAAAATACTTTCCGGTCTAGGCCTTCATATTTGTATGAAATTCTTTTACAATTCTCTCGAGTTGTTCCACCCGAAACTTGATACTTTGAAGCCTGTTATAACGCACGTAATGACGACATTTCATTGCATGTTTGAGAAAACACATTTTGACTAAGTAACAGCTGCTTCTTATTAATCTTCTCATTTAGAACTTCGTCACATAGTTGTCGTGTGCGTACATCTCTTTACTTCGAGGGTCTGTCACTGTGTCCCGCTCTTCTTTCTTGTATTGCACGTAAATAAATCTGTGAACAAAAACATCATGGCAAATAAATGGAGGATACAATTAACTACAAAATACACGTTTAAATAATTAATAAAGTTTGACGCATTCTGAGAGCGTTGTTCACTTTGGAAAAATAATGCCTGCAACATATACAGACAGCGACTGATCGCCTAAGTATTTCGTTAAGTTTTCGCTAAGTGTTCCGTATCTAAAAACCCTACTACTTAAAAACGAATAATAGGAGCATAGTAAAAAACCTCGTTAATCTATGTATCTATTTTAGAGAATATATATACATAGGTCTAAATTTGACGGAGAAAATAGGGCACCATGGCCACAGATTATATAATAGTTCTAACGAACAGATGCTCGACTCCGAATAAAAAAGCGCATACCTACCGCTTTCCATGCCTACTAAATTTAACAATGGAGCTACCTTGGACGCGCCGGTCGTTGCTCGCACTTGCCGGCCAATAGACGCTAGGGTTGACACCACTTAGAAATGATTTTATAATTAATAGTTGAGTGAAATAAAAACACCCACACATTCCATGCACTTCACTGATTAGGTTACCTATTTGAATTGCTATCGTTTTTCAATTATTATTTTCAAAAGACTTATAAGTTTTTCCCAAGATTCTGCCAGTATCTGAACTGCAAAGTTACAACTTACATTCATACATACATACCTACATACACTCAACGTCAAAAGTATCGCACCTTACCTACCTTTCAAACGATACTTTAATATCGACAGGGTACAGTAAGTATCTTAGGAGTAATAATCGCTTGAAACGAATTTTAGAAAAGGTGCGATACTTTTGACGCCGAGTGTACAGGCATATCAACGCAGTATGTTAAATAAATTTTAATGTCATCTATCTCTCACCCTGTATATGGTCACGACAGTCAAAATGTAGGTACCTATTAATCTACCAGCTACCACATATAACAAAACGAAACTTGTTGCGCAGGTAACTTCATTAAAGTAATAGGTGTATCCCGGCGACAGTACGAAATAAAGTTTGGTAGGTAGCTAGGTGTACCTACGAGTACCTATCTTGGTTATCTATAACGTAAGTAAGTATATAAATAACGTCATATTGTATGTATAAAAGTTTAAAAGTAGCATTGCAAACTTGGAATTAGTCATTAGGCATAAGTTGTTTTAAAATATTCTGATTAAGTACTTACCTACGTTTCATTCTCGCGAGTGCATTCCAAGCCCTTCCAAAAGGTTATAAGTCCCTAGAGCAACGACGATGTTTACGCCCTTTCTTAGGCCGTGCAATGCATGCACCCCGCAAATCTTACTAAGTAAAATATTATACTAAGTGCTCCTAGACAGGGATAAATATAAACATGAAATAAATACAAACAACTAAATAATTAATTTGGACATAATGGCAGTGGCGGAGTACCTAAACTTACGGCTACGGCTCGGGGTAGATAGGTATACCAAATTACCAAAACTCAAGCAGGCCTTAAAAATGTATTACGTAAGTATTTGAAATAGGTATTAGATGTTCCGTCAATAAACATTACGCCTTTGTTCAAACTCACTAGTTTGTACCTGCCATGGAAATAATAAGTACCTAGGTACTTAGGTATATAAAGTAAGTAAGTTACTAACTTTTCATCAGTTTCATCGTCTGTCGGCAATGCAAAAAATGATAAATGTCTATTTCTTTTATTGTTCATACACCCCACAACACTGCAGCGCGCTGAATTTATTCGAGATGAACTCATTTTCAAAGAATTGGTAATATTTTTTATTGTGCGCGTAAGCAGCGTCCGGCCGTGAGCGCGTGCGCCAGCCTACTGGCGGATGTACCGGCACCGGTGCGCAAATTTTAGGTATAATTCTGAGTTCCCACAGCGCAGTTAGGTAGCACTGCCATGGCGGCTAAAAATGCAAGTTTTTGTAAGGGGCACGCTCCAGCCCGCCTCTGGGGGCACGGCAGTGCCCCCGACAAGTCGAGCAACAGAGCACAAAAAAGCACGGCCTTCCTCTTCCTTCCTTCTCCTTCTCTCGAAGCCATTCGGGCCTTTTTTGACCCCACCCCCGGTTACTTAGTTGTGGATAAAACTAGGAGCCTAAATGTTCTGTGTTACGTGTACATGCACTATAAAACTATAAAAACGCCATTTGCATACAAAGTCTAATTAAACACATAATTTCCAGTTGCATTCATAATTTGTATGTATGTATTGATAACACATACAAAAAGAAGAGAGAACCCATAAAAATAGGTCAAGTCTCGAAACTCTTCCACCGTAAAAAGCTGTGAGATATTATAACTTAGCTGGGCAAACGAAACTTTTTGGGGTTCATTATACAGATTGTTGCTGTGGGGGTTTGAAAATACTAAGAAATGGCTTCGAGAAAAGAGAAGTACCTAGTGCTCTTAGATGTCTCGTCCCAGATTTCAGATGTTAGGTACGAGCAGAAAGCGGTGGCCGCACTCCTTTGAGACGCAACTAAAATATCGCAAATGTAAGTAGAATATGACATGAGCCTCATCGAATATTCCTCATGGATTCCATCATCAGACTAAAATTTAACGATTCAGGTTTTTATAATAAAATAAAAACCGACTAAGAGCTAACGCACAATGAAGGATTTCGCAACAAAAGGTCGTTTTTCATAGTAAACTCATGGACCTAACTTGTTCAAAACAATTTTCGTTGAACGTATTTAATAAGCAGTATGTCCATTTTTGACTTTCAGTCATATGTATGGAGTGTTTCCTAATTTTTTGTACCTATATTCCTGCTGCCGCTGCTGCACATCTGGCTTATATATTCAAAATTTCATACATATCTAATAAACACAGCCTGGAGCGAATGGGATTCACAACCCGAAGGCTTCCATTCGGCAACATCAACACGCTCCTGTACCTCATCATATCGCTAGGTCGCATCCTGTCCATCCTAGCCTGGGATCCTGGTGATAATTGGTTTCAGGCATTACCTAGTTTTTGCGGAAGCGACTGCTATTTATGTATATGACCTTCAAATCCAAAGGGAATACGACTGTTTATTGTGATAAGGTTTTAAGTCAAATGAAAACTTGACTGTTAGAACTTGTAAAGCCGCCCGTTGATGCCTAACACAACTTTACTATTTATGTCTTAATAGACAACAACCGGGATCAATTGATTATCAATAGAAGCGCAAAGGCAGCAATCATTCAAAGGAACATCAACAAGTTGTGTACCATAATTTGTCCGTTTTCGGGCAGAATACCAGGAAAAATACGGTTTTGAAAAACATTAATTTATGATACCATTTTTTTTGTTTTTTTTTTTTTTCATTTTATAACGTTATTCTACGATGCTTTTATTGGAGAATCCTACAACATTTTCACCCGGAACTAATTTTATAGGTATAAAATTATAAATGAAGCATTTGTTGTATATTTTACTTATGGTTTAACTTGAATACGAGTATTATAGAGTATAATTATGAAAATGAACCAAAATGAAAACATAAGTAATAATATTTTTACACTTTTCAAAAGTTAAGTAATTAAGTTTTTTTTTGTTGTGTGATATTTTTTGCACGTGGTCTCCAGGTAATTATTTAAATGATGATTATATCCGTTACACATGAAAAATCAGCAATTGTAATTTTTTCTGTTTTTTTTTTCAATACCTAGTACTAGTTGTATAAAATGACTGGACTACAGGCTCAGTCAGTGGCACTAAAACACTACACAAATCTTATTTACTTAGCTGACAATATAAAAACCACAACTTCAAGAAAGATTTATTCCAAAATCGAGTCTACAAGATTCAAATTAGACTTGTAAATTATTACAAAGGTGCCAAATTATGCCGTCATTTTTATTTTATGATGACCATGAACTTTTAGACCGACGAGATACTGGTCCCTAGGTCGTTTATTAAATTCATTATTACGTAATCTGAGCGAAGAATATTCCAATATAGGTATTAAACTTGCGATAGCCGGTCTCAACTCCGTTTTTAACACGTTGTGTGCGTAATCAGCCTATTGTTGACTCGTTAGAGACTTTTTCAACACATTTGCTCGTAACGTGCCTCTTATTGTGCCGCTTTTGGGCTCATAATCCTGGGTATTAAACACGCGTGTTTAATAACATTACGACACTCGTGTAGTTATGTTTATATCCCGATTAAGACACGTTGGCACCTTGCAGCAAGGTGTATGTATGGACTCGGCGCATTCTTAAATTGACCGGGTTATACAGGTTTGTTTTTAATTCTCGGTAAATGGATTCTTACTCGACTAAACAAATTAAATCCTTCTTGTGGATTAATTGATTATTTCTTGTTGGATATGATATAGAAACGTTTCATTTAGTAAAACTATTTACTTTTGATAACATTTTACATGAATTTATATTGAATAAGAAAATATTTATTTTATTTTGTATTGGCTGTTCGCTGCGGGCGCACTGTGCGAACTTTTTACTTATAAGTAATTTCACAAATATTTTTAAACATTGATGTGATTGATGATGCGTGTTTGGTTATTGTTAAAATTTTTGACTCATAGTGAATAGAAAAGTAATAAATAGAATTGACGCCACTGTACATTCTTGGAGATGTACAAATATGTGAGTAAAAACCTGTTGTCATCAATAACTAAAGGAAACAACTCAGGAGCCTGTAACATTTTCATTTTATGAAAAGGATTTTTTCCTCGCAAATGTGTTGAAAAACGTCGTATGACACGCGTGAGCTTTGATAATTACATCCTCGGCTATATTATCACGCTCATCTGCGGTTCGCGTGACAATTCCGCCTCTGATGTAATGATCAACATACCTCACTTGTATCATAATGTACTATTACGTACCGGACTATGCTACCACAGGATGTCCTCTGTTGCGCGGGGGTTTCTATACGAAATCTTAGACAAGTGTATAAAAAATAAAAAGTATACTTGTTATTTTAAAACCTAACTACTCGAGTATTAAAATAATCAGGTTGGCACAAGTCATAATAAGTCTATTACAAGGTAAAAATGAGCACGTGTTGCGCACCGGTTATAGTTTATTGACATTCACAGGTGCATCTAATATGCCTAAATTGAAGAATAAATCACTTTGACTTTGACGTGCCAATGCGGACCTCGGGCTCGTTTGAGCACTACCGGGAATAACACTAGGAGGATAATGAGGATGATGTGATGAGACACATGAAACAACGATTTACTGTCATTTAGCACAAATAGTTCAGGCAATGAACTGACAACTTATATGGAAAAAATTACAAATTTGGAAATAATTTATAATAACGGACATATTATCAATTAAATAGTTACATAGCGACAAAATCCAACAAAATTTCAGACATCTAAAAAATGATAACTTAACAAGCTTTTGAAAAGTCAGAAAAAATATTAATAAATGGTTTTATCTTTATTTTGATTCATTAACATTTGCTCTTTAATATTCAAGATAGCATTAGTAATGTAATGGATATATTATCAATTAAATAGTTACCTAGCGTCAAAATTTCAGACATCAAAAAAATTATAACTTAACAAGCTTCTGAAAAGTCAGAAAAAATATTAATAAATGGTTTTATCTTTATTTTGATTAATTAACATTTGCTCTATAATATTCAAGATAACATTAGTAATGTAATGGATATATTATCAATTAAATAGTTACCTAGCGACAAATTTTCAAACATCAAAAAAATTATACCTTAACAAGCTTCTGAAAAGTCAGAAAAGATAAATATTCAAGATAAATAATAAAAAAAACCGATTCAAGCTTTATTTGAACCTACATAATTACTTCCGGGTAGAAAGTTTGTTGGATTCTTGAATCTTCATCTTAGAATATCGTTTTAAAATAATATAAACAAAAAAAACGCTATTATAAATTAAAGTTTTTCAAAACCGTATTTTGCCTGGAGTAAAATGGAAAATTGGCAACTCGCAATTATAGATCGAATCTGAATAATGTCAATTTGAAAATCCTCGACATGGAAAATTGTCCAGCCTGAACAATGCTAAAATCTTATTATGTCCTAAAGTAAAATTGACGTACTTAATATAGGCCGAAAGAAATACGACCATATGGAATTACGCGCACTCCAAAAATATGACCAATCGGAAATACGTCATATATGAATTTTGTTCAAAATAGTCGATTTTTATATTACATTGTGATATTTATTTAAATTAGACAACATTCACTTTGCACGTAATTAACATAATTAATTATGAACAAGAAAAAAATTGGTCATAAAAAAATATAGACACAATTTAAGAATCATTCCTCCTACAGACGAGCGTATTTTGCAAAATGCTTCCTTTTTCGTTCAAGATTACGACGTTACTATTAGTATTTATTCAAAAACTGATAAGATATTTAAATAATCATTTCTTAAACAAGGGGCTAACAAAGCTCAAACATTAATATTCTCTTTTTAAGGCCCCGTAGCGGTTCAGCGAAGTTAAGCGAACAGAGTTTTTGAAACAATATAATGCGTCTGTTTATAATAATATGGTTTCAAAATAATACGAATAGTGATCTTGAGGCTTTTCTGTAGGGAGATTAGTGATTCAAAATATCACTAAGCAATTTTCGCTCGATCGAAAAAAAGCTTAAAGCTACATTCGTACAACAAATTATGCACAAAAGCTAAACGTAATAAAATTGGTTCTAAAAATCGGCAATATCATGTTTGAGGGAACTTAGTGATTACTTTTTTAATTATTTAAACGCACAAAAAAATAAAATTAAAAAACATGATATCCGCTCTTCCGAACACGCACTTCTATCTCGTTCACGCTTATGCTCAGTGAGAGGGAGAGTAGACCATGAACCTACGGCGCCTTAAACCTAAAATAAATGAGTTTTGTGGGAGTCGATTTCAAATGTTGCGTGAGCAGTGTCGTTTCGGTTCTCAATTTTGCAGTAGGTAAACAAGAATCATTTAGTTTAGTACATGAATGATAACGATTCAATTCACCATATCTTGTACGAGGGGCTGACATGATTGAAAATCAGAGATTTATTAAAAACAAATGATAAAATACCTTGAGAGTTTTCTTAATTTTTTTGGTGAAAACAGGATTAGGCAACAGCTAGTATAAGAATAACTAAACTTGCTTTATGTAGTTTGCTATCGATAGTTACCCCTTAAACAATTTGTAGGATTTACTTGCTCAATTTGTTTACTATCAATATTTATGTTTAAATCTTGTGTTACCTGTTTATTTAGTCTTATCTAAATTAACTCTTAAATGTAAAGATGCTAACCAATTAATGACTGTCATTTATTAAGGTTTTAACTTAGTATTTAATGTGTGTTGTTTGTGACGGTTAAAAACCTACTTACAATACATAACTTTAGAAAAAACTTAAATAAACTAAATTAACCTAAAATTAGGAAAAACATAAATTTAATCGAAAGAGATCCCCAAGGTCGGATCCCTGCGGAAGGGTTCCCATAAGACTAACTGCGTTCCCTCTTTGTATAGCTATGCCGATCCGTTGGGCAAGGAACGAGCCAGCCCTATGGTCTCCGGATACTTTGACCAATTTTTTTGTCAATTGGCCAAATAATTGGTGAGCGCCTGGGCTCCAGGGTCCGAGGGTTTCGACAGCAAAAGCCGCAAAAACATGCCGGTCTGTCAGGCCGATGTATTTGCGGCACTTTGCTACCTCCGCCGCTGCAGCTGCCCCGCCTGCTCTCAAAGATGTAGTGCCAAGGTGGGACGGCGCCAGGGTGTCAACGCATGTAGCGTCCCAAATGAGGGGCCGTCCCAATTTCCAAGGCACTAAGGTCATACCGTCTGGCCTCTTACCGTCGTCCCGTGCCAAACCCGGCGGTTCCAGAACGGCTGGCACATTGGCACTGACCATTGGGATAGACCATGGTGTCCCAGGCTACTCACCAGGATTCCGCAGGGGCAACGATGTGGAGCAACAATGTCTGCCCCCAGACGAAGACCGACAGCCAATCTGAGTGTGTTGCAATCAAGAAGTGTCCCGTAATTTATTGAGGGAAGAGCATGAAGCCATGAGCCGGACTCCCTTTCCGACACAGCCAGTAGTCTTGCTTTTTCCTGGCTGGTGGAGCAAGAGTCCAACAAATGGGAATGACTTGCTTACAAATAGGTTGGTCCCAGTTTTTCTGAATACTCCTATTGGCTGGCAAGTCCACTCCCGGGCAGGCCATCCTCCACGCGTCCAGTGCCTCGGACAAGTACGTCACCTCGAAATCACGTAGTGATGGACTAAGAATGTTGCCTACGAGGGTGAGTGTACTATGTGCCGAGGAGAGGAACGCGGGCAGGGCAACGCCGGAAATTTGACGGATTCCAAGACCTCCGAAACTGATTGGTTGGGTGGCGTGTAAAAATTGTCTATTGTTAATTTTGACGTTTAAAATATTTTGGAGCTGAAGGTGAAGCAAGGAATAATTAATTAATTACTTACTTTAATTAATATTTACTTTTATTTACAATTAATTACTTTTCGTAATGTACTGCATAATTCATTACAAATATTAGACCTGTTGTCAGTTTAAACATAGTAGCATCGTCTGCGAAAGTAACACATGGGTGGTCAGTCACCAAGGGAAACTCGTTTATAAAATAAAATAAAAAAGCCTTTTATTTCTCGATCACATGCAATAAAGAGATAATACAAAGTAATATAAAGTAAACTGGATATATGAATTAACTAAACAAAATACCTACGAAGCAAGAGGTCCTGGGTTAGAATCCCGGTAAGAGCTTTTATTTGTGTGATGAGCACGAATATTTGTTCCTGAGTTATGGATGTTTTCTATGTATTTAAGTATTTATTTCTCTATATAAGTATCTATATCGTCGTCTAGTACCCATAGTACAAGCTTTGCTTAGTTTGGGACTAGGTTGATTTGTGTAAGATTGTCCGCAAAATATTATTATTATTATGTATCTCCTGTTTAAATTCACGGGACAAAGCCCGGTCCTTTGGAAGGCGTGCGTGGGGATATAGATCCAACACGTAGAGGCCCTTTGGAGACGAAGTTTAATGTGATGTAATACACCTGCTAGAACCCATTCACGGCTACATCGGTAGATACCCGTGAACCGGTTCCAACAGGCGTTAGGGCTATTGTCGCTTATATGGATAGAGAACGGGTTCTATGGTGATGAGATTTGGGTGGATTATGAAACTGGGCTATTGCAAAAAGGTTCGGACACCTGCCATAACATTGTTGTACACAAAGTTATCGAGGCAGGCGGTGACTAGCCGCTCATTAGATGGGCCCCTGAAAGCGTCGTCGTACAGACGGCCAGGAGCAACACCGGGTGAGCGGCTCAGGGGTGTCGAGAGGTGGTGCTGCGCTTTCTCCGAAGTTACTCGCGGCGTTATGCCCTTTAACACTTCCACCCCTGGAGCATATAGCTCTGACGACTCCTCTCTGGACGGCCAATGAAAGCAAGCCAGAGATGAGAGTCCTGCGGGCCCCCTTGGGGTTCCACTCCGACCGACGAAGACATGCCGGAGACGGAGGCCCTGACCGACTCTCGGGAGCACTCGGGTCCGTGGGGTCGTTACTCCCCAACAGCTCGCCACAAGCTGTCCTGCGGGCTTATTATTATAATTATTATAAAATATAAATTATTATTACTAAAATTAATCTAGGGATGTATCGGCGTTTTGTGCTATATGTATGCGATAGAAGAAAAATTGTTGTATGTGTAGTGGTGATGAGAACCCCTTTACAGGCTGAAGGCCTCCTCCAAGCTTTTTCATAGCTCTCTGTCGCCGGCTATAGAGGTCCATTTCGCCCCAGCGACAGCCCTCAAGTCGTCCGCCCAGAAAAAGAGGTAACCGTGTGGCCCGGACCCGCGGGGAAACGTACCAGAGGCAGGCCGTGCACGCGCTGAAAACTCGTTTATATAACCTAAAAACAATAAAGGGGACACTGCCCTGTGGCACCCCCCGCAAAATGTATTCATAACGTGCCTGTACCTTTCTGATTGTTTTTTGTTGATTTGTCGTAGGTGTCTAATATTATGGCTTGAGTTATATCTGTAAGATTACTCTGAACTAGTTTTAAGGCTGGCCCTCGAATTCCAACATGAGTTGACTTAACAGAATCTTGTGAGACACACAATCAAACGCCTTGGACAAGTCCACAAAGAGCCCAATAGATGCTGTTTTATTGTGTATAGTTGTCCAAAGTTTTTGCAAAAAATCAAATATGGCTAATGTTGTATTTTTCCCCTTATGGAATCCTAGCAGATTTTTTATATAATACATTATATTTATTAAAGAAGGATAGTATCCGGTTTAGAACTACTTTTTCAAATATTTTGGAAAAAATCGGCAAAAATGCAATAGGCCTATAATTGGCAATGACCGGTTTGGAACCTTTTTTATATTGGGGCTTTATTAAGTCATCGGGAAAACATCCACTTTCTAGTGTTAAGTTTATTATGTGAGCCAACGGTTCCGCAATGTAATCAACGCTTGCTTTAATCAACTTCATTGGTATCTGATCATGTCCAGTACTTTTTTCATTATGCTTATTACCTCTGATAATTATGGTCACTGGGGTCATAAAAATACTATTTAAATTGGGGTGGGTGATCATTTCATGGTTTTGATTATTAATTAAGTCATTATTTAAATTTATAAAGTAATTATTAAATGTTTTACCGATGCATGTCAATAGGATCATTTATAATAGTATTGTCCACCTTAATCAGTTCTACCGATTCCTTTGTGTTGTTTATTTTTGTTGTATTTTGCGTAATTATTTGCCATGTAGCTTTGCTTTTATTTGCACTTTGTTCTATGAATGTTATATTTGACTTACGCTTCGATTGTTTTGTAACTGCTTTCATGACCCGGTAGTATTTTTTGTAATTGTTTTAATGAATGTACAATTTGATTTCAAAGTTTGAGCGTATAACTGCCTCTTGCACTTGCTAGCTATTCCTATTCCATCGCTTTTCCAATTTGGTCTTCTTTTGTGTGTTATTTTTATTATTTCAGTTGGCACGCAGACGTTGAAGACGAAAGTAATTATATCAATGAAAGCTTTATAAGCTTCATTGCAATCATTTAGCAAATAAATATCAGAAAAACGAATTTGTGATATATAATGTTCAAAACTTTCCGTATACATAATATCTGGATTTCTAGTGTAAGAATACCAATATTTTTCATTAAAGCTTAAGCCAGTCGGAATCGAAATAAATTGACACGCATGATCAGAAATACCGAGCTCCAAGACTTATACCTTGAAGTTCTTTGCATTTGTAAAAATGTTATCTATACATGTATGGGAGTGCACTGTTATCCTAGTAGGTTATTTTATTACATGGTCCAATCTTTACAATTTAAATTTGTTCTACAATATCTTAGTATTATTTGTGTTTTCAAGAATATTGACATTAATCACCTAATATGAAGATATTCTTAAAGCTGTTCCTTGTTCGTGTTACTAGTTTTTGTAGGAGATATTCCATGTTCGCGAGAAATATATCTAGTTTACTATTAGGAGATCTGTACACTCATATAATTAAACAATTTAGTCCACACAATGCAACCCCTCAGCATTCAAAGATACATTCAGCAGACATTTTAGCTACCCATTTCTTTTTCGTAAGAGTCGACTATGTGAAAGTGTTGTGGTCGATAGGTTAGCAACCAATGCAATAACACATTTCACCATCTTTCAACGTACAATTGCAAGAAGTGGAATTGAAAATGTGATCTGCATACCATATTTAGAAATAAACGCTGGTAGCATATATCGTAAGATTTGCACGAATGTGTTTTCTAGTATTAATCGTCACGCGATTTCCAGGAAAACCATTTAAAAGCGCAAAATCATTAGTTTTTGTTTGATAAGCACTTAGTGATCGAATAATTCATCATCATCATCATCGTATCAGCGAAAGACATCCACTGCTGGACATGATAGGCCTTCCCCAAAGAGTTCCAAGGTGCCGGTCCTGCGCCACCCGCATCCAGCGGACTCCCGCGACCTTTACCAGGTCATCACCTTGTGGGAGGCCTACCAATGCTGCGCCTTCCGGTACGTGGTCGCCACTCGAGAACCTTTCCGCCCCAACAGCCATCAGTTCTACGTGCAATGTGCCCCGCCCACTGCCACTTAAGTTTAGCGATTCGGAGGGCTATATCGGTTGCCTTGGTTCTGCTGCGGATAGCCTCATTTCTGATGCGATCACGCAGATAAACTCCCAACATAGCCCTATCCATTGCCTTTTGGGTAACTTTGAGCCTTCAAATGAGGCCCATTGTTAGATCGAATAAGTAAAACTAGTTAAATATTTATTTTTGATAGGTACGCTAGACTAGACAAACGAAAAGAGGTAGACGGATTTGTCCGTTAAAATTTATATTTATAAGGAAGCAGGTGTTCAACAATATAATATCGGATCGGATTAATACTACACGTCTAGCACGTTTATTAATAATCATTGACATTTATATAATCAGGTACCATAAAACTAGTTTCTTTGTTTGGGGGCAGTAGTCTAAATATACCTATGTGAACATATTAATGCATATTATTATACAATTTCCAAACGTTCATTTTATATGAGAACAGAGGCACTTTGACACCAAATACCTACTTTGCGAAACAGGTAATGTTATTTATCAAAGGAAAAATGTATGAACTTAGATTTCTGAAATAATTATATTTTATTGTTTATCAGAAGCTAAAACAAAGATTGCCTAAAAATAATCCGATAGAAAAAAGAAACAATGTTGGGACTTTATTTTCTTTATTTTTTACCTTAGCCAACTCATTTAAAAATGTATTTAAACGACATAAGATTAACGGTAGGTATATCGATGACCTCATCAAAACATTTATAAAAGAAAATAATTATGCATTCAACTTTCAATTCCTCACTTTCAAATAGGTACTTATCGACATTTGTCCAAAATTTTCTAAGAATGTTGTTGTTTTGTTGCGCCGCTGGGTCTTAAGAGGACGTAGGTTCGTGGTCTTCTCTCCCTCTCACTGAGCATAAGCGTGAGCGAGATGGAAGCGCGTGTTTGGAAGCGCGGATATTTATCATGTTTTTTAATTTATATTTTTTGTGCGTTTTAATAAATAAAAAGGTAATAGCTGATTTCCTTCAAACATGACATTGCCGATTTTTAGAACCAATTTTAATATGTTTAGCTGTTGTGCATAATTTGTAACGATTTTTTTAAGTGTATTTTAGACCTATGTTCGTGATTTTTTTCTATCGAGCGAAAGTCAATAACTCAGGATTTGAATAGCTGATTTCCCTCGAAAAAGGCCTCAAGATTGCTAATTAAATTTAAGGCAGCCGTGTTATAATCCAAACAAGAACTACGATTTTTTTTAAATCAGTTTTGGAGCTCCGGTCTAGAAAAGAATCCGCACAACTTTATTTTTACCTAACTAATGGTTTTTCACCTATTACCACAAGGTGCGTAAGTTTTCAAAAGTGATCTCCACATTTGGCAGCATTGCCTGGCCCACAAGATCTGCCGACCACTGTCCATGTGAATCACTGTCCATGGGCTTTCTCATATCATAAGTGTCCTATACTTAAACCGATCTGCCAATATTACCCAGTGAAAAGAAAATATCCGATCTAGAAAAGGCAAACTTAACTTTTAAAGCATTTTGTGGCAGTGTTTTGGAAATACGAGTATGCAGAAAAGGTTGGGAGAGTGCGTGAACAACAGAGATTGACATTTAAAAAGTATGTTATATATAAATATAGTAGCCCCCAACTACAATTTGACGGCTTTGCATTAAGTCCGCCTTTTGTAAAGATTAAATAAATAAATAAAACAATGTTTTAACCAACAACAATTCAGTTCTCCGCCAAGCCCCATGCACATTTCCTTTCCAGTTTACCTCATAAACTGCTTTCCGAGAGCGAAAAGCGTTAATTATTACAGATAATACGGAACCCTAAAAACCAAGTCGCTGTATGTGGACCGATAATATTAAAGGATCTCAGAATCATCTTTAGCACTTCATTAGTTGCTATTTCAACATTTATATCAGAATCTGTGACGTACTTTTATAGTTTTAAGTACAGTCACCGGCATCAATATATGATGGATCAAATGCTGCTAAAATATCTGACACGCTCTAACGGCTCTAGGAATAGAGTTGTCAATGTTGTCATCAGATATTTTTGTGGCGTTTGTTTCATCACATATTGATGGCGGTGACTGTACATCATTGAGGAGTTCCATAAGTCATAAACTGACGTGCGGTTGCTACGTTTACCATTGTTTCGTTATTTATAAAATATTTATCATTCCTTGACAGTTATTGTACGTCATCATCCTTCTAGCGTTTTCTCGGTTGTACCGACCCTAGAGGAGCCGGGGTCTGCTTTGACAGCTATGTACGTCATTTATTTATTATGAAACAAACATTCATACAAAGATATTCGTGCAAGCTATCTTATTACTAAACAGACCTATAGTTTCCAATATAAAACATGGTGATGGTGATGTTCACTGTTGTTACTCTGAAAGTTAAAGATAAAATGTCAATGAAATGGGCAAGTGTCGAGCAATGGGATGTTCGCCCTCATACAAAAACAGTTGCTGTATTGCTATTAAAGCTCTATTCTAAAACTTTGAAATAAAATAAAAAATACTACAAACAGATAAAAAACGAGGTGAAAGTGGTTCTTAGACAGTATATTCAATTCTGCTTAAATACCTACAGTGTTTGTTAACTACCTACAGATTTACTAACTTTATTTCATACTATAAAGTTCCTTTAATTATAACTATAACATAACAGTCCAAAGACAAAATATGTATTAATTTTACAAATTGTTGGTCCTAAAGGCACTTTTTAACGAGTCTACTGTACAGTTAAATATGTCTATATCTATTAATATATTATTATGGTTGTAAAGAGCACATGCACGCTTAACAAACATGTTTTTCGAATAATTTGTTCTACTGAAAGGGATGGCAAATAAATGTTTAGCACGACACTGGCGTTCTCTTTGTCGTCATCATCCTTCTAGCGTTTTGTCGATTGTACCGACCCTAAAGGGGCCTGAGGTCTACTTTGACAGCCATGTACGTCATCATCCTTCTAGCGTTTTGTCGGTTGTACCGACCCTAAAGGGGCCAGGGGTCTACTTTGACAGTTATGTACGTCATCATCCTTCTAGCGATTTGTCGGTTGTACCGACCCTAAAGGAGCCTGGGTCTGCTTTGACAGCTATGTACGTCATCATCCTTCTAGCGTTTTGTCGGTTGTACCGACCCTAAAGAGGCCTGGGGTCTACTTTGACAGCTATGTACGTCATCATCCTTCTAGCGTTTTGTCGGTTGTACCGACCCTAAAGGGCCCTGGGGTCTACTTTGACAGCTATGTACGTCATCATCCTTCTAGCGTTTTGTCGGTTGTACGGACCCTAAAGGGGCCTGGGGTCTACTTTGACAGCTATGTATGTCATCATCCTTCTAGCGTTTTCTCGGTTGTACCGACCCTAAAGGAGCCTGAGGACTGCTTTGGCACATATTCCTAAGATTTTGTCGGAGTTGGGCGGAATTAAGTACTTATCTAACTACTAAATACAGTGAAAAAATGTAGACTTGATAACAAAAACAAACTTATATGTATCATCATCATCATCATCATATCAGCCAAAAAACGTCCACTGCTGGACATAGGCCTCCCCCAAAGGCCTATGTATAAATAACATTAAATGCAAAACAAAGCATCGTAGGATATAGCAAATCAGACATGCGGTGTAATCACATTGTTCCATCAACAATGTTCGGTACTGTCATAACAGACTTTTTTAAAGTTCCTGTCCTAAGATGATGAAAGAGATAATTTTCAAATGTTTTTTAGGGTTCCGTACTCAAAGAGTATTACTAAGACTCCGCTGTCCGTCCGTCTGTCTGTCACCAGGCTGTATCTCACTGATACCGTAATAGTTCCAGCTGAAATTTTCACAGATGATGTATTTCTGTTGCCGTTATAACAACAAATACTAAAACACAGAATAAAATAGTTTTTTATAGATAATGGTACGGAACTGGACTCGCACTATTGGCCGGTTTTTTAACATGCTCCTTACTCACCATCATAACACCACATACCTACAGAGCTAGGAGTAGTGCTTGCCAAAGTTGTACAACCAGCAGAGAAAATAGTTTCAACCTAAATTAACCAAAATAATACATCGCTGGCAATTACAAGCGGTCACGAACCTCAGTCTCGACGGAACGACTAAGAAGATGAAGATAGATATTCGGTTTGAAAACTGGTAGATTGACTGGTCTTAACTTTGTTAGCTTACTGTTATAGCAGCATCATCATAATCATATCAGTCGAAAGACGCCCACCGCTGGTTATAGGCCTCCCCCAAAGATTGCCACAATGACTGGTCCTGCGCCACCCGCATCTAACGGACTCCCGCGACCGTTACCAGAGCGGTGATCACATAGCTAACTTTTAAACGCACGTCAACGATCAACTATTCTTGCTCTTTGTGTGACATTAAGATCAACCTGACGTACTATCGCTCAAGGGTACGGGTATACCCCTCTAGCGTCAGTTTTCGAATGAAATGTATATGTGTGCAATTGTGCAGACGATTTTGTTGAGAAAGTGTGAACTTGGGCGATAGTACATACGCACAAAGAATGCAACACTGCGCGGCCTGCGGTGGCGGACCATAGTAAATTTGACAGCTAATGACACTAATGTGTTGTTGAAGTATTCTATTGTCCACCGCGGCCAGGCCGCGCCAGTCTATGAGAGGCCCAAGGCCTGAATCAAACTGACACGGCCTGCGGTGGCGGTCAATAGTAAACTTGACAGTTATTGTCAAATTTACTATTAAGTGAGAGGATTTATTCAGGCCTTAAGCCTATCACAGACAGGTGGTGATCGACCTGCAGGTCTTCATTACTGTAACATAACTTACATGAATATAAAGAAGGCCGGGATTGTCATAGCGCCTCCTAGCAGGTAGAACGCGCCGGGCAGGACTTCTAAAGTGTTCTTGTACATCTGACTGTACATCGGCGTGTAGACCACCGGTGTTATAGCTTCCACCAGCCCGATCAGGGAGCACATTTTAGCTGAAAAAATAACATACTAAGGGTAAAGGTCGACTTTAGCACGTCGGAGATAATCGCCCCGAAAGTCACAAAATCTCCAGGATTTGTAGCTGCCAAAAGTTGTCCCGAGGTATTTCGTGTAAGTAACCATTTTTGATATATGCTCGGTTGTATCCATATACACGACATTATAAAATTCAATCTTCTACACCACCTTTTGCATGGTACACCGTGCTTTTTACCTCTATTGGCTGGCGTAGGCGATTATCTATGACTATTTTCACTTAATCGAAAAACTTGCTGAGAAACCTTATATTTATTTTAAAATGCCTATTGATTGATGATTGATTTAAAATTGTACACTGACATGTTATGTATATTGAATTATTTTGTTTTGTAAAAACTAAATTGTTTTATCTATTTTTAGTTCTCTTTTTAAATTTATGTTTTTTTAATTCTACTTTGACATGTTATATGAATTATTTTGAATTTTAATTTAATACTAATAGAATCCATATTGTAAGCTTGTTTTTGTACGCCAAAAGGCAAAACATAGTGATACTAACATTCTTATCTGAACACCACTGTAACCAGATGTAAGTACCTATGTTTAAGAAATCAACACTTTTGAGTTTGAGTTTGATGTGCCACACGTGGACATACAATGTTTTTCTTTTTTTTGACTTGTCACCCCTTAAAAAAATTTTTTAGTCCTTTTTAGTGGCTAACAAAATACACCTACCATCCAAATTTCCCTTTAGTCCGTTTTTGCAATTGCAGTGCGATTGGCTGCGAAAGAAGAATTACTTTTCGCTGTTTCGTAATTAACTTTCAAACAAGAATCTTTTGGCTGTTTTCGCAATCGAATATTTTTTCTCCTTTCGTAGTTAATTACTAAAAACATTTTCATTTTCTTTTGTCACAATGAATTACTAAACAAGAATTAGTAGCACTATTGGAACTCCTTGGTAAATAAATTAATTACTTAATGAGGTCCTAAACTAACCTCCTTCTTTCAGCTTAATAAAGAAAAATATCGTTTGTGACATTTTATTTATTATATCAATTTAATGAAAAGAGAGAGAGAGAGTTTAAACATACATTTTAATTTCCTTTCAACTTATGTGAAATGTGACTAAGATGTGAAGAAGACACTTGGAATTGATAAAACCTATTTTCACAATACATTATATCAAGACAACATAATTTTGGCTGATTTTTCTGAGGGCACTGCTTCAAATAGTTTGAGTAATGAAATTCGGTTCATTCCCACAAAGAGTGGAGGCTAAGCATTGCAGGTACCAGGGCATTCCGACATTGTAGGAAAAAAAAGCAGATGAACTTGCAAGGCAGGGCGCAGACACGGCCCTGGTGGGCCCGGAACCGTTCTGTGGCATCACAAAACGGAAAGCATATTCTCCGCTAAACAACGCGGAAAAAATCAGAGGCAATCTAGCTGTGGAAGTTCACCAAAGGACAAAAACAAGCTAAAGCCCTGATCGAAGGGTTCAATAGTAAGCTGTCTAAGGAGTTATTACAATTCAAAAGGCACAAAACCTGCGCAGTGACAAGAATTCTGATAGGACATTGCAAATTGAACAAACACCTGTTTCAAATGGGTATGAGGCAGGACGAAACCTGCAGGTTCTGCCAGGAGACAGAGAAGACTGCAATGCACATCCTCTGCTCCTGCGGGCCACTCATGCATAAAAGAAGTCCTAGGGCAGCACATCATGCACCCACAAGAAGTACAACATATCACCGCCCAAAGAATCTGGAATTTCCTGGAGGCAACGGGACTTAACGGTGAACTCTAAAGAAAGGGCTGTCACAATAAATCACTTGCTGGTCGAAGCGGCACATTAAGGCCCACGAATAATAATAATAAAGCATTGCTTTACAATGGCCGTAAATATCACAAAAAGAGTTCGTACGCTGACCGTGACACATTTTGGCAGTGTTTCAGCAAAACACATGCAAGGGTAGCATAACGCTGAGTGAAGAAAACTCCATGGTAAAATCAAATGATCATAATATTGATTGTTTGGCAAATGACGCTAAATGCATGATGAACAAGAACGTAGTGGTCTGAAAAAAAAAGTGTGCACTAACAACTATTCTATTCAGAAACAATTGTCCAAATGGTGAGTGAACTTTCTTCACGAGTTCCTTAAATTCCAGAACATCAGAACTGGTTTATACAATGAAAGATAAAAGTGAGGTAAGAGGTAATAGTGCCGATTAAGTTTGAACATTTACTCATCGTCGATTACAATGATGTCGGTATGAGAATCCTCGTGTTTGGTTCCCCTGATACGCAAAAAATTATACATCGCTTTCAGTACTTTTTTCTTGATGGTACTTTTAAATCATACTCACTTCCGTTTAAACAATTATATAGCATACATGGATTTGATGTCGAAGAAAAAAAGGTGGTTTTTGCGTTCTTACGAAACAAGAATAAAAGAACATGTGATTGTGATTCCGGATGATTAAAAGTCAAATTCCGAGTTGGAAACCAGTAAAAATTATTTTAGATTATGATCAAGCAGCTATGAAAGGTATTCAAACCGTAGGTATTTCCAGACACGATAGTAAAGGGTAACTTTTTTCAGTTTTGCAATACCCTCTTTCGAAAATCAAAAGCACTTGACCTGAATTCAAGGATTCAAAGACGCCATGTAGCCCGTAACCCGTTGTGCCAGCTTAGCCCGTCTTTTACCTTTGGCATTTGTCAAGAATTTGGTATGTGATGAATAGAAGCCCAAGCGATGAAAAAAGTACAATATTTAACAAGTAATCAAATGAAACCAAAAAATGAAGTGACCAAATTAAATAGATGAAAGACATCGGATTTGTCAAAACGTGGTGCTGCGAAGATGAGGAAATCCGAACTACAAACCCAGTTGAGGCATGGCACTCACGAATAAATAAATATGTTGGAAGAAAAATCCCTGCATGCAATAACAGCACTTCAAATATTAATATATAAGTAGAAAAGTCACTTTTTCATGCCGGCCCCAAAGGAACGTTGAAGAGAACCCAATTTAATGTAAGGAAATGGAATAGAAGTATTACATTTGCGTAGAAATATAGCTTTTAAATCACACACAAAATGTTTTAGCATCAGTTTAAACCTAGATCTTCCTCAAAATGCACCTTTATTCATCAAAATACAATAAAACTTGTGGAGTACTCGCGCACTGACCACGTGCCTTGACCGACGAACTTTGTTTAGAGTTTGCTTGAATACTATAAACCGTACGCAGTACCTTAGGGAAAAAGAAGGGTAACTTTTTCAAGAAAAGGTTAGAAATATTTATTTGCCCTTTTATTCATAAAAAAGAATAGGATAGATATAAATTTGTGAGCTCCGCCTATTCACTCTGTCGTGGGCACTGTAGTGTCCTAGGTGAAGCAACGTCCAAATAGCGTTGGGTACTGTTATACCCAGGGTGAAGCGACGGACCACGGCGTGAACCGGCGGGTAAAGAGAGTGGCTAACCCGGCACAAATACTGAAAGTTTTAGAAAGGGAAACTAAGCTTTGTAATTTTTAACCTGCTATGAAAGTAAAATAAGTAAAGTAAATGCTAAAAAGGCTTAAAGAAATAGGATTAGATTATAAGGATAGAAGGATCATATTCGAATTGTATAAGGACCAGGAAACTATAATAACAATTGGAGAGAAGAAGGGATCAGCAAGAATTAAGAAGGGGGTAAGACAGGGCTGCCCACTCTCTCCGCTAATTTTTAATATTTTCATTGAATCTGCCATAAGAACAATACAAGAGAAAACAGATGTAGGTGTACAATTTAATGGACACAGAATAAAATTCATAAGATTTGCAGACGACATAGCCGCAATAACAGAATCAGGCAAAGATTTAAAGACATTACTAGAAACAATGGATACAGTTTTTAAAGAATTTGCGCTTAAAATTAATGTCAATAAAACCAAAATTGTAATAGCATCTAAAACAGACAGTCCATCGTTCACACCAATCTCATTAAACGGATCCACAGTCGAAAATCAAACTCATTCAGATATTTAGGAAGCCTTATCACCGCAGACTCTAGATGCACACCAGATATAAAGTCCAGAATAGCAATGGCAAAACTAGCTTTCCACAACAAAAAACATATATTAACTTCAAAAATATCGAAAGAAACGAAAATAAAATTTATTAAATCATACTTATGGAGCATAGAATTGTACGGAAGTGAAACTTGGACCTTGACCCAGAAAGATGCGGAGATATTAGAAGCGTTTGAGATGTGGTGTTGGAGGCGAATGGAGAAAATTAGCTGGAGAGATAGAGTAACCAATTAAGAAGTGCTGAATAGAGTGGGGCAAACCAGGCAGCTAGTTAGGAACTTAGAAAATAGAAGAGAGAAGATGATAGGGCACCTCTTACGACATAACAACTTCGTACTTAACATAATTGAAGGAAATATAGAGGGGAGGCGAGGAAGAGGAAGACCTAGAATAGACTACATGGAGCAACACAAAAAGAGAGTTGATGTTGGGTCATATCGTGAGGTCAAAGAGATTGCGTGGGATCGGAGTAGATGGAGGGCCTACTTTGAGCTACACCGACAAGAGCCTAGCTCTTAAGTAAGAGAAGAAGATGAAAGTAAATAAAAATTATCAGGAAATCGATGAAGAGATTTAATACGGAACCCTAAAAAGCAATAGCAGAGCTATGTAATAACGAGATTACGGTTGGGCACTGTGTGGAGATCATTACTCCATTTGTGTATTAAATAAGCTTTTATATTTTTTGTTAAGGAAGTAATGTAGAATTTTATTTTTAATAAAGGGCATAATTTACGATTTGCATATTTGTATTTTACCCATCCCTACGTAGCATACTATGACCGTGCTATGAACGTATGTGTCAAATACATGAAAATGGCGGACCGGTGACAGAACGGTCTGGAGGGTAGGTCTTATACGTTTCAATACAAATAGGCCCTAGTACTTTTTGGCCAGTTACTTTCCTAGCACGGTAATGGTACGAGTATGATACGTTGTGATGGGCAAACGCCTTTATTTTTATTTTTTCGTTAAGTTATTGAAGTAATTACGAAATTCGATAACTAAAACAGCAATAAAATGCTTGTTTGATAAATAATTAATTACGAAGCAGTGAAAAATTATTCATCTTTCGTAGCCAATTTACTACGAAAACAGAAAAAAACTTGATTGTGAAAACAGAAAATAAATTTTTGTTTGACAATTAATTACAAAACAGCGAATAATAATTCCGCTTTCGAAGCCTATTGTGAAACCGCAATTGCGAAAACGAAAAAAAATTTTTGTTTGATTTATTACGAAACAGCGAAAAATAATTCTTCTTTTGCAGCCAATTGTAAAACCTCAATTGCGAAAACGGACTAAAGGCAAATTTTATTCAATTAAACCTTATAGTTTTCGAGTAAAATGCCTGTGACATACGGACAGACGGATAGACTGGCAGACATGACGAAACCATAAGGGTTCCGTTTTTGCCATTTTGGCTACGGAACCCTAAAAAGGCCCTCTAGGCATTGTACCGAGTAGGTATGCTGGCAGTATTTCCTCGTTGAACTGCAATGCTGATGCGTTGCACGAGAAAACCGCCATCTCTTCGATTACCAGTTATGATGATACTATAATGCTGAAATAATACTCGATTCTGTGAATGTCTACAATTGAGGAGCTTTAACAATAACATATAGTTAAATTCAAAATTGAAACGCAGAAGCTTAAAAACCACTATCTTGTAATAACTTACAAAGTTGAGGAAAATCTCGTTTTCGACCATGGTTTTCTACTATGGTGCTGGACAAAATGAATATGTTTTAGTACTCGTTAGACGCATAATTTCATGTCCTTTAATTTTTTTATTCAGTGACTTTTCGCTAGAATGCATCGTATAGAAGCTACGAGTGAGAAACCAAAAAAAGTCCCAAAATTTCGAGGATTTGATGCTGCCAAAAATTGTTCCGAGATATCTCGTGTAACCATATTTGATCGGTTGTATCGATGTAAACAATATTAAACTAAAATCTTCTACACCACCTTTTGCAACAAAGAATTACTCTATGGACTGGCGTACACGGCTAAGTAGGCATTACTAATGTGTACCTAGGTACTTGGAAAAGCCAACTACCGCAACTATCAACCGCACCATATATTTACCTACTTGGCGCGTGCGTGTCGATGGAACAAAGACAGACAGGCAACAATTTAATTCAATTTTCCATAAAAAGTGACATTTAGACCTACCCGACTTTCGTACAATGCGTTACGTGATAGACCTACAGCAGACACCGGACAGACGAACAATTTTCGGCCCAAGCTGAAGTATAGAACTTTTTTTTTATACTTCGACGGTGACATACAAGCTAACGGCCTGCCTGATGTTAAGCAGGTACCGTAGCCTATGGACACTTGTGACTCCAGAAGGCACAAGCACGTTGCCGATCCTTTATTCACTTGAGGGTTCGTTTGCTTCGCTCGCTTGTTCGACTACTTTAATATGATACTAATTAAATCAGTGGTGCAGATAGGCATTTTTTTCCATTCTCATTTACACGATAAAAATAAATCTGAAATGTCCTTATTTTACTTCCCTAATAGTAGATAGGGATCGGAAATTCGGATATATACCTACTACTAATTTACGTAAAGAATGCCGAAAAAAGATCAGCAAATATTGGAGACCACTTTTTATAAACATAACGTATTACCTAATATTATAATATCAGCCTTTATAAAACTGTTGCAGTTTTGGTACCTCAGCTCTCCGTCTATAAGGGGGTTAAAAAGGGTTGCAAAGTTTGTATGAGGGAAACTCTTTTTTGAAATAGAAGCTTAAAATTTTGTAAAAAGATTACTTATTAGAAAACAAATAAGGGGTGCAAATTTGCAAAATGGGGGATACTTTTTTTTTGAGCTAGAGACTTGAAATTGTGTAGAAAGATTATTTACTAGAATAGAAATATAGGTAAATTACTTTCAGTCATCATCATATTAGCCGAAAGACGTCCACTGCTGGACATAGGCCTCCCCCAAAGAGTGCCAAAATTACCGGTCCTGCGCCACTCACATCCAGCGGACTCCCGCGACCTTTACCAGGTCATCAGTCTACCTTGTGGGGGGCCTACCCACGCCTCGCCTTTCGGTACGTGGTCGCCACTTGAAAACCGTTCCGCCACAACGGCCATCGGTTCTACGTGCAATGTGCCCCGCCCACTGCCACTTAAGTTTAGCGATTCGGAGGGCTATATTGGTTACCTTGGTTCTGCTGCGGATAGCCTCATTTCTGATGCGATCACGCAGAGAAACTCCCAACATAGCCCTTTCCATTGCCCTTTGGGTGACTTTGAGCCTTCCTATGAGGCCCATAGTAAGCGATCACGTTTCAGTGCCATATGTCATCACTGGCAACAGACACTGGTCAAAGACTCTCGTCTTGAGACACTGCGGAATATTGGACGAAAAGATGTGCCGTAGCTTCCCGAACGCTGCCCCGCCGAGTCGGATTCGACGATTGACCTCTTTCTCGAAGTTGGACCTACCTAACTGGACAGTCTGTCCTAGGTACGTATACATAATCATCTACAACTTCAAGCGTAAAGTGTCCGATTGTAATGGGAGTTGGTACTACAAGGGCATTTGACATGATCTTTCAGTGGTTTGGAAAAATCCACCTCTAAGAGGGGGAAAACAGGTGCAATGTTTGTATGGGGGGAACTTTTTTTAGGTAGAAACTTAAAACTTTGTAGAAAGATTACTTATTAAAATACAAAAAAGTACTGCCAGTGTTTTGGAAAATTCTACCCCTTAAAGGGTTAAAAACGGGTGCAAGGTTCGTATCGGATACACTTTTTAGGGTTCCGTAGCCAAATGGCAAAAAACGGAACCCTTATAGATTCGTCAAGTCTGTCTGTCTGTCTGTCCGTCCGTATGTCACAGCCACTTTTTTCCGAAACTATAAGAGCTATACTGTTGAAACTTGGTAAGTAGATGTATTCTGTAAACTGCATTAAGATTTTCACACAAACATTGAAAAAAACATTAAGTTTTGGGGGTTCCCCATACTCAGAATTGAAACTTAAAAAAAAAATCATTAAACCCATACGTGTGGCGTATCTACGGATAGGTCTTCAAAAATGATATTGAGGTTTCTAATAATCATTTTTTTCTAAACTGAATAGTTTGCGCGAGAGACACTTCCAAAGTGGTTAAATGTGTGTCCCCCCCCCCCCTCCCTGTAACTTCTAAAATAAGAGAATGATAAAACTAAAAAATATATGATGTCCAATTACCATGCAAACTTTCACCGGAAATTGGTTTGAACGAGATCTAGTAAGTAGTTTTTTTTAATACGTCATAAATCGTAAACCGCTATTTATTTTACGGAACCCTTCGAGTGCGAGTCCGACTCGCACTTGGCCGCTTTTTTGAGCTAGAGACTAGTAGTCTAGAAAAAATATCTTATTACAATAAAATAACTTAGTGTTTTATTTTCATTTTGTCTCCGAATGTAACTACAGTTTCAGACTGTTTACTTAATGAGGGTTCAAATGGGGTTCTAAGTTTGTATAGAGAGCAAGACATTTTGAAAGTAAGAGATTTGTAACTTCGGTTTTAGACTGTTTACTAAAATACTACAAAACTATTTTTTTTAATTCATTCCTTAAACAAACATTTAGACGATAACATGTTCTACGCGGACGAAGTCGTGGGCAACAGCTAGTCTAAACATACATATTTGCCAGGTTATATTTGTTATTTTATATTTAGGGTAACTTTTAAAACGATTTGTATTTTTATTTTTATATTTACTAGAAACAGATCCGAGATTAAGTCCATTTGATTTAAGCGTTGATTCTCTAATTAAGTAAGTCCTTAATCCTTATCCCCGTCAGATCAAATCCGGCCCTAAATAAGCTCAATAATTTGTTCACTGTCTGTCTGGTTTTTAGTATTTCTCTGCGCAACGTATCATGGTAAACTCAATTTATCAGAAGTGCCTAGGTAAGGATAATATAGTACAAATTATGCTAACTTAAATACCAACTCATCAGAACTTACCTAAGCTTACTCAAAACAACAGAGTAAAGTTCAAGGAAACTCATATAACAAATACCACTAAGCACGGCCAAACTTTAAAATACTTGTACTCAAGTTATTAAAACTTAACGCATTATGATTTATAAATGTAAGCTATTTGTTTTGTCGTTAAGAAATTAAACAAAAGTTAACAAGCTCGTCAAAGTAACTTCAGAAGTATACAGTGGGATAACATTCTTTTTACACGACTGCCCAACGAAAAGGAGTGTAATGTTTTCAGGTTTAATGTGTGTATGTCTTATTCTTTAATCCACCAGAACTAGTCAACGCCTTAACCGATTTAGATGAGTGGGGTATCGTTAGAATCCTTACGTCAACCCGGGTGACATAGGATATATGACGTCACATCAAAAACAATATGGCGGATTATATGATGAATTTTTTTCCTATCCCATCAAGTGGGGTATCAGAATGAAGAGTTTGAAAAGGAAAGCTGAGAGACTGTTTCAAATACCGAGTGATCCTACAAAAAATCATATTAAGCTTGTTAAGGCTCACAATATTCTAAAGTTAGACCAATATAAGCCCATGCAGGTTTACAAGATCCTTCAAAAAATCATAATAAGCTTGTTTAGGCTCACAATATTCTAACGTTAGACCAAATATAAGCCCATGCAGGCTTACAAGATACTTACGTAAATGCGATATTAGCCTAAGGCACTTAAATTCCGTTTTGGCAAGATTACTGTAAAAGCAAACAGTTTCTAATAAGACTGATATTAGAACGATATTAAAATAAATACGCTTATAATTAGTGCCCAAATCCAGGCTTATACGATGATATAGAATCAATGTAAGAGCGAAAAAATAGTAGTCTTGAGACTGTTGTAGGCCTGGTTTTTGCTAGTTGGGAACTAGGCTTAACTCCGTATCAAAAAATTCTCTAAAATAATTACCAACTTGCTCCGGGGCTACGACCTTCGTCCCAAGCGACCTGATGGCAGTGACGGCTGTACCGCCGAAGAAATCAAGGACGGGGCCCGAGTAGAACCAAGCCTTGGTCGGGGCAAGAGCGTACATGCAGCTCGATACCACTTTGCAGGTCGTCGCTATGACGCCCAAGATGGCGTCGGGCATTCTGAGGTACTTGCTGAAGAGGGTTACTGCTACTGCTGTGCCTGAAATAGAACACTTATTGTTGTTAGAGTATTTTTAGGTAATAAACGATTCACGCTTTGGGTACATATATACATGTAAATAAAAAATAAAAAAAATTGCGTTTTTTATTTGCGTGGAATTCAGACAGCTGGCAAAATTTGACTTTTCAAGGAACGTAAAGATTTTTTTTGTATAAATTATTAGGTACCTGTAGTATTTACCCATTGCTTTAATACTCGTATCACTCAGAAAAGTGCTTCATCATTTTTTATTTCCAAATGGCTTATGATTTAGACAACGATATATTATTACGTTTGTAAATTCAAACATTCAAATTAAACTTCGTATTCCATATTTATTTTCTTACTCTTTAATTCTCACCACTAATTCAAAGCCATATAAGCGTATTTTGTCCAAGAAACGTCAGAATTCCACGGAAATAAAAATCAGGGTGTAGTAATTGACCCAGCAGAAACGCAGCTAATAAAGCCTGTTTAATTAAACCTAGCTGCAATCTCTGAACAATCAGTTCAAAAGATTAGAATATAATTTAATTTGTCCAACTTTCAGGCTTTGGTCCCGCAGCTGGCTGGTCTTAGCCTTAATCAACCCCGCGGTCTTGCATAATTTCCAGATTATCTTAAATCTTTTGTGACTAATTGCATAGTAATTAAACTATTAGTTTCTGCGACAAGCTGTTTCTGACAGTGTAAAAACTCGGAAATAAAGTTTTTATACTGTCAGCAACTTGAGTTTCCGTAAATCATCGTAAAAATGAGTAGTTTTGTAACCATTTATGGTGATCAACTATTACGTTTTTAGCATCAGAAAATAATGTATCATAATCTGCAAGGCATAATGAGTAAGGAATTACCCTCAAAATCCATAATAATGTAAAAAAAGTAGAGTAATAAATTCTAAAGTCAGAGTCACCATATTTTTTCCGCTTGTTACTACATATTTTACTACTTACTGCATTTCTTATAAGAAAAATATGTAGTTTACTAATCTTCATTTCAGAATTACGTACAATAACTTGGTTAATTAATACCAAGTTATTGTACGTTATTCTGAACGTGCTAATGCACATAATAGATAATAGTACAAGTAAGTGATGATGATCTGTTTTGACAAAAACCTTGCTGTTGCGCGGGCGAAGAGTATAGCATATTGAGCTAACGTTAAAGAGCAAGCAGGACAACATTTTGGCGGTGATAACGCCTTAACCGGCTAACACGACGAGTTTATCATGTTCATTTGAAATTGAGGAGTTTTAATATGGTCTTATTTCGTCTTTACCGTCAGATCAGCTTGATTTAACCATAAAACCTATTGCTGTATTGCATGTTTTGTCGTTAAACTTTACAAGTTCAGCGGAGCTATCATGGTTGCCATTTTATCACTTATCGTTGTAAATATGACATCCAGCACTCTCGCAATCGCATACTTTTCAAAACGTTACCGACTGTCTTATTGACAGCGATACGTGATATTTTAGGCCTGCAACTCAATCGGATGCCAGCAAATATTTGAACAATTGTTTTGCTAGTTTTGAAGCATGTAGCATATCTATGCATCTATCTACAACATACAGGATGGGCCCTGTAACTGGAGCAAAAAATTAAACAGTAGATTATTAAGCTTGTGAACAATTATTTCAAAGTGGTTTAAGGCGAAAAAAAAATATTTTTTTTGAAAAAAAAAAAATCTTTAAAATAAGTTTACTTGTATTTTTTTACTCTTCTGGAGTGCTATGAGTAACTTTTTATTTTAAAAACACAAAAAAAAAGAAAAAAATATTAAAAAATCACAAAACTATCTGTTGAACACAAAAATGCAAAAACTATTATGACTCATTACATGATGTTTCCTCAAAATCTGCATTGACTGCCGTGATATGATATCGTGGTGCCAAGATACATTACTTGGAGGTCATAACTTTAGATCAAAATTTCTCCGTAACCAAAAATTTTGAAAGTGAATGTACACAAGGGGTTACTGCAAATGCTCTAAGGAAGCCTCCTTTTGAATATTTGCTCGTGTTACAGGGCCCACCCTGTATACAAACATTGCAAGTTAATGTAAAGGTTTGAGATATTAAGGTGGTTCGATTGCCATACAAAACGTTATTTGACATTCGTAGGCTAACGGCGTCATATTTTAAGAATTTTATGTAACAAACTTTCATAAATTGGCTTCCCATTTGCGCCAAATTCCCCCTTTCCTAGAATAAACTTGTATAAACTAGATTAATTTGAGAAATTGGTTTGTCACGTGATATTTTGGGAAAACTATTTTTCAGATTCAGATTCAGATTCAGAAATTTATTGATAAAATGTCATATTTTACAGGTCAATATCATGCATGTCAAATACATTTTAAAATTTCTTATTGTCTTAGATGTTATATACCTATCGTTATTGAACAATTTTGAAAGTGTTGTTGATTTATGAGTGGGTCAATGATATATTGGTCATAAATTCGTCTATGCTGTAGCAAGCCATTTTTATGAGGAGCTGTTTGAGCTTGTTTTTGAATGCTGCATCAGTTACGGCGTTTATAACGTCAGGCGGTAGGACGTTATAGATTTTAGGGCCTAGCACGCTGAGTGATTTCCGAGTCTTGGCTAGCCTTTTGTGCGGCACGAGCAGCAGGTGCTGGGCGCGCGTGGACATCATGCCGGGCGCGTGGCCCTGCGCGCGCGTCATGAACGAGCCCATATTACGTCTCACAAATGTGCAAGCCTCTAGAACGTACACACTTGGTAAGGTTAGTATTTTAAGTTCCCTAAAAAGATTCTGCGCAGGGTGATCGTAGGGCTTGTTTGCAATAATACGAACTGCCCGCTTTTGGATTTTTAAGATTTTGTCTCGATCTGCAGCGGTTGCCCACAGGTCAACACCGTAAATTAAGATGGAATGGAAGTATCCGTAGTAAGCCTTTTTTATGTTTTCTATCGATAGTGTAGGAGCTAGCCTTGATAGTGCATAACAAGCCGAGCTTAGCTTGTTACAGGCTGCCTCTATGTGATATGACCACGTGAGACCCGCATCAATCTTGAATCCTAGATAGTTTACCATGTCAACCTGCGGTATTATTACGTTGTTGGTTCTTATGTCCAATTTATTGTCTGTAGTTTTACGTAGCTGGAAATGGATTAAATTTGTTTTATCAACATTAAGTAGCATACCGCATAGTAGCATAATTTTCTCAAATTAATCTAGTTTATACAAGTTTATTCTAGGAAAGGGGGAATTTGGCGCAAATGGGAAGCCAATTGATGAAAGTTTGTTACATAAGTTTCTTAAAATATCACGCCGGTAGCCTGCGAATGTCAAATAACGCTTTGTATGGCAATCGAACCACCTTAAGTATATCATTTATAATTAACATGAGCAGATGAACATTCGGTTCAAAAATCGACCCTTAACGGACTTTTGATGTAGTTAACTTTAACAAACACTAGGATTGCTTTAAACGACGAAGGTAGAAAACAAGCATATAACCTGTCTGGTGGTAAGGAGCATCGTAGCTTATTGACGCTGTCACTCTACAAATGCAATTCCCTCACTCACAACCAAGCTTACTATATTCGACTAATAGCTAGCTTACTCACCAGGGACACAACACAACATAGGTACCTACAGAGAAAGTTATATCTCTGACAATATACGGCTTCTTGAAGCCCATTCTGTTGATTCATATTTATGCATAAAAAGTATAGTTTAGAACCGTATGTTATCAATATCTTTATAATAATGTAATTACGTCTGACGTAACTTTGCGGTCTTGCCTTAAAAGTAATTATATAAACATTCTCAACTTTAAATCAATATCGTAAGGTGAAAAATTGTCTGTCGTAGTTTTGTGAACTTTAGCTCTAAGTTTTTTGTAGAGGTCGAGTAGGTTTACACAACACGGATGAAGATAATGATTTTGTATCCTTAAAAAGCAATTATACATCTCCTAATATGAATTATTATTTTATTTTAAAATTGCCGACTTCAATTGAGTACTTCACAGAGCCTAATACATTCACATTTCCATATTTTCTCTTCCCGAAATCAAAATGTGTTGGTTAGGTTAGGTATGGAAAATACCGTAATGACTATTAATGGGCCGATAAAATTTAGGAGTTCCGGTGATTCCTCTAAAATCCCCGAATTAACTTTGGTAATTTCTAAAACGTAGCGTGTTTTTTGTTTTTTTTTTTCGTTTTAAAACGTTATCCTTAATGTTCACCAGGTGGTTATATTCAAGAATCCTACAAACTTTCCACCCGAAAGCAAATTTATACATATAAAAGTAGCATTCAATGTCTTTTTTGTATGATTTATCTTCAGAGAGAGCAAACATAAATTAACCAATTAAATGATTAAAATGTTTATATTTTTCCAACTACTACACAGGAGCTAATTAAGTTTCTTCTTATGTTTTTGATGTCTGATATTTTGTTGGATTTTGTCTCAAGATAATTAGTGTGATTACTTAAATGATAATATACCTATCCGTTACGTCCGTTATAATATACTGTTAGTGTTAATTTAAGGAATGAATAAATAAATAAATAAAATCTTTTCATATCTAATAAATTACTGGATTATAGTTTCATAGTAAAATACTTACCACACATGCCAATCAAGATGGAATATGTGAAGTACAGACTGATTTCGACATCATCCATCTGGTACTTGAATACCATATACTGGAACATCATGGCGGCTTCACCTGAAATTAACCAACAGTATCTAAGTTATATATGTTTGCATGTATGTACTTTTATTCCGTTTGGTCTGGAGACCCTTGAGCCACGGGCGCAGTGCCGGTAATTTATTTATTTATTAAGGTTGTCCATCGCCATTCAACGTGGCAACGCGGCTAGTGTTTAGGGAACCTTTGCGCCAGGGACGACTCGAGGGGGACTGTTTGACTCTTACGTTTATTGTTATTATTGTATTGTATTTTAAGTTGACATGAATAAATTTACAAGTAAATTGTTTTAAACTTTATAAAATATAATAAGTACAAAAGGCGGGCTTAATGCCAAAATACATTATCTACCAGTCTACCGTAGGGCCAACAGAAGCTTGGTAACGAGGGTGCAGTAAAAAAAAACATGAAGAGGATCATCATCTACGAATACTAGCAGTATAATTTAACAAATATGTCGGTAAACTTAAAAAATATACCAACACTATAAAGGTATGAACAAATTAGTCAAGGAGTTTTTCAAAAGTCTCATCGACTCCTGAGGGAACGGACAAATGACCGAAGAGCTGGCAGCTTCCCCGCACAACGTATTAGCGTAGCGTTGCGATACTTGCGATTCAGCGAGGAAATGCTTCCAGTATTTTAGGGATTATGCTAAGGGTACCCAATTTTTATAATTATGTTTATCATTTATTTATCATTTATCATTTATTATTACCATTAATATTAGCACTAACAGTTATACCTTACATGCTAATTGGTAAATTAATATTTTTCATGCGAGTTTAGAGTGTATAATGTCAAATGAATAATAATTATTGTTAAAAAGTAGTTTTTTTTTTTTTTTTTTTGTGGTATTAGATTGAGATTCTTACAATGAAATACAGAAGGTCAATAAAACTTATAAAATTAAAATTATATAATATTAATAGGTCCAAGTTATTTTAATAATATAGATTATGTCGTTATGGAGCTAGAGTGACAACTTTTTCTAAATATTGATAGGCAGCCACCAAAAATTTAGGTTTCGGGCTTAAAAATATGTCCAGTTGGCTGTCACTGTCGAGTATGTCATTTAATAGCTTTAGTACTAGATGCAGCGGGGAAGAGGCTAGTGCGCGAGTCCTAGTTGGAGGGACAGCGAAGAGACCGCGGTGACGAGGGCGTAGTTGCTTTGTGGATAGACTTGGAACTCGGAGTCCTATAAGAGCAAGCAGTTGTGGATTGGTCACAAGGCCGCGTATTAAATTGAAGAAGTATTTTACTAGATACATATTTCTCCGGGTCTCCAATGAAGTATACCCTACCATACCAATCACGAATAGGGTTGGATACATGTAAGGGTAGCTGCCATATAGTGTTTTGTATAGGAATCGAGCGAATATTTTTTGGACTTTTTCCACACGGAGCGTGTATTCTTGTTCGTGGGGATTCCAGATGCTGGCGTTTGTTTCCAATTTGCTACGAACAAAGGCGTTGTACAAGACACTGATAGCATGCCGGGAAGTAAGTAATTTGGACTGGCGGATGACGAATCCCAAACACCCTCTAGCTCCTTTACATAATTCTGTTATGTGAGGGTTGAAGGTGAGTTTGGTATCAAACCATGTACCGAGGTCTTTAATTTCATTTGTACGCTTCAGTGGTTTGCCCTCGATTGTGTAATTATAGGTGATAGGGAGCCGAACACGTGCGTAAGTCATTAAAGAACATTTCTGCTCATTAAGTGTAACAAAACAACACAAACACTGTCAATATCCAATTGGAGTAGGGATGAATCATAAGGAGTGTCAATAGTAAGTGCTAGCTTTAAATCGTCAGCAAATAGGAGGCATGTTGAGTGGCTTAATGATGCCGGTAGGTCATTTATGAGGATGAGAAATAATAAAGGCCCCAGATTGCTGCCCTGTCCTATCCCTGATGTCACCAAGAAGGGAGCAGACCGAGAGCCTTCATAATGCACAAATTGATGCCTACGTGAAAGATAGCTTGCCATAAGTTCGAGCAAGTCAACAGAAAAACCAGCCATAGACAACTTTTTTAGTAAAACATCGCTATCAACTCGGTCAAACGCTTTCTGGAAATCGAAGTAGGCTATATCAGTTTTCTTTTTTTTATCCAGGTTATTAGCTATTAGCGTGGTAATATTCAGCAGATTTGATGTTTAGGTTTAAGTACTAAGGTAAACACACTAAAAGAAAACGAAAAACACCAGTAAACATAAACAATAGTAGACAAGAGGCGATCTCATTGCTACAAAAGCGATCTCTTCCAGACTGCTTCTTGAAACTGATGCCTCACAATTTACCATTAATAAGAAATTTTAGTTTAGGTTTTTTTAGTTGCTACAGTTCCTACTTGTTTTACTATGTCCCATGCTATTTTCATAGAATTTTAATTATAAAATTTTCTCTATTAATCTCTGAAATATAAATTACAAAATGTTATGAATCTCAAATTGATAAAATGTAAACCTAAACCTGCCTAGTTTTAAGACATATTCTAGTGCATATTGTATGTCAATGGAATAAATGATTTTGACTTTGACTTTGACTTTGAAAATAAATTACATAAAAATTATAACTACGACGTACCACGAGTACGACGAACACTGTACTGAAAAAAATGCAAGTCCTGTTAATATTTATAATTTTCATTTTACTGAATTAGTTTTGCCAGAGTTCTAATTGTCCAAAGGCATTTTTTTTCTTAAACTCTTTATGTTATGAGAATAATATCGTACAGAAGTCAGTATTTTACGTTAGGTTTCTGTTGTATATTACTGAAGGGGCTTTTGAAAATAATAATTGGGTAAACGAAACTTCGGCAAAAGTATCGTAAAGAGTATTTTTTTTTTTATTTGTGTTTTATAAGTTATGTATTCCCTAAAGAAACTCTTATGCTCACATAGCAATAGAGACGGTAAGCCGTACCGAATCTTAGGTTTGAAATACATAATATATGTTCGCATATTATAGTGGACCGGAGTACGTGCCTAAGAAAAAATGTGTGTATTCTCTGCTCCTTTGAGCCGAATCATAAATTCGGCTGAAGGAATTTGGCGAGTAGTTCAGGTCGACCAGCACGGTAACTTGCTAAAACAAGTGATCTGGATATGGCAATCATATTGTACACTTTATAAAAAAGTGTTAAAACCTACTGCGGGAAGGATACGATTGTGTTATTTATTGCATTCATAAAGTAATCAATATTATCAATCATAACATAGGTAATAATAATAAGGTATCATATATTAGATAATAGACTATATAGTCTATACAAAAAACGGTATATAATCTAGAAATGTACAGTCTCGTTAGTTGTAAAAACTGGCCAAGTGCGAGTTGGACTCGCGCACGAAGGGTTCCGTACCATTATAATATAAAAACGGCAAAAAAATCACGTTTGTTGTATGGGAGCCCCCTTAAAAAAAATATTTTATTTTGTTTTTAGTATTTGTTGTTATAGCGGCAATAGAAATACATAATCTGTGAAAATTTCAACTCTCTAGTTATCACGGTTCTTGAGATACAGTCTGGTGACAGACAGACGGACGGATAGCGAAGTCTAAGTAATAGGGTCCCATTTTACTCTTTGAGTACGGAACCCTAAAAAGGTGAACATTCTAAACATTTTTTAAGTTTATTAAAGAAAGAGATTTAACTCACCAAAAACAGGTCCGATGATAACAACATGGGCTGCAATAACAAGAAGTATTTTCGCTCTATTTGGTCCAGGTTTGAAGGCAATACAAAGCGTGTCCCAAGCATTCCTCGGATGAACAAAAGTCAGAAGCTTTGTGTTCCAAGGCTCTTCAATTTTTATCGAATTCACATCTTTAATCCTAAAATAAGTGTACAATATTCCAAGAAAATACAAAGTCGTCGTTAGTCCAAAAATACCATAATAACCTATTACATCCAACAATATTCCACTAATAGAGATTGCTGCTGGTGCGCCCAGGGTCACTATAACAGCAGCGATTCCCATTCTAAAAGTACGTGACTCCAAAGACGTGACATCGGCAAGGTAACTATAGGAACCCATTAAAGCGATTGATAATCCACCGGACAACGCTGTAGGCAACGATTCTATCAGCCCAGTTACAAAGAGCGGCCACTCGTTGAAGTAATACGTTGTTAGCACCAAACCAAAGGCAGATACCATTTCTCCAAACATTGGTACCAACATAAGGGCTTTCCTGTTTCCAGTGCGATCGCTCCATGCCCCAACAAACAATATAGCAATCGCTGGTATAGCACTTTGCAAAGGCACTTGCCAAGTCGTCAGATCAGCTACCATTGACTGGATTTGAATAGTTATATTGCCATCCCACTCATCGCATTTTTCCTTCGTATGGTTCAGATCAGCACGACAGGCTTTCTCCAAGTTCAGTCTCTGAACGGATATGCTGGAGATGGAATTCGGTAAGATGTAGCAAAGTAAGAATGGTTCTATGGTAAGAAAGGCGATTGCAGTTCTTATTTTGGTCATCCAAGAAACCGGTTCGCTGTTCGATTCACTGTTACCACTCCTTTTAGGCTCATTGTTAATAGTGCTTATATCCGTCTGACGTAATTCTACTTCACCGTTCTTCATCTTTTACACATTGAATTTTACTGCGGAATTTATTTGCTTCGCTAAGGTCTGTTTGTTTATAAACACAGAGCACTACTGAGGTCGATAAAGAAGCGAAGAGGATCTAACAAACTCGTTCTTGTCCATAATTACTTCACATCGCCGTGAGTTCTAAAATGACGCAGAGCCGCTTTTAAATGTATGCTTATGCTTTTTTATTCCGTGTTGGATATTTTATTAATGTCGTTGCACGCATTAGATCCTACAAACCTGGTGTCCTCTGATTTCATCGACGACCGTTTCATTTTTTCGCAGAATTTTCATTATGTAGTTTTTTTTTCTAAAAACCCTTGTGTGTATAGTTAACTCATTGGGCTAGATTAGGTTTATTTTTTATAAAGGCCTCCACACACCGTGTGGAGGCTATACTAAATAATACAGGTTCATCGTGATACAGGAGGTCAATTTGATTTGAAATATCGTATATCAGTATGATTAAATTGATGCTTTCACGTAAAGTACGCCAAGCTGGAGTGTCAGTCAGATATCAAATGGGTATGCAATATGTGAAGTCAGATTGATCTCTAGACCTGTTTAGCAACTTATTGAAACGGAAAAACTTATTGAAGCTTTGCAGGCGCCCACGCGAGCCTTAAGTGTCAGAAGAAGCACATATGGGAAGTGCCAAATTGATTCCTTGCAGTTACGTCGTATAAAGCTAATGGTGGATAATTTTAACCGATTATTTTTACGAAAATATAATAATTATTGCACTGCACCACCCGAAAATGCAATAGGAACCAACCACAAATTTATTGGAGGATAATAAAAATCTATAATAATATGGATATAATATGGTGCCCTACCTCGTAAATATTAAAAAAAATTAAAATATAATGAGAACATACTAAGGCGACTTGACGCGGTCACGTGTGCTGTCATCAGACCATCGCTAGGTATTTTACATTACTGTACAGTCGCCATCACATACATCGGAGCAAACAAGCACGTCACAAACATCGGAACACACCTCTATTTTCAAGGTATTAGGGTGCATGTGCCGATATTTTTGAACACCTATAGTGTATTTACCTATGTATGTGATGACGACATGTCGCGGGTCTCCCTCGGACTGTTATGGTTAGAACGAAAAGAAGTGGATAGTTATTTTCACTCTGGTCGACTAAAACAATCAAATGCACATGATAGTCTTGAAATCATGCAGGAGTGCAATGAAAACATGCAAATGGTTCAGTTCTGTAAGTACCTAAGTTAACGGTGGAGCCAAATCTGCCTAATTATTTTATTGTAGGCTAGGATCCTCATGCAGTCAACCAAGATTTTTTTTAACCTACTTTAAAAAAGGAGGAGGTTCTCAATTCGTCTGTATGTTTTTTTTTGTGTTTGTTACGCGATAACTCGGTAATTTGTGAACCGATTTGAATTTTTTTTTCGTCGTTTGAAAGCGTATACTTCCAGATTGGTCCCGTTGTCACCATAATCTCCTCTGATCCTGGAGAAATCGAGGGAACTCTTTTATAGGCAAACTTGAAGCAATTTAGCTACTGATTTGAAGTCGGTTAAAACTTTGTTTTTAAAGTAAATTATTTCACCCATATTATTTTTTTTCAGAATTCTAGAGACATTTAATAAATATACTTCTTTTTTTAAGATAAGGGGATTATTAAGTACAGATAAATATCTGCAACGCTTCGTCAACTGCGTACAGAAACACATCTCCCTATTAGGCACTCACATAAATTGTTATGTGAGTGCCTAATAGGGAGATGTGTTTCTGTTGACGAAGCCTGTTGCGGATTCTATCATTGGATATAATCCGCAACAGGCTTCGTCAACAACACGTACTACTTAGTTAGCCCTAAACGCATACAATTGTTTAAATTAAAAAGTGGATAGGTACATCTTTTTGTTGCCGTCTGGGCGTGTCTTTCAAGTAAAACTTCTATAAAGAGGAATCAGATAAATCCGCAATATCCTCACAGCAGTCCAGACGCCCTATTTTCGGTTTGTATTCAAATAAATTATGGGTATATTTAATAGTCCGAAATCCTTAATACTCCAATAAAATACGGTTTCGTTTAACATTAATTTATTATATCTAGTCTATTTTTGTTTATTTTAAGATGCTTGATGATTCAAGAATCCTACAAACTTCCCATCTGGCTAGAAAAAAAGCAAGATTTCAGTGAGGCATTGTTTGTCTTTTTTGTATGAAATAGAAATTTACCAAAATTTAGGTCAAAAGAGAGGTATTAATAATAGTATTTCGAATTTTCAGGAGTTAATTAAGTAAAAAAAACGAAACTTGCATAAGACCCATAACTATTAATTGTTGGGCAATGCAATAACTGCTAATAACTATATCCTTCAAAAAGAGTTGGGTGTCAGAAAGTTAGATTCCCGCTGTATACGCCTTGATTGTGTGCAGAGCAAAATGAATTTTGCGAAAACTGTTGCTCGCTTTAATACGAGCAATTTTTTATTGTCTAAGAGTAAATAGTATTTAGCGTCTGAGACAGCAATTTTCTTCATACAACGATTAGTACAAAATATATAGTATACTGTGCCGTCATATTTTTATGCCAATTATTATTAAGCGTTTCGGCTGCGCCAGCGAAGTCCGTCTTTGACTCAAATTTTTGGGTACCTATTTATGTCCTTTAAGTGTACCTAGTTGGTCCCATTCCCATACAAACATTTGTTCCTCTCTAAAACTGGTTCGAATAAATTAAAAAATCTTAGGTCACACCCCTATTGGATAAGCGGTTCCGGAGATTACCCATTACATAGAAACTTACATTTTACAAACTAACAATCTCACAGACGTTTTCTCTTTATAATATTAGATAGATGACTACGGAATTTCACGATTATGCTCCTTGAACCGTATTCGGGTTCAGGTGAAATTGATTATAGCCGGAACCATAAATTCCATCAAATCTACTACTGTGTTGCCATTAAAGTGAAACATTTCATCAATAATAAATTTACTCTTGTTGAAAAAATTCATGTGAGTAATAGGGTATTATCCTCATGTTAAAATTGATTACGTAAGGTTGCTAAATAATTAGTAAACCATCAAATTATTGTCATGAATAAAGTATAAATTACAAAATATAATTAAAATCTTAAAAAGATATGGACTTAGAAAGTTTAGAAAAAAATATGTATTTTTTTTATTGTCCGAGAGTAAATTTAAATGTAGGTACCAATATAATCCTTACGCTTTAAGAGAAACACAATTGTAGGACAACTATGGACCTAAACGCAGTATTTCACGCCCGAAACAGCAATTTACTTGATTTTCAATATAACACTGTGACGTCACAATTCAACATCAATTAGTATGAAGCGTTTCGCCTGCCGCCAGCGAGGGTCCGTCTTTAACTCAATTTTTGGGTATTTGTGTTCTTTAATTGCGCTCCGTCCACTAAAATTTATTTACGATCCATTATGGATCTGATTGGACGTTTTGGGCGTTCAGATCTATCAATGGATTTGAGTAGACTTTATTGAGCACTAGGATCCAAATCGCAGCCATATGGCTGCGAAACTTGGTCACGTTTTGGTTTACGATATGTTGGTCTATGTAAACACTCATTATTTTATACACACATGTAAATCTTAACTATCATCATCAGCATCTATAGAATAAATAGTTTTATTTTGTTCGAATAAAAACCGAAGTATAAGTACGTCGTTCTTAACACCTCATTTTTTCAAAAAAAAAACCAACTGACAAATTTCCCACCAAAAGAAATGTGTTTTAAATGTATACTAACATCGGCACACTTTGGTTTCACTCCTTAGATACTTTTTTATGGTGGCTCACTAATTAAATGATGTTAAAGCGACATGTTATGTTATTAACCATGTGTTCCAGTACAGAATTCCGACGACCAAGTACTTACTTACAATTATACAAATCTTTAATTAGACCCCAACTCGAACACGCAGTTGCTGTTTGGAATCCCTATTACAAGAAATACTCTGACATCCTTGAAACTGTACAAAAAAGTTTTTAATTACCATGAACTTTAGATGCTATCGTAACAGACTATACCATACCAGCAATTGTTGCATAAGTATAAATTGATAGAATTATGTTCCAGGCGCATGTTACTAGAAACAATCGTATTGTACGGCCTCTGTAACAATCAATTTGATTGCATTGCCCTTAATAACAAACTCGCATATAAGGTACCGAATCGTTGTATTCAGCGAGAGGCGCGTCCTCACCGGCTGTTTGTGACAGGCCGCTGCCGCACCAACGTCGGTGAGCGCGCTCCTCTGCGCAGGCTCGTTCACAATTACAATGTACATTTTAATCACATAGATATATTTGGCTTTAGTATTAGTTCATACAAAAAACAAATAACAGATGTACTCAAAAACAATACAAACTAACTGAAACACTTTGATGTTGTTTAAGCACTTAATTTAACCAAATTAACTTACATACTCAATTATCGCTCTTAATGTCACCGGGCATGTGTTTTTATTTTATTATTTTTCTTTCTCTTTTTATATTTTGTTAGTATTTAACCCCCCGGATTCACAACACTTCAGGGGCTGCACCCCTGACTTACTCCGCATGATGATGTAATATAAAATAAGTAATAAGTGGTGAACGGTGTTGGCCACACATATAGTATTTATTTATAAGGCTAATAATTTAAGACTCCCTTGTAGTGGCTGTTTGTTTACCTAAAAAAAAAAAAAAAAATGTTAGTACAGATGCTTTTAAAGCTGATTGCACCACTATATCTACAGGGGACAAGAAAAGTATTATATTTAGCGGGACAAGGACAAGTATGATCACCAATATATGTACAGTCGCCATCACATACATAGGTATACTAAAGGTGTTCAAAAATATCGGCACATGCACCCTAATGCCTTGAAAATAGAGGTGTGTTCCGATGTTTGTGACGTGCTTGTTTGCTCCGATGTATGTGATGGCGACTGTACAAGCGATTCTCACTGGTCATATTAGTATGACATGCCAGTATGACCACCAAGAAACGGAGGTTTAACCTGCGTACATAAGAGTAAAACACAAGATAAACACGAAATCAAACAATATGGAAAAATAGTTAGGAACCGTTAATTGATCTTCGTAGGTTAGGTACAGGTAGGTTTTGAAGTGTATTATACTACATTGATGTGGATCTAAGTATAACAAGTGTTCAATAAAATCCATTGATGGATCAGCGTAAATATTGGAGTGTCTCAAAATCCATTGATGGATCCAAATGTACAAAAAGTCCACTTCAGCACGTTGTGGATTCTAGTGTCCAATAAATCCGTTCAAATCCATTGATAGGTCTGGGGGGTAATCACGTAACGTTCCGAACCCGTGTCGGTACAATTTAACTGTCAATTTTCCATATAAAAAGTGACATAAGAAAACAAAACAAAAATGTAAAGGAAAAAGCCATATATTATTTCAAAATAGGTAGCAGAATTTTACCCGTCCATGCTAAGTTTAAATTTTTACTCGCTGTAAATCAGTATAAACGCCCTGTTTTTAAAATACCTAATACCTATAATCGTCGTCTAATAATTATATTTTTATTTATAATTACTAATATCACTTTTAACAAGGAAGAAAACAATACAATACCTAAAACTAAAATTAAATAATAAAAACAGCAACATTGATAATTAAGTGTCGAATAACCCGCCCCGGGTCACTCCAGGCGCAAAGGTGCCCATCACACTTGCCGCATTGCCGCGCTGAACAGCTAAGAGTCTTAGATTAGAGATTTGCAAAATATACGTTGAACCGAGACCAAATAATTATTACGGTCAAAAAACAAGAAAGTACCTACCTCGTTCCACGTATATTTAATAATAACGTATGCGGAATGAAATTTGCAAAACGTTTTAAATATGTACAGGGCGTTTTTCATAAAAAGTGTACAAAACTTCTTTTTTTTCAGAATTCGAATTTTTTTGGTTTTTTTTACTAAGAATCGTTTATACTATCGATCCTCATACAAGAAAAAAGTGTCCCAGATTTTACTATGTAATTTTTTTCTTCCAGTGCGTCACGACCATATAAATAAAAAAAGACTGCATACAAAAATGTGACGATCTGGAATGGAATATTTAGGACACTTTTTTTCTTGTATGATGATCGATAGTATCAAAGATTCTGAGTAAGAAAAACAAAAAAAAATGAATTTTGAAAAAAAAGGTGTTTTGTACACTTTTTTTGAAAAACGCTCTACAATGTTTAAAAAAATCGAGACAGCAATTGCATCTTACGGTTAATTCAAAGACTACATATCTGTCAATCAATCTGGTAAGTTTAATGGACATTGGATTTTTTCTCTTGAAATTATGGCAAATCGAGAAGAACGACGTCGCGAAACTATTTGTAATTTCTACAGTACACATTCCCTCCGGCCGAAACTGAAGATAGTGAAACATTTTGTGCAAATGGGTGGGAGCCGAAGCTCTGTTTATATTATTTTTGTGTCCTTTTCTTTGAGAAAAAGTACTACTAGAGGGACTGGTTCAGGGAAACATTCCAGCTTTAGCCAGTTTTCTGAGGGGGCTCGATTAAAGAAAAATACTGCCGGCCGAGTCGCAAAATCTTACAGAGAGCTCAGAGGAAAATCAAATATGACAGTAAAACTGTAAAAACATATCTTAAAGACATGGGCATCTTCAATCGTTCAAGAAAAGTTAAGCCAGCCGTCTCCGAAAATCATAAACTTACTCGGAAAATGCGGCTACGTCATTTGGTCAAAACATGTAAAAACTAGCGGTTTTTGCGTTATGGGATTTATGGGTGACGAATCATAAGTCACTTAAAATGGAAATTCGTGGCAAGGTAACTTTTATTTTGAGAACACCAATAGTCCAACGGACGAAAACGTGAAATATGACGCATACGAATTTTCCTAAAAAAGTTTTCTTAAGAAGGATAAAATTGCACCTAAAAAAAATGCTTATATCTGTATTTTCGACAGCGATGGACAAAGTACCACAAAACGGCCGTAAATAATTTCGCATTGGAGTAAACTTTTTTTAGCATTGAACGTCGTGAAATACACTATTAAAAAACATTAATATTTATAAAAATAACCATGTGTTTTTTTATTTAATACGACATTGAACTTTGTGCAAATTTCACTCCGCATACGTTATCATTGCGGAGGACGACTGCATATCTATATTTAAATCTAAATTGAAAACATGTTTAATGGATGCCTTCCTTTTAAAAAATAGGTAGTTAGATAGTTACTTCAATTAGGAATATAAAATAAAAATTACATAGTCATAAGGAGTATCGAAGTGAGTGGAAATGTAAACAAGTTTTTTGTCATTGAGGGTAGGAAAGGCTGAGGCTCGTAGTAATTAGTAGCTCGTAGGTAATTATGATGAAATACTTGTTTATATATTTACATCACTTGCTATTCCTTGTTAACGCTAATAATAAGCATAAAAAATAAAATCATATGTAGATTGTACACATAATAGGTACCAAAACATAATTATAAAGAGTGTATATTCGCCAACAAACTGTTATGCAGTTTGGCGAAGATTTAGATTAAGTTTATCGTAATTTTTGTTGAGTAAGAAATAAATTAAAAAAAAAATACTTATAGACCTACCCGACGTTCGTACAATGCGTTACGTGATTGACCCACTGAACGCACAAAAGGTCCACTCGGATCCATAATGGATCCTACCAAATAGATATTAGTGGACGGAGGGTTTAATTGTAGTTGCTCCCATCCAAACGTGTTCCACTCCAAAAAACTGGTTCGAATGGCATCGTAAAAAAAATACTTATGTATTTACAAGTATGATGATTTTGTTTTTAACTAAACTGTGTTATAGTAGAAATACTCACATTACAATGGCAATACTTCTGGTGTCAACTACATTTGGTATCAGTTATGAGTGTTAGTTAAACAACTATCGTCTGAAGATGTGTGTATATCATTATATCTTTGGTATTTCGATTAAAAAATACAAGAACTAGTGTAAGTATGGTGGAATGGTGGCGGCCATGAAATGTTTACCTCTCACTTCATTTTCGGTACCTATCTTAAGTACCTACGTCTGGAGCGGGCGAATGTTTTCTTTAGAATTATTTAGTTTATTTATTTATTCAAAATTTAATAAATAAAAGTAAATATCTATGTATCCGATCAGTCTTATAGTCCGTAAGCCCGCTCCCAATATACATACGTCTCATGACAACACGATAAAATGCATTAGCACACGGTCGAGAAAGTTGTGCTGAGCAAGAATCAGAAAATTATCGCACCCAAAATTGGCCGATAGTTTGTAAAATCCTTCACTTTCGGTCAAAGTTTTAAGGGTAGGTATATTTACGTCAGTAGTGACAACAGTACGAGACATGTGACATCATTTAGCTCTTTAATCGTAGAGAGCGTAAACTTAAGTCTGTCAGTCCTGAAATGACCCTTATCATTTTGACTAGAAGTGAAGGATTTTTTAAACTTTCGGCCAATTTTAGGTGCGATAATCTTCTGATTTTTGCTCAGCGCAACTTTCTCGACCGTGTGCCATGCATTGTATCATGTTGTCATGAGACGTAGGTATATTATAATAATATAATATAATAATATTTGCGGACAATCTTACACAAATCAACCTAGTCCCAAACTAAGCAAAGCTTGTACTATGGGTACTAGACGACGATATGGATACTTATATAGAGAAATAAATACTTAAATACATAGAAAACATCCATGACTCAGGAACAAATATTCGAGCTCATCACACAAATAAATGCCCTTACCGGGATTCGAACCCAGGACCTCTTGCTTCGTAGGCAGGGTCACTACCAACTAGGCTAAAGTGGTCGTCAAAATATTAAATATAAATATTAGGAGCGGGCTTACGGACTATTGAATCGATTCTGACAATTATATTTAGTACTATCATAATAAGGTTGGTTACACCTGGAACGTCATACTGACAATGGTAGGTTTCACTGTGACAGTGACATTTCTTGGTAGATTTGATGGAATTTAATTATGGTTCCGGGTATATTTTACAACTAGCTGTTGCCCGCGACTTCGTCCGCGTAGAACTTTTTATCGTCTTAGAAAATGATTTCTCTCAATACAAAATTTGAACCCTCTTTTAGGGGATAATTAAAAAAAAAGTTGATGTTCATTTTCTAGTTTGTGAACAAACAGTCTAAAACCAAAGTTAAAAATCTCATACTTTAAAAATGCCTTGAAATACTCAAACTTTGAACCAATTTTAACACTCTTAGGGGATGAATTTGGAAAAACTGTAGTTTTGTAGTCTTTTAACGTACAGAATAAGACCGAAGTTAAAAATCTCTTACTCACACTTTAAAATTTTATTGCTCGCCATTTAAAATTTGAACCCCCTTTTAAACCCCCTTAGAGGTTGAATTATTCTAATCGCTGAAAGAACTTTTTTCGTAAACTTTTAAGTCTCTAGCTCAAAAAATGTGTTGCCCATACAAAGCTTTCTTAACCCCCTTAGGGGTGGAATTTTCTAAAACTCTGAAAGTACTTTATTATTAATTTTAATAAGTAACATTTTGAATAGTTTTAAGTCTAGTAAAAAAAAAAGTTTTTCCCACACAACACTGGCTACCCTTCTTAAGGATCTTAAGGATCCCCTTAGGGATGGAGTTTTCTAAAACGCTGATAGTTCTTTTTTAGTATTCTAATAAGTAATCTTTTTGCAAAGTTTTAAGTCTAACTCAAAAAAAAGTGTTGCCCATGCAAAGCTTGCTCTCCTTTTTAACCCTATTAGGGGTGGAATTTTCTAAAACAATTTGTGATCTTTTTTTGTATTTTAATAAGTAATCTTTCTACAAAGTTTCAAGTCTCTAACTCAAAAACATAAACTTTCCCTGATAAAAACTTTGCACCCCTTTTTATCCCCCTTAGGGATAGATTTTTTCAAAACGCTGAAAGTCTTTTTTTTTGTATTTTTATAAGTAATCTTTCTACAAAGTTTTAAGTGTCTAGCTCAGAAAAAGTGTTCCCCATACAAACCTTGCACCCTTTTTTAACCCCCTTGGGAATGATTTTTGTAAAACACCGAATGTAGTATTTTTCATGTTCTAATAAGTAATATTTCGTCAAAATTTTAAGTCTCTATTAAAAAAAAATATGTTTTTCCCATACAAACTTTGCACCCTATTTTACCCCCTTAGGCCACTGATAAATAAAAGACAGCGTGTGATCTGTAGTAAGTATATTCGCAGACTGAGCGGCCTAGCTGAAACCCACCCTCATATACAAAAACATGGTAGTATAAACTACCCACTATCTAATACATAACATCTCCACCCTTATTTTCTAACTAACGACTAATAGGTAATTATTTACATCTAGACGGCTGACAATACTGGTGAGTAGGTTAGATCACGCAAAACAATCACATGTTCAAATGTTGCTGTACTGCTGATAAGATTGAGATACCTACTGCTGCGGAACATTTGATTGTCGAGCCGGCGGCGACAACTAAAACATAATATGCCTAGACAAGTTTATAATTAAGAATAACAAATAGTGTTACTTTATTTAAAGTATGACATCAACATGTTTTACCCAGCAATTTAAGAATATAATCTGAAATATACGCTACGCTAATCTATACGCTGAAAGTACTTTCTTTGTATTTAAATAATCTTTCTACAAAGTTTTAGGACTCTAGCTAAAAAAAATAGTTTCCCACATACAAACTTTGCACCCCTATTTTAGCCCCCTATTTTTAGGGGTAGAATTTTCTAAAACGCTGAAAGTACTTAATTTGTATTCTGATGACTAATCTTTCTACAAAGTTTTAAGTCTCTATTTAAAAAAAATATTGTTTCCCCCATACAAAATTTGCACCCCTATTTTACCCCCTTAGGGGTAGATTTTTTTAAAACACTGAATCTAGGTACTTTATTTGTATTCTAATGAATAATTTCTCTACAAAGTTTTAAGTCTCTATTTAAAAAAAAGTAGTTTTTCCCATACAAACTTTGCACTCTATTTTACCCCTTTAGGGGTAGAATTTTCTAAAACCCTGAAAGTTCTTTATTTGTATTCTAATGACTGATCTTTCTACAAAGTTTTAAGTCTCTATTTAAAAAAAATGTTTCCCCCATACAAACCTTGCACACCCCTATTTTACCCCCGTAGGGGTGGAATTTTCCAAAACGCTGAAAGTGTTTCATTTGTATTCTAATAACTAATTTTTCTACAAAGTTTAAGTCTATAGCTCAAAAAAAAAAGGTTCTCCCATACAAACTTTGCACCCCCATTTTACCCCCTTAGGGGTAGAATTTTCAAAAATCCCTTTTTATCCCTAGCCCACGTTATAAAAGCAACATACTGTGCAAAAATCAACTCTCTAAGATTAGTATAGTAGTTTCGGCTGTGCGTTGATGAGTGAGTGAGTGAGTGAGTGAGTGAATAAGTCAGTCAGGACATAGGCATTTATTATGTATAAATAGATAGAAGATAATGAAACTCCCATTCAAATATCTCAAAAAATTATGAAGCTACATCCGTTTTAATGTCGCTTGTTAGAGTGAGAAAACGATGAGGGACTGTGATGTCAATATACTCGAGCGTCATAGTAAAAAACAATCGTTTCATATGAAGGTGCGTTTTGCGGAAAAGGGACAGAAAATACCCTCTCTTAAAACTTTGGACTCTTATAACTTAATCATTACCTATATAACCTCTTGCTTTGTTTTTTTCTCCATTTGACTATATTTATTTTAAATTCTTTTTCGAGAAAATACATTATGATTATTTACCATATTTTCGATTCCTGAGCTATAACCACGAACTTCGGAATTCGAAAATATTCGGGTATCTCTATCTCTATCGCACTAACCATACTCGAGTGACAGGGATGCAAATATATGAACATTGAGTATCGGTTTTCGTGTTAGCGCCGCAGGTACTTTGGCTGAATGCGCCGAGCGCGTGCCATTGTCATTCAAAAAAAACAAATTCGTGTTAATTATATTGTTCAAATTTGTTGATTTCATTTATTGAAATTACGACATAAAACGACATTTGCGCATATAAGTTCTCATATCAGAATCGAATATTTTTTTATGGTTTATATTTTAGCATTTGTCTCGTAAAGGTCTATCGTAGACGGGATTTAAATTATTAATAAGTGAAAGGCAAAGCAATTCCGCCATTTTGACGAAAATTGGACGGTTCTTATAGCTGACAGTTGGAGCAGCGTTTGATTTCAATAAAAATAAATGAAACATTAAATGAAGTCGTATATTTCGGAAAATTAATTAACTGTCGCAGTCGGATAAAAACTATCCTAAGTTGCAGCTAGAATAATAATGTACCTATATAAAATGTTTCATATTTTTCCGTTCATGGGATGCTGAGAACATTCGAACCGCGCAAAGCTTAGTTTCAAACTGGCTGATTCTTTTTTTAATTTAGAGATTTATTATAAGTGGAGATAATGACGGTTTAAAGGTATAAGCGGGAGAAACGCGAATCTAATTATAAATGCTCAAGGGCTTTAAAAATAATAGTTAATAGTGTGGTACCGACGTTTTTTTACACAAAAAAGAATATATCGTGAGCTGCCTCTAACAAATCTGAATCTATATATAGGTAGTGCATGATGCACGTATAAAATCATTATAACAGTTGCATCAAATAATTATGCGTTCCAAAATCTGGTCCCCCCGATTCAAGCTTCTATACAACTTCTTAAATATATTGGAAGCTCAAGCTCAGCTCATTAAATTAAGCTCAAGTTTATGCCCTAGCTACGTGTTATAAGCAAACCTTGGAATAATAATTACCTTTATACACTCTATTCATGTACCAAATTTAATATTACCACTAATGGCTCTCATTCAAATTACGCAATTTTTGTCTTGACCGACTTATGGGAAAAATTGGGACGTATAGTGTACGTGACATATTATTAATGTAATTGTCAATATTGATACTGATTTTACATTGACATGGGTCAAGAGGCCGTGTTTCTTTCAACGCTAATTCAGCATCAGCAAGTTTCAGTTACAAACTGAACTGTATGTTCTAATTGATTATTTTGAAATGTAGCTGGTGATAAGATAATATTAGTAAAGTTTCACAGAGGACAGGCTAAGGTTATGCGTGTAAAACAACGGCTCTAGCTATGGTAGTTTTCTTAATTAATGCTGTTTAACATACCATCATACAATATAACTAGCATCTTGAGCGAACAATTGAGATTAGAGCGATACGGTTAAGTTTTAATTGAAGTTTGAACACACGAACGTTAGAGCTGCCGATGCCGGCCACGTGATTACATGATAAAGTACAAATCAGTACCCAGCAGCCAGCTGATAGCCAGTAGCCGAAGTGGAGTCGAGCGAAGCGCTCGCGCACCACAATCCGCCACCGCACGCGCCGTCGCCCGCTCGCGTCTTATATTTCGAAAACAAATCTTGTTCTTGGACAAAAGAAATTGAAAATCGTGAAAGACGAATGCTGAAAACAAATGAACCTTAAAGTGGAATACTGTTGTCAAAATGACGTTGCGGGTCGAAGTGCCCGGGGATAGGCCTGTCAATGTAGAACCGTGCAAGCGCAAAGCTCACGTCGCGGAGAAAACGGAGAAGAAACTAAGCAGGAGATTAAAGGAGTTCTTAAAAAAATCATGGGCCTTTCGATCGAAAGTAACTGTGGAGCCTTTTGTCATATGCTACATCCTGCCAAGTGTGCTTGCTGGGCTAGCGGTACAAAATCTGTGCTTAGAGAAATCATGCCTCGTGAATCTTGGGTACGACGAGACCACATGCAGGCATATAATGCAAGGACGGACCTCGAATTACACAGAGCAAGAGAAGAAAGTCCAAAAAATGGTGGCTGAAATGACAGCGTGGAGTTTTCCGCTGCAAACCGCTCTTCCAGGGATCCTGACGTTGTTTCTTGGAGCCTGGAGCGACCGCACTGGGAACCGAAAGGCTTTCATGGTCCTACCTATAGTAGGGAAGCTGATATCAGTTATCGGTATCATCTTGAGCACCGTTTTCTTCTTCCAAGTAGGATTGAACGAGACGGCGCTCCTGGAGGGCTTGCCGCCCGCGCTGGCTGGCGGCCGAGTAGCCATGACCATGGCCGTCTATAGTTACATTACGGATATCACTAGTGAGAGCGAACGGACATTTCGTCTCGGCATCATAACAGCGATACTAACTCTCAGCAGGCCTATCGGCCTGGCGCTTAGTGGGATTATGACAAAACGTGTCGGTTATTACGGAGTGTTTATGGTCGCGTGTGTGTTTTATGTGATCGGGTTTGTTTATATCGTCTTAAGACTGAAGGAGAAGCCTAAGAAGCAGGTGGACAGTGATAAGCCGGAGACGATTCTGTCTGTGTTCTCTGCGAAAGATTTCGTAGCGACAGTTAATGTCGCGTTTATGCAGCGAGAAGGGTCGCGACGATTGCAGATCATTCTTATTATGTTTGCATACATGTTCATCGTTGGACCAGTCTTGGGTAAATATAATTATTAATATTCAACATTAATTATATTTTTAAGTAGGTAACTATTCCTTGTTGAACTTACTCGGTTGGTTAGAGAAATGAAATTGGTAGCATGTGCTAGGCATTGCTATTATTATTTTTATGGGGAAATGTAATTTTATTTTCCTCAGCGTGCACGTTGACATTGTTGTTAAGTATACTTACTATTTTATGCTGGTATTCCACCTCCCTGTAATTCTATAATTATCTTTTCTCAAACATGCAATTAAATATTATCTTTACGTTCCTTATAACTTACTCGGAAGTATCCTTTTTCGGGCGCAGCATCTCGAGGCGGCCTGAAATGGGATTTCATACAAATTTTCAGGCCTAGGCCTGCAAAGTAACTTTTTAATTTTCATTCCACTATTTGTAGCACAGCATCACCATTCAGCCATAAAAATTAGTTTGATTTGAGGATTTTTATTTATTTATTTCATTGCATGTTTGAGAAAAGGACTATACATGCCTCGGCGTGAAAACGGATTCCCGGCCTCGTATCTCTATATCTACTTGGCCGGAACACCGTGTTTTCCCGGCTTCTGATGTAATGTACTAATTATCAAAAACATTTAAAATGTTCTACGAGAAGAAGTTTTTACGTTCCAAAGATCCGGTAGGTACAGTCAAAGAATTTAATTTCCTACCCACTTTGGACTTTGTCAAAGTGACGTAATCAATCAAAACGTAAGAGACTTCTTATGATTTTATTTACAGTGTCACTTTGAAATAGTCCTAAATGGGTACGAAATTAAATTATTTGACTGTACGAGTACGATGTTATCTTTAGATTTATAGCCATACAAAATGTGCACCAAAAATTTTATAGCTCATATGAATCTTCTTCCTGTATTTTATAGTCTATTTTTTATTTTATTTTTAACCTCATATGGTTACGATGTACTAAGTATTATTTGCTTCAAAGAGTTTCCTAATAAAAGGGGCTATACCAAATTATTTTACTACCTAAGTAAAGATCATTATAAACAATGATCTTTACTTAGGATAATTTTGTTTAGCCCCTTTTATTAGGAAACTCTTTGAAGCAAAACAATACTAAGTACATCGTAACAATATGTGGTCACTCTGCACATAGCTTATTTGTAACAGTTTCAATAAAAATATGCGCAGTGCAACGATTGCATAAAATATTATGCACTACTACAAAATAAATAATGCAAAGTGAAGAAAGCGTTCAGTTGATAATAATTTGTAACCAAAAAGTTTCCACTCGGATCGGATTAAGTAAGTAATTAGTACCTAAATAAGAAATATTGATTTGACTGTGTACTAACATCATTAAATTATAATTAGGTCGAATAGGGCCAATGTGTGTCTTACCCGGGGGGTCCCGGGCCCGTATTACCAAAGGGAATAGATAGACTGCATGACATTTATAGTGATAATTCTGTCAATCTTAGGTTTATAAAAGGATTCTGTAATGCGTTTGGGATGTGGTAGAAATGTAATATCTGCGGGCACGGGAGTGCCCACGCCAAGACGAGCCAAGTGAAGCGCAAGGGCACCTACCTTTTCTCGAAGCGCTTCGTTTTTTTTTGGTTTGGATTATACCAGATAAACAAAATATGTTATCAGGTTTTAATATAATTTAAAATAGTAAAATTTTAATCGAATAAGAGTAAGTTTTAATTTGTCAGTCACATAAAACTTTGGTCATGTAAGAATTGTTTTATATGGAAAGTTCAATCGCAAAATCTCGTACGAAACTTGTACGAGACTCAGTCTCGTAAAATATGGACGAGAGATGATCTCGCGAGATCGAAATTGCATTCCCTAAACACCACATAAAAACACGCTGCTGTTGTTACGTATGAATATTAAAATCATTACAAATATGGAACTATATAATCCGAAACAAACATACCTACTTCCTACCTTTTGTCTGAAACAGCATAGCCATATTATTCGGAAATGATTTGTCGACATCAGCGGATAGATACTATCTATAGTTAGATTTCGCACGCTTTATGTAAGAGTGACCGATTACTTCATTGTTAATTTTTATTGTAGACCGTATCTCTATCTGGTGACGGTTGTATTTTGAACTGATTTTATGGTGACTCCGTTTGCTGCATGGCCTTTGGCAATATTTGGCGGTTCCCCGTAGATTGCAATAGCATGACGTGGAAATGCCCAATAGCGTTTTCCATGAACTGGGGGGTTCGATTGAAAGTGTTGAAATTAAATCGGTTTTGTATTACCGTAGTACGAACAAAAAACTTGTTCCCTAGTACGTTTACCTATACGTATGATACCTCCGAATGATTGTTTTGAATTTGTACTTGGGTTTATCTGTTAACTAGGAACTCTTTCTATCTAGCGCTATCCGGGCCTTCTCCCACTTGGATCACCTTTTGTTTCTCGACATCATGTCAGCCATCACGACCTCCTGCCATCGCTTCTTTAGTGTACGCAGCCGTCGAGGGCTAGGTGATGACGTTTATTTCCTACATACTCAAATTACCTAAGAGTAACGTGAATGAACCGACAAAGGCATTCCTGGTGCATTTCCGTAACGCATTGCAGCAATTTTAAGAATATAAAAATAATAACCAATAGGTACAGTCGGATCTGTTTTTGCCTGCTTAGTATAAATTATCAGTATCTGCTTTATCGACCGAGTGTCAGACACATTCCGTCATAATGAATGTCATTTCACTACATGGCCTACAGATACGTCCACTATGAGAATTGACCTCTTTGAATTTTGGAAAACGAGTTAAAAAAAGACAAAAAAACGTATACAAGAAATAGCAATGATGACATTGACAGGACCTGTTACTCACATTTATAGTTTTAATAATTTTAAGCGAAGAGGATTTAATCATTAGATTTATCAAACGTGACACAACGTAATGGCAAGATCAAACTAATAAAAAGGTTTTAGTTCAACTATTTATAGTCAAGGAAAATTCGTCTAAGTAAATTTGAACTTGTTGTCAAACAGTTGAACATAATTTTCAATACAACACTCTCGTCTGATACACAGTTTAACAGGGTAACACATGTGCTTGCAACGCGTAAATGATTTGATTTGAAAACTGGTCAACCTTTTAATTCTGCCACTGTACCTTTGACTACCCAAATCTAAATAGCCACCTACCTACCTACAGTTTACTTTCCGTTTGTGTTGAGTATCAGACATTTAATTAAAAACAAGTACAGCCTTGTATAGAGTTGTGATTGTAACGTTTCGAACGCGCCTTAGAATTATAGAACTGTCATTTTTAGGGTTCCGTAGTCGACTAGGAACCCTTATAGTTTCGCTTTTTTTAATCAGTGCTGTAGGTGTCTGTCTGACACCTCGGCATAATGCTGAGACAGCGACCTATTCACTGCCGCGAAGACACACACAATATGTGTTAAATTGCCTACTGCCTTTGTCTCTGTGTGTCTTTTGTGTAGTAAATAAATGTCTTCTTTCTTTCTTTTCTTTCTTTCTTTGTCTGTCCGGCTGTCCGCGGATAATCTCAGTAACCGTTAGCACTAGAAAGCTGAAATTTGGTACTAATATGTATATCAATTACGCCGACAAAGTGGTAAAATAAAAAGTGATTTTTTTTTATTAGGGTACCTCCCCATATACGTAACGTGGGGAGTGTTTTTTTTTTCATTTCAACCCTAACGTGTGATATATTGTTGGATAGGTATTTAAATATGAATAGGGGTTTGCTACAATAATTTTTTGATAATGTTAATATTTTCCGAGATAATCGCTCCAGAAGTAAAAAAAGTGTCCCCACGGAACCCTACACTGAGCGTGGCCCGACACGCTCTTGGCCGGTTTTCCATATAAAAATTGACATCTACCTGACGCGCGTATAATGCTTTACGTGATCGACCGGCAGTCGATTACGCATTGTACGGGCATCAGGTAGAACTAAATTACACTTTTTGTATGACAGTTGAATTGTCCTAACGTACGTTCTAGAAGTTACATGATCATCCTTCTGTTCGATTAGACATAAGATATGTAAATTAATTTTGTATATAAAGCAGTTACGCTGCTAACGAAATATATAAATTTCAAATTAAAGAAAAAAATTAAAAATATAGGCTCCGAGCCGGATCGTTGTGGTCGCCGGTTTGAATCCGATAGAATCTATCGGATAGATTGTATTTAAAATTTTGCAGAACAAACAAAACTAATGCCCTTTCTATGGAAAGACAGCTGCCGGCGCCCCGTTACTTAAAAAAGAGACATCAACCTGTTTGCTTTGTTAAATAACTAGATCTAATGGTACCCAATAAATCATTTTTAGGGTTCCGTAGCCAAATGGCAAAAAACGGAACCCTTATAGATTCGTCATGTCTGTCCGTCTGTCTGTCTGTCTGTCTGTCTGTCCGTCCGTATGTCACAGCCACTTTTTTCCGAAACTATAAGAGCTATAGGTACTGTTGAAAATTGGTAAGTAGATGTATTCTGTGAACCGCATTAAGATTTTTACACAAAAATCGAAAAAAAACTTTAAGTTTTAGGGGTCCCCATACTCAGAACTGAAACACAAAAAAATTGTTTTTCATCAAACCCATACGTCATATCTATGGATAGGTCTTCAAAAATGATATTGAGGTTTCTAATATATATTTTTTCTAATCTGAATAGTTTGCGCGAGAGACACTTCCAAAGTGGTAAAATGCGTGTCCCCCCCCCCCCCCCCCCCCCCCATGTAACTTCTAAAATAAGAGAATGATAAAACTAAAAAAAATATATGATGTACCATGTAAACTTCCACCAAAAATTGGTTTGAATGAGATCTAGTAAGTAGTTTCTTTTTAATACGTCTTAAATCGTAAACCGCAATTTATTTCACGGAACCCTCCATGTGCGAGTCTGACTCGCACTTGGCCGCTTTTTTTATTTATTATTATTGAACTTGCTCATAAAATTTCAGAAGAATCGTTTGAGAAATCGATGGCTGTGTGTGAGTGTGACTCTTGAACCTCTTATACAGGTTGTTTGGTCCATCTTTTGCCAAATGAAAACGTCCGGTAGTTTGGATCATTTGCTATCACTTCCAGCATTAAAAAAAAAATTATGGCCACGGGTTTTTTTAATATTAAAAAAAATGTAAAACTCTAAGGACCCTTTGATTTTTTAATTTTTTTTAATATTAAAAAAACCCGTGGCTACAATTTTTTTTGAATGCTGGAAGTGATAGCAAATGACCCAAACTACCTGACGTTTTAATTTGGCAAACGATGGTGGTCCAACAACCTGTATAAAAACCCACGCACGTATTTGGAAGATTATGACAACCTTCCTTGTTGACTACGGAACTCTAAAAATAAGAAAACCCAAAAGCATTCTTATTCTGTTTAAAAAGTTACGAGACTTTCTTTTAATACGAGACATTCATAAAATGTGTAAGATAAACTTGGTCCGAAAATAGTTACACATTTTGTTTCAGTGAAATTCAACTCCAACTGTTGAAATGAGTGTTCAAAACGGTTTGCTTTAAGATGATATTATACATTTATAAAAAAAACCGGTCAAATGCGAGTCGGACTCGTGCACGAAGGGCTCCGTAACATTATTTAAACATTCTAAACGGCAAAAAAATCAAGTTTGTTGTATGGTAGCCCCCTTCAATATTTATTTTATTCTGTTTTTTAGTATTCCTTGTTATAACAGCAACAGAAATACATCATCTATGAAAATTTCAACTGTCTAACTATTACGGTTCATGAGATACAGACGGGCAGACAGACAGACGGACGGGCAGCGGAGTCTCAATAGGGTCCCTTTTTACCCTTTGGGTACGGAACCCTAAAAATGGCGACTTTGAGCGTGACGTTAAACTAATGGCGTTTTGAGAATGCTGTTTTGGCGGCCCAGCGAGCGGCGTAGCTGTGGATAAGACATCTGTCACGTTCCGAGGTCCGACAAGCATGCTAGTGCGAGAGTGATGGATGTCTTATCGACAACTACAGGGTGGGCCCTGTAACAGGAGCAAAAAATTAGGATTATTAGGCTTGTGAACAATTAATTAATTAATTTCCAACTGGTTTAAGTCATTTTTGTTAATGCTCTAAAGTAAGTTGACTTGTATTTTTTACTCTTCTGGAATGCTATGAGTAACTTTTAGTTTTAGTAACAATTTTTTTTAATAAATACCAAAAAATCATGAAAATAGGTATCTTTTGAAAACAAAAATGCAAAAACTATTATGACTCATTACATGATGTAACCTCAAAATCTGCATTGACTGCCGTGCTATGATCTCGCGGTGCCAAGATACATTACTTGGAGGTCATAACTTTGCATCAAAATTTCTCCTATACCAAAAATTTTGTAAATGAATGAGTTACAAGGGGTTACTGCAAATGCTCTAAGGAAGCGTCCTTTTGAATATTTGCGCCTGTTACAGGGCCCATCCTGTATAAGTGATGAAATGGCAACCATGTGCTAGCATGGAAGTAAGAGCAAGACGCCCATAGTTGCCGGCCTAACATTTCCGGAAAAGTATAGCCCGTCTAAAAGTATAGCCGGTCTAAAAGTATAGCCCGTCTAAAAGCCCCTTTACACATTCTGAAGACAATATTTTGTATGAACAATCAATTTTGATACTGCATGTCATGAAACTGTTGAGTAAAGAAGGTGAAAATATAATCAGACAGATAATCAAGTGTTTGTTACAGTGCGGAACCCTAAAAATGGAATCTTATCCAGACATTCGAAATTCAAAACCGCAAGCTTGGCGCCGAGTTTCCTAAGAGAATTTAAGCAAAAAAAAAGAGCGTCCGAACACCGACGATAAAATACACAGAAAAAAAAAGGATTGTCGATTAATCATGATCAATGATGACTCATTTTTTAGATGACCAATATGTTTAAAATAAGATTCTTATTTTTTAAATTATGTACCGATAACGGTAATGTCAATGACCTCTCTGACAAGAGTTACTGAATAATGGGTGTTTTAAACTTTCACGGACCCACGAGCGTACGTGGAGTATTATTACTGGCGGTTCATAGTAAACTTGACAGTTAGTATCAAATTACCAGTGATCGGATCTAGGATGCAATTTCCCGGGGTTTAAGTTCGTAATATTTACAATCCCGCAACTTTTTTTGTAACCTACCTTTACAAAAAGGTAAATTACTTTATAACGTAAGGACCTATTATTTGAGATTTAACAATTCAATAATATATTATTGTGTGTAGCATCTGCTATCGAAAATAATGGATTTCAAAAGCGATATTTTTTAAATGGCATAAGGCCGTTGGTTCATTCGGGTCATGCAAAAAGCTTCATGCAGTTGCAGTATTCAAAAAAAATACAGGCAATATGTTTTTTTGCAATCAATATTCATTTAAGTATACCATATTTTTTCTAGCTTGATTAGAATGATAGATGTCACTTTATGTAGCATGTCACTTTGTAAGGCGGAAAGCAAAGTTCATATTTTTTCCAAATATTGCTTGTAAAAATAAAATCACGTCTAACATGCGGATTTAATATAGCTTTAGTCTCAAATCAGCGGCGCTACCACGAACTTCGAATCTCGAACTTCGTATATATCCGTCTCTATCGCACTTATGGTTTATGGTACTTGAGCGACAGAGACGGAGATATACGAAGTTCGAGATTCGAAGTTCGTGGTAGCGCCGCAGTACGTAACATACGTCAGTTTGGCATCTGTCTTTTTACCCAACTGCCGAAGGAGAGGAGGGTCATTAATCAAGCTAGATCAAATAATTATGGCATAGTTATAGGGTGTAGTAAGTGATGGCAAAAAGTGACTGCTTTCTTCCTTCTTATTTATCTTCGAAAAAAGTGGCTACACTATTATTGTTCTCATTTTAATTACTGGGTGAAAAAAATGCATGAGTGAGACATATCATTCGAACCTGGGCTGTTATTCGCTACGCGTTAATGCGGCTCACCCCGCCGGTCACCCGTTACGAAACAAGACCTCTACCTACGATTAATTACTACGCATCGCGGTGTTAAGATATAATTGTGGGTGAGCGTTGAGGTGAGCTTAAAACAAGTTACAGAATAGGGGGGATGACCTCTTTTATTTTTAATCCCCGACGCAAAAAGAGCGGTGTTATAAGTTTGACGTGTCTGTATGTCTGTCTGTGGCACTGTAGCTCCTAAACGAATGTACCCATTTTAATGCGGCTTTTTTTGTCCGAAAGCTGAGATGATCTTTATAGTTCTTAGCTACGTTTCAACAAAATCGGTGAAGCCGCTTCTGAGACATTTAACTTTGAACTGAATATATCGGGGGTTTTTCAACTTTTCCAAGTTCTAGTTAATTCCCCTATTTATTTTTGTATGCAGTTTAAATATGGGTTAGTTTGTTTACATAAAAATACTTTTTTTTCAAAAACTATACATTAATAGAAAATATTCGCAGAATACATTTTAAGAAAATTCGATAAATTGATTTCAAGAAAATTTGCAAAATACATTTCAATAAAAAGCAACTAGCTTTTTTTTAATAAGTGCTATACCTCATTCCATTATAAATATAAATTCAAATTTATTCGTGAAAAATAATAATACATACAAAATAAATAAAATAAAAAGACACACTTTGTCACGAAATGGACCCTGCTCAGGAGGTTGCTAGCTTTACAGCCAGCGCTGGTGTTTCTACCCTGAGAATATTACGGTTTTTTTTAATTCAATATCAGGCTAATTATTTATATACGGCTTTTATATGTTATTTTAAACAACTTTTACTATCGAAATGAATAATTCTATAAACCGGAAGTTAGGAAAAAAAATGAACCCGCAAGCAAAAATGCTATCAGTATTTGTATAATGAAAACATCATTGAGTATTCATTTTTCATTACATCAGTCATTTTATAAAGTTATTCAACAGATATATATATTTTTTAATTCTGATAAAAAATGGCCAAGTCAAATCTAACTTACTTTAAGATCTCACATTTTTAAATAACAGCAATTATTATAGGTATCCAATAAAGCAAAGACATAGAGTTAAATACTTGTTCATATCATAATGTTATTTTGATCCTATAAATACATATTTGGATATTGCACAGAACTTGGCCCTCATTTAGATCTCCATTCTTTTTGCGGCGAAGCCCACAGCCAAGCATAATTTTTGTATTGAACTTGGCTCTCCATTTTTTACATTTATGTTTTTGGTGGGATATCATCACTTTTTGTAAAGAAAACTAGGCAGGTATTGAGATTTACTTCTGTTCTGTGTATTATTATAAGGTGCCGCGCGCCGCCGACGACACACCGTTGGCCGGTTGTTTAGCGCGTATTACAAGTTTTTTGTATGGGGACACCCCGTATTTTTTGACTTATTTTATTTTTATATTTCTGTTAAATAGCAAATATAATAATACATATATCGGGACAGTTTCAAATATCTGCTTGTAACGGTTCTAAGGTTCTAACGCTACAATTAAAAAAAAAATGTATGGGGACCCCCCTATTTTTTAACTTTTTTTTAATTTTAGAATTTTTCTACGCTTACACACAATTACCAAGCTGGATTCCAAATTTCATCCTTCCAGGTCATCTGGAAGTAGGTTAGGTTTAGGTACTATATGTCAGTCAGTCAGTGCTAATATATACGACTTTTTGACCTTCATATCTTTATAACCGTTTGAGCTAGCTTCTTGAAATTTGGGCATCTAGATGTCCTTATAGATATAATTAAATACACGTAGTTTTATGTGTTCACGTTATGGAGGTTTTGATTTATAGAATGGTCAAAAGTGGCACCAAGTGGTTCGTGTAATGATACACTCGGCGCTGGCTAGCCAGTTCCTTTGCTTTAACTTGGCTTGACACGCTGCCGCGTGTCGCGAGACACGAAAACCCCATAAGATATTATTATAATTCCTATTTAAAATTTTACCATAAGGTTGGTATCCAAAGGTTATCTTGAATAGTTCGCTCTTTAGCGATAAGACCGCCAGTTGTTTACCTCTACTTTAAATCTTCTTCAATATGTTGTGATAATGTATCGATATAATATGAATATCGGAAGTCGATAAATGAGGAGTCCCTATGACAGCTCGAAAGTGCTACGAGAATTCCGACCTCTGGTCCGGTGTCTGTCCCGCTGTCCGGCTGCTCTCCTGTACAGCCCCCATATTCTGTAACTTGTTTTAAGCTCACCTCAACGGTCACCAACAATTATACCTTGACACCACGATGCGTATTAATTAAGCGTAGGTCTAGTTTCGTAACGGGTGATCGGCGGGGTGAGCCGCATTAACGCGTAGCGAATAACAGCCCAGGTCGCATTTCTCAATCGATTCTCGTGAAAATACCGATATTCAAGGGTTTGGACCTCGTCCAACTTATCCTACTCATCGAGATCTAGTTATGGGCGACTTCCCGTAGTTTTTACTCGCTCAAGATTCGAGTTCAAAGGACGATAAAACAGACAACATAAATTAAGTAGTCTGACCAACTCGACCTTAACGAAGAAATTAGTAAATAATTGTTATGTTATCACGACTATAACAATACGACTCAGAGTGGTTTGTTGCTAACGTGATAACGTTTGATTGACTAAGTACTATAACCATGATAAATCTTCGAGATATTTTTTGGTCACAATCAGTTATCTATTTTCTAAAACATAGTATTTTTAATGTTGTACGAATACAAAAAATAACCAATAATCAAGAAAATTTAACGAATCCTGTATACATATTCATAAGCCCATTTTTACAAAACATACCTAGACGTTGCGTTTTTTATTTTTTTATTTATCTCACAAAAACTTAAACGCTAGTTTTACAAAATATGTTCCTCCAAACTGACAGTTTGTTGGCGGAGGACAGTTTGTTGGCGGATTTGTCATAATGGTTTTCAAAAAAATAAAAAAAAAACAATTATTTATTGGTACCATACTAAAGTAGGTAAAAGTACATTCGTGGCTGGCGTCTCCCGGTAAGTATGGCAATACTTGTGTTGGGAGGCACCGCTCTTCGTCCACATGGACCATGGTTATAATATAGTTTAGTAGATACGATTTTAATTACATTACATACATTCATTGATTCGTTTACATTTTACATTTACTACAAACTAAAAACAATTTATTTTTAATTTAGGTTAGTGTGTGTGTGTGTGTGTGTTTGTGAGTGAAGTAAGGTAAGGTTTTGGAAGTAATTTTGCGCAAACTACGTATGTCACTGATGATGGAACTTCCAAATTAAGTTAAACCTTTCAAAATTACTATCTGAAAATAATTTTATATATAAATCCATAACCACACATAGATGTTGTAAAATTTTTGAATTTCTCTGTTTGTTTGTATAAAAAGTTAAGGAAATATAATTTGCACCAATTCCTCAACCAAATTGTATGGCGAACCGGTGCTAATTTCGTCAACAATAATTATCTGATCATGGAACAGGTAAAGGACATACGTCATTTTATGTATTTTATGAACCAGCAAGTACCATTTATACATATTTATTTATTTATTCGTATGGCATGGGTTCACTTCTTTACAAACATAAATTAAGACCATCGTGGATTAGAACTGTATGTTGCTGCGAGGCTATTAGAATAAGCAGTGCAGCAGCCAGAAGTTGATTACTCTTTAGCACCACCCGGGGGACACGTGCAGGGAAACTGAGGGTAAATCTTTCTGCGGACGCGAGTAACCATTGCACCCCATTGCATTTATACATAAATAATATGCGACATGATGCTTGTGCTCTGCAAACTTATTACATTGAATGTCATTACTCATGTCTTATCTTACTTATTCTATTTAGCAACGACATGGTTTAATTTCAAAATTTCGCACAATGACTGATTGCGATTGCCCACCTGATATTTTAACGTTTTTTTGGTAATTAAAATTAGAACCAATTCCTTGGGCAATTTTTTATGAATACCGGTAAGTATATTAGGTCTGACTATGTAGTCATGGTTCTGCATTAGTATTTTTTCTGTATCAATAACTTCGATAAGCAATAAGGGAGCGGATGTCAAATGCAGATCGGTAGCCGGCTGCTTGGATATCAGTGGGCATTGTTCGGTGGTGCAGCCAACTTTGAAAAATAAACGCAGTGCATACGCCAAACGTTTATTTTGGTACAGAATGCTGCTGCAAAGGGTACCTAATACAAAGTTTTTAAACCAAAATGCGTCTTTCTTGTGGTCAATAGTTAAGAGCTGTACCTAAGTGCATCTAAATGATATATGTCACCGTTAGATTGTGAAAACCGTCAGTTTATAATCTTACCCGTTATATTGTAATCTGCCGGAATATTGTGAACTGCCAAAATAATTCATAATTTTACGCATTCATTTTCGTTAGTTTATAAACTAACAATGTCATATCGTCAAATTGTGAACTGAATCAGATTTGTCTGATTTGGATCGCAACCTGTGCGCTGTTTGGTTGAGCGAATTATTCCACTTGCATCAGTTTCCACTTACGTCAGAACACGATTGTTTTTTTTTTGTTATGCAGACGTTTTATTCCGTTTACTAAGGCATCCATCAATGTCGACGGAGCCCCGCTGCGCGGGGCTCCTATTTCTGGGCGCTTTGCCCTTCGGGCAACTGAAGATACCTAACTAGCCTAACCTACCTAGTCTTTGTGTACGTTCCGTAGCAAGCCGATTTGATCTCAGTTCACAATTTGACGATTCTACATTGAGAGTTTATAAACTAACGAAATATAATGCGTTAAATTGTGAACGGTTTTGACAGTTCACAATTTTTCGTCAGTTTATAATATCGCGAGTTAGATTATAAACTGACGGTGTCCACAAGCTAACGGTGACATATATATATATATATATATATCGTGTTAGTTACACCATTTATAATTCAAGAACGGCTAAATTGACTTTTATGATGTTTGATTTTTTGGATTTGTCTATACTCCGAAAGCTCATTTTTGACGAAACCTGCTCTGTGGATATTTAACTTTTTGGAGGGTTATGCTTTGAATAAAAAAAATAAGTTATACCTGTCCAAATAGCTCCACGTCTCGGGGTGTTTTTCAGACTGAATGCGTAAGAAAGTAGCCAAATATTTGTGACTCTCTTCTAGCCCACCTATACTCTGTTGGTGGTAGGCTGTAGAGTTTAAATGGCCCCTATTTCACCAAATTAACAATTGTCTCCTGACACTGGCAATTCGACTTACATGGCTGCTGCGTCGACACGTTAAGGTGGTTGCTGGACAGCTTATTGACCCAGCAATGTACGTCGAATTGTCATTGTCCCTGGTCTATGTTGACAAGCTTACTTACCTCTTTAAAAGTAGTGGAGAGAAACTCTGTCGGTCGCTATATGTTTCTGGAATCCGTACCTGACTAAAAAATTGTTGACAAATACACGAGCGACTTCCTCACTTTTCTTTGAAAATCAATGGGTAGGCTTCGCAGTATTTCGTTAAGTCGCATTGAACTGTAAGTATACCAATGTCATCTACATCGATTGGACCGACTAAATCCAAAAATAATTTACTTTAAAAACAAAGTTTCAACCGACTTCAAACCAATAGCCAAATTGCTTCAAGTTTGCCTATACAATTTGAAGAGTTCTCTCGATTTCTCCAGGATCCCATCATCGGAACTGGATTTTGGCGACAACGGGACCAATCTGGAAGTAGATGCTTTCAAACAAAGAAATAATTTTTCAAATCGGTTCATAAATTACCGAGTCATCGCGTAACAAACACACAAATCAAAAAAATAAAAAAATACAGTCGAATTGAGAACTACCTCCTTTTTTGAAGTCAGTTAAAAATATTTTCAAATGCGTATGTAGCGGTGGTTGTATGTACCAGTGGCTCTTTTAGTAAATTTATACTAAGCAGAAACGTCCGCTAACGAAATTCTAAGTTTCGATCAAAGAGGAAAATTGAAAAATTATTCGCCACGGGCGGGATTTGAACCCACGACTCACACGGCTCTTTTAGTGGTGAAGAATACTTATGTTTTTGGCATTTATCACAACATCTTACAAACTTTCGGATGTCGAGTTCCATATTGGGCAAAAATAATAATTTTTAACGTTATTGCACTACATTCTTCTCATGCCCGCGTGGCTAAGATGAAAGTCGTTCTTTGATCTATATCATCTACTCGTTGGATGTCCTTTAAAATACATAGTCTTAGGTTCCTCTGCAGAACGATCTTTTTAAATCCACATTCTAACTTACCTAAAAAAATATAGTTACTTATTTTTATTCTTTATGTTACATATATTATGACGTTAACGTTTATTTTTTATCCCCGACGCAAAAAGAGGGGTGTTATAAGTGTGACGTGTCTAGGTGTCTGTGTGTATTTCTGTCTGTCTGTTGTCTGTGTGTCTGTCATGTTGTGGCATCGTAGATCCTAAACGAAAGAAAGGATTGTAATGCGGTTTTTTTGGTCCGAAAGCTGACGTGATCGAGATGGTTCTAAACTACGTCAAAATCGGTTATTAAGCCGTTTTTGAGACATTGAACTTTTGAAATGAAAAAGTCGGGGGTTTTTCAACTTTTCAAAGTTTTAGTAATCTACAAATTATTTTAGTTATTTCAAGAATTCGCTTGACGATGGTTTCGATGAAGAATCTAGAAACTTAATTAATAGTATATGTATTTTTATTAGAATCGTCGGACGCCCGCTCAGTTGTACAGTCGCCATCACATACATCGGAGCAAACAAGCACGTCACAAACATCGGAACACACCTCTATTTTCAAGGCATTAGGGTGCATGTGCCGATATTTTTGAACACCTTTAGTGTACCTATGTATGTGATGGCGACTGTACTGAGCGGGCAGGACGATTAGTATAAGTTAGGAGACATGGTGGGGGTGAGATTTTGATGGGGACTTGTATAGGCCGGCAAGGTGACCACCAGAAAAATCTGACAGCTTGGGATTTGGCGAAGCGAGGCTCGCATATATTTCCGACGAGTTGTAAAATACGACGGTAATCCGCCACCCTCGACAGTGACGTAATCCTATCGATGCTAAATTTGTAAATTCTATTATAGTATACGACTGATTAAATGCCAATCGATTAAATAAAAACTAGAATCGTAGAGAAATATTTTATTTTCTACCAATACAACGTTTGTTTTCTTGTTCATTTTCTTGTTCATTCTTGTTGTGATATAAATCTCAACTCTACTAATCTAATGCGATTTGAATGGAGTTGTTATCTCTAAATGAGCTCACTAACCTAAACCGTATTTTGGTACTTACTTTGCTGACACAAATATTACAATTAGGTTAAGTTTACAGATATATCTTGCTATTTCGTATTTTTCCTACAGCATATTGATTATCTTTTTCGTGACACGTCACTATATAAGGCCGAAACATGTAATATTTATATAATAATATGAATAAATGAATATGTGTGTTTATCTCTGAGTGTGTTACATCTTTGTGTATATCTGTGACATCGTAGCTCGCAAACGTATGAACCATAGTTCTGTGAGAACCGGTTTGAGTGTGTGTTTATTTAAGAGTGGATTACAAAGAAAAAGTACATTAGTTAAGGGCCCTTAAATCGAAAGTTTTATCTCGAAATGGTTCTCAGCTATGTTTGTTATGTACTTGTACATTGTGTTTAAAAAACATATTCTTCTTAACGTATACCTATACCACACCTCGCTATCATGCATGAAATGTGACAAATATATAAGACATAAGACATTTATTTAGCAAAATCGTTTACATATAGTAAAATACGTACCAGTTCCTGCACTAGGCTTTGCCTGTATCCCAGGAGACCGCATATTACATTTTATCTATCCAAATATCATAAACCCTCCATGATGCGTTCAAGAACCGCACATTATGGCCACCATAAAAATTGACTGTTTTGTTAGAACAAATTTCTTATCTGTGAAAATGTTATTATTGCTAAATAATAACATCGATTTCGATAATATTATTTCATTCAAATTTCGAACATCTCTGAAAAACAAAGAAATTTGATTTGACCTCTATTCTAATATCAGTCGAGATGACGTTTAATTCGAAATGACATGTCAATTTGACAAATGTCGCACGTAAGTAAGATATCGAACGATATGATAGTTGGATCCGACTCTAGTTCGTCTCTGAATTAAGAAAAAACTATGAAAACTGCCAGAAAACAACGCCGCGATGCCGGTGATAATATGCGGCTCCTGAATGCATCGTGGAGGCTTATGATATGTGGATAGATAAAGTACTTAGTGTATGTAACTGTACATAATTAGGCATTAAGACACTCGTGTGATGTTATTATGAAACTCGCCTGCGGCTCGTTTCCACACTCGTATTTAATGCCCTTCATTATGTATAGTCACATAAACTACTATTACATTGCATGGAGTCAAAATATTCAAATAAAATTGGATAGTATGTTATAAATATGTTTGTAAAGTGTTTATGCGTGTATTTTATTTGAAAGCAAATGGCCGATATCTAGTGGACATTCACCCTTATAAATGCTTTGGATAGTTTATAGTCTAACTCGTTATTTACTTTGATATGTGATAACAAAAGGTCTGGCCTTTGTTTCTGTTGACCCTTTGTCTGACATTCTGGATCAAGCAGGCTTCTTATCAGACGGATTACTTTGTGTTGAGATTATTAATTGGGGCCAACTTTATAAAATCTTTATATTAACTTGACTTGTTCGTATGTAAGTATATGAGTTGTCCGTCAAAATTTGCATTCCATTTTTCAGTCACTTGCCGTTATCCGATTGAGCTGAAATTTTGCACGATTCATGCATATCATATGTATATCACATGACAATGCAATATTATGATGACTTGGAGCTGATCTGATGCTGGAGCTGGAAGGTGGCCATAGGAACTCCGCAATAAAACGACACAACCCCATCGAGTTTGGGCTCTTTAGAATCGTCTCAATGAGTAGTTGATGATGGTATGCAGAAAAGTACAGTCAGCAATAAAAGCTTGTACCAAATTTTTTTGACAGAAAATTATTTATAAAGCTGCCATTGTAATTGGAATCTTGTACCTTGGACGGTAGAGTTGTTTTTTGAATGTACTACTTTGATGCAATTCAGCCAACTCAAATCATCTCAAGTAAACATGACATGACTATGACTAGTGGCAGTGGGCGAGGCACATTGCACGTAGAACCAATGGCCGTTGGGTCGGAAAGGTTCTCGAGTGGCAACCACGTGGCGTGGGTAGGCCCCCTACAAGGTAAACTGATGACCTAGTAAAGGTCGCGGCAACTCATTTTTACGAAAATTTGACCCAGTGATGATGATGATGATAGTTTGTTTTTGTTTTTTTTTATTCATTTTTGAAAAACTTAGCCTCTGTTTAATCCTATACTATTAAACGAGGAATATTTGTAGGTATAGGTAGGTATACAATGATGTCTTAAAAGTCAACGTCAAGCCGCAAACGGATAGCCGAGGGGTAATCACATAACGTTCCGAACGCGCGCCGGTAGGTACAATTTAAATGTAAATTTTCCATATAAAAAGTGACATTTAGACCTACCCGACGTTCGTACAATGCAAAACGCGTTACGTGATCGACCAGCCGAACAGTAGCACAAGACGTAACAGATATTTTAAAATTAGAAAAAAAAAAACAATTTATCATCTTTTTTTTGGGACACGTTGTATATTTATATTTGCAATCATGTTCTCGAAAACGGCTCGAACTAATTTGATAAAATAAAATATGCAATATACGGGTTTGCAGGGGCGGGTCTCATATCTGGGAAAGTTCGTATTCTCTCTGAAACCACGATAAAAGTCGAGCCAAGCTCGGTCGCCCATGCAGGTACTCATATTCTCATATATATATATATTATACCAGTAATATTTGTATATATATATATATATTCGTAACCACGTTCTCAAAAACGGCTCTAACGATTTCGATGAAATTTGGAATATACCTACCGAGGGGTTTACGTGGACTAAAATCGATCTAGCTAAGTTTCATGTCTGGAAGAAAATATATTTATATAATTTATACCATCTTTGCCCGAGCAGAGCTCGGTCGCCTAGGAACTATCGAATACATAAATATGGGTGATTCTACGAGCGTTCCAACCGCCGTCAGTCCGCTGGTCGCATTATTGACAATGTACCGGCAAACTGGCATGGCATGTTCTGGTATTTTTAACAAGTCTAGGACTACTACCAATTTATTGGGAAAGGGGATTCAAACCTGCAAGAACTTTGACAATAATGCGAGCAGCGGACTAACGGCGGTTGGAACGCTTGTAGAATCACCCATAATTATAACATAGATAATATAGATAATGTAACCGGAACGATAGTTCTTGAGGTCGCCTGGCTACGTGATCTATCGACGAACAAACTATTTCTCAATTTCTCGTCCACGCGTGACGACTCGTGATATGGAAATGTTTTATCTATTTCACTTTTAAGTTAATTCTAACTGTTCATCTTTAAATTAAATATTAAAAATATTAAATATTTCATAGAAAAATCTGATATAATAAATAATTCGTAAAATAGTGTACCTAGTCCGAAAAAACAAATGTGAAGCTTTTAAAAGAAGTGGCAAGAAATTACGTCTACGAAATCGTTAAAAAATAATAATTTTATTCCTTTGTTTATTCAAAAGTAGAAAGGCCCTGATGCTTAATAATGTAAAATATAATAAAATAACGCATAATAAATAATAAAATTCACGGAAAGTCATTAAGTACCTAAGTATGAGTAGTTACAAAATTAGTTATGAATGATGTACTTACAATTTCAATGTCAAAATGGTTTCTGTTATGTTTCACTGCATAATATTAACGTATTTATTTATGCAATTGTTTGACGATCAACATAACCTATTTTACTTGGTGGCAGTTCGTTTGTGTATGGGATTGCAGTTCTAACCTAACCTAGTCTACTTAGTTAAAATATAGAAAACACAAGATAAAATTGTCTATTTCAATCCTGAAGATCCATTCTACGACTGGTGAAAGAATTTTTGATATCGGAAGAATAATTATGGAGATTACCCATTACAAACAAAGTTACAAATTTACCTAAAGTTCGTAGCTTTGTGAATTCTTATATGAATAGGCTTGTTGCGTGGTGTTAAAATTGATAACGTCGTGTTTCTAAATGGATAGTAAACCATCAAATGATTGTAATAAAGTATAAATTACAAAATATAATTCAAATCATAAAAAAGATATGAACCTTGAAAGTTTAGTAAAAAGTTTTTTTTTTATTTATTGTCCAAGAGTAAATTTAAAGGTACCAATAGAATATGACAACTATGGACCTAAACGCAGTATTGCGCGACCGAAACAGCCATTTACTTCATTTTCCATGCAACGGTTAGTACAAATTGCAACGTGTGACGTCATACTTTAAAGCCAATCAGTATGAAGCGTTTCGGCTGCTGTCAGCGAGGTCCTTCTTTAACTCGATTTTTTGGGTATTAATGTCCTTTAAATGTAGTTGCTTCCATACAAACATTTGTTCCTCTACAAAAACTGGTTCTAATGGCATCATAACAAATTGTTTTGTCTACAAATGTTATACTATCTTTAGTAAACACTGCCGCCGCTGCAAATATGCAGTTTCGTTATTTTACATTTTAACATTAAATATCGTCATCATGTTAGTAGGTACATTTACAATAAATAAGTATAGTTATTTTAAATGTAATTATACCTATTAAATAGTGATTGACGTGTGACAATGTAATGAAATGACGCTACCGTTGCTTTGCTACTAACACTGGTCATAGGAATAACAAAAATATAGATAGGTACCTACTTTCAGTAAATACACAGTAATAACTTTTTCATCACACTTTCTCGTAAAGGGTGTATTATAGGCAAGTTTATAGAGCAGCTATAGTCGATTTACTTCCCGCGGGAGTTATGGATTTATAACTCCCGAGGGAGTTATGAGCGTGTGTGTGATCTGATTGGTTAAAAACAAATCAAACAAATTGGTTGGCAAATCTAGTTGGCCGCGCGTCACAAGAATTATTCTCTGTGATTGGTTGAAAAAAATCTAGCAGGCCATGGGGCGCCACGCATCCACTCGCAAATCTGTATGTGAAGTTGTCAATTTCGTTAATTTTTGAGTGGTGCGGTTGTATGAAACTTAGATTTTTCTGTCTTTTGTAGTTATTTATTTCCTCGCAAATGTGATGAAAAGCATTGTGTATAACACGAGCGTAAGAATATTGCAAACTCGAGTCATCAAAAGCCCTCCGCCTCCGGCGTCGGGCTTCTGATAAACTCTCTTTTGCAATATTACTCTTACGCCCCTCGTTAAACAATGTACTATATTATACCTGGCGTCCAGTTTTCCAAGGAAGGAGTAAAATACGGCTACCCTCAATATATATATATGTATATAACGTGTTACAAAACACCCCGTAAAAAATGTTCTTATTCTTTTGTTTGTTGATTTTGGCGGTAAGTCATACTTTGATTACTACGGTTTTCAAATGTTGTGAATTGACTCTTTATAAGGGGCCATTTAAGCCGCTTTACGGGTATTTTTGTAACACCCTATATACTATATTAGAAGTTTTTTCACAAGTTTTTACTTTTTACTGTGAAATGAAAGCGTCTTATGGACTCCCTGTACGGGTTTTGAGTAACGGTACAATTTAAATAAGATTTCTTATGACATAAACTCATGTCTGTATTTCAAAAGGGCTAAACAGAGCAAATACACATATTTCAGTGCCATTTCCAGTAATAAATTGTAGGTTTGAATGCTTAAAGATGAAAAAACAAATCACATAATTATATTGCAGTGATATTTAGGTAGCTAGTCCACAATACAATTCGTCCCTTTGTCCCATGGTCAACTCCTACGGCACCTATTGGCCGAGAGTCCTCCTTTAACCCGACACCACACGGAGGACTTGACTGCCAAAACACTAATTGTTTCATTGTTTTTTTTTACGTAATTGCCATTTAGTTTTTAATCTTCTAGACAAGACGACAAAGTCGTTTCTTGGGCGATTTACATTAATACAACTCGGCCAATTTAATTTTAAGTATTAAAGTTATTATTTTGTTTTTCCAGGTGAAGCACAAATGACCTATTGGTTCACTCGCTACAAGTTCAAGTTCACTGAGGTGGACTACAGCCTGTTCCTCACATATTCCGTCCTCGTCGGGAGCGTGGGTAAGTCGTATTGCTTATCTCTTTTGGCGAAAATGGAGACCCTTGATTTTTCTACTGGGTATCCCTCCGGGCACTCCATAGAGTCACTCGTCCGAAAACATTTTAAAACCCATAATTGGCTACTTTCCTAAAAAACTATATTTAACACTTTAAACTCTCGCGCTTTGTACACATATTTAAATACTGTTTAATCCGGGTCTAACGCGATATTTATTTACCTTTATTTCTGACGTTTCGACACGGGTTGCACCGGTCATGGTCGCAGACAACTGTCGTCCCAGCAAGTTGTCAACAGAGATATGGGTTTACAATATTTCACTACCCTCCAAAAGTCGATATAAACATGGAGGGTACACCCGAAATAAGTCCACTACCCATCCATTTTAATGTTAATTGTCAAGGCACGACACACAATACTTACAGTATCCGCGCACAGATCCGAAGATATACGAGATTTCAGTTTCTGAATCACTGGTCCCCAAGTCGCCGATAAATTGAAACCATCATCCCTATTGAAGTTCTTCGGGTGTTTCCTGATTTCGTCAGAAATAAAGGTAAATAAATATCGCGTTAGACCCGGATTAAACAGTATGTAAACTATATTTAGTCCGTCAGTTTGAAAATAAAAAAAATATTAGACACGTATTTTTTATTTTGTCAATCAAACAAAAAATAATAAAGATATAGCCCGTTGACTCCGCGTGACGTCACATTATAGTACTTTTTTTAGCATAAATAGAATTTTATTTTTTTTACACAGGATAGTACCCAATTCCGAAAACCAGCTACACGCTGACCGTATTTGTGCTCTTTCAGGGTATATTATAGAAAAACTTATAGAATTAACTTATAAATATATCTAGTGAAAAATTATAGTAAAGAAAAGTTTACATAATATTATGTCAATAAAAACACACTTAGACTTATAATAGTACATTATTGCCGTGGCTGGGAAGGAGGCAATTGCAGGCTGAGTATTTTGTTTAAACGGACGAGCTTGCGAGTCCGTTTAATTATAATACGAAGCCTGCAATTGCCATTCTGGCTGAGGCTAATATAGTACTTTTCTCAAAAATGGGGGAATAAAAAAGACTAAATTTAAATCAAGCGTTATTATTAAATACAAATTGAGGATACTGCAAGTTACATAAAATTAAACGTCATATTTTTTTTTAACAGAATCTCAAGTGTATTTTTCCACCGAAAAACGCAATCTTTTTATGACACATACAAAAATGTCGCGTTTGCAACAGAAAAATACGACTTGATTTGGCTGAATACGACCTGTGCCGTCTTTTATATGACAGTTTCTACTTTTTTTAAAGTTTGGTACTCGACAAATAAAGGAATTCATATGTAACATTCCAGGCGGCCCGCAATGTTTTTTATTTTTTAAGTTTGATCTGGCCTTCAACTAATATACACTTTACCTTCCAATATGTAGCGAGTTATGTTCACTTTGCGGGCCATTTTTGAGAAAATATATTTTTAATTATATTAAAGCATCACTGTCCAAGGTTTTGTTTAGTGGGACATAGGTAATGTTTAAATTTCGGACTAATGATGTCTTCAGATGAATGACGTCGGAAATCTAATGTGTTCTCCTTTCTACAACTGAGTTTAAATTCGCTTTATTTTTAAATTGAAAATGGATTAGATACAAGTAGTCAGTTAGCCTTATACAACAATGTTGTCTATATTTCATCCTAAAAGACCGCGTGCGAACTGTCTAGATTATCTGCCCTATCTAATTGGATTAAGGTTCAAAAGTGTATGCATATATGGCCTATGTTTGATGTCATCCGTTCCTACTTACCCAGAACAAATATGTAAAAATTAATTCTAGTCTCGTCTATCAACAAACTGCTCTGTGGTTTGGCAGAAGTGTGTAATTAATTTAAGTTTTTTAGCACCAATAAACAATTATTATCATCATTATCATCAATTCGAACACTTAGAAAGAGATGGGTTGTTTAACTCGTGTGCGACAGCTCATGGCCGTGCTGAAGATGTTTGCGGCGCGAGAAACGGCGCTAGGTGCGACAAAGGCACATTTTAGTAAATATGTGTGTCATATCATTTCAAATAATCACTACATAGTATAAAACAAAGTCGCTTCCCGCTGTCTGTCTATCTGTCCCTATGTATGCTTAGATCTTTTAAACTACGCACCGGATTTTGATGCCGTTTTTTTTTAATAGATAGAGTGATTCAAGAGGAAGGTTTATATGTATAATAGATGCATTTATTATACATATAAACTTATATAAACCCGTGTGAAGCCGGTACGGGTCGCTAGTGATAAATAAAATAAATATTTGGGGACAATCTTACACAAATCGACCTAGTCCCAAACTAAGCAAAGCTTGTACTATGGGTACTAGACGATGATATACATAGGTACTTATATAGAGAAATAAATACTTAAATAAATACAAATGCACACATGTATATAATGCAAATTCTAGCCATGCTCAATGCAGAATGTGGATAGGTCATATTTGTATGGCTCCTAAAATACAGACAAATACCTATACAAATACATATTTATATAGTACGACGAAATACATATAATTATGATGATGATGATGGTACAAATAATCTTTATGGCACACGTCAATATAATTTGAATACAGGACATGTAAATTTAAAAGCAGAGGTAAACAGCAGGCGGTCTCATCGCTAAAGAGCATTCATTATCTTTAAGACAACCTTTGGATAGCGTTAACTTTTTGGGTAAAATATTGAATTTTTAAACAATCTAATAGTACCTACCTACAATCATGTCCTTGACTGAAAGAGGCTGAGTCATAGTTTTTCAAAGCAATCTTTAAAAAAAAATATTCAAGTGCTAACAAGGTTTAGGATCACCTCAAACTCTGTAAAAAGATCTTACGTACTAAATCACACGGTGAAACCAAATCGTGGTTTATAAACATGCAAAAAAAATCCAATCTAACATCATAGTCGTCAAAACATTCCGTGCGAACTAACTGCTGCTAAGGCAATAATAACACGGTAAAATTAAACAAACGAGAAGAGAGTGCGAGTTGATAGAAAAACGTCGTATATTAGGAGTCGTAGGAGGGTGTTTTTGGTTAGATTCAGTGAAGCATTTGTATGAAGAGACCCGAGATAGTTCACGTTAATTTTACATATATAAAACAATACATAAATTCACACACTGCACGTAGAACCGGCGCGGCTGGGGCGGAAAGGTTTTCGGGTGGCAACCACGTACCGCCAGACGCAGGTGGACTGATGACCTGGTAAAGGTCGCAGGAGTCCGCTGGATGCGGGTGGCGCAGGATCGGTCATTGTGGCACTCTTTGGGGGAGGCCTATGTCCAGTAGTGGATGACTTTCGGCTGATATGATGATGATAAAAACTTAAAAACTTCACACCTGTATACCCAAAAGATGTAGGCAGAGTACATAAAAATTTAAAAAGTGCCTGCATCGCAACGTGCAACTATTACTTAATTACTAACTTAATTTTTTTTTTTTTTTTTTTTTTTTTTTTCTTGTAATGTATGGATCTTCGTTATCTGTAATAAATTATTGATTGATTGATTACAAGAGGAACCCTCGTTTCAACTTCTTTCATTAGAACGAGTCTTCCGCTTTAATACATAGTATAAAACAAAGTCGCTTCCCGCTGTATGTCTGTCTGTCTGTCTGTCCCTATGTATGCTTATACCTTTAAAACTACGCAACGGATTTTGATGCGGTTTTTGTTTAATAGATAGAGTGATTCAAGAGGAAGGTTTATATGTATAATACAAACCATACATGCATGTATTATACATATAAACCCGTGCGAAGCCGGGGCGGGTCGCTAGTGTATTATAAGTTATTAAAGGCCTCCACACACCGGTCGCGTCCCGCACCCGCACCCGCGCCCGCGACCGGTGTGTGGAGGCCTTAGAGTCCTCAGCAGGCTCGATTCAAGTCAACTCCCAATAGTCCCAATACGAACGTAGTTCGGTTCTCATTTTAAACCGGCATACAGGATGGTTTTTCCGACCTACGACTAAATATGGCGGATCATTGTGTATACAAAGTATCATGATATCCAAGCATATTATAGTTTTAAAATGAGAACCACAATACGTTTGCATGTAGAGTTACGCCCAATGCATCTCAAATTAATAGGGAACTTGCATCTTTTTATTTTATTACGAAAATCAAAAGTATAATCCAGCATTAAAACAACTGTAGCACTAAAACTTTCTTATTGTTTATTTTTCTGATGTTATATGCATTTGAAATCGGCACGCGCCGACACCCCTCGAAAAAGCTCTATATTAAACTGGCTTATGCTATGACGTCACAACATATATTCTCGGCGCGTTTACTATGGAGTAAGTTATTAATTTGCAATTATCTCCACAACATTTGCGTTTAAATTTATACTTGTTATACAAAATATCATTTCAAATTGAATATTCTGTGTAACTGTTGTTATTTTATCGAAAAAAATACTTTTCGTCATTTTAACGTGAGATAAAAGTAATCCAATCGTTTTTTTTCTTTTTTTTTTCTTCTGTATGATATTTCTACGTAGGTACCGCATCAATTGAGTGAATTTATTCAAAATTGAAGTCCAGGTTATTTTGTTTGTCACTAGTATATCAAAAGTCGGTTCACTCGCACTAATATTTAACGTTAACGTCGCTTATGTCGTTTTGCACGACGGCAGCAAGAATGCCGTGAATGTGCATTACGTTATACGACATTGACCGCCGTGTTTCGGAAACTCGATACGGTTGGTTACTTCATCGGTCGATGGTTTTAGAAACAACTGAAGTCGTTATGCTGTATTATTCACAATTTCACCTTTTTAGGGTTCCGTACCAAACAGGTAAAAAAGGAACCCTTAGGTGTGACTCTGTCCGTCTGTCCGTCTGTCACAAAGTTAAATATCTCAGGAACTACTTAAGCTATTTATTTGAAATTTGGAAGAACTGTTAAGAAGATTAACATAAGTGTATGTAAAATAAAAAAAATATATATACATTTTTATTTTCTGTGTAAATGACGAATATGAGGGGGGTTAAAAATTTAAAGTCTCGTTAATAGATCAAATGGGATATCATATGAAAGGGCTTGATTTGCGCTTTCTAAAACCTTTTTTTTTCTACAGTAGTTAAATTTTGATTTATTAAGGAATATGTTGAAGAAAATACCATTCCCCACTTATCTCCGAAGCTTACCAAGCGAAAATTCTGAAATGATTACGTATGATTATTGATTAAGAGTAACATAAATAATACAGCAAAAATAAAACGATACCTAGCGTATTTTTATTTATTTATCAAAAATCATTTCTTAATTATGTTTGTAATTTTATTACTTTTGTATGAAAAATCGAGTAGGTACCTATAATATGAAATTTCATGTAGGTATTCAAATTCCTACGAGATTATCGTTAACGTCCCTCCTTTCAAATAAAAAAAAAACCGGTCAAAAGCGAGTCAGACTCGCGCACCGAGGGTTCCAGACCACCCCGTACAATAGAAAAAAGTCCACTATAAACTGACACTCACAAAGTATGTATTCACATACTTAGTGCGTGTCAGTTTATACTGGAAATTCAATTATCATTGATGTAATTAAAAATTTACGGTTTTCGCAATTTTTCCTTTATCTGTACTATAAGACGTTGCTTAGTACAACATTTCGAGATTATGAGTTCACGGGAAGTACCCTGTAGGTTTTGATTCCCTTAAAAATTTCTAAAATTTGCATAAACGGCTTAGGTAGAGTATATCTTTGTTACAAAAGGTGGTGTAGAAGATTTTTTTTTAATATTGTTCACATCGATACAACCGAGCAAATATCAAAAATGGTTACACGAGATATCTTGGGACAACTTTTGGCAGCCACAAATCTGGGAATTTTTTTTGGTTTCTCACTCGTAGCTTCTATACGGTGCATTCTAGCGAAAAGTTACACACCAAGGAATTAAAGAACATGAAATTATGCGTCTAATGAGTACCAATACATATTAATTCAGTTCAGCGACATATTAGAAAACCATGGTCGAAAACGAGGCTTTCCTCAATTTTGTAAGTTATTTCAAGATAGTGTTTTTAAGCTTCTGCGTTTCAATTTTGAATTTAACTATAGGTTTTAGCTCCTCAATGGGCTTGTGACCTTAAATTTGTTTACGATGCCATTCGAACCAGTTTTTGTAGATGAACAAATGTTTGTATGGAAGCAACTACATTTAAAGGACATTAATGCCCAAAAAACCGAGTTAAAGACGGACCTCGCTGACAGCAGCCGAAACGCTTCATACTGATTGGCTTTAAAGTATGACGTCACACCGTGCAATTTGTACTAACCGTTGCATGGAAAATGAAGTAAATTGCTGTTTCGGTCGCGAAAAACTGCGTTTAGGTCCATAGTTGTCATACAAATTTGTTTCTATAAAAGCGTAAGGATTCTATTGGTACCTTTAAATTTACTCTTGGACAATAAATAAAAAAACTTTTTTTTCTAAACTTTCAAGGTTCATATCTTTTTATGATTTGAATTATATTTTGTAATTTATACTTTATTACAATCATTTGATGGTTTACTATCCATTTAGCAACACGACGTTATCAGTTTTAACACCACGCAACAAGCCTATTGTAGGAATTTACAGAATCGAGAGTTATTTCAGCATTAGTATCATCATAACTGGTAATCGAAGAGCTAGCGGTTTTCTCGTGCGACGCATCAGCATTGCAGTTCAATGAGGAAATACCGCCAGCCAGAGTTGGGCAAAAGTTATCTTGAATAAGAATAAGAACAGAATTTTTATTCTTATTTCCATCGATGGGAATAAGAATAAATTCATGCGCTCGTTATTCCGGAATAAATTGAACGGGAATAATTCACGCTACTTTTATCTTAAATAAGGAATGAAATACGGAATAATTATTCCCCAAATGGGGTTATTCTAACTAACATTTTATTTAAATAAAACGTTATTTAATTAAAATATAACTTTGTGGTATCGTCGGTAAATTTTTGTAAGGTTTTTTCACGCAATGGATTTTATGACATGTTTGGGTTCATTTGGTTTGTTTTGATGAGTTCTATACGTTATACTTGGTGATGATGGTCTGATGATGGAGTCAGGAGGTGGATAGTGGAACTCCTCAACGGCTACTTGAATACCCCTCGAGTTTGGGTTAGTTTATTTTGTTTTGACGAGTTCTTAACATTGTACTTGGTGACGATGGTCTGATGATGGAGTCAGGAGGTGGATAGTGGAACTCCTCAACGGCTACTTGTATATCCTCGAGTTTGGGTTTGTATGGTTTGTTTTGACGAGTTCTATACATTATACTTAGTGACGATGGTCTGATGATGGAGTCAGGAGGTGGATAGTGGAACTCCTCAACGGCTACTTGTATCCCCTCGAGTTTGGGTTCGTTTGGTTTGTTTTGACGAGTTCTATACATTATACTTGGTGACGGTGGTCTGATGATGGAGTCAGGAGGTGGATAGTGGAACTCCTCAACAAAACATAAATAATTCATTGTATAAGTGTCTAGGAGGATTTAACGGTGTTCTTGGTAATTTAGGAGAAAAAGATGTTTAAATAACGGCGCTATAATTTTTTTTCGAAAAAAGGTCATTACTCGTTAGTCTTTAGCCCGAACAGACTCAAACTCATTTTCTATCGTCAAAAACATGAGTTAAACGTAAATCAAACAAAAAAAGTACAAAAAAAAATCCTAAAATAAACTTTGATTTTGCAAAAAAAAACGGCACCTATTCTTTAAATACTAAGTACGTCAAAAAATCAGAAACAATTAGTTTTGTAACCGTCCGCGAGGATATTACGGTTTTCGTTTTACTTTCAGAGAAAATCCGATTTTTCACATACGCTCCATACAATTTTTTTTTGAAAAAATTATAAGGCTTTATTTAGCGGGCCAAATTATCTCAAAATCATTTTGTGGTATGATAACTAACGGCCTCCGTAGCCCAGTTGGTAGTGACTCTGCCTACGAAGCTGGAGGTCCCGGGTTCGAATCCCGGTCAGGGCATTTATTTGTGTTTTTATCACGAATATTTGTTCCTGAGTTATGGATGTTATATATGTATATAAGTATCTATATGTATTTATCTATTATATATATCGTCGCCTAGTACCCACAACACAAGCCTTATTGAGCTTACCGTGGGCCTAGGTTGATTTGTGTAAGATTGTCCCGTAATATTTATTATTATTATTTATTATAATGACTAGAGGAAGCCATTTCGCGAAAAAAAAGTAATCTAAAATATTGAATTGTCTATTTCTATGGAGAGCCAATTCTCAGCCCACAGTGTGACGCTGTACAACGGTAACTTCTACTATGAGCTGTTAAGATTGTTCAATAATGAATGGGGTCGTGACGTCTCGTATGGTGTATGAACGTTTGTACGGAACTCTCGGTGTGCGAGTCAGATTCGCACTTGACCGGTTTGTTGCGACGGTGGCAATCAGGCATGCGCCTGATGGCAAGCCTATGGACGCTTGCGATTCCAAAGCGTAATCGGAGGTCTAGTTTCGTTAGGCATGACGAGTGAGGTGAGGCGCATTAGAGCGTGCCGAATAGCAACCCAGATGATTCAGTGCCTTCAGTGGTCATCAAAGATGAGTCATCGATCTTTAAACATTTTTTTATTTATCGTATGGTCGTTACACACTCGTACATATATGTATTCGTATTGATGTCGCTGAATTCACTGATAGAGTTCCAGTGTGACATCACAAGCCTAAACGGGTTGGTTCGAACTTGAAAGCAAATACGGAATAGGGAACTTGCATCTTTTAATTTTATTACGAAAATCAAAAGTATAATCCAGGATTAAAACAACTGGTAGCATTAAAACTTTCTTATGATTTATTTTTCTGATGCTATATGCATTTGAAATTTGCACGCGCCGGCACCCCCCGAAAACGCTCTATATTAAACAGGCTTATGCTATGACGTCACAGCATATATTCTCGGCGCGTTTACTATGGAGTAAGTCATTAATTTGCAATTATCTTCACATAGTTGCGTTTAAGTCTATACTTGTCGTACAAAATATCAATTCTAATTTAATATTCTGTGTTACTGTTGTTATTTTATCGAAAAAATAAAAAAATAAATTTCGTCATTTTAACGTGAGATAAAACTAATAAAATCGATTATTTTTTTTCTTTGGTATGATATCTCTACCTATATCAGCATCGATTGAGCACAATTTATTCGAAATTGAAGTCCCATGCAAGTTCCCCATTCCGCGAATGACATTCAGAGCACATTTCGCGACCTGCCACGAATTCTAATCTTAAATGTACTGAAACAAACACGCGATGTTTAATTTTCCATACTTAAGTAAACCTTCGATTTTATTACTCTTTATCAGAACAACTGCAGAGGGGAAAATGTTTTATTAATGAGTTTTTTATCGTACTGCAAACATAATAACGGATGTGTGATAACTATATTTGGCAAATTCCCCAACTGAAAGAAAATAATTACTTTAAAATATTACCTCAACCGGGGCAAATGCGTCAATGGGGTAAATGCGTCTTTTGAAGATATCTTGGAAACGCGACATTTTAGAACTATTACAGCCCTCGATGTTCAAAGTATGGTTACCAAACTTTCGATTTAGACCATTGTAATAGTTCTAAAATATTCAGCTTCGGAGATCAAGAGACGCATTTACCCCATCTACGCATTTGCCCCGGTTGACTATTAACTAGCAGAGATGCGACTTATTTGAAAGACTTGTATTTAAAATGAAAATACAAAATATTATATTTTGTATTTAAATACCTTTTTCAAAAATGGATTTTATATTTTATTTGAGACTGTTTGAGACCCATTTTCTATTTGCAAAATATTTAACTGTTAAGTTTTGCCAACATTACTTTCAAGTTTCAAAACAAACTTAAGATGCTATTTATTTGATGTGTTTAGTGAAGTGTTAATAAAACTAATAGCAGAATAAGTACTAAGATTAACAGAACGACAGTGTTGTATTTGAATTTGTCTTAAGGCGACGTGAGCTCCAAAAACTGATTTTTAAAAAATTGTAGTCTTGTTTGTATTATAATACGGCTGCTTTAAATTTAATTAGCAATCTTGAGGCATTTTTCGAGGGAAATCAGCTATTTGAATCCTGAGTTTTTGACTTTCGCATAATAGAAAAAAATCACGAACATAGGTCTAAAATACTTTAAAAAAAAATCATAACAAATTATACACAACAGCTAAACATATTAACCCTTAAACGGGCCTAACGATTTATCTGCTTTTGAATACTGATTATAGTAGATAATAGCCTAGAAAGAAAAGTTATTTCTAGTTTTATTTTTATTATTATTGTAATCGAAAAAAAACCCCTTGGTCCCCATGTGACCACTGCCCATTAATGAAAGATGCATGTGGTTTATATGTGGCCACTGCCCTACTAGTAAATACTTCCCTTTTAAGGGTAAGCTATGTCTTTAGAAGAAATCGTTGGTACAGAAAAACCAAAATCCCATCCCATCATCAGAATTGCGTTTTGACAAAAATGGGACTAATCTTTATGTATATACATACAATCAAAAAAAAAATTTCAAAATAGGTTCAAATGTGACGGAGTTATGGAGTAACAAACATAAAAAATAAAAACATAAACACACAACCGAATTCAGAATCTCCTCCTTTTGAAATCTTGAAGTCGGTTAAAAACATACAATAATTCACTTCAGATCGCGTAAAATAAACTAGATATTGTTTTATATTGTTACTCTGCTGCTTTAAGCTAAAAAGCGATATTTTTTATGCAATAGAATACTCAAGATGGATTTTAGTTTAAAATAGCACAATGAACTTGCCCTTAAAAGGCGTGTAAATGCTTTACAGGGCAGTGGCCACATACTCCTTTATCTATCTCCATCCATACACATTTCCTTACTTATTGTTAGTGTCCTTAAATTTGTCAAATAAATCTCATGTTTAGTATGTAGTTATTTAATTTAAACAACATTTAAACAGCGATGATGGCGAATCCTGTTCCATGTTCCAAATGTATTTACATACATAATTGATTACCTACACTATCAGCAGTCAATACTTGCGTATGCTTAACTTATAAAAGTGTTTACAGTGCAAGTAGTAGTAAGTCTTGTTCCTTACCAATAAAGTTATTTTTATTTTTATTTATTTATTATTTACAGACCACATATACCTTGGCTCAGACGGGCAAAGGTTATATAGGGACCACATAGGTTTAAAGCGATTTTTTCACAAATAACATGAGACTGTTTGATATCATCACATACTACATGTCGAATAACTCATATGCTATCCACAAAATACAATACATAGCACTTACCGTATTTATTTTCGGCATCGTTCCATTTATGAATGCAAGAAACGTGCAAAAACGAGTCAAATCGGTGGTTTTAAATTTGACAACTAAAACGTCATATAAATACGTTCCGATACACCAACTTTTTTTGCGTTCGGAAATCGCTTTGTTTTGTATACAACGCAATAATGACATTTTGTGTGCCCTTTATCACATCTGCTCGTCTAGAAAAAAAATATTGTTATGTGGTCACTATGTGATCACTGCCCGGGTAATAGACCAATCAAATTAGCTTACCCTGGACATAATTCGTAAACTCGTTGTTTTTATTGTTTTATCGGATTTTACTATTCAGTATCAAATATTAATGAAATATATTGAGTAAAAAATCCGCGATCGTAACCGTAGTTAAAAAAAACACGAGTTAAAGTACACTACCTAACTTTTTCCTAAAAGTAAAAAAGGTAACCAAGTACCTTGTTAGTATAACTTTGAGGTGCATTCAAATGCGATCACTTAATAGCAAAATTAAACTGAAATCAAATTCGCATATACGTTTTTTTTCACAGTTTTCCTCTGATCTCATTATCTAGACAAGCCAAAATGGTAACTATGATATTTTTATCTGTTTAAGGTATATTGCGTCTTTTTAGACATTTAATACAATAATTAAACATTTATTTTTAACGTTTTAATAATAATGTATTTCTCAGTAATTATAAATAGTAACTATGATTTTTTTGTTTACTAATAGCCATTTGTGTACGATAATCATGTTTTCATCAAAAGTAAGCATGCTAATGTCACGCTTAAGAAATTGAATATTTAATTGAAAATATTCGCGACCTTGTCGTGGAGCCAGATGGATGCGGTGGGTGCGAGGCGGGGAGAGAGTGGGGCGCCAGCGGGCGAGCGCACGGCGAACTCGTCTTAACGAGTTTATTTCAATTACGTGTTTTGCACCGACCGCGCCATGTACAAATAAAACAAATATAATGGTTTTTTTTTTTTTTTATATCCTAATTGTAGGATTTTTAGTTCTAATGAAAAAAATCACAGTTTGTCCCTTACGCCCTTTGAAACTCTGGTCCAAATGGCGTAAGTAACGATTGATTTGCTTTTATCATCGAAAACATAAGTAAACTCTTAACTGTTAAGTAAATGAAAGAAATGATGCCATGATCGTGGTTAGCATAAAAAAAAACCGGTCAAGTGCGAGTCAGACTCGCACACCGAGGGTTCCGGACCACCCCGTACAATAGAAACAAGTCCACTATAAACTGACACTCACTAAGTATGTATTTACATACTTAGTGCGTGTTGGTTTATACTGGACATCAATTTTTCAGTGATGTAACTAAAAATTTACGGTTTTCGCAATTTTTCCTTTGTTTGTGCTAGGTAAAAATACTTCGTACCAAATTTCAAGATTCAGAGTTCACGGGATATGGGCATGGGCATTTCGTCCCTTACGTCCTTTGAGCCTACGGTAGTCGATATCCTTATTGGCAAAATTGAGCTTTAACAGTTGGCCAGCAGTATTCCAATACGAATAATGTAATGTTTAAGATTAAATAGGATTATTCGCGAATGACGAATAAATATTTCGAATAATTATTCGCCAATATTTATTCGCGAATAACTTCTTCATTCGCATAATCATTCGTAATGCTTTTCGGGAATAATATTTTGAACGAATATTGTAGGAATGCTTTTTAATGGAATATATCTCAAAAACGTAGTATTTTCCTACAGACAGAACACTGATACCTAGTTTTAAAATTTGTTAGTAAAAGGTTACCGCTTCATCAAGGGTACCAATTAACATCGCCGTGCATGGTGAAACGGATATTAATTGTAATTATTTCACCTGTTTTATTAGGGTTCCGTAGCCAAATGGCAAAAAACGGAACCCTTATAGATTCGTCATGTCCGTCCGTCTGTCTGTCTGTCTGTCTGTCTGTCCGTCCGTATGTCACAGCCATTTTTTTCCGAAACTATAAGAGCTATACTGTTGAAACTTGGTAAGTAGATGTATTCTGTGAACCGCATTAAGATTTTCACACAAAAATCGAAAAAAAAACATTAGGTTTTAGGGGTCCCCATACTCAGAAATGAAACTCAAAAAATTTTTTTTTCATCAAACGCATACGTGTGATCTATGGATAGGTATTCAAAAATGATATTGAGGTTTCTTACATCATTTTTTTCTAAACTGAATAGTTTGCGCGAGAGAAACTTCCAAAGTGGTAAAATGTGTGTCCCCCCCCCTGTAACTTCTAAAATAAGAGAATGATAAAACTAAAAAAAATATATGATGTACATTACCATGTAAACTTCCACCAAAAATTGGTTTGAACGAGATCTAATAAGTAGTTTTTTTTTTAATACGTCATAAATCGTAAACCGCAATTTATTTCACGGAACCCTTCATGTGCGAGTCCGACTCGCACTTGGCCGCTTTTTTTTTACTATTTCGGCTTTACCACGGGTGAAAAAAAAACCGGTCAAGTGCGTGTCAGACTCGCGCACAGAGAGTTCCGGACCACCCCGTACAATAGAACCAAGTCCACTATAAACTGACACTCACTAAGTATGTATTCACATACTTAGTACGTGTCAGTATATACTGGAAAGTAAATTTTCAGTTATGTAACTAAAAATTTACGGTTTTCGCAATTTTTTTATCTGTGCTATAGGCCGTTGCTTCGCACCAAATTTCAAGTTTCTGAGTTCACGGGAAGTAGGTTTTGATTCCCTTGCAGGTTTCGAAAACTTGCGGAAATTTGCGGCATAAACGGCTGTATCTTTTGATTGCGTTGGCGTTAGATTTTTTCACAGCTCCAAGACACAGTAAACCTGAGTATTTGATATAAATTTCAGCTTAATTCATTTATTTGTTACAGTATGGGTCTTACAAGATGTTACATATAAATACAGTTCCAGCATAACCATGTTAAGGCACAGCAACATTAATATAAAAAATATGAATTCTAAAACAATGCATGCAACAAACACACTATGCATAGGAATTCAAACTTTAAATGATTGATACCTCCACGCGTTCCTGAGAAAAAGGGTGTTGACAGACGGACGGACGGACAACAAAGTGATCCTATAAGGGTTCCGTTTCGAGGCACGGAACTCTAAAATATATTACGTCATTTCAAAACAGAGGGGGGGGGGTCTATTGGATGACAGTAGTCATTTTATGAGGCGAGGAGTCTCCATTTAGGAATTTACAGGATGACGATAGGAGGGGGGGTCAAGAATTGACAAAAAAACAACTGGCCAAGTTTGGTTCGTTGCATGGGAGCCCCCTACTGTAGCCTAGTAGGTTGGTAAGGGAGCTGCACTGAAAGTATCGGGGGGGGGGGTATATTTACGAACTTATTTTTGACACATATTATACCTTTTTATAATGTCTGAAGTTTCATCATAATAAAATAACACACTGGCCACATAGAAAAACACAAAACCGGCCAAGTGCGAAGTTTATTTGTGTGATGAGCACAAATATGTGCTCCTGAGTCATGGATGTTTTCTATGTATTTAAGTATTTATTTATCTATATAAGTATGTTTATCGTCGTCTAGTACCCATAGTAGTTTGCTTAGTTTGGGACTAGATCGATTTGTGTAAGATTGTAAAAGAAAATAAAAAATCTGTTTTTTAGGATTTGTTGTTATAGCGGCAACAGAAATACATCACCTGTGAAAATTTCAACTGTCTAACTATAACGGTGCGTGAGACCTTTGAGTACGGAACCCTAAAAACGATGACGTAATATATGGACAAGCCCACACACATGACATATTGAAACAAACCTGTTAAATGCCCCATGAAGCGACTCACTTAACTCACAAAAATATTGTTAATTAGTAGAAAAGGGTATTAATACTTGAAAATAGGTACACTTGTAGTGATAGTGTTAAATTCGTGTACGTGTGTATATAACGAGCAACCGCATCCTTAAATATTATTCGTGGATTATTCGATGATTTATTCGAATGAAATGAGAATTAATCATTCGTCATTCGAAAGTGTAGACGAATAAATTATTCGCGAATGAATGTTAATTCGAATAATTATTCGAATAAAAAGCATTCCAATAATGCCCCTTTCTGCACCCACATAAGTAACATATTTTATTTAAATAATTCTATACAGAAGACTGAGCGCTTATAAATAGGTAATCGACATTTCACGATAATTATGTCTCATGCTGAACAATTTAGTTATTATCGATCTAATGAATACAATATTTCAGTAAATCTCCACCCTAGCCGAACCGTGGTAAATGCCACGTTCGTGTTTATAAATGTTTGACAATCACTGACCTATCCATAATAAATGAAGACCGAAACGCATTGACAGCGGTCGCGAAGCGGCGGCGCGGCGCAGTGTGGAGGTGGTACCGGCTGTAATGTTCGATCTAATACGAAAGGGTCAGCACAGAATACCGACCGGGAAAAAAGCGTTCGGATCCTTTCATATTAGCTCGAACATTACAAGTACCGCCCCCGCGCCACCCCGCGCCGCTTCGCCACCGCTGCCAGTGCGTTTCGGCCTTGAATGCCTGCGACTCGCGACAGCACGGTCGGTAGTTGAGGCGCAAAGCAATGACGGCCTTATTCTGCAAGAGATAAGGTTCATATTAAAACTTTAGTACGAAAAAATATGAATTAATTAATAATCGTGGATATTTTTTGTTTAATTTGTTTCTTATAGTACTAATAATATGTTGACAGCATAAATCAAACACTTTCCAAGTAGTTATGTATTTTGGTTTTCCAAAAACTACCAATATTTGTGACTTTAGAAATCCGCAAAGAAAATCTGTTTAATTTTTAATAATTTATCAACACACATAATATACTATTCAGAATAAATTGTTAAATTGCAGTTATCTATAATTTCTGGTAAGATAAGCTAGAAAATGTGTAACTTACTGAACTTTCTTTATTAATGATAGTCCCGGTTGATTAATTAGTTTAGTTTTGATTTCTTTAACTGGAATGCAAGCGTCATATCATAATAGAGGCAATTTTACAAAGTTACATATTATGCTGCACTTATGAAATCAGAATTTGTTAAAAAATTAGATTTTTGGTTTTTTTACAATGACGCGGAACCCTAAAATGTTTAATTATTTTTATTTTAACTATAACTAACAATACTTTACATCATAGAAAAAGAAAATTACAGTTATCGAATTATGTCCAGGGTAAGCTAATTTGATTGGTCTATAAGGGTTAAATTGCTTCTAAAAATCGACAATGTCATGTTTGAGGGAAATCAGCTATTCCTTTTTTATTTATTAAAACGCACAAAAAATTAAAATTAAAAAACATGATATCCGCGCTTCCAAACACGCACTTCCATCTCGCTCACGCTTATGCTCAGTGAGAGGGAGAGAAGACCACGAACCTACGTTCCCTTAACGTTGAAATACTACATTTACCTACATTAGGTACGCAAAATGTACTTAAGGGGACGTAGGTTCGTGGTCTTCTCTCCGTCTCACTGAGCATAAGCGTGAGCGAGATGGAAGTGCGTGTTTAGAAGCGCTGGTATCATGTTTTTTTTAATTTTAATTTTTTGTGCGTTTAAATAAATAAACAAGTAATAGCTAATTTCCCTCAAACAACCCATAGCCAATTTTAAGAACCATTTTAAATATGTTTAGCTGGTGTGCATATTTTGTTATGATTTTTTTAAGTGTATTTTAGACCTATGTTCGTGATTTTTTTATATCAAGCGAAAGTCAAAAACTCATAATTCGAATAGCTGATTTCCCTAGAAAAAGACCTCAAGATTGCTAATTAAATTTAGGGCAGCCGTATTATATTCCAAACATGAGCTACGATTTTTAAAAAATCTGTTTTTGGAGCTCACGTCGCCTGAAGTAAAAAAACGGGCTGATTGTTTTTTTTTTTATCCAGACATTTTATTCCATTTATTTCGTCATCCAGCAATGTCAACATTGCAGGGCTACTATTTCTGGGTGATTTGCCCTTCGGGCAACTGAAGCTACCTGTCTACCCTAACCTACCTAGTCTTTGTGTATGCGGTCCGTAGCATGCCGATTTGACCTCAGTTGACAATTTGACGATTCGACATTGATAGGTTTATGAACTAACGAAAAATAGTGCGTTAAATTGTGATCGGTTTTGACAGTTCACAATTTTTCGTCAGTTTATAATATCGCTAGTTAGATTATAAACTGACGGTGTTCACAATTTAACGGTGACATAAACGCCTATCACCAAGTTTTTACATCAACTTGATTTACAATACATACCTACATTAAAGTAAAAAAAACCGGCCAAGTGCGAGTCGGACTCCGTACCATTATCAATAAAAATATTTTTTTTTTCTGTTTTTAGTAGGTATTTGTTGTTATAGCGGTTGTTATAGCGGCAACATAAATACATCATCTGTGAAAATTTCAACTGTAAATATCACGGTATCAGTGAGATACAGCCTGGTGACAGACAGACAGACAGACAGGCGGACAGCGGAGTCTTAGTAATAGGGTCCCGTTTTATTCTTTGAGTCCCCTAAAAAAGCGTACGACACTCGGCGGGCAGATTATTTAATTAACATCTACAATTCTTTCGCATCCCCAAAACGTACAATAAATAATAAATTGAAAAAAATCTCGTCTCAATGGAACGGGACGAAGACCTGAACAAAACATTATTTTGACAAATACCTTTTTTTTGACGTTGGGGAAATGAGTTTACCAGAACGGACTAACCGCGGTAAAAGCCTTAGACTACGATTATCGTCTAAGACCCCAACGAGTGCCGGCTCCCGCCTTGTTGAGGAACGCCGTGGGATCGCTTTCAGCATTCGACCGCATGCATTTGACAGATACCTACATAAATCGAGTAAATTATCACTAAGCTATTTTTCATACCGATTGTAAAATGAGGCTGACTTGACAAACTACCTACTCATTTGCTAAACAGGGCAAATGATAAAACAACTCAAGGAAAACAAACATTTCATAAAATGCGTTGTTTGTTAAGGATTTTATTTGCCAAAACATTTACTGCTGGTTACATATCTTAAAGTGGAAACATCAGTATTAGTACTGCATGACAGGAGCAAAATGCAAGCATTTTTGAATCATATTAGTTTCACGTGACATATTGGATTTAGAAACTAGGTTTGACGGTAGGTCGAAGTGCCAATTGAACTATACAGGCGAGCTCCGTCCTTACGCTGATATGAAACATGTAGGTAATATCTAGGCTAACACGACAAAAAATGCGCACGGATAAAAAACAACTGAACACGATTTTATTATTTAGTGCCTCAGCAATAAAAGGCTACACATTCATTCTAACCTTAATTAAAAACCGGCCAAGTGCAAGTCGGACTCACGCACAAAGGGTTCCGTACCATGATCTATTAAAACGGAAAAAAAATCATGTCTGCTGTATGGGAGCCCACTTAAATATTATTATATTATTCTGTTTTTTAGTATTTGTTGTTAAAGCGGCAACAGAAATACATCGTCTGTGACAATTTCAACTATCTAACTATCACGGCTCATAAGATGAAGCCTGGTGACAGACGGACAGACAGACAGACACATATACAGACAGACAGCGGAGTCTTAGTAATAGGGTCCCGTTTTACCCTTTCGGTACGGAACCCTATAAAACCTATTTCCTACTTTTATCAAATTGGATTGGTAATTTGTAAAAACAGTGGCAAACGAATTATTTAGTTTCATAAAACTTTTATATATGTACTTATGATATTTTGTCTTGTAGGTTATTCGTAGGTGGTAGGTTTGCAAAGTACCTTCATCATTTCCAAAATGTTTCTTTATCAAAAAATTACTCTTTCAAACTAGTTTTGTCAATACTTAGTTGTGATATAGTTAGTTTATATCAATGTTTATATATTGCAATTGATTGACGTTTCGTGAGTCACCAATGGTGCTGGCTGAAAATCAGCGCTGTATAGGTTTGTACACCTCAGTATAATGCTGAACCAGTCTCCGGTTCACTGCGGCATAGACATACATACTCTGATAAATGTTTTATATGCTATTTTTATTTTATTGTTTATATGTGTCCTATTTGTTAGTGAATAAATGCATATTTCTTTCTTTAGATGTCGTAATATTTTCAATTTGAACATAAAATATGATAGGAAACCCTTTTTGTTTAAGATCTTAACCAATACCCTTTCTTCCGCAGGCTCATTCCTCACGATATACCTATTCAGCAAGCGTTGGAAGATAGAGGATAGCATTATAGGCTTAGTGGCGTGCATAAGCAGGATAGCTGCGAGCGTAGTGTACGCTATGGCGCCCTCGCGCACTGTGTACTTCTTGGGACCATTGCTGGACATGTTCAGCTCAGCCGGCGCTACTTCACTTAGGAGCATAGCCACGAAGTTGGTTCATGCGGATGAAGTTGGTAAGTTTATTTTATACCAAGTCACGAAGTTTGCGGGTCACAGCTACAGCCACCCGGCACCCGGGACCTTTAGCCTCTAGTCGCCTCCCGCACACCCGTCGAACCCCTCAGATACCTCTGCTACGCTACTATAGGGTGTCCCAAAAGGAATGTAAGATTTTCCATACATTATGTATGAAAAATCTTGCGTTCTTTTTGGGACACCCTATAGTAGTAAACATCACAGACGCAAACTTATGTAGCGCGGATTGTAAGGCCCGATTGAAGGTAAACGGTCAGCAACCTATAGACGCTTGCAACTCCATAGAAGTTATATGCGCCTTGCAACTCTTTAAAAATGTAGACACTCCTATCTTGAAGTAATGGGGTTCTTCAGTAAAGGAGCAATACTTTTTTTTGATATATTTTTAATTTTTATTGAGAAACAAACAGTCTTGTTGACAAACACACAAATCAAAAAACAATTGAAAAACACATAAGTAACTTAGCTATGGCTATGTGAGTAATGCAGTTTCATATTTTTTTACAAAGTTACAAGTTAACATTTTTTTTTAAGATATGTTTAAATTAAGACCAAATGTCATAAATATGTATATATATATATATGCTGTAAATACACTTATGACAGTTACGTACATTTACAACTTACACCATTATACAATGCAAAAAAAGTTTATGAAAAAGTTAAGTTAACTGCGTTTTAACATTATTAGATTAAAGAAAAAACTAATCTTTTAAATATACTATATGAGTTGCTAAACAAATCTGCGTCCATACATTTTTCATTGTACAGTTTACATGCGCACTTAATATATATGAATGCTGTGCGTTTTTAGTTCTGCTGGTTGCGATACTAAATAAGGCCTTATTGCGACAACTTCGTTTTAATCTACGGGGAACATGAAAATCTATATTATGTAGTAGTTCAGGGGCATCAATTAGATTACTCATAATTTTGAACAGAAAAAGTAAATCGGTACAAGTGCGTCTGAGTGAAAGGGGTTGGATATGGAGTATTGTAGATGATGAGGCGTAATCTTCATAGTTACCACCTGTTCGGAATTCCATTGTCTTAACAAACTTTTTCTGGAGTATTTCAATTCTATTCTAAACTCGTATACAGTAAAGCAGGGGTTTCACACTACAGAAGCAAATTCCAATCGACTTCGGACATAGCTATTATAAAGAAGTCTGTAAGTACTTCTAGTACTCTTTTAAAGGGTTTCGCAACACGAATAATGAAACCCAGCAGTCTATGCGACTTATTAGAATACGAGCAATCGGTATAAGACGTTAGGTCTAGGTCATACATAAAGATAATTAGTAGTATTAGGCAGCAAGGCATAGAATCGCCTGCACTCGTTTGGCCACTGATCGCGCGGTCAGTTGTTTGTGTTTTAGTAAATACACCTACCTACCTAGCGACTTAGATACGTGTTTGAATTTAAATAGTCCTAATCTTAATTAGTTGATACACTTGTGACCATTCCTGAATAAAGCTTGGTATTCTTTTGCAATAACTATTTGTATCATATTCAATATAGTGCGTATTTGCGTTTCAATATAGGTACCACTTATATACCTACCGTGTTTGCATACTGGTAATAAAATGCCGCCAAAGGCAGACCAAGACGTCGGGCCTAATATTAAGTTATTAGAATCTCGAGTACAAGCGTATTTCGGTAGAATTCAAAGCATCTATGACATGTCGTTGCACGTTGAAACGGCCAAAAAACAGGAACGGTTTTTGTCGCAATCGGCCACGGTAGATACATTACGTTCGGAATTTAATCAGCTGGTAGAACAGGTAAATGCAGCTCGTATGCAGGCAGATAAAGAGTATGTGCCCGCGTTTCAAACATGGGAGGCCTTTGAGGAAATGTTTTCACACATTCAGCATGTCTTAAAGCAATTAACTTTAATTAAGCCCGACGCTGCGGCGGCGATCGTGCGTGCACCTCTGAAACCAAATTTAAAGCTCCCTCCTATTGTTCTCCAAACGTTTGAAGGCGATCAAAAGAAGTTTGCTTCGTTTATCGAATGCTTCAATAGTACAGTGCACCATAATGAGTCGCTTTCAAATGCGGAGAAGGTATTTTACCTGTGCGGCCAACTATCGGGCAAGGCGTTAGCCACGATAGCAGGAATTGTTGCTTGTGGTGAAAACTACAAATTAATTTACGATACGCTGGTAGATAAATATGAAGATGTAAGGTTGTTAGGTACGTCATATTTGGACGAACTGTTCAACTTTAGACAATTGGAATCGCCGACCGCGAAAGGGTTAAACGACTTTGTAGATTGTTTCGTAACCTCGGCCGCGGCCTTTGATAAACTTGAAATATCAGACAAGAAAGAATTTATTTTCTTGTACTTAGCCTTAAAGAAAATCGATCCCGAAACCGGGCGTATGTTTGAAAATTCAGTACGTTCAGAGAAACTGCCTAAATATGCTAGTTTTCTTACATTCGTTAAGGAACAAGCAAAAATATTGGAACGCCGCGGGGACCCAAGTTTAAATGTAGCAGGTTCAACTCCGACCGCGCGCTCGCTAAGGCAATTTGGTAAACAGGCGAACGCGAAGCGTACTCAATCGTTCGTAACGGCCACGGAAAACTCAGTTCCGTGCGACCTATGCAGTCAAATCCACGATCATTTTTATCAATGCAAGGAGTTTAAAAGGTTAAGCCCGCGTGAGCGTTTCAATGCAGTTAAAAGGCACAGTGCGTGTGTAAGATGCCTTAGCCATAAACATAAAAGTGGGAATTGCCGCTCTATTCAAGTATGCGATAGCTGTAATGCCAATACACACCATTCGTTATTACATTTCGTGGAAAATGTTTCGACATCGCTAACCACAACTGAGATAGCTGTTCCTCCGTTGGTTGTGACACATGGCGAAGCAGCGATCGGCGGCGGCGGCGGCGGCGGCGGCGGCGGCATGGATTGTCATTATAGCGGCGCGCACGGCTCGCTCCCCGCGCCTACCCCGCGCTCGCCCTCGCGCCCTTTCGCGAGTGTGGATGTGGACTCGCCCGCGTACTTAGACTCGCCCGTTCCCGCGCCCGTAGAAACTAATAATGTGCAGGTATCACATAATTATTTACAAGCAAATATCTCGCGTGAATTCTCGACAGTATTGTTAGCTACCGCGAAAGTGACCGCTGTAGACAAATATGGAGAACTACACTATCTTCGTTGCTTGATTGATAGTGGTTCCCAAAACCATTTCATAACTGCCGCCTGTTGCCATAGGCTATCATTAGATTATGCGACGGAAGAATTGCCGACAATCGTGAACGGTTTTGGAGGTACGTGTAATTCTACTAAAGGAAAGGCACAGCTAACGATTCGATCGACGTATACGAGCGACGTAGCGTATGATATTCAGGCGCTTGTAGTGGATCACGTGACGGCTTGTTTACCTACCGCTCCAGTTGACCGTGCCGCGCTGACATACCTTTCCGGAATACCGCTCGCGGATGACTCTTTCCATATCCCCGGGGATATTGATTTGCTTATTGGAGCGGATTTATTTGGATCCTTGCTTATGACAGGTCGGGTTCAAGGTCCAAGCGGCTTACCTAACGCGGTGCAGTCTACGCTTGGGTTCTTGTTGATGGGAACGGTCCCCTTAGCAGTAGCATCGTCTAGACCGAGATCGGTGGTGTTGTGTGCATTTACGGAGGCTCCGCTAAATAAATTAGTAGAACAATTCTTTGAGTTAGAAGAAGTGCCCACCTGTAGATCTAGTTTTATGAGCACTGATGAACAAGATTGTGAGGAAAACTACAAGAATACTACCACACGGGATGACTTAGGACGATACTCGGTAGCTTTACCATTTAAGAGTCGCCCCGAGGTACTCGGAAATGCAATAGTCACCGCAGAGAAACGTTTTTTGTCACTAGAAAGAAAATTTAGTTCGGCACCGCCTTTGCGAGCTGCATATAATGACATTGTGCGGGAGTACTTACAAAAGGGTTATTTGAATCCCGTGACAGAGGATAAGAGGGAGGAAGGATACGTGATAGCTCACCACGGCGTAGCGCGAAATGATAAATTTTCCACCAAATTGCGTTTGGTGCTGGACGCGAGCGCCCCTACTGATAAAAACGTATCGCTGAATTCGATTTTGAATCCAGGCCCTAACCTACAGTCGGATTTATTTCAAGTGCTTTTAAACTTCAGATTATTTCCCGTCGCATTTTGTGCAGACGTTAAACAAATGTACCTCCAAATTCGGGTACACCCCGAGTTTCGGAAGTTTCAACGAATATTGTATAGGTTTAACCCGGGCGACCCATTACAATTATACGAATTTGAGCGGGTTTGTTTTGGTTTGTCCGTTAGCCCGTATTTAGCCTTGCGCACCATTCAGCAATTGGCGTCAGACGAAGGACCTCAGTATCCACGCGCGGCCGAACTTATTAAACGAGGCGACTACTATATGGACGATGTGGCGTCTAGTGCGCAGTCTGAAGCTATAGCTGCCGAGACGGTGGTACAGCTCATCGAGATGTTCAAGGCTGGGGGTTTCGACTTGATGAAATGGTCGAGTAACTCGTCAGAGCTCCTCAAGGCCTTACCGGAAGAGTACTTACACCAGAGTTGGGTTAAGTTTGATGATGGGTCCTCTCAAAAGGTTTTAGGTATAAAATGGGAGCCGCGGTCTGATTCATTTTCATTCGAAGTGAACTCCAACCTGGAACGATGCACCAAACGTAACATGTTATCTGTGGTGGCAAGATTATGGGACATTTTAGGGTTTGCAGCTCCGGTTATCCTATACGCCAAACTCATGATAAAACAGCTGTGGTTAGAAAAGATTGATTGGGATGAGACCCCGCCTTCAGCTATCATTGATGCGTGGACTAACTTTGTTAGAGAATTACATTTTTTAAGCGAAATGAGAATACCGCGTCACATAGGTGTAACGCCTTCATGCACGATCTCGCTTTTAGCTTTTGCAGATGCTAGTGAGAAGGCTTATGGTGCGGTGTTGTACCTACATGTAACCACTGAACAAAGCATATCAGTTCGCCTTTTGTGCGCGAAATCGAAGGTGGCGCCCGTAAAAAATGTATCCTTGGCCCGTTTGGAGCTGTGCGCGGCACATCTTATGTCAAAATTGGTCCGGGTAGTTATGGACCATTATGGCTCTCGCATTTTGCTTGGCCGTATATACGCCTTTTCGGATTCGACCGTGACTCTGCACTGGATTCACTCGAGTCCCCATAGATGGAAAATTTTCGTTGCGAATCGTGTAGCAAAGATACAAAAGAATTTGACACCTGATTGTTTCTTTCACGTATCAGGAAAAGAGAATCCAAGTGATTGCCTTTCGCGTGGATTGACACCCTCGCAGTTGTTGACACATCCTCTGTGGTTGCAAGGTCCATCTTGGGCGCGATTGGAACACTCTAAGTGGCCTATAAAGCCGTTCGTTGCGAGCTCGGAGGCGGAAATGCCGGAACGAAAAATCATAGCCCTACCAGCTACCACCCAGTTAGCTGAAGAGCCTATATTGTATATGTTGTCGAAAAGAATTTCCTCTTGGCTAAGATATCTTCGCGTGATCGTTTACGTTTTACGTTTCGCGAAATTGCTGCCCTCTAAAGGTTCTGTCACAGTAGATGACACGAGAGCAGCGGAGCTAGCCGCGATCAAGGCAATACAATCTGTGCACTTTCCTGAGTATGTGGAGGCTGGTCGGGCTGGCAAAGATAACGCCTCGAAGGCTATTCAAAAGCTTAGGCCCTTTTTAACTGACGGTGTATTGAGAGTAGGTGGCAGGTTGGAGAACAGTGATCTTACTTTCGACCACAAACATCCATTTTTGCTACCGCGAAAAGATCACGTCGTTAACCTCATTATAGATTATACCCACCGCAAAAATTGTCATGCAGGCGAAAGGCATTTGCTTTCGTTGTTAAGGCTCCGTTACTGGATATTATCCGCTAGGATTATTGTGCGCTCCAGAGTCCAATCATGTGTGCGATGTTTCAAGGCACGTCCGAAAGGAATAACCCCTCCTACAATGGCAAACTTGCCAGAGTGTAGGCTTCAAATTTCCAAGGCCTTTGCACATACGGGTGTTGACCTATGTGGACCCCTCCACGTTACCATGGTTCGGAAACGCGGTGCTAAGAGTCTTAAGGTGTACGTCTGTGTTTTTATTTGCCTGACTACGCGCGGTACTCATGTGGAGATATGCTCGGACTTAAGCTCGGAGACGTTTCTTAACGCGCTTAAACGTTTTATATCTCGCCGAGGTCCAGTAGATACGATTTATTCGGACAATGCGACAAATTTTGTTGGAACTGTCTCTCATTTAAAGAATCTCCTTAAACAAGGCTTTTCTGAGACTTTTAAACGGGAGCTCTTAGAGAATCAAATAAAATGGAAATTTATTCCACCAAACGCCCCACACTGGGGAGGCAGCTGGGAAGCTGCTGTAAAATCATTTAAGACTCACCTGTTCAGAGTGATCGGGGCTCAAATATTATCTTACGACGAGTTGTATACCCTGTTGTGTCAAATTGAAGCCGTGCTAAACTCGCGACCTTTAGGATTGTTAAGCGCCGATCCCTCGGAACCAGCGCCGCTTACGCCGGCACATTTTTTGAATACGGTACCCTTAAGGTCGTTACCCGCCGCGGAGATAACTGAAGAACGCCTCCATCGATTGTCTCGTTATAGCCTACTCGAAAACCTGGTGCAATCTTATTGGCGTCGTTGGTCCATGGAATTTCTGCATACGTTACAATCACGGGAGAAATGGAACACGGATTCGCGAACTATAACAGTTGGGACTGTAGTTCTTATTATCACTGATAACGCCCCACCGTTACACTGGCCACTGGGCATAGTTACTGAGATTTTCCCGGGAAAAGATGGTGCGATTAGAGTGGTCTTAGTAAAAACAAAAAATGGTACGTATAAGCGTCCGGTAGTACGTTTGTGCCCACTTCCATCTAATATCCCTTAGGCTGCTATAGCAAAAACTGTAGTTTAAGTAGGTTAAGGTATAACAATAATTTAACTTTAGTTTTCATCAGCTGTTTAAGCGGCCCTCTTAGAATAAATGTACCTATATAGTTTAAGTCAGTAAATTCTTATTTTCATTTTGAAACGGGAACCTTTCAAGGTCGGGGCTATGTTTGAGCCAATGCGATAATCGCCTTCAGAACTAAGCACGACCGCGCCATCTAGGGGTCAACCGTGAACGGACGTTGACAACGGTGGCCATGATTAAGAAATCAGTTTTCGCTTGAAACTCCTACGGTCAGGAGCAAATTATTGCATCTTAAACCGCAGCACCGCCCTTATTAATTAAACGTGTTTTTTTGGAGAGATATTTCGCCCCGGGGTTGTTTATTGTGTGGACAACATCGGAGTTTGTGATCACGACAAGGAGTTGATGTGTTTGCGCAATCGAGTGGGCCACGAGGAGCTCTCTATCAGCAAGGCCAGTTCTTCAGAGTACAGCCTAAGGAAGACCGAGGATCTACCAAGTAAGCCCCTAGATTAAGGCAAAGTCAAGTCTTACGTTTTTGATCGGCGAAAGTATCGCAATTCATTCCCGCCCCGCCTTCGATTACGTTTAATTTTAAAGTAATCACCCGCACCTATTTAAATTGATAAGATATATTTGAGACCAAGATTGGCAGTAGTTTTACGAGCCAGTGGCTCAATCAACACCCTTATAATCCCCTTTAGGGGATATATTTAAAAAAATGCTAAAATAAGTTTTGTAGTCTAAACAGGCTAAGATCGAAGTTACAAATATCATACTTTAAAATTTTCTTGCTCTCCATACAAACTTTGAACGCTTTTCAGGGAAAAATTAAAAATAAAACACTCGTTTTTTTTATTGTAATAGGTAAGTATTTTTTTACAAACTATCAAGTCTCTAGCTAAAAAAAAGTGTTTCCCATACGAACCTTGCACCTCTTTTTAACCCATTAAGGGGTGAAATTTTCCAAAACGCTGGCAGTAGGTTTTTATTGTATTTTAATAAGTAGGTAGGTACTTAATCTTTCTACACAGTTTTAAGTTTCTACCTAAAAAAAGTTTTCCTATACAAACATTGCACCTATTTATCCCCCTCTTAGCGGGTGGAAATTTTCAAACCACTGAAAGTAATTTACCTATATATTTGTATTCTAATAAATAATCTTTCTACACAATTTCAAGTCTCTAGCTCAAAAAAAAAAGTTTCCTCGATACAAATTTTCACCCGTTTTAATCACCCTTAGGGGTGGAATTTTCCAAAACACTGAAAGTTTTATTGTAATAAGTAATCTTTCAAGAAAGATTTGTCGCTTGCTAAAAAAAAATATTTTTTACACCCCTAAGAGGTGGACTTTTCTAAAACGCTGAAAGTATTCGATTTTATTTTATTATGTAATCTTTTTTAAAAAGGTTTGAGATTCTAGCTCAAAAAAATCCCCTTTACCAACATTGTACCCCATTTTCATACCATTTGCCAAAACGCTGTTTTTTTATTTGTATTGTAATAAGTAATATTTCTACAAACTTTTAAGCTTCTATCTCAAAAAGAAGTTTCGCTCATACAAACTTTGCAAACCTTTTTAACCCCCTAAGAGGCTGAATTTTCCAAAACGCTGACAGTACTTTATTTGAATAAGTAAGCTTTCTACAACGTATTGAGTTTCTTGCTAAAATATTAAAGTTTCCCCATACAAAATTTGCACCCCTATTTGACCCCTTTAGGGGTAGAATTTCCAAAAATCCCTTCTTATCTGTTGCCTACGTTGTAAAAGGTAGTTCAGGTGTAAATTTCAACTCTCTAGCCCCAGTAGTTTCGGCTGTGCATTGATGAGTGAGTGGGGGGTGAGTCAGTCAGGACATAGGCATTTATATGTAGGTATAGATAGATAGAAGATGACGGAAATCCCATTCAAATATCTCAAAACCATTTTAATGTCGCTTGTTAGAGTGAGAAAACGATCGGGAACTGTGACGTCAAGATCCTCGAGCGTAATAGTAAAAAACAATCGTTTCAGGTGCGTTTTGTGGAAAAGGGACAGAACATCAAATTTTGGAACTTAGTGATTACCTATACATATAACCTCTTCCATTGATTTTTTCTCTATTATCCTTTTTTCGAGAAAATACATTATGATTATTTTATTTAGTGTCTACCTACAGCCGGGTCCGCTGCACCAATGTTTTCCATGTTTTTAAACATCTAACATGTTTTCCGTCAGGTTCGGCAAACAAATAGGGTTTTGTTTTGATTGGCAAAACATGTTTGACGTTTAAAAACCACGAAAACATGGCGCAGCGGACGCGGCTTACGGGGTGTAGTTTCGATTCCGGAGCTATAACCAAGAACTTCGGAATTCGAAAATATTCGGGTAGCTCTATCTCTATCGCACTAACTAAACTCGAGTGACAGGGATGCAGTTATACGAACTTCGAGTTTCGTATAACTGCATCCCTGGTGTGTAGGTGTGGTAGCGCCGCAGGCACTTTTGCAGAATGCGCAAAGAGCAATGGCATACCTATTGCCATAAAAAGAAAACAAATTCGTGTTAATTATATTGTTCAAATTTGTTGAAAAATTTTATTGAAATCACGCCATAATGCGACATTTGCGCATATAAGTTCTCATATCACAATCGAATATTTTTTTATGGTTTAACTTTTGGCATGTGTATCGTACCTAAAGATCTATCGTAGACTGGATTTAAATTATTAATAAGTGAAAGGCAAAGCAATTCCGCCATTTTGACGAAAATTTGACGTTTCTTATAGCTGACAGTTGGAGCAGCGTTTGATTTCAATAAAAATAAATGCAAAATTAAATGAAGTCGTATATTTCGGAAAATTAATTAATTGTCGCAGTCGGATAAAAACTATCCTAAGTTGCAGCTAGAATAATAATGTACCTATATAAAATGTTTCATATTTTTCCGTTCATGGGATGCTGAGAACATTCGTACCACACAAAGCTTAGTTTCAAACTGGCTGATTCTTTTTTTAATTTAGAGATTTATTATAAGTGGAGATGATCAATATGAGAGTTAAATGTCAATTTAGCATCAAGTATATGCGCTTTAAGCTTCGGTAACGTGGTGTTTCAAGCATGCGGCAGCCAAATGGCAATAATTTTTTCAGAATTAATTGTACGGATCATTTGATCTAAATTTACCAGTAGCTCGGAGCCCCCAACCCGCACTGGGCTAGCGTGAGGCCTCTGGCGATTTCCTTCAGCAGTGCGCACAGCACAAAGGAATATTTGCATATATTTGTGGTAAATAACGCTAAACTGGCGAAGTACGCAATAACACGCAAATTACGTTCAAATTTTATCACAAAGTAAACTTTGCAACATCACACCTTACGTAGAGACGTTCACATTGTCAACATGCCTATTGCCTTCCCAATATACAAATATCATCGTTAACACGTTCGTTGCGTTCCCAAGATAAACGTAAAAATATCTACAATTAGAATGAACCTAGAGCGAAGAATAAGCGAAGAGCAAGTATATATGAAAATAAAGCTTTGCACATCTCTGGTTCACGTCATTCACGTTTAAATATATATTATTTCATCAATTCATCATAAAGAGAGTAGATATTATGCAGTAGGTATGTTGATTTTTAAAGCTCTTAAATGAGCCGGCAAAATTTCTGATAATTAAATGGCTACCTTTTTTTTAAACTGGCCTAGTGTAGGGTTCCGTAGTTGCCTGTCTGTCTTTGTTACATCCAAACGCGCGCGCCAACTTAACGTTGCGGTTGCATCTCCCGAATTTGTACGAAAGTTGGCCTTTTATCAACTTATCCGTGATATTCCTTCCATCTCCAACCTTTAAATTCATTTTATGTACTATTTGTTTCACACACCCCGTAATAAGCATTAACTCAGCAAGAGGGAGGGGGGGGGGGGGGGGGCACTCAATATCACGCAAACGGATCTCTGAATAGTAAAATGGTTTTCGAAAACCCATAATATTTTAGATCAAGCTATCTAACGATATTTAGAACGATTTTACTAAATAAAGAAAGTGAAAACGTTGGATTATTTCTAAACATAGATAAAACTAAGCTTTTAACAAATTCAGATACTTAAACATGAAATTTAAATCAACAATGAACTTATAGAATATGTAGAGGAATACATCTATCTGGGATAAATCATATGACACTCGGATCAAACCACTAAATAAATAAAAAGACGAATCCCAAATGGCTGGAAAAGTTATTGGTCCCTAAAGGAGGTTATGAAATCCACTGACCTCAGTATCAGTATCAAGAGAAGAGAGGTATCTTACGCAACATTACAGAAACCTGACCCCCTGGGGGTCCCTTCGGGACCCCCCGGCGAACACCCGCAATAATTGGAGAGACGCTCCAGAATTGCTTCCACAAGAAAAAAAAAAAAAAAAAAAAAAAAAAAACAGAAACCTGCTAGAATACTGTCAAAAGGCCATGAAACGAAGCTTGATAGGTATTAAGAAGCAAGACAAGAAACGAAACACCTTTGAAACAAAACAAAGGTTATGGACATAGGGTATACTCCTACTTCCCAAGATAGACCAAAAAAAGTGGAGATTGACGGAACATGCTACGTAGTAACAAAGAAAAGTGGAGCAAAATCATACCAGACTGGTACCCCAGAGATGGAAAAAGAAGTTGAGGAAGACAGAGCAAGAGATGGGAAGATGAGTAAAAACTCACAGCGGGTCCTTACTGGAGAAGAGTCGCTAGTGATAGAACACAGTTTAAGATGTTAGAGGAGGCCTATGCCAAGAGGCACACTGAACTCAGAGATATTCTATAATCTCAAACTACAAAATGTAAAAAAGGGTTCAGGATAAAAGGCTCAAATAAAATAAAATATAAATAATATCTAACGATAATCCACCACATGAGTGTACCGAGAAAAAAAATTACAATACCACATTATGTGCATGGGAGGAACCGTACATTTTTTTTTCTAAATTTATTCTACCGTAAACTACCGTTTTGTGGGCCGTGATTGATTTATATACTCATGCCGATTAGCTAAGCCGCAGACGGACAGACGGACATGGCGAAACCTTGTTGACTACGGAACCCTAAAAATGATTATTATTCTCAACGTTGGAATTTCTAATCAGACCCTAAGTACTACCTATGTCAAAATAGTTCTTGAAAAAAAGCGGTTTTTAACTGACAATTTGCTAATGTTCAAGTTTAGTCATTAAACGTTAAAGATATGTTTTTTTATAAAGGAATACGGTCGAATTTAGTAAGTGTTACATTAAAGTTGACCGTAATACAATTTATAAATAAGTACCATGCCAACGGCCGACGGATAGAAAAAAAAAACATTGGTTGCTTATAAAAAGAAACAGTGCAACGACTGAGAAATAATCATGAATGAAATCTACTCCGTCCTTGAGGCCACCGCTATAACCAAATATTGTCTTGTATCATAACAAATACTTCTCGGCTTTCGTTGGGAAAATAACCCTGTCAACTTATTTTGTGGGCTGATGAGTTACGTTGCAGATAAAGTGAAGAAAGTTTTTTTCTGACAAATTCATACTAAATTCTGTGGTCTATATTACTCACATGATGATGATGCATTCCTGTTATCACTCATTAGGGACATACCTAGGGCTCACAGAAGAGTTCTCCATTTTACACTATATTGCGCGACTTCTTCTAACTCTTTCCAGCCGAGACCAGATGAGCCAGCCTTTTTCTCAACTGATCGCCTCCCTGTATTCCGAGGACGTCCCGGCTGTCTTCTGCCAGCACATCGCTAACGGAGTGCTTGGACAAGAGCACACATCACATCCGTCGGCATATATTTATATTATTTACATAGAACGGCAAAACTAAGAATGCGTCAAATCGCAGGTTTGACGTCCAAGCCGAAGGCAAGGTCAATAAATTTGCTATCTTAGACTTTCTTTATTGTACCTTCATCTGCAATGTATAGCGGCGGATAGGTTGCTCAATTTCGAATTTCGCTTTGATGGGGACATATATTATATCAACTGTCGATTTTAAAAACTATTACGGAATTACCCTTCTGGTGAAAAAGAACCATTTTGGCTTGTTTTCAAATAAAGTGTAGCCTGATGTTTAAGGCTTGTCATGTAAGTCGCGAAAATTAGCCATACATTTATACTGCAAATTTTCGATACTCATCTGACAAATTTAACGTTTCTTAATTTTACTATCTAGGTACATTTTATTTGAAAACAACCCATTTACCATTGTCACCTATTAGTATTTAACTGTGCAAAGGGTAAAGTAAAAAAAAATCATTTATAAATATGCGTAAAAATCCAGATGTTCGACCATGTGCAACAACGTTAAAAATCCTTAAAGCTGAAAATATTATATTATATTTTGCAGGAAAGCGAATCGATTAGGTACCTGTGAAGCGATCACATATATTGCTCTGGACTAAGAGGCTGCATCTAATTTAAAATCCATGAATGGAAACCTTGATACTATCTTATCCAAACTAACAAAGTAAATATTTTCTCGGAAAATAACCCACGGCGAGCTATTGTAAATTGTTGCGGATAGTTACAATTAGAATTAGAACGCAGAATAAATACCACATATGTATGATTTAATCATAGACGCTTCACTCATGATGCCCTATTGTTGGAATGGCGGCGTCAGCTGTCTTGTTTAGATAAAGAGATGATAGGAGTTGTCTTTGAAGAGTCATAATGTTTACTCTCTTACTGCAAGAGACTATATAATTTCTATCGGCGGTTGGTGCGGGTAGTAGCTGTAAATAATTATGTATTTTAATATACATTTATTTAAAATCCATAATTTCCGTGCAACAATGCTGAATCGGTTACTTGCGTCTTTATGACTAATTTCTAATATAGAATAGAATGATATATGACTAATATGGAGGATATGACTAAATGGACTGTGAGAGACGATATGAAGAGGAAGGAAGTGAGTGAGGAGATGACGAGTGACAGGAAGGTATGGAAGAAAAAGACAAATAAATGACGAATTTATGACACAGTAATCTTTCACATCTAAATTTAAGAGGCGCGTGTTTATGACTAACATTAGTACAAAACTGGATTAGGTATTTTTTATGAGTCCTCTTATGCCAATATTATAAAACAAGTGTATCACCTAGATAAGAAGTGTCAAAATAAATAACGACATGCTTATTCATAAGTAAACTATGTCAAAACATTCGCATCGAACTGCGGTATAACTCAAGAAGAATGGAGCTGAGTATTCTGAAAAAAAACCTTCATGTTATACCTACGGTGGCGGCCTTACGTGTGCGAGTCCGATTCGCATCTGTTTTTATTTTTATTGAAGATGTAACTATAGTCACGGGCACGAAAGTAGACCCAAGGTAGACCCATTCATGCAGCGGGGCTAGCACAACTGACACAACAAACGCGACGCGAGTCGAGATAATCCACCCGCCTCTTTCTAATTTGCACAATAGGAGTGAGACAGGAGTCGCTGAGTCGCGCGCGACACGACTTAGCAGCAAGTTGGGCTAGACGTACAGGTTCACTAGTGCGCATGCTCAGATAGCGTGCACGGGGCCTCGTTCGGCCCAGTTGCTATGTATACGCGTGCCCCACCCCACCTCACCTCAGATTACACCCTAAAATCTACCTACTACAGCGCAATATTAGTTACTTATGGACTACACTGAGATGTATTTACAAAATTACATTTGTTCGCAGGTAAAACAAGCTCTCTAATCACTATATCGGAGGCTCTCGTGCCTGTGATATGCTCACCGCTGTACAGTAAGGTGTACCTCAGCACCCTCACGTCATTCGCTGGCGCCTTCTACCTCATCAGTGCCGCCTTGGCAGTGCCTGCTATAGTTATATTAATGTAAGTATCACTCATTACAATATCTAAATAATAAAAATAATAATAATATTTGCGGACAATCTTACACAAATCAACCTAGTCCCAAACTAAGCAAAACTTGTACTATGGGTACTAGACGACGATATAGATACTTATATAGAGAAATAAATACTTAAATACATAGAAAACATCCATGACTCACTATCTACTTAGTTGTCACCAATCTCTAGGTCGAGTTTTGCTAAAGACCAGAGGTGAAATTAAAGATAGGTTTCAAAAGGTTCCTTCGAACCAGCAGCGGTTTAATTTACTTATTCTATCACAAACCAAGATAACGCCAACTCGCTGTTTCGAGGTCTTCAAATATTGATACTGCCCCATCATCATCATACGTCCCACTAATGGGCATAGACCTCCTCTTAAGGGGTGAGAGGGAATACCAAGGTAGTAGTCCCTGCACTGGATCTGCACATAAACCTTTGAGTTTCTTCGCAGATGAATGCAAGTTTCACAATGCGTTCCTTCACTTAAAAGCAAAAAAAGTAATGATAAATACCTATCAATTCCACCGTCGCATTTAAGAAGAAGCTTACGCATGTGGCTACTAGATTTAACTCTGTACAGTGTCGAGGAGTTTCTTAAACTACCGTGTACATAACTAAATTAATTACTTATTATTCTCAAATTTGACTTGTAACTATGGTGTTATCAATAAAGAATTGTATTGTATTGTATTGTAATTTATAGGTTATTCCGTGTCAAAAATGAAAAGGCTCATTTAATAAGCACATGCATGATCGAATAATAAGTTATTCATAGTTTTCCCAGTACGTCTTTAAAGAGGCTTAGACTCATCTAACACGTAGATACTGGACCAGTAAAAACCAGTATCAAGTACAAATATTTATGATAATGCAGGTCTGCAATGTCGCAGAAGCTGTCAGGATGACTTAGGATGTTAATTTGCCACAGAAGATCTTTCGTACGAGATAAGGAAATTAAGTTTGCGTTTTGTGTATGAGATTGTCCCTGATATAATTTAAATCTAAGTATATTTGATAAATTAACAATAAATCCTTTAAATTTTCATAAAGCCATGGTTGCCAATTGGTTTTGGAGGCGGCATACGACCTTCAAATTTCAAACAGGGGCGTAGGATCGAACCCTGATCGGTATAATATAATATCGAAACAATGCGACCTTATTCACAAAGCACAGTGATGTCTCTAATATAAACTTGAGAAAGAAACATACTTTTAATCTTTGCATAGTTCCTGCAAAGACAGCATTGATGCAAAAAAGTGTGTATTGTCTAAAATAAATATATAACCACTTACCACTTACCTTTTAACTTGAGGGGTAATCACGTAACGTTACACTGTGGGCTGAGAGGCGGCTCTCCATAGAAAAAGACAATTAAAAATGTAAGGATACTTTTTTGTCAGGAAATGGCTGCTTCTAGACTTTATTATACCAGTGAGTTTGGGATAATTTGGCCCGCTAATTAAAGACCTAGATTTTTTGATGTGCACTACAAACGTACACTCATACCTACACGTATCCCTGTCCTGGGCAGTTTCACACCAGTCTTGGCCAAAGACGTTAATCTCACCTCGCCATCTCCGTCGAGGTCTACCGCGGTTCGGTTGTGTGTCTATCATAGATACTCGTATATATAGGTGTCTATATAGTGCATGTAACATGTTGTTAGGGAAAAATACTTCACTTTCGGATACCAGCGCCATATTTTAGTATATTATAGCATGAACGTATGGCAAGAATTATAGCATATTTGGTTAGCTTTTACATGATATAACACACGTTTATATATATTACATGGTTCAGGTATACCGACTTATCAAAAAGCCACCGCGGCAACGAAGAGTAATTACTGATGAACAAGACACTTTAGATACTGTTTCTCTGCAGTTTTGCGGTGCACATAACATGTTTAACAACATACTAAAAGTTCGTGCTGGCTTCTGGAAAATAGTAATTTCGATAAATTTAATCTTGTAGAGAAAACTCGCTTTGCGTTTTGCTCTTGTCTTAAAATACAAAACTAAAGTGTAAAGCTGAAATAATAGATATAATTTGTGTTCTACACTGATTTCGTGTATTTTTTCTAGTTTTGCCGCAAAGTCTGAAATTCCTCAGTTTTTTCTTAGATTTTTTTTATACTTTTGCTAATAGTACTTAAACTAGCGTATGTATTGAAATGTTATGTATGAATGAACTATTGACAATTTATTCAGCGTTCTACCACACATAGGTATGTACATCGCATGGTTTGGGTGTAATTTACACTTTTCCAAGCGCGGCCGCGGCGTTTTTAATGACCTCATTACAGGGGAGACCGACTCCTCAGAGACTGTTTCCCGGCAGTTTTGGGATCCAGAAGACATGTCAAACAACATACTAAAAGATGGCATTGGTATCCAAAAGTGAAGTATTTGTTCGAAGGAATCCCCTAACAACACTCACTGATACATCTATTTATTTATTTTTTGTAATACAAAACAGGATTGAGCTCCAGAATAAAATATCTATTGGAAGTTTTTTTTTTTTCGGACCGCCTTGTCAAAATTAGCAGCCACTCAGCTTTTCGGACCGCCTTGTCAAAATTAGCAGCCACTCAGCTTTATTTATTTTAAAATTCTGTCTGTTTGTCCCTAAATTCACTTACCTGCTTCGCTGTTGCCCCATTTGGAAATTCCCACATTTGACCACACCTATTGACAGTCTAATGAAATCCCAAATTGAAAACATCGTGAACATTCACTTCAGCGAACAGGCATGGACCCAAGCTGCCTTACCAATAAGGAATGGCGGCCTAGGAACCCGCAAAATTTCAAGTGTGGCTTTGCCGGCATTCCTGTCTTCAATCCACAGCACGCTAGATCTCGCAGGTAAAATACTAAAAGCCCCAACGGGCATTAACTGCGAGATTGCATGTTTGGACGAGGCCATGAATGCCTGGCTAGCTGGACCGAGTCCAAATCTCCCGTGCAAACAACATAGGCAAAGGGCATGGGATACAATAGCCTCCGTCGCCACCTTACAAACATTAATAGAGCCTTCAACAGGCAGGGACCGGGCCAGGCTGTTAGCGGTGTCCAAGCCAGAATCTGGTTACTGGCTCCATGCATATCCCTCGCCCAACACTGGTACTTTTATCGACCCAGACACTCTACGCATAGCCGTCGGTCTCCGGCTGGGAGCTGGGATATGCACAGGTCACAACTGTGTTTCTTGTGGGGCTCCAGTGGACCGATTCGGCCACCATGGCCTCTCCTGCTCCTCGGGCGCCGGCCGCCTGTCCCGCCACGCCGCTCTCAACGACATTCTCAGAAGAGCGCTCGTCAGTGCCAACGTTCCCGCTGCTCTGGAGCCCCAGATTGTGCGGAGCGATGGCAAGCGCCCTGACGGGATGTCGTTGATACCCTGGAAGACGGGCCGTGCGCTGGTGTGGGACGCCACCTGTACAGACACCCTGGCAGCGTCCTACCTACCAGCGACTACCAAACGCGCGGGGGCGGCGGCAGACGCCCGGGAACGCCTCAAGGTCTCAAAGTACAGCTGTCTCGGCGCCCAATATCAGTTCTTTGCTTTCGGCGTCGAGACACTAGGTCCTTGGGGTAAGGGTGCGCTGGATCTCCACAGGGAGCTCAGCAAAAGGTTGAGGGAGGCAACGGGTGACCCTCGCGCCGGCAGCTTTCTCGCGCAAAGGATCGCAATCGCAGTTCAGCGCGGGAATGCTGCCTGCGTGATGGGCACCCTGCCAAGAGGCCCAGGCCTCTTATTTAATTAGTTATTTTATTTTATTTTTTCTAAGTTTAAGGTTTAGTTTTAGTTATTTTAATTTAATAATAGTTTAGTTTTGTAAAAGTTTTAATCATGTTTTTACTATTTTATCCATTAAACTTATTGATTGTCTATGGAAAAAAACATATATTGGAAGTAGTATCATGTCTTTCCCGAATTGTGCATAGGTGTTTTTTTTAATCGGATAAATAGTTTCGGAACCAATTCTTTAGGAGGCTAAATAGACAATCTAATTGGATACTGTTTCCATTGCACAAATCCACTAACTACTCTAACGGGGTATTTTGACATCTAACAAAAAGTAGCCTTGCGGCCGCCCTAACCAGTGACAAATCCGATTTCTAGTTACTGAAACCTTGAACTGTCATTTTCTATTACTGTGTATGTACCTTATGACCTTCACCATAGTTTAATGGCCCTACAATGCAATTTAATGTTGCCAATTTATTGCAAACATGTTTTTGTATAAGTACGCGTAGTTAGAACTTTTGCCTTATAGAGCGTGAAGCGTTTTTTCTTGCTTATGTTGCATAATTGGTTTTGTAGGTATAATACGTCCTACAAACAATACTCCAAGTAATATTATTATGGTAATTATGCAAAAGGATATGATTTATATATTGTCGCCGTAAATTGTCTTCTCCAATAGTCCTTACACATTGAAGTCTTGTTTGTGTAGGTAGTATATTTACATACACAATAATAATGTTATTTTATAAGATAACCTTTTATACTTACAGGGGCGCAAATATTCAAAAGGACGCTTCCTTAGAGCATTTGCAGTAAACCCTTGTGACTCATTCATTAAAAAAAAATTGGTTTCGGAGAAATTTTGATCTAAAGTTATGACCTCCAAGTAATGTATCTTGGCACCACGACATCATAGCACGGCAGTCAATGCAGATTTTGAGGTAAATCATGTAATGAGTCATAATAGTTTTTGCATTTTTGTTTTCAAAAGATAATTTTGTGTTTTTTTTTTTTTTTTTTTGTGTTTTTAAAATAAAAAGTTACTCATAGCACTCCAGAAGAGTAAAAAAATACAAGTTATCTTATTTTTGAGATTAAAAAAAAAACTTTTACTTATTTCGAAAGAAAGAAAGAAAACATTTCTTCGTGGACAAAACAATAGCTGTAAAAAACAAAACACAGAACGTAAAAATAGCAGGGTCCACGAAAAGGCCCCGACTCAGCATGGTGCTAACCTAGAAGGCCAGCGCTGGTCTTCCGTCGGAACCTTTACATGAGTTACCTCCTGCCCAGCTAGCACACTAATCGGACATATATTTACGTTCGGACGTATAACTTTACGATCGTGACCATTTTTACGTTACTTAGCTAACATGGTAATCACGCAACATATATTTATGCCATAGCGTAAAATATACGTAGCAAAATTATTACATTCATTTCATTCGTTCAATAGTAGTATATGGTTAGAAGCCTATTATAATACTACCTAATTAAAGAGTAATGATAAGCACTGCACAGTTTACTAAACAGTTGTTCTCCTGTATTAAGTTGTGTTATAATAGTTTTTTGTTTTTATTTACGTTACTCCCACCCCACAAAAAGTTTTACGTAGTGGTTGTAAGTAATTTAGCGAGTACCAAAACACATGTTAGTTTATAATTGAATCAATAATATTTGTAAATTTGTGTAATATACTTTATTACAACACAAGCAAAAAATCATAATCATTGCGTTATTTATACTAATTTATAGTTAGTAATCATGATCTAGCTAAAATTAAAAATGCTAGATCATTGTTTCAGGAGACGATAGGAGTTTTGAGACTGAAACCGTATGTGTTGTGACAGAAATCGGAGAAATCCTGCGAAAATTATATTGTTTTCATAGTGTTAAAATTTATCCGGGGTCTCGAGTGACCTACATAAAATTTCGTCCGTCAACGGCTCATATCGTCAAGTTTTATGTGCCAAAATCAAGAGCATGTTAGCATTTGACATAAAACAAATAGTTTTATGTGCAAGACATATAAATGGTCACATTTTACGTAAATGATGGTACAGCATGTTAGCTCATGACGGTAAAATTTTATACGTCGGTTGTGGACATAAAACATGTGCATAAAAGTCGTCATTTTGCTAGTGTGCTAGCCGGGCTGGAAGGCAACACAAAACAAATACCTACGCTAAACATAATATATCTTAAAACTATTCCAAATCCGACGACAGAGTGGCACGGCAGATTGCATCGTGTGAACGCGTCGCCAAACTGTGTGTCAGTGTCACTGTCAACTTGACAGACCGAACGCAACTTTTATTTCAGATAGTGAATATATGGTGAATATACACGTAAATACAGAAACTGAATACTAAGTTAAAAGTACATTTGTGTTTCGCGTAAAACCACTTGGAAATATTTGTTTACAAGCTTAATAATCTACAGTTTAATTTTTTGCTCCTGTTACAGGGCCTCCTGTTACCTACCTACACCATTGTTTGTGGTCGAATAGATTATTTGCCCCATTTACAAAAAAAAATACTATTATTAAACGACAAAAGTTAAAATTACAGTAATAATTTATCACTTCATAAATATCATGGAAGCAAAAATATGAATAAAAAAACTTACCCATAGGTACCTAAAATACAAACATTTGTATAGGTACACGATTTGCCGCGACGTCTACTCACCGAATGTACCTAACTTGCAAGGGTCACACACTTAACACAGTTATAATTATGTAATATTGATAAAATGAGCAGTATGCACGTGCAATTAGTTTTCTGCTGACATTTGTTTGCAAATGATAATTATGAATGCATAGTAAAACATCTAAATCTACGCGCTTGCATAAAGGAGTTGGCACAATGCCTTTTACGTCAAGCCTGGCCATAAAGTAGCAACGCGTGCGGAAAATCCCACTTCCTGGCCAGGAAGAGACGTAAAATTTTGTACTCACCACGGGCGGCAATAAAAAAATACCTGCGGTCTGAGACATTCTTTGTTTTACCACCCTAGGTAAGTAATGTACTATTACGTCATACCTGGCCATAAAGCAGCGATTACCGAATGCTACGCGTGCGGAAAATCACACTTCCTGGCCAGGGAGAGACATAATTTTTTTTTACTCAACACGGGTGGTAATAAAGTAAGCCTTAGATTGTATGTAATATAATATGTATCGCCCTTGCCATCAGGTCGGGCGTCAAATACCTGCGAGCTCAAACGTTCTTTGTTTTACCGCCCTAGGTAAGTAGTGTACCTATTATTACGTCATACCCTGGCCATAAAGTAGGAATTACCACACGCTATAAAATCCCACTTCCTGGCCAGGGAGAGACGCAAAAGTTTTTACTTACCACGGGTGGTAAAAAGCAAGCCTCAGATTGCATATTTATCTTGCAATTTGAGACATTCTTTGTTTTACCGCCCTAGGTAAGTTATGTAAAGGGTGAACACTATTAAATTGTCGCTAACATTTTCCGTTCTATTTTTCTGACCTTGCAACCTGTTGTAGTAAAACTTTTTAGATATGAAATTTAAAACGTATATTCATCTAAGGTTTAAAAAAAAACATTAATTTGTTTGTATCCCTCAAGATGTCATCAAGAGAAAAAAGCGTTCGCGAATTACAGTAGACGGCAAACTTCGTGCGCAAATGAGGGGAAGTGGGGGGGCAGCTTGCACGTACAATTCGCCTTTGCGCAGGCAAGGTCATTTGCGCACGAAATTTGCCGTCTACTGTAATTTAGCAAACATTTTCACTAAATCCCCATATATCTACTTCGGAGCTTGCAAAATCGTGCCTACAAGTCAGAGAACAGTGCAAAAGACCCTAAAAAGGTTAAAACAAGGTTTAACTACTGAAAGAAAGTTGCGAGAAGGTAATCCGACAAGAAACCGGAACAAAAAGTTAGAGTCAAAGTCAAGGGTGTGTAGGTTTGATAAAAATCCAGCAATCTCTTCTCGAGATGTGGCAAAAAAAGTTGGTACTAGTCAAACAAATGTACAGAAAAAAAAAAAGTGCTGTATTTCTTCTTACAAAAAGCAAAAAGCCCCGACGAGAACGGTAGAACAATATAACAGAGCAGTTAGACGCTCTAGATTATTCTACACCCATGTTCGAAATACAACTTCTCAAAATACAGGTTGCTTAATTATTGATGACGAAACTTATGTAAAGGCCGATTTCAAATCAATACCAGGAAATCAATACTATTTTTCTCGCAACGGTCTCCATGAATCAGAAAAAGTAATTCCAGTGGAGAAATTCGCATAAAAAATCCTCGTGTGGCAAGCGTTATGCCAGTGCGGCGAGCGGAGTTCGCCCTTTGTAACCACTGGCACTGTCAACACGGATATTTATATATCCGAATGCTTAAAAATAGGATTATTACCACTCATAAAAAAGCACACTTCTTTGACATTATTTTAAACGCGTCAAGAGTAAAGTCCGAAAATACTCTCGTCGTGCTCTGATCAAAGAATAAAATAAAAATTATATATAGGTGAAATTAAGGAAAAGCAATTCCGCCATTTTGACGTTCATAAAGCTGACAGCTGTGGCGGCGATTTCCCTCAAGAAAAAATAAATAAATATTCAATTAGGTCAAATGTTTCGAAAAATGTATTAATTGTCGCAGTCGGATAAAAACTATCCTAAGTCGCAGTCAGGATAATATATATCTACCTATAAATAATGTTTCATGTTCTTCCGTTCATGGGAAGCTGAGATCATTCGTAACAAAAAAAGTTTAAAATGTTACTGGCTGATTCTTTTTTTAATTTAGAAATTTATTATAAGTGTAGATTATTTATTTATTTTGCCGTGTTAGTATGTATATATGTTAGCATTGGGCAAATCTTTGACGCTAAATTAAATTAGGAGCACTTCAATTGCGCTCAAATTTTGTATAATTGCGTATTAGTTACATCTTTGGTGGCAATGTAATAAAATTGTAGTGCTCCGTAGAGTTGGTCTGATGATGGAGTAACCGTAACTATCGAGTAGTAAATTACTGTGCAAAAAAAGTACAGTCAGCAAAAAAAACTTGTACCAAAAACTAAATTATTGGCAGTAAGTTTCGCCAACAAACTGTTATGCAGTTTGGCGAAGACTTAGACTAAGTTTATCGTAATTTTTGTTGAGTAAGAAAAAAAAAAAAATATATATATATATATATATATTTTACGACGACTGCTTTAGAATGAGAGAGGTCCTGGGTTCGAATCCCGGTAAGGGCATTTATTTGTGTGATGACAGTGATGAGCATGAATTTGTTCCGGAGTCATGGATGGTTTCTATGTATTTATCTATATATAAGTTTGTCTATCGTCGTCTAGTACCCATAGTACAAGCTTTGCTTAGTTTGGGACTAGGTCGAATTAGGTAAGATATATTTTCAACCGACGAAAAAAACGGAGGAACTCTCAAGTCGACGCGTATATATTTTTATATATATTGTATGTATGACCACGCATAACTTTTTACAGAGTAGTTCGATTTTGATAATTATTTTTTTATTGGAAAGGGTATACCCCAAAGTTGGCACCATATAAATTTGAAAAAAAAACAACCTTAAGGGTAGGAAAATAGGGGATGATTGATTTTTCGCCGGTTAAAACTTTGTTTATAAAGTAAATGATTACTTTATTTTTTTCTTTTCCAGCGTCCTGTACACTCTTCGCAGGAACGACCAGAAAATCGTTGAAGCCAAGCCGAGGGAACCTGAAGTTACTCGATTTTAAACTGTATTTATTGTTAAGTTTTGCTAAAGTTACCTATTAAATATACACTAAAAAATCTCAATAAAGTAAGATTTGTATTAAAAGTGTTAGTTGTTTAAATCAAACATTTCCTTCGTTCTCCATGTAACATTAAGGGTCGCCAAAACGCCCGACTCTCCATAGAAACGTAATTTGGTTTTCATTTTAAGTAAAACAACATGCTAGAATAACGTGAAACTTTGTAAACACAATGGGATTCCCCATATCTAGGTCGGAAACAAGTTTTTGTTGCTAGATATTAAAATAGAAATAAATAAATAAAGCGAGTAAAACCTTTTTCATACAGAGTCTCTAATCGCTTATTTTTAAAGTGGATACTTCTTTGCTCGCGTTCTTGTATAGGGGTACGTATCACGTGACTTCCGGAATAACTTTTTGTAGAGAAGCCTAATCTGATTTCAAATAATTGTTTTTTACATGTTTTAATCCTTCTTTATTAGCCATTAGTTGTTAATCACAAAATGTTAGTTAGTTTATGTGGCGTGGCGGACATGAAAATAATGCTGACATGCATGACCGCCATTTTCAATGTAACGGGAGTCAAATGAGCTACGTCAGTCACTGTTGCCATTATATACCAATTTTTTTTTATACACTGACGGTGGCAAACAAGCTTTCGGCCTGTCTGATGTTAAGCTGGTACCGTAGCCGTACCGTACCGTAATTATCTGTACTTAAACAGATTTTAGTGAATTAATTCAGATATATTAGGGTTTCATAGCCAAGAAAGACGTATCCACTTAAACTTAATTAACGGTTGTATCTCCGACACAACCCTCTTCTTTTTTCTATTACCTATAATATAGCAACTACTTTTCGACCAAGACCTATGCTGTTGTAAAATGAGAACCAAACTTGAGTCGACCTTACAGGGGACTCTTAACCCCTCGTATGCTTAGCTTAAGCACGGATCCGTGCCGAATATTAAAATGAAATGAAATGAAATAATGAAATGAAATATTTATTATTAACATATACAGACAGACATTCACAAACATAACTGTGGTCCCACACTAGGCTAGGCCTGTCCCGTGGAGATCTAGACAAATACTGATTAACTGTCCATGCGACTTAGCATGAAAACAAGACAAAGTAAAAAGAGAAAAAGAATACAATTATAAACTAACAATTAATTAATTAAATAAGGGTGCTTGTCTGCGGTGATGTATGTGTATGTGTAGTGTGTAGTGTATGTATGTAATGTATGTGAGTGTATGTTATGATATTACATTAATGATTGTTTCCGATTGCTCGTAGTTCCAAGGTAACAATAGAGATTGGATTTGTATTTTTGCCTCTAGGACACTGCTTCTTCTTAGGTCAATACGTTTAGCAAATGTGTTATAGATGTGCGGAAGTAGAAATGTATGAAAACGCAAAGCAAATTTAGTTTTAAGTAAAGGAGTAGGCACTTTGAGATTCGTTTCTTTATCATATCATTATATGACGGTAAATTTAAGGTAGACTTATGCACGTTTATGAAAGCCCGTAGCAGGAACAACCTTCGTACACTGAGGACCTGTGCCTCTCTATACAAGTCCACCGTGGGGTAACGGCGAGGTTTACCCAAAGAAACTTTTAAAACTGCTCTTTGAGCTCTTTCCAGAATTAAAAGAGTGGTCTTTGCAATTCCTCCCCAGGCTAGAATGCAATAATTTAGTATTGACTGGCATAGTGCGAAATAAACAGTCTTTAGAAGTTGTCCGTTAGTAGCTTCTCTCAGTAGCTTCATAGTATAAATTAGCTTACGAACGACAAATGTGCTTTTTGAAATTTAAATTCTGGTCTAACACCACACCCAAATACTTGAGGGAGTCTGATTTTTGGATGCTTTTACATTTGCAGTTCTGGTCAATTGAAACACAGCTCTCAGTGTGAATTTTGAAGCTAGCAATAGAGGATGGGGGACTAGATAATGCGGTTTTATGGAAGCATAGAAATTGTGTTTTTTCTGCATTTTAATGTGAGAAGATTTTGGTTTAACCAGGCTGATATATGTCTAAGTCCTGATATTGCTGTATCTTGGACATTTTGCCATGAATGACCGCTGAAAACAATAGCAGTGTCGTCCGCATAGCACAAAAATCACTATTCGGAATTTTCAGGGACATAATGTCATTTAAATATGCCAGAAAAAGAGTAGGGCCCAAAATGCTTCCCTGTGGGACCCCAAATGAGATATTTTTTTCACTACTAAGCAAGCCTCCAACTCAAACGCATTGGCATCTGTTGGTCAAATAGCTACTAAACCAATTTAAAGCAGTACCCCGTATGCCAAATCCTTCTAACTTACGAAGTAATATGGGAATCGAAACGGGGTCACTACCGGAGGCCGTCGGCAACATAAAGGGTCTGCTAGGCTTCCTGGTGGAACTGGGTTGGCACGAATAACAGTAGTGCCAAAACCCCTACGCAAAATAGGCGCATTTATGACGTCGAGTTGCGGAAACCCAGCCCGCGTACAACCTATAACCTATAACAACCTATGGGAATCGAAACCGTATCAAAGGCCTTGGCGAGGTCTAAAAATATGCCAATACAGTTTCGACCTTCATCTAAAAGAGAGACAACAGTTTCCGTCAAATGTGTTACCGCGTCCTCCGTTGATTTTCCTTTTCGGAAGCCAAATTGCAGATCAGAAAGTAGATTATGATTTTCAAAAAAGTTTGTAAGGCGCTTATTGATGATCCGTTTCAGAAGCTTGGAGTAGGCTTTAAGGTTGCAGAGCAAACTTGGAGCGACTAACTTTGACAGTCCTTGAATGTTTGTATAACGCGTCATTAATAGTGGCGCTTATTAATAGTGGAGCTCTCAAGATTATCATCATTCAGAATGGGCAACCAGTTAACAGCCTGTAACTCGAACTTAAGAGAGTCATAATCAACAGTATTTTTCACGCGATTTGGTTTTTCTGTCACGATTGGGTCGACGGAGAGGCATACCATTGTAAGGTCATGGTCAGTGAGGTCAGCTGAACAAACTACCGACTCTGCTGAATTATTAGTGGGTATATAAATATGATCCAAACATGTTTTACCATGGGTAACCGTATCGATACTAGGGAAAAGTCCATACTCTGACAGCATATTCAGATACTCCAAGGCATACGAGTCAGATGCCGAGGCCAAAATATCCAAATTAATATCACCAGCAAAAATAAGACAGGGAGACTGATCAATATTCATTAGAGCTTTATCAAGGGAGTTGATAAATGAATCGGGATCTTTAAAGCTGGGCGACCTGTACGATGCAATTATTTTGAAACAAAGATATTGTATTACATCTCAAATTCTTCATTTGATTGGACACTTTTGACATCCGCATACGAAGGGTTAAGAATAAGATACCTACCCCTTTACACCCGACTCGAAACGATCGTGAGTGTTGATTTTGAAAAAATATGCCGCGTATCGCGAACCGCTTTTGCGAACCCAACCGATGTCGATTGATCGTGCGGCTATGCTAGAATAAGACAAAAAATACAGAAAGGTCATGCGTACGCGTCGCGACTCGTCAGTCTCATTGACGTGGCGTGGGAGATGGCTGTGTTCTTTGAACGTCGGACTAACTATCGTAAGTGCATTTTTTTTACTAGTTACCATTATATATCTTTGTAATTTACTATTGGATTGCAAAGAGTACTTGTGTGTGTGATATATTTTAAATACTCTGCATTAATTCGAATGAAAGGCATATATGCAAGTTGTTTTTGAATTTTAACTATCACGATCGTGCGATTTCGGTTGCTTTGCGTATAATTGAACTCTCACGATCGTGTGGTTTCGGTTGTGTACTGTGATGTTGGTTTAGTAGGTATTACTTATTAATGTACACGCTTGGCTTACTAATCGGGATGTTTTGCTTATTTTAGGAGCTCCGTTGACCGATAAAATAATAGAAGATCTGCTCGCAGATGGAAACTTGTCAGAAATTGAAGGTTTAGATGATGATGATTTGGAAGATGTGCCTAACTTTTTCGATAACCTGCCCAGTGATGATGACTTGCTCGCGGATGAAGAAATTTCTACTCTGCGTGAAGTAAGGCCCCGGTCACGTTCTCCCCTAAGTTCAACGCGAGCATCTTCTCCACCCCTTTCTCCGCGACCAGCGACTCCACCACTAGGGACATTATCACAGCCCCCTATTTCGCCGTTGCAAATCGGAGCTAGAAGACGACCAGGTCGAGGTAGGTCGGAATCTATACCTAGAAATGTTCGAATAGGCAGAGGTAGAGGTAGATCTGTCCGTGCCCGGGGAAATGAACGCAGTGGAAGATCCATATCAGCACCCGCACCTCGAAGTCGAACATGGAAGCAAGTTCTGTTTACGGACAAGCCACACAATTACACCTCGCTACCAGTGAAACCTGTCCGCTCCCCGGTAAATTACTTTCATGAGTACATTGACAACGACTTCGTGGAAGAGATCGCTAGATGTACGAACTTGTATTACATGCGAAAAACAGGCGTAGAATTAAAAACGACCGCCTCTGAAATCTGCAAGCTCTTTTCCATATCTTTTATCTTATTCATATTTTATGCATATCGAGAGATAAAGACTGCTTTAGATTGTATCATAAGAAGTAATAACATAAAAACATATATATGTCTGATTACGATCTCATGTAATTTTACTAATTTAGATATTACTTGTCTTAACTAAGCTAGAAATTAGCATTTTTGTTATGAAAACTATAATTTTGTTGATTATTTTGTAATGCTGCCTGAGAAATCGCTGTGATTTAGTGCCTAAATTATGAGTAAATAAAGGTTACTTAGTTTTTATTTCTATAACTGTGTTTTATTCATTTAAATTCTTCAATAACCGTTTAAATGTAACTTTTCTAGACAATCACATCATGACCCTCACGAACGTGCGAGTTACATATTATTCCTGAGCCACACGAACGTGAGGGTCTGATTGTGGAAGACCAGCTCAGTCAGGATTTTTTTTGTTATTTTTCCTAGACTCCTTATGAAGTAATAATAAAGTTACGTAATGTCGCAAGGAGCTGTTAAAGATTTTTATCTCTCGGGTGTAAAGGGCTACGGATTAGGATGCAGGAATAAGGTTTTTTCTAACAATCGTTAAAAAGTGAATTATTTAAGAAAATACATGTTTCAATTACATATGGCAAGAATAAACTAACTCGCCAGTTCTCTATTGACATTAAATAAAGATTCAATAATTATATGACCTATCTAAAGCGGCTACTATTAAAATAATTACGTTCAGTTATTCAACAAATATGAATTGAATGGCCGTGACTCAAAGAGTATGTTGTAAAACAATACAACAGGAAGTATAAAACTTACACTTTGTTAAAAACGGTCTTTATACCTACCTATAGTGCATCTATTACGTTTCGTATCATCATATCAGTCGAAAGACGTCAACTGCTGGACATAGGCCCCCCAAAGAGTGCCATAATGGCCGGTCCTGGCACATGACGATTTACCAGGCACATGTTTTCTTCTAATATTCCGCATTGTCTCAAGATAAGATTCTTTGACCAGTCGTGTCAGTGATGAGTTGATGACATACGGGCCTAATGTCATCAACTCATCAACGGCACCTGAAAAGAAGTCGCTCACTATGGGCCTGATAAGAAGGCTCAAAGTCACCCAAAAGGCAATGGAGAGGGCTATGCTGGGAGTTTCGCATACGAAAAGAGGCTATCCGCAGCAGAATCAAGGTTTTGTCTCATATGGAAATAAATATCAAAGGTCAATCAATAAGAAGTATAAATTCCAATTTTAAAATAATTTCCGTTACAATTTAATTTCAGCTTGTTTCGCGTTCTAATTCTGGCCTCAAAGCTCCGCGACAACAAAATAATATAGGGCATGATGATTGAGATACGTAGGTAAGTATAATACGTATTTATCATTAATATATTTATTTTGATTCACGTTTGGCCTATGGCCTATTTAGTATTTTTATCGTAATACACGCACTGATTAAATATCAGCAAGTGGGTCATTAAATTGATTGAATTAATGTACCTACGTAATAGACGAATAAATAATTTGATAATACTGTATTATGAAAGGCAGAAAACGAATTAAATAATTAATTTATATATAATCCATGTTTTTTTTTTCTTTTATACCAATACTACGAACACTCTGTATTTAAGCTAAAATCTAAGATACATCCTTCGGAAGAGCTGTGTCTCTTACAAAAAGTATCATGTATACTTATTAGTCCGCTGGATGCGGGTGGCGCAGGACCGGTCGCATTGGAACTCTTTGGGGGAGGCCTATGTCCAGCAGTGGACGTCTTTCGGCTGATATGATGATGATGATGATGATACTTATAAAAAGAGATGCCCTGTATAAGAGATAAGCCTTCATTCTGTTAACGAATAAATCATTTTTAATGTTACTGAAAATTTCACAAAAAGTACCTACCATCAACAATTTAACTGTCTCCACTGTGTAACGGAAGTTGTTTTTTTTTTCGAAGAAGTGGGCAACTATTGTTAGGTACGCATTGGAATCTATTAAATTTTAAGTGAAATTAAGTAGAAGTCCACGTCATAGATAGGTACCTAACTTGTTTGTACCTAAACAATTTTCTCCATTATTTAAGGCCTCTCACAGATGATCATTCGTTATTGTATGACATTGTTTTTTCTAGCTTTTTATTAACTTGCAATGTATGTAACTATGTTTGTTCGGGTGGAATCTTGCAACTCAGTTTTGAAGCAGATATCTTCAACCGATTGAGCTGACATTTTGGGTTTAAGTATAGATCGAGCTGATCTGATGATGGAGACAGAAGGTGACCACGGGAATTCAGGATTTAACAAACGTTCCTAATCTCGTTGAGTTTGGTCTCGTTAGAATCGTCTCAACGAGAAGTTGATGACGGTATACAGAAAAGTACTACTGGGGAAGTACCTCCATCTTACAGAAGACCGCAGCCATAATTAGCACCACTGCTTTGTAGTGTTGCTATATTATTGCATGCTATGACGCATGTGGTGTTGTGTTCCTGGTGGTGAGTAAGGTCGCCAGAGCTCCCTAGGGTGCGCTGTGTTGGGAGTGAGGGACCTGCATGTCTCTAATCTGCCAACACAGCGAATCCTCAAGTGAATAAAGGGTCGGCAACGCGCTTGTGATTCTTCTGGAGTCACATGTGTCCATAGGCGACGGTACCAGCTTAACATCAGGCAGGCCGTAAGCTTGTTTGCCACCGTCGTAGTATAAAAAAAAAATACATATGGCAATAAACGCTTGTATCAAAAATTATTTTTTTGTCAGAAACTTATTTTCATATCGACCTAACATATAAAGCGAGCGAGCGGTACAATATTTGGTAGCTAGCTTACTAGCTAGCTCACCGTTATGTTACATCTTGGAAACATCTATCCCGGAACAAGCAGAAGCCTTGTACTAATTAGTCTTATTACGTTAACATATATTCATACATCTGCCTTTACGGAAGCACAATAAAAATAATAAATACAATAAATATTGTTCTCGATGACCCGTGATTAACATAACACTTGATAACGACCAGGTTTACAGTTCATTGCCTCCTATTTGTGCTCAGATAAATTAGTAGGCATAACATTTACTCGTAATGTATACAATAATATAACAAATGTATGGGGATTATTTTATTTGAGTTGGCCGAATTGCATCAAAGTGGTCCATTTAAAAAGCAATTCTACCGTCGAAGGTATAAGATTGTAATTCCAGTGACAGTTTCATAAAAAAAACCGGCCAAGTGCGAGTTGGACTCGTGCACGAAGGGTTCCGTACCATTATCTATAAAAACGGCAAAAAAAATCACGTTTGTTGTAGTTATAGGAGCCCCCCTTAAAAAAATATTTTATTTTATTTTATAGCGGCAACAGAAATACATAATCTGTGAATCATCTCTCTAGCTATCACGGTTCATGAGATACAGCCTGGTGACAGACAGACGGACGGACGGACGGACGGACGGACGGACGGACGGACGGACGGACGGACGGACCGCGAAGTCTTAGTAATAGGGTCCCGTTTTACTCTTTGAGTACGGAACCCTAAAAACGACCACATTAGATAATCTATAGTCACGATCCTCACACTTGTCAGTGGACTCATCATGATTTGACGTCGGTGGAGTAGACGCGGGCTGTTATTCGCTACGCGTTAATGCGGCTTCACCCCGCCGGTCACCCATTACGAAACTAGACCTCTACCTACGCTTAATTACTACGCATCGCGGTGTCAAGGTATATTTGTAGGTGAGCGTTGAGGTGAGCTAACAAGTTACAGAATAGGGGGCTGTTGAGTGGATATGGATTGCAAAAACATTGTACAGTCAAGGGTGAACGAATACGTGCATAAATAAGGACATATTCAAATATCTGTATACAGTAGGTCAATCACGTAACGCATTGTACGCGCGTCTGACAGTAAAATCACAATCTAACTGTCATTTTTCCATATAAAGTTGACATTTAGACCTTACAGACGCGCGTAAGAAAAGTTACGTGATCGACCCACAGGTCTCTATTGTCAATGTCATAAAGGCGTGTAGGTAGGTACATATAAATATGTAATTATTAAATTTATGTACGTATTCGTTCACCCTCAACTGTACATAGTGGGCCTTCATATAATCTATGCTTTAACTTTTTTCCATTATGTAACGAAAGTTACCGATATAAAATCTATGGGTAAATTACCGTTACACAATGGAAAAAAAATTAAAGCGTACCTAGATAAGATTAAGGTGTAGCGTTCAATAGGTACTTGTTCCTAATTGTTGTTTTATATAATTAATTACGATAAATGTGTTTATTTTAGAATAGGTTAGTCAATTAAAGATAAGTTTAAATAGTAATTATACGGCATGTAACATGTAACGTTACAAAGGCTGTTAACTACATAATGTACTTACAAATGTTATGAAATCCACCAAGTTTGCTTTTTTAAGGTTCCGTACCAAAGAGGTAAAACAGGAACCCTTATGGTGACTCTGTCCGTCTGTCACAACGTTAAGTAAATAGGTATGTCAGGAACTACTTGAGCTATCATTTCGAAATTTGGAACAACTGATAAAAGGGTTAAGACACGTGTATGGAAAATTAAAAATTTTAATATTTTATTAATTAAATTTTGATTTATTAAGGAAAATGTAGAAAAAAATACCCCCCCCCCCCTTATCTCCAAAGTTTACCAAGTGAAAATTCTGAAATAATTACATATAATTACGAGTAACATAAATAATACAGGAAAAATCTTCTTTATATATACTTCATTATATAGGTATCTATCTTGCGTATTTTTTTTTTATCAAAAATGATTTCTTAATTATATTTGTAATTTACTTACTTTTGTAAGTATGTAATTTTAAGTCTTCAATACAGTCTTCCTATGAGGTTATCTTTCAAATAAAAAATAAATAATCGAAATCGGTACGCGTGATAAAAAGCTATCGATGATAAACAAACATAGGTACCTACTAGGTTGTAAGTACCAAAATGCAGATGGCGCTTTGCAACGGTAACTTCTACTATGAGCTGTTTAAGATTAAAAGGTAAAGAAAGAATGAGGTCCTGGTCCTGACATGACGGGTATGGTGTATGAAAGTTTGTACGGAATCCTCGGTGCGCGAGTCAGACTCGTACTTGACCGTTTTTTTAAATATTACGACGGTGGAACCAAGCATACGGTTTGCCTGATGCTTAAGACATTGTAGCCTATGGACGCTTGTGACTCCAGAAGAATCACAAGCGCGTTGCCGACCCTTTATTTATTTGAGGATTCATTGTGTTGATAACTAGAGTAGCTGAGACGAATCACTCTCACAACACCATCCTTGAGAGCTCTGGCGAGCTTACTAAACATAGCTGGCATCTCATACCTACTCCATGTGAATGTGTTATATAATTTTTATGAATGCTCAATGAAATAGTTGAAACACATTAATAAGTAATTTTTTTTTTGAGTGGCCTCTTGGGGGCTCTTACTTACATTTGTTTCCTGGCAACAACCAGAGTAAATATTCAGTGATGATCTGATGATTACTTATTGTGTTATACAAACTCAATTACTTAGTGCCACAATTATAATGAGGGCATTATAAGTGCTTTATTTATACATGCCTTACGGTTATCAACCAAGGAACTGTGCTAATGAACGACCAATAACTTTATCTTGCCAAGCCAATATGGCCGCATCTTTATAAGAGTTTCATAGTAATTTATGTCCTTTTAATTTAGCGTGGAATTCCAGTGGAAGCAAACTGCGCGAGTCATTTTTGACCTAATTTTAGTTATATACTTAAGTACATTTGAACGAATTGTGTTGGATGTTGTTATACTTACTCGAGAGTAGGTACCTACACAAAATAGCTTCTAAAAAAATCGTAAATATTTTATTTGTATACCTAATTTGTTATTTATTTTAGGTTTCGTTTTTCCACGTGCCAAGTGAAATTGAATCTTATGACAGCTGTATTCCGGTAACTTATTATACCGGATAATAGCCGTTTGAAAGCGTCAGATATTTTAAAGCTCTTTGACTTGACAAAATAATTATTGTGTGTAGGTATGTAGGACATACCTACATTTTCAAAACCTGTCAACTGCTGCAGACAATTTACACAGAGCATGCTTCAAGTAACAAGACATGGAAATCATTACGCAAAATTAGGTGAACACGAATTACTGTCAGTTCCTCTGTGACATTTAATAGCCGGTCATTATTGGGTTTGTAATTTTGGACACTACATCCGATTCACCACCGTCATTAGTGCCCAGTTTAAATTGACCTCAACTTTCGTTACATGTATATAAAAACTTATACTGGTGAGTTATGTTGGTATAGAGTTGGCCAAATTGCATCAAAGTAGTCCATTTAAGGTGGTTCGATTGCCATACAAAGCGTTATTTGACATTCGCAGGCTAACGGCGTGATATTTTAAGAAACTTATGTAACAAACTTTCATCAATTGGCTTCCCATTTGCGCCAAATTCCCCCTTTCCTAGAATAAACTTGTATAAACTAGATTAATTTGAGAAAAATAGTTTTCCCAAAATATCACGTGACAAACCAATTTCTCAAATTAATCTAGTTTATGTAAGTTTATTCTAGGAAAGGGGGAATTTGGCGCAAATGGGAAGCCAATTTATGAAAGTTTGTTACATAAGTTTCTTAAAATATCACGCCGTTAGCCTACGAATGTCAAATAACGTTTTGTATGGCAATCGAACCCCCTTAAGTAAATAGCAACTCTTTCATCCAAAGTAGAATATTCCAAAAAGTTGGCCATAGGTCAACCATAAACATTGTGAATATTCTGGACTTTCAATGTGAGCAAGTCAACTCTGCGTTGATATATCAAATATTTAGCTCATAAACTCATAATAATTACACTGTATAGACAATATTGCTTCTTGTAAGTAATTTGTTATTGTATAAGTACTCAACACTTTTTACTGGGAAAAGGATAGCAACTGATGCGCTCAAATCCTACTACTTATGTATTATAATCACAATAATAATATTATAAATGTCACAGTTTGGATGTTTAGATGTTTGTTACTCAATCACGCTTCAACGGCTCAACGGATTTGGATGAAATTTCGGACGAAGATAGTTTATAGCCTGGATTAAAATATAGGATAGTTTTAATCCCGGGTCCACGCAGACGAAGTCGCGGGCGGAAGCTAGTAGTACAATAAATGGATAGCTGCCTATCTATCTAGGTATGTACACAATTCAGACTCTGGTCTGAGCAGCTGAGTTTTTTGCTGGAAGCTATTAGCTAGGCTAGGTTTAGTGAACCAGTGATAAAACTCCCAGTAGCTCGATTCCACTTACAAACCATACTCGGTTGACGTCGCCTCAACCATCTCACTGGAGTGCATACTCAGAGTACCTATTCTAGTGTTACAACCACCGCACCTTTATAAGAAAGATCGGGTAGGTATACGCAAGCCACCTGAGAGTAGAACAGCATCATGCCAGTAACACCTAATCCAGATATATACGTCGCTGAGGTCGAAATCGGCCAGGATGCCATCATCGTCAATTCGTCATCATCATCAATGGTATAGTTGTTATTTTCTAAGCCGTCCGTTCCGCACTAAAGAACGCCGCACTGCAGAACGGACGGCTTAGAAAATAACAACTATACCTAATACACTCGAGCATTCACTTGGTACAGTCGGCCAAAAATGTGGTCTACCACCCTACGTTCGAGGTTAATTTGAACGTCATGAAACAACAAGGTCGATTTCCACTTGCAAAAATATTATGACAGTAACCATAGCGACCATTAGATCTCACAGAAACTTTTGTCAAAACTGGTAGACCACTTTCTTGGCCGACGAGCATTTTAGCGAACGTTACATGACGGGTATCTCTCTCTGTGTCGGTCTCTCATGTCTGAGGGTCTTGGTCAGCAACAGGGTTGCATCTGTAGCGGATGATCTGCCTCCACCGGTTTCTGTCCTGCGCGTCCCTTACGACCGTGTAAAATCGAGTTTTTGACTTGACCTGTCTCTGTTTTGTGTTGTTTTATATAAGTACATTATTATTTTTTCTGTGCGATTTGTGCTTTATGTTTTAGGGGGTCTTGGGCTCTCACCTTGATTATGGGACAAGCAGCGATCATCACAGCCACGTCATCGTCCGTTGCTTCACACGCCTCCATTTTGATTTCAAAGATCATGTTGCTGAACGACCGCGCGCGATCCTTTTCTTTCGGTATTAACATTACAGGTAAAAGCTCACAATACATACAGGAGCATTTTAGCGAGCATTCTTGCGAGCGTGCTCGCGAGCATTCTAGTGAAACGATACTAAAGCTCGATCTTTTTGCCGAGCCGAGCAATTTTGTTATTGTTCCGCCGCCGTCCCTGTCCGCCCCACACTTACCGCACAGCATTTACGAGAGCGTTTGCTAAAATGTTCGTGAAAATGTTCGTAGCAATGTTTGGCTCTATGATTGGCTTTGCGTTGTTCAGTGCACCAACTTTCACCTATTCGCCATACATTGCGTGTTCTAGAAGTTAAGGTGGTCGCTAGGTTACTTGTTGAACCAGCAATGTACGGAGAATTGTCATTGTCAGATAACAATTGTCAAGTTAGTGAAATTAGGGGCCAGGCCCCGTAGCATGGATGACCTTATCACGCGATAAGTGATAGGATAGAGCATCCGTCCCTGGCTGACACCGTTCGATAGAATGAAACGACGCGCTTATCCTATCACTTATCGCGTGATAACCTGATAACGCCATCCATGCTACGGGGCCTGGTCTCGCTCGCGCATCGCTTCATATTGTGCATTATTGTAGCAGAGGATCTGTTATTAGTAGACCCCGCTATCGGAGGTGCAAATTGGTAGCTTTCAAGTTCTTAGGGATGGGAAAATATTTATGATATCGATATCGATACTCTTACATATTCTGTACATTTAGTTTTATACGTATGGGTACAATTTTTTAGACTACAATTTAAAATGTATTTTTTTTGGATCCATGATAATCATTATCAGAAATATAAACCATTGTCAGTACAACAAAGATACTATGGTTGCTATTTTACTTTTCTAATGTTTCCAGTTGCAGGGCAGTGCATGAACGCTCTTGAGTGTCTTGAGATAAACCTTTTCGATACAGGTATTTAGTATTATAATACTGGGTTTATTGTTGAATATATTCATCGTGGGTGCACTAGATTACTGCGGAGAATCTAAAAAAAACTGAATGTTCATCAAGAATACGATATAGCCCTTTTGGTGGAAATAAAAGAGAGATTTATTTAATTTTTAATTAATTTATGAATGTTCCGTACTATGAAAATAACGATATTTTGTTAGTAATGATGAAAGATTGAAAATTATTATTTATAAAAATGAAAAATATTGAACAGACAATTTTGTAATTATAAAGCCCTGTTTTATAAAATAAACACGTTTTAATGTCTTAGACTCTCATTATGGTAAAGGAAAATTATCGACATACAGCTATAATTATCGACATATAGCTAGTATTTCAAAATAATTTTTACCCATCCCTAGAACTTGACAGCTACCATTTTGCACCTCCGATAGCGGGGTCTAGTTATTAGCTCAATGTCACTATTGTTTTAAGTTACTGTGTGTTAATTAAGCTGATCATCTTCCTATACAAATAAATAACGGAACTGCTACTCGCTTATTCGAGCGACAGAGAGGGAGATACAACGATCGAAGCTGTCGTTTCGCGGTAGGCCTACAGGTGTCAACGTACCTAAGCAATTTAAAACGAAAGTCTAAAGGTGGTATTTCACAAAAAGGCGTTGTATAATCAATGCCACAGGCTAGGTGTATAAGTACCAATGGCAAAATAATAAATAGTAATTGCATTAAGTGTTCCTTTACTTCTAATATAAATAAAACCAAATAACTATGAAATTTACAGCTATATTTCTTGATTTCATCTACACACTAAGTTCATTATTTACAGCAGGACTAAAACTTGAGTTTAAAGTCCTTGGGCGGTTTTCCCAAAGGCCTAGGCCCTTTGCCTTCTATTAATAGTTTGATGTACTTCTCTTGGTGGTTCGAAGGGAGAGTGACCCCTAGGGTTTCACAGTTGCGTAGAATTTCAGCACAGCCACGCATGTCTCTTATTCTTACTGAAATTAAAGAAAAATACATTAGACATATTGATTTAGTAGGCTGAGTAAAAAAAAAAGAAAATAAAGATCCATCTTTGGATTTTTATTCTATAGAGGAAATTTTAGGCAATCATGTATCTATTAAATCAGATAAGAATCATATATCTGAAAATCAGACCTTATTGTTTCTTAATCTAGTCAGAACGGTGTTGAAACACACGATAATTTCCAATACCCCCTTAAGACATCTGTCACATTCTGACAAGTATGCGAGTGGGAGTGACGGGTGTCTTATCAACAACGATAAGTGATAAGTGATAAAGTGCCAATGTGAATAAGTGAAAAACCATATCATACTATTTTAAGTATAAGCCTGCAAATAAGTTCAGAAGTGCCTACGAATCTATGAATTCCTATCCAATTACCAAACCTATTCATCGTCCTCCTAGCGTTATTCCCGGTTGTATCCTATGGGCCACTCTAGCTTCTAATTCTAGAATTTGTCGTAGGCACTAGTTTTACCAAATCTACTCCCAAATCTATTGCGATCGAATAACATCTCCTTTTTGAGCCACATATTCACTATTAATAATTATGTTTCTGAAACCGTATTTATAAACAATGTTTCTTTGTAAATGCATTGTCTTTGGTTACAAAATTGTTTCGGTTCACGTCAACACTGTTTCGGTTACAAAATTGTTTATAGTGAATATACATATATATAGCCATAGCTTTATACACTATAGCTTTTGCCCGCGACTCCGTTCGCGTGGAACTCGTTTATATCGAAGCTCCATACAAATCTACACCCTCCATTCCATCCACTTAGGGGCTGATTTCCAGGATAAAAACCATCCTATGTCATTCCCCGGGACTCAGACTATCTATAAACCCAATTTCAACTAAATCGGTTCAGCAGTTTAAGCGTAACAAACAGACAGATAGACAGACAGACTTTCGCATTTATAATATTAGTATGGATTAATGATGAAAAGGAAAACTTACACTTGTAGTTGAAAAGTATTTGCAGCACTTTGACATACTCCTCCATCATGTCGTACTTCAGCAAACACTGCAGGAGCCTCACCACAGCATCCTCGTTATATTCGTCCCGCAGGATGCAGATGGCGAACGCTGTTGACCTGGAATGTGATACAAAACAAGCAAGGTAAGAGTGACGGTTGCATCCTGGTAACCCGAGTGAAGAAGTTGCACCATAGTGTAAGCCTAAATGAATTGTCTTGAGTTGGGCGTGCAGTGCAATAAGTTTTTTTCTCAGAATCGGGACGAGTGGAAATCAAGAGGGGAGGCCTTTTCCCAGCAGTGGGACACTAAATAGGCTTCAAAACAAAACAAACTTATTCTAAAGAAATAATACTAGTGGCTCCACAAAGCAATTATTTTCTTTTTTAGGGTTCCATACTCAAAGAGTAAAACAGGACCCTATTACTAAGACTCCGCTGTCAGTCTGTCTGTCTGTCTGTCTGTCCATCTGTCGCCAGGCTGTATCTCATGAACCGTGATAGTTAGACAGTTGAAATTTTCACAAATGATGTATTTGTGTTGCCGCTATAACAACAATACTAAAATGCAGAATAAATAATGTTTTTTTTTTCTTTTACAATCTTACACAAATCGACCTAGTCCCAAACTAAGCAAAACTTGTACTATGGGTACTAGACGACCCACATACATACTTAATAAATACTTAAATACATAGAAAACATCCATGACTCAGGAACAAATATTTGTGCTCATCACACAAATAAATGCCCTTCGATTCCGGGGATTCGAACCCGGGACCTCCGGCTCCGTAGGCAGGGTACCTACCAACTAGGCTACAGGAGGCTCCCATACAACAAACGTTATTTTTTTTACGACACATTCAAGTTAATACTAGGTATATACATAATTTTTTCTCTCTCATCTCATCTAAACTCTCACTTAATGAAATATGAATAAAACTTCACTAATAAAGGTATTTATCGAAATTTGTCCAAAAAAAGCCATTCCTGGCCATGGGACCATGAGCATGGATGCCTTATCACGCGATAAGTGACAAGATAGATCATCCATCCCTAGCTGACACCGTTCGATAGAACGAGACAACGCGCTTATCCCGTCACTTATCGCGTGATAACGCCATCCAAGTTACGGGGCCTGAAGAGTGTAGCATCTCGTTTTCACAAACTGTAGAAGTCGGGAGCGTATCTTTTTTTGAAAAACATTTTTTTTATTTCCAAAAACCTGATTCGTAAAAAAATCGATATAATGAATCCAATTTTGAAAGCAAATAAAAAAAAAACAATAGGTTGAGATGGGGACCTGTAAAGGAGAACAGCCGGACAGACGCCGGACATACAAAATAATTTTCACAGAAGCCATAATGGAGAACTGTCTTGGCTTTGCTCCCTCATTCAATTGTTACTAATAGTAAAATAGTAAATTAATTTACATGTCTTTTGTTACAAGAGCATCCTGCAAAACTATTGTTATAATTATCATTAAAATGAATAGATAATTACCACAATGAAAGCAATTCTTCCAATACAAAATATTGTTGCATTCAAACATAAAGGTAAACATAAAATAAAATAAGACTGTACTAAAGTAAATCACCTGTCTTTTATGATTTCTTGTAATCCTTCCGAAGACTCCAGAAGTTCATCAGACAACATTTGATCAGAAAACCATGAACTGGACCAGCTCATGTGCCAATAGCAAACTAGTGGATAATAGTCTTCAAACTCTTCACTAAACATCAACACATACTTCTTAAATATTACTAAACTTGCTTCTGACTTGTTTAACACTGAGTCTTGAATAAGCTCATTAAAAATTATTCTATAAAGGCTTCGTAAGCTTGCATATTTTGTATAGGCTTCTTTTAATAGTGCCAGGCCTTTATCCGAATTCCCCTTCAAGCACTGAGCTTTAGCTAGATAGTGAAGAAATTCACCGTTGCGCTTGTATATAATCGGATCAACTTTAACACAGTACTGCTGTAAAATGGTTATGTATTCTGGTTTGCCAGTTAGGCTGTAGTTTCTACATAGTTTCTTTAAAGTTTGCATCGGAATATATTTACGGTAGTTCAAGCAATCTTGAACCATCTGCAGGATTTGTTTGTCTTTGTTCTTAGATATTAGTTCATTCAGTGTCAAATCTAATCTCGCTGTTGTCATTTGAGAAACATCATTGTTATCCGTTTCAGTGAAATACCTTATGTTTAAATTGTTTAAGGAAATTTTGTTCCGATTTCGGTGTTTGTGCAATAATTCTGATGTAAACATATCAAGAGCATCAGCTGTTGTGGTGTAAGGCGCTGTAAAAACGCATTTTTGTACTGTTTTCTGTACATTTAAAAATAATCTGATGTGGTTGAGTGGATTTCTTGATAGTTGCATCGTGATGATTTGTCGCAACACGGTGATCGGCCTGATTATGACCTGAAAACGTAAACATCTAAAATTAGTTTGATGATCTTGAATCGTACGTAAGAATAACCTAAAGGCTGATAAAGTTTACGAACCTTCTTTAGACATTATACTAGTACTTCTTTATACATTATAAGACTTTATTTTAACAGAAAATAATGTCCAATTAAAAAACTATGACCTAAGACTAGAAAAAAAATACGATAACGTCGATAAAATCTACACAATACAATACAATAACCGCCTAAGCCCTAATGTCCACTTGACGTTGACAGCGTTAACTTGACACTTTTACTTCACCATAGATAAGGTATTAAATATAATGACGTTTGAGAGTTTTGAGACACATTTAAAAAAGCTCGAACAGATCTTTAAGCTTTTAAACTATTTGACAATAGATGGCAATACAAAACGCAGAAGCAAAAAAGTCGTTCTACTCGACGGTAGATGGCAGCACAAGTCTCACATTTTGAGATTTTCGTCAAACTTATTGGTTGGGTCGGTTCTATATAAAATATAATATTATGTACTTAAGTACCTTCTGGAATATAAAGTAAGTATAATTTTATATAATAATACATTTAAGTAGGTAAAAATAAACTAGAGAGAGAAGTACGGAAAGCCATAATACTACATTATACCTACTCTCTCGCGTGCTGAGCACGTTCTTATGGCCGTTCTTATGCCCGAATTCAAAGAATGTCCTAATAGGTCACGGACTATACTCATACAAGGAAGCTAGTAGATACCTAGTTAACAGTCCACCACATGCCACCACACCCACAAAAAGCCGCAGCCTCTGCTAGTGTTACATGAATGGTACACGTTACGAACTAATCACTGCGGCGGTACCACGAACTTCGAATCTCAAACTTCGTATATCTCCGTCTCTGTCGCTCGAGTACCATAAACGATAAGTGCGATAGAGACGGAGATATACGAAGTTCGAGATTCGAAGTACCGCCGCTGATACTATAGGTATCTACAGTCGATTGTTGGCGGGAACTATAAATCGTTCAATCCACGAGGACGCACCTCAACTCCGCTCATTGCGTACCTAGTAGGTACCTAGTACTAAACTAAATAGTTTGTACACGTTGTATTTTGTGGGAAACTTTTTCATGGATTGAACGAATCCTCAAATCAATAAAAGAGTGGCAACGCGTTTTTGATTCTATTGGACTCTATAGGCTACGGCGTCAGCTTACCATCAAAGAGACCGTAGGCTTGTTTGCCACCACCGTAAAATAAAATAAAAAAATATTTCCAGCGCAGTACCTACCTATAAGTACCTACTAGGTATTATTGGTTGTAGGTACCTTGCTTTACCGACAAATGTTCCATCGAATGTAGGTATGTTTTGCCCAACTTTATGGGTTCTACAGAATGGCATTTAGCTGTAGGTACCTAAAAAGTTAGCTCTAGGTACCTAAAAAGTAAAAAAATCGATGAAATGAAAATTCGGCGAAATAACGCATTCGGTGAAACGTTTGTCGGTGAAATAAGGGGACACCATTATTAATCCATTACTTAGGTAGGTACATAATTTATTGATTCGTACTTATTTGGTTCCCAAACTGTTATGCCTAATAAGGTAAAAACCTTAGGTAGGTACTAAGTAAACGTCGTATCTAACCTTTGTGATAATATTTAAAATATCTAATACATGTCACGGTTCTAATTATTTTGTATGTTTCTGTTATTTGTGTAGCGTCTGTTTTGTTTCCCCCGATTATAAAAATAGGTATGATTTTTCCCCAGATTTAGAAATTAAAATCCCACCCCCGTTGCCGACTTACCCCCAGATTATTATACCACTGGGATTTTCATAAAAATCCCACAACTGTAGCCGACTTCCAATCTGGAACGGCTCGAACTACTTGGTTTTTCAATCTCTGGGTTCATCATTTGATACTTGAGTTGACAGTAGCTTTTCGGTGAACGAAAACATCGTATGGAAACCGGTCTAAATAATCCATTCTGTCTAAGCAACAATCCCGGTTGCATCCTCAGCTTGCTTTAGACCCCGAGGTCCGCTTACTCAATATGCTACTTATCCCTCCCTAATTAGAATGTGGCAATTAGCCGCATTAAAAGGTGATTACTTAACACTTTCTTGGTGTCACTGAGACACCGCTCCCTCGCGGCTAAAGATCCAGTTAAACTAATTAAAGCAACCAATTTAAAAAGGAATTTAAACTAACCGTGACTTCCATCGAAATTACACAGAAAAGTTCAACCTGTTTGTAAAAGAGGTGTCTTCCGAAAATGGTCGGTTAGGTTATTTCTGGTCTAAAGTTACAATTTAAATGGACCCGCAGGCATACGGTAAACTCTAATCGAATGAGTTATGCTTCGTTTCTAACGCTGCATGCAGTTATCGTTATTAACCACAATTTCCAGCCAGTTATTAATGAAAACGTACGCTGTCACCACCCCGTCATTAACAGAGAAACAAAATATAAATTGTCCGTTACGAATCGTAATAAAAACTTATCACACAACATCATAAAAACTAGGGAACCAGTTCGGCGCGTGGACATCTCACTTGACTGTAATTTATTTTTCTACGAGCATCGAGAACGACACACGTTCGAATTTAGGAGAGCGATTTATAAATCACACAAAGAATGCTCGAACCATCCATTATAATAAAGTTGCGTTTAAAAGTCGAATAATGCCTTGTAATGGGCAGAGCGGGAAATATTTTAAACGTATTGTGACAATTCTGTAATGTATATGACTTTAGTCACAATGCCGGTATCGATAGAATCTGAATGGTTGAATGGTATATCGATTATCGATCGTATGGAGCAATGTGTTACCCTTATTGTGCTGTCTTCATCCCTATCATCCGAGGATGCTAAACAGCTAGGCGTGGATTTATAACAATAGCCATTATTCTATGCCTGTCTAGGACATAATACTATCTCACGTTTCAGAATTTATTTCTGTTGATTTATTTCTTTTGACCTATTTATAATTATAGTCGGCGCTCTCCTTGATATAAATATTATGTGGATGAATAGAGGTAATCTTCGATCGTACTTTGTGGAGTAAGACTAGGTTAGGTACCCATAAGCTACGATTATGTAGATTTGTAGAGGCACAGGACGAAGGAATATCAGAAGTTAGCAACATAAATCAAGCCATAAAGTCGAGTATTAAAGTGAGTGTAAAGCTAAGTCAATATTGCAATTGGCTGTAAAAGTAAACGAAATCTCAATCAACGGCTCTCTACAATTCTTAATAGGTAGGTATGGGTGGTAATTTACCTACATTCCATGTATGAAATGTAAGCGGAGCGAACGAAACGGCAATCTATGAAAAGTAGCTTAAATAATCTTGATAACTTAATTTTTAAAAGCTTCTGTCAAGAATTTAATTTTTGGTACAAGCTTTTATTGCCGACCGTACTTTTCTGTACCTACATACCAACAAAACTACTAATTGAGACGATTCTAACGAGCCCAAACTCGATGGGGTTGTGTCGTTTTATTGCGGAGTTCATTTGGCCGCCTCCCAGCTCCATCATCAGATCAGCTCCATGTCATCATTATATTGCATTGTCATGCGATATACATGTCATATGCATGCAAAAATTCAGCTAAATCTGAAACCTGCAGGTCGATCACGTAACGCATTGTACGAACGTCGGGTAGGTCTAACTGTCACTTTTTATATAGAAAAATAACGGTTAAATTGTACCGACGCGCGTTCGGAACGTTACGCGATTACCCCCCGGGAATTGGGTCAAATTTAACTTGCAAGATTTGTTTAAGTACAGACAGACAACGGGACAGGTGAAAGTAAATAAATGCTTGTAAAAACCGTGATATATAAGTAAAGTGTAAAAACCTTTTTCACACGCCAGACGAAATTTACTCTTTAGTCATAAAGATTTACTCATAAAAGCGTTCATGATTTGTGTTAAAGGTTGATCTTTGCTATTCAATTTAAAATCTCAGCCACAAACTCGCCAAACGATTGACGTTTTGGGGTGTATTTCGAACGATGCCATCTGTATCGTTGGATCGACATCCTGTTATTGAAACGAAATGTCTTATGTACCAATAGCCTACATCGTCACACGAGACAGTGTTACACCGAGGGATCTATCTTACTTAATATTAGATTGAAATAAACTTTACATTTGTCGCGCGTTGTCTCTTCCACGCGCGCCAAGCCTAACGTATCAGAACGAGAGGGTACAATAAAATGTACAATTGACTTCAATCCGATATGTTTAGTCACATATACCCTCCGATACGATCTCTAGAGCGATAGGTGTGTATCAACGTCGGTCGTTCGCTATCACTTCAATCGCTAGGAACCAGCCCCCCTATTCTGTAACTTGTTTTACGCTCACCTCAACGCTCACCCACAAATATACCTTGACACCGCGATGCGTAGTAATTAGGCGTTGGTAGAGGTCTAGTTTCGTAACGGGTGACCGGCGGGGTGAGCCGCATTAACGCGTAGCGAATAACAGCCCTGGAAATATATTGTCAGTTTGTGGGATAGCGGTTTCTGAATAGTTTGGAATGATACCAATATTTAAAACTAAGCCAGAATACGATAATCATACCTACTTAAAACTCTGATTGAGGTGGGAGAGGCTTTTGACTTTAAACTATTTATATTTTTTGAAATCCAAAATCAAGCTAAAAATAATTTTAATCTGCGATTTTAATTGGGCTTTGGGTAGGTATATCAGCGTGTTCCAATCCCAGTTATGTAAGAGCAAATGGAATCTTATCCTTTAAAACAGCCTAGAAGCTCCAACTACCTCTACCACTATTTTCATCATAAAAGCGAGTAAGATATATTTTTTTGTGTATAAGTTTAAAAGTTTTATCAATGGCAAACATTTAGATGTCATAAATCAACGAGAACAATTTGCCACAGATGCTACCTTTATAGGTACAATATTGGACGAGCGATTTAAAAGATGCAACAATAGCTTGATGCAGTTATTCATGAATAAAAAATATCAAACGGGCAATGTATCTCTTTTAAACAAAATACATTTTAGTAATTCATAACATCATTTCTATTTTGATTTACGTCGGCTACCTTTTGGGTAGACAATTGCTATATTAATTTTACCTAAGGCTAGAGAGAAGTCAATCTTAGAAAGCAATTCGTGAATGAGTTGATTTTGTCGGATGAAGCGAAGCTGAATCCGACAATAGAGACGAATCCACGAATTGCCATTCCCGCCGAGGCAGATATAGTGTAAGAGTTTTGTTTATGACAATAAAAAATTTGACAGCTAATGACAAGTTTTCTCTTTTCCGCCGCGGCCAGGCCGCGCCAGTCTGTGAGGAGCCTTAACAGTGGCATCGTACTGGCGCGGCCTGCGGTGGCGGACTATAGTAAATTTGACAGCTAAAGACCAGTTTTCTGTTGTCCGCCGCGGCCAGGCGCACCAGTCTGTGAGGAGCCTTAACAGTGGCATCATACTGGCGCGGCCTGCAGTGGCGGACTATAGTAAATTTGACAGTTAAGGACAAGTTTTCTATTGTCCGCCGCGGCCAGGCCGCGCCAGTCTGAAGCACACTACAAACGGGCGCAATTTGTCATAGGTACCAACATGCAATACCTAGTTGGAAAGAGACAGCCATACATTCCTTTCATTCTAACAATAGCAAGTTGTTGTGATAAATAGCTACCTAGGCCTTGAAATGTATGAACATTTGGCTATTTGCAGTGATTTGTCTTAGTCAAAACATATTGGTGAAAAGGTAAAAAACTATACAATAATGGAATTTCATACAGCTCCCTGGCCGCTGAAGCTGTACAATAAAAACTTTTAAATTTTTTAATTTGCGCTCGGCAGTAACGAGGAACTTGACGGACTAATTTTGCTACAGTAAGGCGGACATTTCCGAGCATATTGGAGAAAAAATGTAATTAAGCTTATAATTGATTAAGTAAAACGATCTAAATTGATTATATCCCGTAACTATAACAAATAATACGTATATCGTACAACGTTAAGGTTACTCTTAGTAGAATTGGTTCCTTTATCTTAATTTTTACAATTAAAAGTCAATAAAATATGTTATGTATCACAAGGTCATGTACCTATGCAAAGGCGTCTCCCATCACAGGTGTACAATAGGCTCGAGTAAACGAATTCGCATCAAATCAAATTACCAATTAAACTCACCAGTGTTCAGATCATCGTCACAAATAGTCCGTGTAAATTATCAATGGCCATTACTAACATTATCACTGATTCGGTTAGCACGTCGCTATAGATACAGCAAAGGCGCCGAGCGCATAAATTGTTTAAGAAAATAGACCGCACAGGCGCTGTGTCTAAATTTAGTGGTGGTTAAAATGACGCCTGTTTAACTGGCTCGAATAGTGCTTTAAGTGCGGGCACTTAGGTGCAGCTAGTAGCCAACTAGCCAATGTACTTGTAAGTGATTGTGTTTCGTCAAGGAAACACAATCACCCACAAAAAAGAGGAGAACCAAGAGACGGAGAGACGACTCTTTGATGCATACGTTTTCCATTGTCCTCATGGGTCATGCGGGAAAACATTTAATTCCTGGCCAGAAGGAAATTTATGAATTATGTTGCTTGTTTAAATTACTTAACTTTTGTGAACATAACCTCGTCATCAACCTCTTCATAATGTGATCTCTAATACAAAAAAATGCGACGGCAACAACTGTGAAATCGCAATTGTGCCAAATCTAAATTAACTTTATTGACACTTGTTAAACATTGACACAATTAGACTGATGCTCTCATGCAAAAAACGACATTCCTAGGCATTCGTTCTTACACATTGGCTTAATTCCTTCCTTTCTGGTTCGCCTCCATAACATTTTAGTCTTAGTGCCATGCCTTACTGGGACGCCACGCCAGGGTGACGTCGCAGGCTACCGTATCCAAATAAATCATATAGAAATGTATGGAGGTTAACTCACTTGGCGCTTACGCTTGGCTACCCTGTTTGTATAGAATACGTCACCATGACGTCGGGCTGTTATTCACTACGCGTTAATGCGGCTCACCCCGCCGGCCACCCGTTACGAAACTAGACCTCTACCTACGCTTAATTACTACGCATCGCGGTGTCAAGGTATAATTGGGGGTGAGCGTTGAGGTGAGCTTAAAACAAGTTACAGAATAGGGGGGCAGGGGGGTAATCACGTAACGTTCCGAACCTACAGGTCGATCACTTAACGCATTTTACGAACTTCGGGTAGGTATAAATGTCACTTTTTATATGGAAAATTTACAGTTAAATTGTACCGACGCGCGTTCGGAACGTTACGTGATTACTCTCAGCTGGTGAGGTAGGGCTTTTATTGTGCCTAATTATGCCTCCTTTATGGGACCTAATTTAACGGCGTCATTTTTGTATAGGTACACTGCTAAGTCTTAACAGCTTTCCTAAAGCATAGATGACAAGTCCCGTCTGCTATGCAGTAGCCAAAGCGATCAATTCCCGTATCGTATCGCGATTGCGAAGCTTTATGAGGCCGCCAAATAAGACAGCTGATAAGATTACTGATCTTACCAATACAGCAATTCATTTGCTGTTTTGCATCATAATGGATCGATTAATTACTTAGTTGGAGCGATAAATATAACGTATGACGTGTACCGAAAGGACTCTGCTTTGAATGATAAGATAGGGTTCAAAAGTAGAGAGCTTTTATTTTGTGCAATGTGTTTTTAAGCCTAAGTAAGTCCTAGTCTTCGACCTTGCACTAGTGTATGACATGGGCACTTTTTATGTCAAAGTGACATGGCTTCAATTCGAATGAAGAAAAATCCTCTTAGTTCGAATTTAACCCATATTGCTTTGACATAAAGTGCCCATGTCATAAACTAGTGCAACGTCCAGGACGTTTACCTTATTACAGCGTTTATTGTATGAAAATCGCTGCTATTGCTTCTTGTTAAGAGGATTGTGAACCTGTAATTTTTCATACAAAAAGCGATAACGTGTTTCACCCCGTAAACATTCTTCGATTATTATAATTTTTGGACATGTTGTAGATATAATGAAAAACTAGGTCTGTACGTTTTGATTTTTAAGAAATATTGCTTGCGGTAAAAGTAATTAGCATCTAAAAATCGATATTTTTGACTTAAAAACTTTGTCTATCGTTTTATTTTTTTTAAATTAATCTAATCTGATTTGCTAAAAAAAGAAAACGTACAGACATAGATTATAGTGTACTGAATCTAATAATACCAAAATTATTTCATTTCATAAAGGTTTAGGGGGGTAAAAACGTTATCACCCGGAACAATATTTCAACAAGGAAATGTAGGCAATTGCCTCCAGGACTAGCTACTCTCTCTATCGCACGATACGGGTGAGGCACAGAGCGATGTGAAACAGATAGATTTTTTTTAAATACCTACTGGTGCCGCGTATCGGCACTTCACAATCCTCTTAAGTACGAGTATGTGGAAATACATGAAGACGAAATAAAATAAAGAATAGTTGTAAAACTTACTATGATTGTCATCAACCTCAAATCGGATCGAATCATTTATTAAACTACCTTGTCTACGGAATCACTCTATTACCACTGTGTACCACTTATCATCAGGTGGGCCGTAAGCTTGTTTGCCACCTGAGTGGTATAAAAAAAATCCTTCGTTAAGTTTACATAGCCACAAAACACAAAATGGAGACGCGGTAGATAACTTGGATTCCTTTTTAAAAGACTTGGCATTGCTCAAGACCGCGATGAATGGAAGGGGGAGGGGGGGAGGCCTTCGCTCAGCAGAGGGACATAGCGGGCTCGATATAATAATAATAAGTTTACCTATCAAGTAGCGATCCGGAACTACGACCGACGGTAACCGTAAAACAATTCAGTGCTTATGATATATCGATAAATATTTTCGAGAATAATATATCTCGACATTTTCTCATGCACAAACAAAACACAATGTGCACGACTGCCCGCGGCGGTCTCCGAACAATAGAATATATATGCCTTCACAATATTGACTTAGATCTCCGGCCAACGGGACATATTATTTTCTAACCGCCATATTCTATTTTCTGCATGGATGTCATCGTGAATTTTAATGCCATAAAGTCGCTGCCGACAGGACACGCCTCTGAATCTTCAATATTAAAAGGTGGATAAAACAAATTTACATATCAAAAGAAATTATTATAGAAGTTGCAATTATTAAAATTACATTATTAAAAATAAAAAAAGCGGCCAAGTGCGAGTCGGGCTCGCACATGAAGGGTTCCGTTAAATAAATTGCGGTTTACGATTTATGACGTATTAAAAAAAAACTACTTGCTAGATCTCGTTCAAACCAATTTTCGGTGGAAGTTTGCATGGTAAATCATATATATTTTTTTAGTTTTATCATTCCCTTAATTTAAAAGTTACAGGGGGGGGGGACACATTTTACCACTTTGGAAGTGTCTCTCGCGCAAACTATTCAGTTTAGAAAAAAAATATGTTAGAAACCTCAATATTATTTTTGAAGACCTATCCATAGATACACCCACACGTATGGGTTTGATGAAAAAAAAATTGAGTTTCAGTTCTGAGTATGGGGAACCCCAAATATTTTTGTGTGAAAATCTTAATGCGGTTTACAGAATACATTTACTTACTAAGTTTCAACAGTATAGCTCTTATAGTTTCGGAAAAAAGTGGCTGTGACATACGGACGGACAGACAGACATGACGAATCTATAAGGGTTCCGTTTTTTGCCATTTGGCTACGGAACCCTAAAAAGGTATAAGGTAGTTGATTATTCATTCGTTCCTAGGTAGTTATAAAGTTTAAATTATCAATTGTCTGAATATAAGGATATGACCAGTCTCACTTCAGAGTAAGATCATCCTTGTCGTTACCAATGTATGAAGGATGGAATTAATTTACTTGTGCATACTATACTTTATCAGTTATCACAGATATCTGAACTGTATAGGTACCTATATAGAAAGGGACGATTTTTTTTCCGTATTGTGGCTTTTTGCTGCTTAGGCACTTTTATAATCAAAAAAAACGAAGCATCAAAAATGGTATTACCATAAAACAGTGTACAAGGTACAACATATATTACCTTTTAAAAGCTGTTAGTATAAACATGTAAAATGAAGTGGTACACTGCATTTAGCCAGGTCTAAAGACCGTTTAACAGGGTTTATGCAATTTTTGGGGAAAAAATACGAATAGGCTCACATTTTCTACCATACTGTAACCATGACAACTTGTGAGCTTCTTTTACCACTAAATTAGATCAAACGTTTATCGAACAAAAGGTGGACTTTTCTGGTCCACAATTTTTAGCATTCCGCCAATTTTTGCCGTAACTCGGCGAAAACAATAAAAAAGCACTCGAAACCCTCAGCAGGTGATACTTGGGTCGCCTCAACGGCCTATAAACCAATGGGGGAGGAAAGATTTTGTAAACAGGGGGAGAAATGACGTTTGTCGGTAATGGTTTGTTGTGAACGATTTATGGTTATCCCGTGCAGGACAATTAGCTGTCACCGCTTCTCACTTTGCGTGGAGAGAGCACTGGAGTTGTATGGAAACGTCTCGTCTTAATCTCCACTTATAATAAATCTCTAAATTAAAAAAAGAATCAGCCAGTTTGAAACTAAGCTTTGCGCGGTTCGAATGTTCTCAGCATCCCATGAACGGAAAAATATGAAACATTTTATATAGGTACATTATTATTCTAGCTGCAACTTAGGATAGTTTTTATCCGACTGCGACAGTTAATTAATTTTCCGAAATATACGACTTCATTTAATTTTTCATTTATTTTTATTGAAATCAAACGCTGCTCCAACTGTCAGCTATAAGAACCGTCAAATTTTCGTCAAAATGGCGGAATTGCTTTGTAATAATTTAAATCCCGTCTACGATAGACCTTTACGAGACAAATGCTAAAATATAAACCATAAAAAAATATTCGATTCTGATATGAGAACTTATATGCGCAAATGTCGTTTTATGTCGTAATTTCAATAAATGAAATCAACAAATTTGAACAATATAATTAACACGAATTTGTTTTTTTTTGAATGACAATGGCACGCGCTCGGCGCATTCAGCCAAAGTACCTGCGGCGCTACCACGAAAACCGATACTCAATGTTCATATATTTGCATCCCTGTCACTCGAGTATGGTTAGTGCGATAGAGATAGAGATACCCGAATATTTTCGAATTCCGAAGTTCGTGGTTATAGCTCAGGAATCGAAAATATGGTAAATAATCATAACGTATTTTCTCGAAAAAGAATTTAAAATAAATATAGTCAAATGGAGTAAAAAACAAAGCAAGAGGTTATATAGGTAATGATTAAGTTATAAGAGTCCAAAGTTTTAAGAGACACCTTCATATGAAACGATTGTTTTTTACTATGTCGCTCGAGTATATATTGACGTCACAGTCCCTCATCGTTTTCTCACTCTAACAAGCGACATTAAAACGGATGTAGCTTCATAATTTTTTGAGATATTTGAATGGGAGTTTCATTATCTTCTATCTATTTATACATAATAAATGCCTATGTCCTGACTGACTTATTCACTCACTCACTCACTCACTCACTCATCAACGCACAGCCGAAACTACTAATCTTAGAGAGTTGATTTTTGCACAGTATGTTGCTTTTATAACGTGGGCTAGGGATAAAAAGGGATTTTTGAAAATTCTACGCCTAAGGGGGTAAAATGGGGGTGCAAAGTTTGTATGGGAGAACCTTTTTTTTTTGAGCTATAGACTTAAACTTTGTAGAAAAATTAGTTATTAGAATACAAATGAAACACTTTCAGCGTTTTGGAAAATTCCACCCCTACGGGGGTAAAATAGGGGTGCAAGGTTTGTATGGGGGAAACATTTTTTTTTTAAATAGAGACTTAAAACTTTGTAGAAAGATCAGTCATTAGAATACAAATAAAGAACTTTCAGGGTTTTAGAAAATTCTACCCCTAAAGGGGTAAAATAGAGTGCAAAGATTGTATGGGAAAAACTACTTTTTTTATATAGAGACTTAAAACTTTGTAGAGAAATTATTCATTAGAATACAAATAAAGTACCTAGATTCAGTGTTTTAAAAAAATCTACCCCTAAGGGGGTAAAATAGGGGTGCAAATTTTGTATGGGGGAAACAATATTTTTTTTAAATAGAGACTTAAAACTTTGTAGAAAGATTAGTCATCAGAATACAAATTAAGTACTTTCAGCGTTTTAGAAAATTCTACCCCTAAAAATAGGGGGCTAAAATAGGGGTGCAAAGTTTGTATGTGGGAAACTATTTTTTTTAGCTAGAGTCCTAAAACTTTGTAGAAAGATTATTTAAATACAAAGAAAGTACTTTCAGCGTTTTGGAAAATTTCACCCCTAAGGGGGTAAAATAGGGTGCAAAGTTTGTATGGGAAAAACATATTTTTTTTTAATAGAGACTTAAAATTTTGACGAAAAATTACTTATTAGAACATGAAAAATACTACATTCGGCGTTTTACAAAAATCATTCCCTAAGGGGGTTAAAAAAGGGTACAAGGTTTGTATGGGGAACACTTTTTCTGAGCTAGACACTTAAAACTTTGTAGAAAGATTACTTATAAAAATACAAAAAAAAAGACTTTCAGCGTTTTGAAAAAATCTATCCCTAAGGGGGATAAAAAGGGGTGCAAAGTTTTTATCAGGGAAAGTTCATGTTTTTGAGTTAGAGACTTGAAACTTTGTAGAAAGATTACTTATTAAAATACAAAAAAAGAACACAAATCGTTTTAGAAAATTCCACCCCTAATAGGGTTAAAAAGGAGAGCAAGCTTTGCATGGGCAACACTTTTTTTTGAGTTAGACTTAAAACTTTGCAAAAAGATTACTTATTAGAATACTAAAAAAGAACTTTCAGCGTTTTAGAAAATTCCATCCCTAAGGGGATCCTTGAGATCCTTAAGAAGGGTAGCCAGTGTTGTGTGGGAAAAACTTTTTTTTTTACTAGACTTAAAACTATTCAAAATGTTACTTATTAAAATTAATAATAAAGTACTTTCAGAGTTTTAGAAAATTCCACCCCTAAGGGGGTTAAGAAAGCTTTGTATGGGCAACACTTTTTTTGAGCTAGAGACTTAAAAGTTTACGAAAAAAGTTCTTTCAGCGATTAGAAAAATTCAACCTCTAAGGGGGTTTAAAAGGGGGTTCAAATTTTAAATGGCGAGCAATAAAATTTTAAAGTGTGAGTAAGAGATTTTTAACTTCGGTCTTATTCTGTACGTTAAAAGACTACAAAACAGATTTCAGAGTTTTTCCAAATTCATCCCCTAAGAGTGTTAAAATTGGTTCAAAGTTTGAGTATTTCAAGGCATTTTTAAAGTATGAGATTTTTAACTTTGGTTTTAGACTGTTTGTTCACAAACTAGAAAATGAACATCAACTTTTTTTTTAATTATCTCCTAAAAGAGGGTTCAAATTTTGTATTGAGAGAAATCATTTTCTAAGACGATAAAAAGTTCTACGCGGACGAAGTCGCGGACAACAGCTAGTTTAAAATATTTATTTAAACTTAATTGCACAATTGAAATTTCGGGTACATTAAACTAGTGTCTCTGTAAGCTGTAGAACACGACAACCAGTAATATTTTTTAATTTTTAGGGTCCCGTACTCAAAGAGTAAAACGGGACCCTATTACTAAGACTCCACTGTCCGTCCGTCCGTGTGTCTGTCACCAGGCTGTATCTCACTGATACCGTGATAGTTCCAGTTGAAATTTTCACAGATTATGTATTTCTGTTGCCGCTATAACAACAAATACTAAAAACATAATAAAATAAATATTGTTATTGATAATGGTACGGAACCCTTCGTGCGCGAGTCCGACTCGCACTTGGCCGGTTTTTTTTAATTTATAAATTTCGAAAAACTGAATCGCCAAAAATAAACTATACATACCTATAGTTGTTATTTTCTAAGCCGTCCGTTCTGCAGTGCGGCGTTCTTTAGTGCGGAACGGACGGCTTAGAAAATAACAACTATACCTATAATTATAATTGAATCTGCTCACAAAATTTCACGAGAATTGGTTGAGAAATGCTACCTGTAGCGTGGGTATGTGGGTTACCCATAATGCATTAAGTTATGACCACTTTACTTTTTTATCAATTAATCATCTCCACGGTTCCCTTGTGCGTTTACATGGACATCGGCGTCGCGCCGTCGGCGCCTCTGATGCTGTTAACTTCAAATAATGCTTTAGGTATTGTCATCATGAGTCGCATATGCGGAACACGGCACAAACACAAGTGAAACTGAGAATATCTCCAATGTCACTCGTCAAGGGGGCAGGATGATGTTTTAATTACTACTGAGCAAAGAGCATAAGTAATATATGATTCCCAAAACACTACATTGCATTTGCAAGCCAAAGCAATTGTATCCATGTTTGATGACCACCCGTAGTGTAATATTTCCCGGTTAGGTTAAAGTTTTATTCTTTCCTTGCCTTGAGCGAAAGCTTTGAACGCCACGTATTTAGCTAATTCACACAGAGTATACTGAGTTTTTGACGTGATAAATGATATACTTAGGGGGCTCAGTTACCGGCGTGAGAACTGCAGCGTCGCGGACACGTTATTAGGTTACTTTACTTGCCCGTGTTAGAAAATAGCGCGTTCCACTTGCGACCGCATCAGCGTTGCGCCGTCGAATTTCCAAAGTTGCAAAACTTTCTACTTACGTGGAAAGATTTTTTAATTTTCCTTACTCAATAGAATACTAAATGGAAAGTTGCCTTAAGATCTCGTGAAAGGTGAGCATCGTTTTGAAAATGCTGACAATATTGTTATCTTTTCGAAAATAGTCTGCAATCTGAGCATTGCTATACTGCTTGCTTAAGGGATTATAAATGGAGTTACTTTGGTCTGATCCTTTAATCGGACCCTTCATGGGGAAACAAAGGATCATAATCATCATCATCATCATATCAGCCGAAAGACGTCCACTGCTGGACATAGGCCTCCCCCAAAGAGTGCCATAATGACCGGTCCTGCGCCACCCGCATCCAGCGGACTCCCGCGACCTTTACCAGGTCATCAGTCCACCTCAAACACACCACAAAGTCCACAAAGGATCCGATCAGAATAATAAGTTTATATTTGATCCTTCCACACACTGAAATAAAATGACCTTCCTTTTATTGAGTAAATGGAACACTAAATAACTGCAACTTAGATCAGTGGGTCGATCACGTAACTTTTCTTACGCGCGTCTGTAAGGTTTAAATGTCAATTTTATAAGGAAAAATGACAGTTAGATTGTGATTTTACTGTCAGACGCGCGTACAATGCGTTACGTGATTGACCTACAGGTCGGAACTACAATATTTATTAGTATTTTTCACGAGCTCTATAAATGTGAATACTTTCGGGAACAGGTGTGAGAATTTTTATCTGAAATACATTATGATGATGAAAAAGAGTCGGTGTCTGTTATTGTAACAGCAGTTACCCGTAACATTCGTCTTATTTGATAGAAGTGACATCCCTATGACATCGCTTTCGCTTTCGTAACACATGATGTGTCCAAAATCCTGAAATAAATGAAAGAAAGTCACAAGAAACTCCAGGAAGATGTCTGCCAAGAAGTGACGCCTGTGATTTATGGGGCGAATCTCATTGCCCTCTCTAAGAAGGATGCTGGGGTGCGCCCTATTGCCGTAGGGTCAACCTTCCGCCGTTTGGCCGCCAAGATCTGCGTACGGCTAACGCGTTCTAAATTACAAGCCCTCTTTGAACCTATACAGGTTGGCTTCGGAACCCGCGGAGGCTGCGAGGCGGCGGTTCATGCCGTGCGCACCTTTGTGCACGGCAGCTCATGTGAGGTACTTATGAAATTAGATGTCAAAAATGCATTTAACTCGGTCAACCGGGACACCCTGCTAAACGAAATTAAACTACATGTTCCGGAAATCTACAACTTTATGCTCCAATGTTATCACTCACCTTCTAAATTAATGCACAAAAACAATGAGATTCTTTCGGCAGTGGGTTGTCAGCAGGGTGATCCCCTCGGTCCAGCTATTTTTAGTTTGGCTATTAATTCGGTAATTCACAGCCTCAATTCAAAACTAAATGTGTGGTACCTTGACGATGGCACCCTAGGAGGTGATTCACAGACTGTTCTGGCAGATTTAGTCCAAATTAAAAACCAATTTGCAGATATTGGCCTCGAACTAAACCTCAACAAATGCGAGTTGTATATTTCGGACAGAGGGGATTCGTCTTCGGCTTCTCAAATTCTACAAAATTTCAACAACATCGCTCCAAACATTCAAATCATGCCTAAAGAAAGTTTACATCTCCTAGGTTCACCCATCTTTGATGAAGCCATCCCTCCCTTTTTGAGTAAATCTATTTCCAAATTTAATGACCATTCGGACCGACTTACCAAAATTAGCAGTCACTCTGCTCTATTTGTTTTGAAATGTTGTTTACTCATCCCCAAATTTACTTACCTGCTGCGCTGCTGCCCTGTTTGGAAATACCCCCAACTCGTCCAACCTATCGATCGCCTTCTAAAATTCCAAACAGAATCCATTCTTAACATCCATTTCAGCGAGCAGGCATGGACCCAAGCCTCCTTACCGATAAGGTACGGTGGTTTGGGTACTCGCAAAATTTCCAGTATTGCTCTGCCGGCATTCTTGGCTTCAGTCCATAGCATCTCCGATCTCGCAGGTAAAATCCTTAAAGCCTCCCCGGCTACAAACTGCGAGATTGCGTGCTTCGCTGAAGCCTCGAATGCCTGGCTGGCTGGACCGAGCCCAAATTATCCATCCCGACCTAAAATACAAAGGGCCTGGGATACCATAGCCTCTGTTTCAGTTTTAAATTCGCTGATTGACGACACGACTGGCAGGGATAGAGCCAGGCTTTTGGCTGTATCAAGTCCAGAGTCTGGACACTGGCTACATGCCTATCCCTCGCCTAATACCGGGACATTCATAGACCCATCCACACTCCGTATAGCCGTCGGTCTCCGGCTCGGGTCTGAGGTTTGTGTGGGCCACAGCTGCGCCTCCTGTGGGGCCCCCGTAGACCGCCTCGGCCACCACGGACTCGCCTGCTCCTCAGGTGCCGGCCGCCTGTCCCGCCATGCCTCTCTCAACGACATCCTCAGAAGGGCGCTCGTCAGTGCCAATGTTCCCGCCGCTCTGGAGCCCCAGATTGTGCGGAACGATGGTAAGCGCCCTGACGGGATGTCGTTGATTCCGTGGAAGATGGGCCGTGCACTGGTGTGGGACGCCACTTGCGCTGACACGTTGGCTGCGTCCTACCTCCCTTCGACCAGCAGACGTGCCGGCGCGGCGGCAGACGCACGGGAACGAGCAAAGGCAGTCAAATACAATTGTCTCGGCACCCAGTACGAGTTCGTTGCATTTGGTGTCGAGACACTTGGCCCGTGGGGCAAGGGCGCGCGTGGGCTTCACGGGGCACTCAGCAAACGCTTGAGGGAAGCAACAGGCGACCCTCGCGCAGGCAGCTTTCTTGCACAAAGACTTGCAATCGCAATTCAACGCGGGAACGCTGCCTGCGTGATGGGAACCCTACCAAAGGGTCCAAATTTAGATAGTAATTTATAGTTTTTGGTAGGTTATTTTTATGTTAGTTTTAGTTTTAATTTTAAATCTAGTTTTAATTGTATATTCTATTGTGTTTTTGTAGTAATTTAATATAATGTCAAATAGAAACTGTGAATCCTTATAGGATATGATATTTTAACATCTTAACTCGGACCCGAGTGGAGTAAACCCTGACGGTTGCTTCGCCAGAGATGGGCATTCGCGTATCAAATGACAATCAATTATTACGACGAAATGTACCTAAGTGACAACTTCTTCGTCACACTAGGAAGCTTTGTACTTTTTCTTTTTGACAACTCTTTTGCTGAGAGGTATCAATGTCTTAGTTCCGTCATTTGATGAGCAGTTAGTGAATGTTTTGAGTGATCACTGCTTTCTTTCATGCATGAAGGTAACGTTTTAAACATGTTTACAGTTTCACTGTACATTGGCAGTCCAGAGATGTCTACAAAATTAGTAACAGTGAAGATTCACTTGTTACTAAAGTAATAATTTCGTAAATTGTATATTTTTTTAATCATTGCTCGTAGAACCGATGGCCGTTGGGGCGGAAGGGTTCTCGAGTGGCGACCACGTACCGGCAGCCGCTGTGTTTAGACCCCCACAAGGTGGACTGATGTCCTGGTAAAGGTCGCGGGAGTCCGCTGGACGCAGGATCGGTCATTGTGGCACTCTTCGGGGAGGCCTATGACCAGCAGTGGACGTCTTTCGGCTGAATATGATGATATTATTATTATATAATAACTGCAATTCAATTCAATTCAAATTTATATAAGTAATGTAAGTCCCGTGTGGTGTCGGGTTAGAATAGCACCACCCCCTTTCTTCCCGTGGGTGTCGTAAGAGTCGACTAAGGGAACAAGGTTGAAGTGTGTTGTGGGCGATAGGCTAGCAACCTATCACTGCGACATCACATTTTGTCGATCTTTTATACCCACATTTATGCTAAAAGTGGCACTGGAACACAAGTTTCATGTGCTCTGCCTACCCCTTTTAGGGATAAAGGCGTGATTGTATGTATGTATGTAATTTATTTCAGGCTTGCGCCCATAACCCATAACATAAGTGTTAGTAATACTAATATACAATAAAACCTTACGGCCGTGTTCATACACAACAACAAGCCTATTTTAACTATTTAAAATGGCGTTAAAATTCGTTTCTCTTTAATTTATCTGTCACTTTGACAATTTGTGTTCGTAAGAAAGGGACTAAAGCACATTTTATTTAGCAGGTGCATTTTAAGTTTATGAATAAGGGGGTAAATCTATAGTTAGTGACAAAAATGTGACATGGAGCCATCGACGCATGAGCGCGGAGTCCCAGCGGTCCGCGAATGCAATGTGACCGCAGTGAAGTAAGATCTGACGTTTCACTAAGGTGCGTGAAGTCGGAGAATTCGTTATTAAACTCAATACGATTTAAACAACTACTGTACATTAACAAGGTGAAAGTTCAAGCCATGGTCGATACATTCCTGGGTCCCTTTACAACTTGTTACCCTATTATTGTGCCTGAGGTGTCAAATGTGTCGATACTGAGATAGGTCGAGGTATATCAAAACGCGGCAAGAGGTTGCAGCGCCTAGCGACAATTAAAATAATCCAATTTAATATGACTAATATGACTGACCGTATGTGTGCTATCTGTCACGGTCCATTTATTCACGTAAGTACATAATTATATTCATAGTAGAAACGAACAACTGCCGAACTTCCCGTACAATAAATTTAACAGACGTCTCTTGGTAATAAATAGCCTAACGTTTCCAACGCAACTGTAATTTTTTGATGGTGTAAATGACATTTTATTTGCTCTAATACCGTTACAAACTGTCAAATACCCTGCCGAAAACCATCGACACGAGAATACAACCACGGCACGTCACAATTAGCGAATATTGCTATGGCAGAATGAAATCTCATCGCGTCTCGGATATGACGTGCGACATTGACAGATCGGCGGAAGTGAACTTCAATCGCTCCAGCCGGCATATTTTTATCCGATTATTCTAAAATAGGATTTGCCAGACACTACCGGGACTCTATGCAACACGCGCCAAAGACTTATAGGTGGCTAGGATGCTCGAGTCTCCATACAAACGTAGTTTAGTTTTTATTTTAAAACGACATTAAACTTAGTATACACAATGGTATCCACCATATCTAGCTCGGAAACTAATTTCTGTTGGTAGAAATTAAAAAAGAAAAAAAATTGAGAAGCGTAATTTGTTTTAATTATATTTCTCTTACAATTTAATCCTAGATATGGCGAAACCCATTGAGTAATGAAAATCCCATAAAAAACATTCCATGTAAAAAAATAGGCCAAGTCTCGAAACTCTTTCACAGTAAAAAGTGGTGAGATATTTCGAAGGGCCAAGTCAGGCATTCTTATTAATCTTTAATTGCTTGTTCAATAAAATTCTGCAACTTGGGTATCACACAACTTTACTGCATTTACAAATTTTTGCATAGGTAACTAAAACTATGTAAGTGTGATTGCCAAGTCACAAAATTTTATTTAGCAAGCAAATAAAGATTAATAAGATCGCCTGCCTTGGCTCTACGAAATATCTCACCACTTTTTAATGTGAAAGAGTTTCGAGACTTGGCCTATTAACATGGAATGTTTTGTATGGGATCTCATTTGTTTTTGTAGACTTTGTGCGGGAATCTTATTTTACCAACCGCAAATAACGTTTGTATAGTTTTGCAGGACTGAACTGTACAAGTAACTTTGTAATCGTATATATTTGTATAGGATTACAAACTTACTTATGCAGTTTGTATATCTTTGAAACGTGACTGAAATTGCAACATTTTTAGGTTTTTTATGAATTATTAGGCTAAAAACTAATTACGTTTGAAATTTGGAGCTTGTGGGTCTGCTAGAAGTACCTTAGAATTAGCGTGATCATTATCAGTGAGTATGTCAGTGACAAAACTAACGAACTTTGACGGACAATAGTTCTTAAACTAAAAGTTCAAATTGAATGTTATTAATATTGTACGTTAGCCATATTATGCCCTATATGTTCCTGAAAGGGTTCTAGCTTTAGCCAGCACAAAATTACAGGATGTTGAAAATGGCCTGAATGGCTTCGAGAAAAGGATGGTACGGCCGTGCCTCTTTGTTTTGTTCGACTTGGCGGGGGCACTACCGTGCCCCCAGATATTCATGCTATGCGAGATAGTAAGCCGTTTTAAAATAAAAACCAAAATACGTTTGCATGAAGTGTCGAATTAAGTCGACTATCTCGATTGAAATTGGGCAGATGCCCTCTCTCCTACATACGACATAATAGGTCTAACCACAGATGTATGAATATAAGGAGATCGGACATGGCGGCCGATTTGTATAGAGTGAGCCTGTCGCAAGTACATTAACCCACACAACGCCCAAGTAATTGACAAGACAAAGCACGCACACATCTAAAACACACACACTTGTATACCTACACGCTTATTTGACAATAAACGTGCATCATATCAGGCATTTTGGGAAAAAACGTAATATTCTCTGCGATCAGCACGCGTGCACAGTATGGCAGTGTATGCCCATTGAGCATACAGCTGCGACACGGCCGCCGGCGGCTTGTCCTCTCTCTAATATTCTATGCTCTGAGGGTCTAACGAATTTCATAAAACCGGGCTTAAGTCACGGCAATATGGTCTATTTATATTAGGTACTTATATATGTTAACAATTAAATCCATAGGTAAGTACATTTAAATTAATTTATGACCACAAAATAGGTACAATCTGAAGTTTAGAAGGCAAGATACACGTGATTGGTTCCGTCGCGGCTTACGTGATTAAATGACAAAATTGATCACAATAATGAATAGAATAACCTAATGACGTTAATCGTGTACTACCTTTTTGAGATTTTTGAGCTTTTGTAATTGGCTCTGTCAATTACTTATATTTTTTACTGCTTAATTTTTTATAAAAAAATATATAACTGTTTTGTTGTTATACACTATGTTCAAAATTTATTTACCAACCATAAAGTCTTAAAAAACCGGCTGGTCCATAGGAAGCTTATGTAGGTAGTTAGCTCCGAAAGCGAAATGTACGATTTGAGTCAGATGAGAAAACCATTGCCTATGTTTATAATTTCATTTCAGCCATCTTCTTGGTGAGTATGATCCATCTTAGAACTTTCCATTAGGTTAGGCTAAGGTCAAACGCAATCCCATTTATTTAAAAAAAAACCTAATATTAACATAAAACCATGTAGACCTATTGAAAGATTCCCGAGAATCAGCGACTAAAATTGCGCTTCTAAGAAAATCGACGTAAATGCTCCAAAACAAAACATACCTCCTCGACAAACAAGATCATTTCACATGTTCTACATAGGTAGGGTCGTTTCGCCGGTAACGCGACCACCTTCGGTTGGCGACCACTTGACGGACTAGGCTGCTTCAATTAAAGATATTAACATTTCCACAAACCCAACAGAAAACTAATTAGTTATTAACTATTCTTGAATAGTGTCAGAATAAGAATAAATACACTTTAAAACCCAAAGCTTAATCCAAAGCAAGAAAAAATAACCTCAATTCACACATTTCACACATTGCTTCCGAAAAGTGTTGACGTGCAGTGAATCTGTAAAAAAAATAACGCGACAGTTGGCGCGAAAACTTTAGTTACGTCACTTAATTTTATTATTATGCTGAAATTAGTTACTTGATTGCTTAAATGATTTAGCTATTGTAATAATTTCGTTGAAATTCGGCATATTATAAAAATAGATTTAAATAAAATGGGGTGGTCGCGTACCCAAAAAAATTATTACCAAACAAGTCGGATAGCGACCACATCGTTTTTCTTTTTCTTTCCTTATGGATTCTTGCGGCACCCGCGATATTTAGCTTGGCAAGCCAATTGTGTCGGTAGGTATTTAAGCCGCGCCAATCCATGCTATGTCTATAGTAGGTATATGTAATATAATAATAATATATAATTATAAAATGAATAATTCATATGATTATATGATATTACAAATGCGAAAGTGTGTCTGTCTGTCTGTTACCTCTTAACGCTTAAACCGATGGACCGATTTTGATGAAATTTGGTATGGAGATAGTTTGAGTCCCGGGAAAAGACGTAGGATAGTTTTTATCCCCAAAATAATCCCCTAAGAGGCTGAAATAGGGGTTGAAATTTTGTATGGAGCTACGATATAAACGAGACACACGGACGGAGTCGTGGGCAGAAGCTAGTGTAGGTAAGTAGAATTTAATCTAAAAGTTACATAAAAGCTTGTAAAATGGTGGCATTTAGATACCTACTATGAACGACATGTGTGACTGTAATAGCAATATATATAAAAGCACTATGGTGTGAGCGAGATGGCGCGCCGTTTTCGATTCTATTTTGCATTGACAAGCAATGTAAAGTAGATTTAGAAGAGTAACAATTTGTAGTAGTATAAGGGCAGTCAGGTCAGGTAGGTCCAACTTTGAGAAAGAGGTCAATCGTCGAATCCGACTCGGCTGGGCAGCGTTCGGGAAGCTACGCTATGGCACATCTTTTCGTCTAATATTCCGCAGTGTCTGAAGACGAGAGTCTTTGACCAGTGCGTGTTGCCAGTGATCACGTGTGGCACCGAAACGTGGTCGCTTCAGAAATCATAAGAAGCATCATAAGAAGGCTCAAAGTCACCCAAAGGGCAATGGAGAGAGGGCTATGCTCGGAGTTTCTCTGCGTGATCGCATCAGAAATGAGGCTATCCGCAGCATAACCAAGATAATCGATATAGCCCTAAGCCGCTAAAGTTAAGTGGCAGTGGGCGGGGCACATTGCACGTAGAACCGATGGCCGTTGAGGCGGAAAGGTTCTCGAGTGGCGACCACGTACCGGAAGGCGCGGCGTGGGTAGGCCCCCCACAAGTTGACTAATGGCCTGGTAACGATCGCAGGAATCCGATGGATGCGGGTGGCGCAGAACTGGTCATTATGGCACTCTTTGGGGGAGGCCTATGTCCAGCAATGGACGTCTTTCGACTGATATGATGATGATGATGATGCATCGTTTTATTAACTACTTAAACACTATTTGCAAGAGTGGTCGCCAACTAGCTAACAGGTGGTCGCAAACCGACTAAAGCGGTCGCTATCCAGCGAATTCGCTATTTTGAAACCTTTTCCATATTTTTTCCTAATCTATGGATGAAAGTGCTATATTTTATTGTAGGTTTCAAAACTTGACTATACTCAGAACCTATACGAATACCATCTATTATGTGTGTACATTGAATAGGTATACATTTACTAATCTAAAGTGAGCAACTCGGCTAAGTGGTCGCTAACCGGCGAAACGACCCTACATAATCTCAAATCTAGTACACCAATAACTCTCCTATTTCAAACAGAACACGAGGTATACTATATAAAAATCAAGTAGAGGTTCGTTATAGCTGGCGTATCTATAGGTACCGACGGTACCGTCAGTACATGAGTACAGTGTTTTGTTCGGCGCTCCAATGCAAGGACGTGTCATCAGCGCGGCGATCGCGCGGGAAAACATCGCGACGGGAAACTTTTAAAAAGTTAGAACCATAGACTAAAGCGGCCAGTTACTTCACGAATTGACATGTGTTTATTGTGAATGATTTTTAGTGTGCAGTTAAATGAGGTTTGTATTGTTTGTGGTTTTACTCTGTTTTTTGTAGTGCTAATTTTTAGGGTTCCGTAGCCAGATGGCAAAAAACGGAACCCTTATAGATTCGTCATGTCTGTCCGTCCGTATGTCACAGCCACTATTTTCCGAAACTAAAAGAGCTATACTGTTGAAACTTGGTAAGTAGATGTATTCTGTGAACCGCATTCAGATTTTCACACAAAAATCGAAAACAAACATTAAGTTTTAGGGTTCCCCATACACAGAACTGAAACTCATAATTTTTTTTTCATCAAACCCATACGTGTGGGGTATCTATGGATAGGTCTTCAAAAATGATATTAAGGTTTCTTTAAACATTGTTTCCTAAACTGAATAGTTTCCGCGAGAAGTGGTTAAATGTGTGTGCCCCCCCCCTGTAACTTCTAAAATAAGAGAATGATAAAACTAAAAAAATATATGATGTACATTACCATGCAAACTTCCACCGAAAATTGGTTTGAACGAGATCTAGTAAGTAGTTTTTTTTTAATACGTCATAAATCGTAAACCGCATTTTATTTTACGGAACCCATGTGCGAGTCCGACTCGCACTTGGCCGCTTTTTTTATTACTAGGGACACATTTGCTGTTAACTGTTAACAGGTTAACCTTATAAAAATTATATGCAATTCAAGCAGTAATTTTAAGTAAATGTAGCGGCACAAATTATAAGCGCCGACCTTGACCCCGGCATTAATCATAATATTTTCATGATCATATACATACTTTTCAAACTTAAATATTTTTTAATAGACTATAAAGAACTAATAAGTAAGTAATTTACAATAGCTCGCAATAAACCTTTACGTACCCGTCCTTGTATTGTCCATTTTAAAATAATTAATTCTTAAGGGGGTTCGATTGCCATACAAAACGTTATTTGACATTCGTAGGCTAACGGCGTGATATTTTAAGAAACTTATGTAACAAACTTTCATAAATTGGCTTCCCATTTGCGCCAAATTCCCCCTTTCCTAGAATAAACTTACATAAACTAGATTAATTTGAGAAATTGGTTTGTCACGTGATATTTTTGGAAAACAATTTTTCTCAAATTAATCTAGTTTATACAAGTTTATTCTAGGAAAGGGGGAATTTGGCGCAAATGGGAAGCCAATTGATGAAAGTTTGTTACATAAGTTTCTTAAAATATCACGCCGTTAGCCTGCGAATGTCAAATAACGCTTTGTATGGCAATCGAACCACCTTAACCCAGTTTCATTAACCTAGTCTAAGTTCAACACTTTAACAAATACGTGTACCATTGAACACTGTTCTTACTTGTTACCAATAGCATTTTGGACTATTATTGTAAACAATGTTTTATTTAATCAAACCATTCACATAGTAGCTCGGTGAATAACCTCTCACACTAACAAGGTAAGTAATTAAACATTAAAAGAGTTTTGCATAATGATGGATGGTGATTCCATTTGTGTCTAACAGGGGATTAAACGTTTTTATTATAATAATGGAGTCGGCGCGCGCCACTTGGGCCCACGCTTTAATTCTAATGAAGACAGGCAATTTAGTAAATAAATAGGTACTCAGAAATGCCTTCCGAGTTCCTTTAAATTGATTGAAACTATCAAAGAAACAGATACTTTTGTTGAAATAAGTGTTATCCACTTTATTTTAATGGCTATGTACGAAAATCATACAACATTTTTGAATATATTATGTGAAAGGCAACCTTACCGTACCTAACAAAAGCGATATTTTTGGTTTGCAAAATTTGAAAAAGCCATTTCGCAATTAGCGAATTTTGCATTATTGGTACGCCATCCAAATATTTGGCGCTCATTTAATTAGGATATTATAGTATATTCCTAAACCTAATTATCTTAAGTATTTCTTATATTATTCATAATACCAATTAATTTTGAGGTATATTTTTACAGAGCAAAGAATCTTGTTCGCAATAATTAACTTATATCCATTTCCATACCAAAGTTAGTTTAGTGAGATGAAGTTACCAAATAACTATGGTTTACTGCCTATGACGCAAACGCTGGGCACACATCGGCGCCATAAAACGCTTAACGGTCCCAAAAAGTCCAATTTCCAGACTCATGTCGAGTAACATACGGCTTTCTGGCCTAGTGTGGCAAAGTGTCCTGCGCGTCCCGATAAGCTTCATTATCGGATGGTTTAACGGGTCTGATTCGTGTGACTTTCCCATTGGGCGTGCATATAGGCCGACGTCGATAGTGCATTGAAAACTGCAGTTTTATTAGCGTGCGTAATTCCGCCGCGTTACGGTTTACATGACATAAAAAATACGGGCGATAATGAACGTACTCCTAGAAAAACATGTGTGTGCTTTATCAGGACGTTTTGACAAGAGTGTAGGTACTTTTCCTTTTATATCTAAATATTGTAATTATTTTTATTCAGAATCAAAAGTATTTTCATTGCATCAAGAAAGAGCGACTCTCATTTATTTCTACTAGTATCTTTTTCAGCTATTGACACCGGCCAGACACAAGTTAAGGCACGGAGGACAATATTTTGTTATTAATTCCGAGTAAGATATATTGTTAGGGTTCCGTACTCAAAGAGTAAAACGGGGCCCTATTACTAAGACTCCGCTGTCCGTCTGTCTGTCTGTCCGTCTGTCACCAGGCTGTATCTCATGAACCGTGATAGTTAGAAAGTTGAAAAGATGATGTATTTCTGTTGCCGCTATAACAACAAATACTAAAAAACAGAATTAAATTAATATATATATAGATAATGGTACGGAACCCTTCGTGCGCGATTCCGACTCGCACTTGGCCGGTTTTTTTTTAAATTCTTGCGCAAAAAACGAAAGGTACGCTTCTTATCACCCATCAAACATTACATATTAATATTTATATAGAGTCCGAATGAGTCCCAAGGCAAAGGACTCTCCCACTTCTTCCACTGCTCCTGGTTTTGAGATTATATGGCCAGTCCTTAATTTAAAAATAAATATACTGCTATATAAGTAGCTACGTATTTTTTTTTTTAAGAAAATACTATTTGCAATCTGGGCAGCTGCACTGTTCCATCTGAATCTCGCAGCGCACACTGGAACCCTATCAGCGACATCGATACGAATACATATATGTACCAGTGTGTAACCGCCATACGATAAATAAAGCAATTCAAAGTTTACTGTTTTCTAGGTTGCCTTTTTCCCAATTTCCCTTAGCGTTTATCCTGGTTGAATCCTAAGCTGGTTCTTCAGAGCCGGAACTCGCCTTTATGCCTGATTGTTACTAGAGCATTTTCAAAATATTCCTAATAACAGAATAAAAAGTTGGTGGCCAGTAACTCAATTAAATTTCTTTAGTTGCCGGTTATCGGCTACTCTACCGCCTAAATTACTGAACCATTTTTAAGCATAATTAATAAGCTAGCGGGTTCAGCACAGAAAGACGGACGTACCGTAATTGAAGAACATATAGAAAGGCCAATTAGGTACTTGTTAAGATTCCTTCACACGGCGCCGATTTAATTGAAAGTCCAGCCCTGTCTAAATACGGCGCGATGCTGGCAACATCATAGTTTCTCTGCTTTATTAGCCTGGTAACACTTTGTTACAAGGTTGTATAATTGCGCTTCTTGCTAGAGTTCACCCCTCTCATTTCGTTCAATCGGTCAAATGAACTAGTTTGCCGATAAATATATTTTTTCGGGTGTCTTTTAGAATGAGAATAAGAATGTTTTTATTGCCACCACCTTAATGTATGAAACAAAACCCAAGACAAAATAAGATAGTAAAACAAAAGAAAAAGTACAACAACATGAATTAAATCTAGTAAACTTTGGTGTGACAATGAGACCCGATCTCAGCTGGCGCTGGTTTTTAAATTAAGTTACCGTATCGAGTACAATACTCGTATTATGCGGTTACTGCTACTTTTTATAATTATTATTTTTGGTCGCATTCTTAACCAATTTAAACAAAAGAAAAAGTAAACAGGATTTAAAAAAAAAATTGAATGCAATAAATATAATAAGAAAGTAAAAATAGTCACAGGTCTATGTACGTACTGTTTGTTTATGTGTGTGTAAGAGTACGTGTTGTACGTTTTCATTTCTATCTTACCTACATACCTTATTTTTAACTCCCGACGCAAAAAGAGGGATGTTATACGTTTGACGTCTCGGTGTAAGTATATGTGTGGCTGTCTGTGGCATCGTAGCTCCTAAATGAATGGACCGATTTGAATGCGGTTAGTTATCCGAAAGCTGACGTGATCGAGATGGTTCTTAGTTACGTTTCAACAAAATCGGTTCCGCCGTTTTTGAGATATTGAACTTTCAAATGTAAATATCGGGAGTTTTTAAACTTTTCTAACTTTCTGTTAATTATATATGAGTTGCTTAACTTCAAACTCGGGTAAATCCAATTATGTAATTTTGTAAGATTTTGGTATGAAATAAAAGGGTAAAAAACTAGTTTTGTTATAATTTAATCGGTTTAGTATAGCTTTGTCTGGTTCAAATCGAAATCAGATAAATCCATATGACAGTTTTTTTCAAATGTAGGTAAGTCCATCCAAGCCAATCAGCGAAAGAAGTTTGTTCAACATGGCTGACAATTTCTAATCGTATTTTTTTCAAATCTAGATAAATCCAGGTCTGTTAAAAAATCAAAATTATACAAATCCACACTGAGTTTTTTCAAAGATAGATAAACTACAATCGATTATATCAAATGAAGGTAAATCCAATCTAAATTTGATTTTTTGTAAAGAATGGATGGTTTTAATGGTGAATTTGCCGAACAAGGACGGCTTTATTTAATGCTTTAGCCATAATAAAAAAATACTTTCAAATCACCGAATTAACGTTATTATCACTTTTTTTCAATTATCTCGGAAGTGGTTAGAGTGGATTTAACTGAGTTTGAAGTTAAGCGACTCAATTATACAAGTATCTTACATCCCGAGAAGAAGAATAGGAAGATTTGGATGCGAAGACGGCTGTGGAATACCCACCATAGAACACTAGATTCCTCTTCTTTTTTATGATATTGTATGAGTTAATATTGTAATGTTTAACGCAGTAAAAATAGATATTAAATAAATATGTCCATCATCTTACATCCCGTATTATTACTTGGATATCGTACATACCGCAGACAATAGTGGCGTTCGGTAGAGAGGATTTTTGTGACTCAATCCGGTGATATTGCAGAGGATGTTTACTCGTATTTGGCGATTTTTGGCTGTCTCTATTTGCTCCTTCACCCTCAGAAATAAAGATAAATGGATATCGCATTAGACCCTAGAAAAGTATATTTTTAAAAATGTGTCTAAAACTCGAGGATTAGTCACATTTTTGGCTATTGCAGATTTGTTTATTTGGAGATTTTTGACTGCTGTTTAGTGACAAGAACCCTCTTCTGACCGAAATTTATTTAGGTCAATAATTTTCGCTTTAGACCAATATAGAGTAGGTGATGTTTTTTTAAATGTGTCCAAAGCGCGAGAGCGTTAGCATTCCTAATAAATAGTTCTTAGTTCCGGACCGACTCAAGCTGATCTAAAGCCGTAAGTATTAATCGTAAATCAGTAATTTCCGAGTCTTACATTGCACGGTGTTGCCATGATAACTAGGTAGGTGTATAAATGTTGTTTAATTATCCTGCTAATAGATCATACTTATAAGTAGTTTTCGAACCAGACTTGACTGTAGAGATTTGCTGTTAAATTAACAGAAAGTATTTGTGTTATTGAATATCTGTCGCTCACACTCTTATAAAATAGGAACAAAAATCCTATATCGTTCTAGAGAACATTTTTAGAAGTTACCGAGAAATTCCCACATTACTGGTTCACAAGTTTGAGAATTTCTTATCCATCCAGGTGAAAGAAAATGATATGGCAAATTGGAAAGAAAAAAAACATTAAGTTTGGTTTAAAAAGGAAAACGGCTGGAGGTCAGTTCCGAACGCATTGTAAAGTGGCCTTTTTCAGAATACCTAAATATTAAATTTTGCAATACTGACGTACCTACTTTTTTACTTAGGAATTGCATTGATATAGTACATTACTTACCTAGGGCGGTTAAACAAAGAATGTCTCAGATCGCAGGTATTTGACGCCCGAGCCGATGGCAAGGGCGATAAATATGCGCTCTGAGGCTTTCTTTATTACCGCCCGTGGTAAGTACAAAATTTTACGTCTCTATCTGGCCAGGAAGTGGGGTTTCCCGCACGCATATCGTGCGGTAATTCCTACTTTATGGCCAGGTATGACGTAAAGACTTTTATGAACAAACTAGCTTCCCGCTCAGCTCCGCCTGCATATTACTAACAAATAACCCAGGATGAGCCACGTGATAAAATATAGCGTATATCTGAGGTGTAATCACGTAACGTTCCGAACGCGCGTCGGTACAATTTAACTGTCAATTTTCCACATAAAAAGTGACATTTAGACCTACCCGACGTTCGTACAATGCGTTACGTGATCGACCACCCATAGACTCGTGAAGTAATTTTTAAAATTGGATGAACATTTCTCGGAAAACCCCCTTTAACCCTTTTCTTGGCATCGTATCTCACAAGATACCTACACATTTGTTGATGCTCTATTTGCATTAATTTTTACAGACATTTTTTTTTGCTCTACAAGGCGCAAACGAAGCTCGAACACACCTTTTTTTTTTATTTGCCAAGAAAAGGGTTAAAACCTTAAACTTACATTTCTTAGACATTTAACTCTTTATTATTAGTATAAGTAGATTTGAAATGTCTCCCCTCGTACTTGTGAGTATACTTATTAAATTACGTACAACATAGAATTGAAAATAAAACAGGATTTTCAAATGCTTACGTTCAAATTCTATGACTGTTTCGTCTAGTTTAGTCAGCTACCTCTGTTTCAAGACTTAGGTATTAAATGTTAATATAAAAGTAAAACTCTTAGGAAAATTAAACCTAGAACCTAGGTCACCAAAAATCTATAGTAATACCTACAGCACTAACTCATTTAACTGTAAATATATTTAACGTTTCCCTCATTTATATTCCTATTTACATTTGACAAGCAACAAAAACAACACTTATTTGTATTGTTTCTCCATGTGTGGTCACTCATTGCTTTAGTTTTAGCCAAGAAATGTAAGCGTCATTAAAAAGTGAACTTTAATCTAAACAGATTAGAGTATAGATTGGTTGGTTTGGATTATGTTTAAATATACGCCGTACACTGACAGTAATTGGACAACAGCCAACTAGTAACTATCGTAATTAAGAAAAAAACCGTAACGAAGGCGAAGTCTCAATAAGGTGCTTGAAAAAGTACGGGAGCGGATTTTTGATTCAGATCCATATTTATTACTTTACGAGTACTTAATTGATGCGTCTTGTTTTTTCGTTGACGTTTAGATTTGTAATTTAGGCACTGGCACCTTGCCTAAGCGCATAGACTAAGAACCCACATTTTTTTCAAGTGATTTATATGATAAAACCTGTTTAAAAAAACACATTTTTTTTTAAAAAGAAAACCATTAATAGTACCATCATATTTACAAATAAACTAGAAAAGAGTTGCATTGCATTGCTTTAGCTTTGCGGGCGATCTATTTACAAACATCGTTCCGGTGATAACCCAATTAAATCCTTATCACTGTAGTAGATATTGTCTTTAGCACGCCGCTACGATTACGAAAGTTTGTCAATGAACGTGGTCGAAAAGGGGTTAAACGATTATGAGCCTTGTCACATGCGTATTTGGTAAAAGTTTAGCATGGATATAACAGTATTATATTTAGTTATAGCTTCTTTAAGATTATATGTGTGTAAATAGTTATTTATTTATTTCACCGTCTTGAATGAATAGCCAATGGGCATCTATTTAAAACCCTTTAACGGGCAAGACTAAAATTTATCCATAATTCAAGTCTCTTGATATTGCATAAAACTAAAAATTCTGCACCATAAAAAATACAAAAAGACTACTACGAAAATTTTAAGACAAAAATTACCACCTGTTAACAGGTGGTAATTTTTATCTTAAAATTTTCGATTTGCCCTATAAAGGGTACCAGCATGTCGATCACGTAACACGATTGTACTTGGGTAAATGGCAGTTGCTCGTCTTAACGTCTTGACCCTTTAATATTTTGGAAAATGTTATTTATTTAATACTAAGCATCACGAGTTCTTTCGACGATTAATGTAAAAAAGTGTCCCCAATTTTTTAGTCCGTTTTTCAATACAACCTTCTATGTGTCTGTAACAAAATGGACCTACGAAAATTCCATGAAAATTTACGGACATTTTTCACCTATCAGGATCGATATAGTCGAGTAGAAATAACGTAAAGTTTCCAAAATATGAATTAAAAGTTGGGAGTCCAATTAAATAAAAATAGGTAGGTACCCTAATATAAATGGGAAAGAACAAAGTTACGACTTGTATTACGAGTTACGAGTAGGTAATTTTCACAAAGCTTTACGGTATCAATTAGAATGTATCATGAACACTTGATAAGGTTATCGATCTCTGCTGTAATCGGTCACTGATACCAACTGACTCACTGTTATGCCTTGAAAGTAAAAACGGTTTCTAAACATTGAAACTTCGGTGGAGTTACGACGTTATAACTTTAAGTGTAATGTTATGAATCGCACATACGTGCGAACACGTTGTGTGATTGTTTGATATTGATACAAGGAATAATGCAAAATAACGCAATTCCATTTGAAACCTCATGACCAAATGGTACCTAAAGTTTAAATTGGTATGATTTATTCAAAATCAAATCAAAAATCAAAAAGCCTTTTATTTCTTTCAGAATTATGTTTACAAAGTAGTTATGTTAGTATCAAAAGTTGAGTAGTTAGTTATTTTTAATGTAAGTAAGTTAAGTTTTATAAAGAATATTAGGTAGTTTAAAATATTATAATTATTTTTGTTGCACTCATTATTCTGCAAGAACCCCTCTGCAGGTAAAGGCCTCCTCCAAAGTGAGTCAGTCTTCCCTGGACTTTGCTGTTTGTAACCAGTTTGGACCCGCTGTGTGTTTGATTTCATCCTCCCATCTGTTGCAAGGTCTCCCTTTATTTCTTTTGCCTACTGGCCCCCTCCATACTGTCACACTTTTTGTCCACCTCTGATCTTGAAGGCGTGCTACATGTCCGGCCCACTTCCATTTTAATGCAAGAGCTTGTGCCAGACCGTCTGTTGCTTTTGTGATGTTTCGTATTTTTGTATGTCTTATTTTACTATTTTTTTTTTATATTTAGCATACTGCGCTCCATTCCGCGTTGGCACGTAGTAATTTTATTTCTGACATTGCTGTTAAACTTCCACGTCTGACAAGCGTAGGTCAGGCATGGTATAAGGCATGAGTTCATAACCTTGGTCTTCAGGTGGATTGGCATGTTGCTCTTAAATATTTCCTTTAAGCTCCAGTACTTATTCCATGTTAGCTGTGCCCTGCGTTCAACTTCCTGTTAATTGCTTGATCTGTCGAAGCTTATTTGTTTGCCTAGATAAATATATTTTTCGGTATATTGAAGTGGCTCGACACCGACATAAATAAATAATAAATAAATATTTGCGGACAATCTTACACCAATCAACCTAGTCCCAAACTAAGCAAAGCTTGTACTATGGGTACTGGACGACGATATAGATACTTATATAGAAAAATAAATACTTAAATACATAGAAAACATCCATGACTCAGGAACAAATATTCGTGCTCATCACACAAATAAATGCCCTTACCGGGATTCGAACCCAGGACCTCTTGCTTCGTAGGCAGGGTCACTACCAACTAGGCTAAAGCGGTCGTCAAATATTTGTACGTTGGTGATGTTGGTCATTATCATAGTTTTAGAGAGGTTAATTTCTAGGCCAGCGAGCTTGCAAGCTTTATTTAATGACTCAACCATGTTCTGTAGTTCTTTTCCTTTCTCTGATATCAGCACCAAGTCGTCGGCAAAACGTAGGTGGCTTAAGTACTTTGTTTTTACTTTTATGCCGCATTATTTCCAGTCAAGCTTGCTTATTATTGACTCTAAAGTGGCTATAAATAGTATAGGTGATAGGGGGTCCCCCTGTCGTACACCTCTCTTTACAGGGAACCAAGAACCGGCTGCTTTTAGTTTAACTCTGCTTTTGCTGTTGCTATATATGCTTTTGATTACTCTTATATATTCGTGCTCCACATTTTGTGTTGGTAGAGTTTCCCAGATATAGTTGTGTGACACTGAATCGAATGCTTTTTTGTAATCGATATATGCCAAGTACAACGGTTTTTTTTTCTCACGGTATTTCTCAATAAGACGCTCGAGTGTGTGAATATGATCGATTGTAGAGAAGCCCTTTCTAAATCCTGCCTGTTGTTGGTTGACTCTTTTCTAGTGTAAAACTTATTTTTTTGGTCAGGATTGTAGAAAATAGCTTATATGTACTCGGGAATAGGCTTATTGGTCTATAGTTCCCTATATCCTTTGGGTCACCTTTTTTGTATAACAAAATGATGTTAGATTCGGACCATTGGGTAGGTGTCTCTCCAGATTCGAGGATGTAATTGAATAAATTTGTAAAGGGTACGGCTAGTATTGGGGCAGCTATTTTTAAAGTTTCGTTTGCTAGGTTGTCCGAACCCGGGCTTTTGTCTGGTTTTAGTTTGTTCAATGCCTCGATGACGTCCTTTTCTTCAATTTGGGAACTATTTCGTTTGTTACCTTCGCTTGTGGTATCATGGTTTTCGTGGCTGGTGTCTTTTGGCTCTTTCGCGCTGTATAGTTCCTTGTAGAACTCTGTTGCTATACTGAGGACGTCGCTGCGGATGTTTTTAGTTTGTTCACCTCGTTTTAGCTCTTCGATCCAAGTTTTATGTGGTTTCAACTCTTTGTATGCCTTTTTTGTGCTTCCAGTTTGGCGCAGGTGTTTTTCAGTAGTTTTATATCTGTAGTTAGCGTAGCGTAGTCTTGCTTTATGTATTTGCTAACAAGCTTATAAAGCGCCGAGATTTCGTTTCTCGTTGCTCTAGTTTTATTTTCACTTCTGGTCTTGTCTTCTTTTTAAAAGTTTTAGTGTGCGCTCCGACAATATTTTGTGGTTTTTCTTGGAGTTTTGTGCTTCTCGGCTGCATTTTGCAAGCTTGCGGTAATGAGTCTGATTAAGTTATCGTAGTATTTCTGGGATGAAGTAATATTTTGTGTGAACATTTGATCTCCCGATATGTAGGAGGTTAGGTATTCTTTGAACTTGGAGATTTCTTCTTTGCTTTTCATTGTGCTACTTTGACAGTTAGTATACTTTGTTCTGCTTTTCTTAAAATGTGTATCATATAGTATTGTAGCTCTTACTGGCCTATGATCTGAAGGGTAATTAATATTCAGTACTTCTATATTTTTAAACAGACTAGGTCGATTTGATAGCACGAAGTCGATTTCGTTTTTATAGGTCCCATCCGGTGATCGCCAGGTCCATTTATTTTTTGTTTTTTTTTGAAAAAAGTATTGATTTATTAATGAAGCCTTATTTTTAAAATGAGCATTGTTTTCATCATCGTCGCTTGATCGACTCGATTAATAAGTGTTTATTATATTATTTTTTTAGTACAATTCTCACTATTTAGCGATGGAAGACCTTGTGGCTCCAGTATTAGATCAACTTGATGACTCTATTTTTTTTCTGTCTGTCTGTCTGTCCGTCCGTCTGTCACCAGGCTGTATCTCAACAACCGTGATAGTTAGACAGTTGAAATTTTCGGAGATATGAAGTATTTCTGTTGCCGGTATACCTAACAACAAATACTAAAAAACACAATAAATTAAATAAAAAATCTTTTTTTTTTGTTTTTTACAATCTTACACAAATCGGTTTAGTCCCAAACTAAGCAAAGCTTGTACAATGGGTACTAGACGACGATAAACATACTTATATCAGATAAATAAATACTTAAATACATAGAAAACATCCATGACTCAGGAACAAATATTTGTGCTCATCACACAAATAAATGCCCCTACCAGGATTCGAACCCGGGACCTCGGGCTTCGTAGGCAGGGTCACTACGTCACTGGGTACTAACTAGGCTACAGGAGGCTCCCATACAACAAACGTGATTTTTTTGCCGTCTTTATAGATAATGGTACGGAACCCTTCGTGCGTGAGTCCGACTCGCACTTGGCCGGTTTTTTTTAATATAGACCAGGTACTATAGTTTTACCGAAATAGGATGGTAATAATCATGTCACCGTCACAATAGGTACTTCTCAAAATTATTCAAATTGGTTCACGGTACAGTGCTACATATTATTTGTTTATCCAGATGGCTAAAGCATATTTCACCGTTTGGAACACTGTTCTGTACAAAGGCAGTATGACACCATTGTTATCTAATACTGGTCATGGTGAAATGGTAATAAAAGTTTTGAGTAATATTTCAATTTTGTAAACACACTAAGAAATTTCAACACATAAATTTAATTCAGAGGCTAGTTTGATTCTGGTTTCCCAAAATGTTAGACGGTGCAGGGGACCGATTTTTGACTTTCGAGCGCTCGACTCTTTCACTCGAAAATTGACAAAAATGATGAAATGCTATTTTGAAAAAGGCATAGAAAATTTAAAAACGAGTGGTATCGACCACTCGCATTCTATTATATCGGTAGAAAGTAATTGCCTGCAATTTTGAGACTGTAATCGTATTTACTTTTATTTAATTTTCGAGCGCTCGTAAGTCAATCGTATTCTTATTCTTAAGAAATATAAAGTTCGTGTGGTCCGATCAGTAGGACTACGCGGAATTACAATTTCCTAATAGTCCGATAAATCGGAACAGCAGGAAAAAAAAATCCATGTCGTCCGATCGTAGGACTACGCGGAATTGCAAGTTCTTGTAGTCCGATTAATCGGACCAGCAGGAAAAAAAAGTTCATGTCGTCCGATCAATAGGACAAAGCAATCGGACCACGTGGCCACAGGGCAAAAATCGACCCCCTGGATAGAATCTGAAACAGTCAAACTTAAAAACAAATTGGTTTAGGTCCAAATTATGTGATAGCTTTATTTTTCAAGATTTCCGTTTCCTGATTGTGTGTAATCAAAAAATCCAGTTTTAAAGACTGATTTGAGCTGATACTTCACTCGTGTACCTAAATAAGCTGGGTATAAAATACCGTGATATTAAATCTGGTTTGTGATAAAAAACTTAAAAAAAAAAAATATTTAATCGTATGGCGATCTGTAGAATAGGCGAATATCCATGTGATATTTTTATACTTAGTAGCGCCTATTTCGCCGAAAGTGTTAAAAAACGCAATACTCGACAGTATGCATGAACTTGTTACAATATCGATGAGTGAGTAATTAGTGCACGGAAGGATATAATATATTATTGTCTAGTTAAGCCATCGTTGGTATTGATTCAAGTCAAATGGATTAAGGGAAAATTTACCGGCTTATCTTATTCTTGTACATACTGTCTCAGCCGTAGATGTAACATGTGTGTAATTTCACGCTTTAATTTAGTATTTTAAGTACTCTTTATTTAGGCATTTTCAGATTATTAACTCGTGTCAGTTGTGTGACGATAATTAAGCATAAAATTAATGTAAAAATTAACTAGCTTCACATTTAAGTAACGTAATTATTCACATCATTCATAATTGGAATCGAAAAAGTAAATTTTTAAACAAGCTAAATACATAATTGTCGTCACAAAACTGACACCTGAGTTAATTTTTGTTTGACGACTCACGCTAACTGGGTGCACAATAATTTGGAAATGCCCATTTAGATTATGCGGTTATTAATTACTTATCAAAGATATTAAATCTGGGGGCACGGCAGTGCCCCCGTCAAGACGAGCTAAGCGAAACGCAAGCTACTTTTTTTGAACCCTCATGACTTGGGTTTGGATTATAATCAAAATAAACAAAATTCTTGAGATCAATAATTGACTTATTAAACATAAACAGATTCAATTGCATAGCTCTTAAACTTTAGATTTTATTGATATCTAAAAAACGCCGATTTCGTCACTGACTCACTCACTCACTCACGTTGATCACCACAACTCCTAGAAAGCTGAAATTTGGTATGTAAGCTAGTATAAGTACTCAATCAACAAAAAAAACATAAAATTTGAACTTGTACGCCCCCACCCCTAAAAGAGGATGGAATTTTTTATTAGACTTCCGCAAATTTTGATGCTATAGCTATAGGGACTCCTTGTTATAAATAATAAAATACGTATTTTAAGATTTTTAGTAATGCTAAAAAGTAACGAACCGTCGCTTATTAACATCATAAATTCATACCGTATGCAAGCGCGAGAGTCTATGCGGCGACTAATAAAGCTATACTTTTTAGCCAAGATGTAGCATTTGTAGAGCGTGGGTGGGAGAGTTAAGCCGTGTGGAGTAGGAAGCTGGCGCTAAATACTTGCGATCTGATATCTTTTTTACAGGGAGTCTTGGCAATCCCTTTACATGTAATGTTTTTAGTGGGATACATTTATCACAACATTAGAGTTTTATAATTGCATCTACGGTAGTGACATCTACGTATTTGACATTGTGCACAATAGTATTTTATGCAACTGTAGTATGAGAAGGGTCTTACAACGCGAGTGGCGTGGGTTGCGTTGCGATGCGAGCCTTGGCGAGCATCGCAATTAAAGACACCACGATTGTTTTTAGACCAGTTATACACCGTTGCATACATTACTTTTTCTACGAATTTTTTTAAATAAATAGCAAAGTACAGAATAGACTTTTCAGGCAGCAAGATTTCTATTCATTCTTTTGCTACTCACGCAATTTGTTCAGAAGTGAAATTATTAATTTCTTCGGTCATTTTAACAGGAACGTACACCTTTGTCTTCACAAACACGAATAAAATCTTTATAGTTTAGGACTTTTCATTATGAACTGTATTTTGGTGGGATATCGGAAATGTGACACCTTTTTTTTTTTTTTTTTTTATTTATCCAAAATACTTATAAACTATTTACACATTATTTGAACAGCGAACGAAAACCGCGTACGGTTTATCTGTCGCCGTTGTCGCTCGTTTACAATTGATAGCTAAGAAAAGGGTAGTTTTACATAATTTGTGCTACGCTCGTGCGCGCATCGGTAGTTGGCAAGTACATATTTTTTGTGATGATTTTTATTTTGTGAGTATTATGAATAAGTTTCTGGAAAACATCATTTGGCCATTCGTTTAATATGTAAGGTAACAAATACTCCCACATTCTTTTTCCGTATGCATTGTTATACGGTGGCAATACGTATTTGGGTAAGGTACTTATGTTTCTCAAGTTTTGTGGCCTGTAACGTTTTTGAAGGTTGGGTAAATTTGAAATTTCATCACAGATTAGCATCATCTTAAATTTATCATATACATTTATAATTTTACAGTATCGAAATAGATAATTATCGTCGTTTTTATGCTTATTTCTAATAGAATTAGGTACAATAGTTTTTATCATTCTTAATTGTAGCTTATAGATATTGTCCAGGTAAGTTTTATAGGTTCTGCCATAGCTACTAAGGCTGTAACTAACAATGGATTCGGCTAGTGACATGTACAACATTCTGAGAGTATTAAATGGTAATTTATATTTTAGAAGTGATAGTTTGCATAAGATGGATCGTAGTTTGTTACAAATATGACTAATGTGGGGACCCCAATTGAATGTATTATCTATGACCAAACCGAGGTATGTATGCTTATCCACTATTTCCAGGTGTACACATTCACACGTACGCGTAGTACCTCTTGTTTATGGTTTGTTTGCGCTTGCCATCCGAACTAAACCGAATCAGGACCCGGACCGAATTCGAACTGTTTATTTTCATAAATAATACCAAGAATTTATAAAACACGTAATTTAACACACAATAGATGATGATTTATTATTATTGTAGTAAATAATTTATAATATACAAATGTTAAATCGTAAATATATACTTTTATTTTGAAATATTTGTTTATGAAGTTGGCACCACTGCAATAAAGGCCGATTAAACAGTGCTTTTATGAAAAATGTAAGAACCAAAAAAGTACGCTAAAGAGTGCGTTTTTGGGCCATAGAGCATAGAATTTTTCGACGACTTGTTATTGGACGGTACAGGAGTAGAAAAAAATGATAATGGCCCAGGACTAGGTTGATTTGCAATGCATCCCATTTCGTAATTGCAACATGAAATTCGCTAGTAGGACAAAGCAGTTAAGAACTGTTATGCAGCCCTTACTGACATCATAAAGGTAATGAGTTATTACTTAGGTGCTATTGTGCACAGTATTGTACTTAAGGTAATTCTGGGCTTCATCACTTTTGTGTCCAGTAATGTGGCACTTTGCTGCAATTATTGCTACAGTAGGCAATATATGGCGTTTGCACGTTGAATAAAATTTGGTTTAGGTTTCTATTATTGTCACAATATAACACAATGAGCTCACTTTGTGTCAATAGCATGCAAAAAAATACGAAAACAAGTCATTTTTTTAAGATTTAAAGTGCATTCGTAAAAAATCGTGATATTTCCAACAGACAATACAAATTGTTCAATGATAGGCGGACAACCTTGACCTTACAACTAGAAAGCATAAGAACCGATAAAAAACAAAACAGAACTACAAAATTCAATTACATGAACTCCTAATTCAAACTAATTCGATATGTTATAAATGATACGTCATTGATATACTCGTCGTAAAAACAAGTGAAGATTTATGATTGATACAGTACGCGTGTTATGTTAGGGTGTTCAAAACTATGAAAGAAATTTATTAAGACAAATCCCCAAGTGCTTCCGAACACATAAACAATGTGGGAAGATTAAAAACGTGTCAATATACAAATTGAAACGTCAGTAACGTTGATTTGTTATCGCGCCTCCAGGTTTGGCATTTATAACGGATAAACACCTGCAGAGTTCCAGTATAAATCTAACCGGGGAACATGTACATTTATAATGAACCTCAGGTTCAAGTTAAGCTAGGAGTGGTGAGTGAGTCGAGACGAGTTGTGAATTACACCAAGTCGGGTTGATCATCTAGTTAAATGCATGTAAATAAATTGGACCAGATATCTTTCATGGCATCTTTTGCTGTATTTGAATTCTCATACCGTAAGCAATATCTCTATTCTATTGCTTAATACATTAAATTACAAACCGTTTGTACATTATTAATAGGTTCATGCATCTTTAAGTTTAACTAGTTGTAACATTGGTATAATGTAATTGGTTCAAGTATTTATTATTTATTGCTCTTGCACTTTTTTCTTTTTCTTATACCTAGTCGGTTTTTCTTCTCTTGCTTTCTTCTACAGGTATTTTATTTATTATAAAGACTTGTTTTTTCTGACAGAAATTTGACATTCTGTTCTCGATTGAAAAGTAAAGTTTGCCAGCGGAGCGTTAAATGCCTACTAAAACATCGGATTTATTATATTTATAATTAAACAATGTTTGAGTAAGTTCGTAATTTTCTCAGCAATTAAATTAGCTTTAGGGTCAATGGAAAACATATTCGATCTCTATGGAGATGTGTCAGAGAAAAATTAAACAAATCGAATTTTGATTATTTCCTACAATAGATTATCATAATTGCCCCTGGCCATAAATTGTATTATAATGTTAATCATAGCAGTTTGATATGTCGGAGCCTACCAATAAATTTTAATATATGTGACTGTTACGAGAAATTACCATCTTATTAACCTCTTAAGTTTAGATTGGACGATAACAACGAATTAGTAAGAAGTTAGGGCCCGTTTTCAAAAAAAATATAACCTACTCTACAATGTTACAGACGTTTAAAAATAAAAATGCGAAAACACAAATTACGTAACAACAACTTCATGTAAGAAAACAATTGAAAATCTATCAAATATCTCTTTTCAATAAATCTTTATTATCAAACGAGAATGCTTTTGGTCCTATTGCATATATCTCTGTGTATACCTTTTACGGAAGAGACATTAATTTAATTAATAGAGAAAAAAATGCATTTTTCATACATACTCAAATAAAAATGTTCCAACCTTATGAATCACTGTTAAAATGTAGTCAATATCGCAGATTACGAAAGCGGTCAAGTCCAGGAATAGAATTTTCTCATCGCCATCAAGTTGTCCTGTGTCATCTGTCAGATCGGAACGTCTGGACAGTGTCAGCTAACGGGGACCAGCGTGTCCAAGTCACATACGGAGTAACAATTTATAAATTATATTTCTACCAATACTTAACGAGAAATATTTCAACTGAAAATTTCTGTTTTTTCGGAAACATAAAAAAGGTGAAGACGAGGCACATAATATTCTCATCACATTTAAGGCCTCCACACACCGGTCGCGGGCGCGGGTCGGGCGCGGGTCGGGCGCGGGCCCGCGCAAGTTGTAAAACATTGAAAATAAACTTCAAACACACATTGAACGCGAGCCCGCGTTCGATTCGGACTAATACTAGTAATATATTATAGTCTACTAATACAAGTTCGGAAGGGTGTTTGATTTTTTTTTTGAATATTTGTTACTCTGTAAGCCAAAAAGTACTAAACAGAATCCTAGATGATACTTAACAGTAATATAGCTTAAGAATAAGAATAATGTTTACAAAAAAATAACCTAAATATGTGAAGTTGTGTTTATCTCAATTTTTATGAAAATATCAGAAAAAGAGGGAAATTAAAAGAGCTAGTAAAAGACGTTTCCAAGGTGATAAAGTAATAATATAATAATAAAACTGAATACGTAGTAACGCTTTCGTTTAATGTTTCCGGTAGACCATTGTAAAGATTTCCGGTCGCAAACTGTTAAAACTAGGATACGTAGGCCACCATTAAATGTAATTAGTTACGAACACAATTCCAAGAAGTTCTGCAGTATATTTGTTTTTTTTGTATGTGAAGAAAGGGGTGATGTTACATTAATTTAGGTTCCAAACCACACCCTCCACGGTGCTACGATTTAAAATTTACGTTATTTAAATAATATAGGCAAGGGTTGAAAATAAAGGTTGGCACTACAAAGTATTTGAAGCAGTACCAAAAATATTTCGAGGGACACCTACTGAATACCATAAAATATGTTTTTCTACTCCTGTACCGTTATCTGTCATTTATATAGGCTGAAGCTCAAATACAATGACACGACTAATAAGTCTTCGAAAAATTCTATGATCTATGGCCCAAAAACGCACTCTTTAGCGTAGGTACTTTTTTGGTTCATACATTTGTTATAAAAGCACTGTTTAACTTTTTTTTGATCGGCCGCTATATTGCAGTGGTGCCAACTTCATATATACAAATATTTCGGAATAAAAGTATTTATTTACGATTTCACATTAGTAAATTATAAATTATTTACTACAATAATAATAAATCATCATCTATTGTGTGTTTAAATTACTTGTTTTTTTAAATTCTTGGTATTATTTATAAGAATAAACAGTTCGCATTCGGCCCGGGTCCGGATTCGGTTTGGTTCGGATGGCAAGTGCAAACAAATAAAAAAAAAACGGCCAAGTGCGAGTCGGACTCGCGCACGAAGGGTTCCGTACCATTATCAATAAAAATATTTATTTTATTTTGTTTTTAGTATTTGTTGTTATAGCGGCAACAGAAATACATCATCTGTGAAAATTTCAACTGAAACTATCACGGTATCAATGAGATACAGCTTGGTGACAGACAGACGGACGGACGGACGGACGGACGGACACCGGAGTCTTAGGAATAGGGTCCCGTTTTACTCTTTGAGTACGGAACCCTAAAAACATACCATAAGCAAGAAATGTCACATTTCCGATTTCCCACCAAAATACAGTTCGAAATGAAAAAGACTGGAGATGATAAACTATTAGTCCTAAACTATTAAGATTATATTCGTGTTTGTGAAGACAAAAGTGTACGTTCCTTTTAAAATGGTCGAAAAAATTAATAACTGCACTCCTGAAGTACTTAATTGCGTGAGTAGCAAAAGTACGAACTTGCTGCCTGAAAAGTTTAACTATTCTTTAGTCTGCTATTTATTTAAAATTTGTCGTAGAAATAGTATTGCATGCAACGGTGCATACCTAACTGATCTAAAAACGCTAGTGGCCTCTTTAATTGCGATGCGAGCCTTGGCGACCCACGCCACTCGCGTTTTAATAAGACCCTTCTTATACAACAGTTGCATAAAATACTATTATTACAAAATACATAGCAGTTAATTATTTGAAAACGGTTGTGTTCATTTGTCAATAAATGCAGTTATGTGTATTGATTGCATTTATTTATATTCATTAGGGCATGTTATTACTGAACACACGATGTTTAATAAACAACACAAATTTCTTAAAAATATTTATACTTAGGTAATCTTTAAAAAATACAATTTATAACAGCAATCACGTTTACTACTAGTCAGAACTAAATTGAAAAGTTTACATCAATTTAAGTGTTGTATGCCGTCAGGTATGAAATCGTAATACTTATAATAATATGCTATAAAAAGTTGTGATTCAACCGGACAAGGTGATCAAAAATTCTTGACTGCATTAGGTACATGTAAAATGAACTATAGTGAATCTTTTAAGACCGTTTTATTTCACAACAGCTTGATTTTATTTTTGAATTAGGAAATGATATGCTTTTCTGCGCTCGTTCTCTAAATATCAAAACTGAAAAATACTATGTTGCCGATTTACCCGATTTCTGAAATATGGAATTCCCAAAATACCAGACTTTCTATTTACCGTGTTTCTTTATATGTCGAATTGCCAAAGCAACTATTTCTCAAGACACTTTCCCATAATGATTCCCATTTCCATTGTGATTTCAAAATGTTATGTTTTTGGTTAGGGAACATGGTGTATTGAGAACATGGTATTTTATAAAATTGATATAAAAGGAACATAATATATAAAAATACTGGTATTGTGGGAATCTGATATTTTGATAAGCATGGATTTCGGCAATTCGATATTTTGCAATAAATGTTTTAAGGGAACGAGCGCTTTTCTGCAATCAAATCATGCGTATTGTTGACACTAATAAAAACAAAGTCTGGCCAATTTTACAAACCTTTGTGTCTATTTTGTAACATATCATATTAAGTGTGCGAAAAAACGTCACAAAACGGACATAAAAAATTAGAATACCAGAGAGAGAGACCAAAATAATAAGTCAATTCTTAATCATAAACTAAAAATGTAGAATTTAAAGTAAAAACGCCCCTAAACTGCAAAATATTTAATGTATGCAAGTAGGTAGTATACAAAAGGTACTACATGCAACGAACCCATTTAGAGATAAATGTCACTCGGGATTTCTGGGGGGTAAGGTTTGCCTTTTGATGGAGCCAGCCACACGAGTACAACTGTACAGAATAGATTTTACCGGAAAAAACCACGGTTGTAACATCTTTGCTTCTTAATAATCAACTAATTCGCTACAGGCACATTGAAAAATGTAATCCGTCGTCGTTTAATTTATCATTTCATGTAGCTGAAACAAATATGATACAGGTCAAAAGCAAGGGTCGGCACTCAGAAACCATTTATAGTTGACTGTATCCTAATCTACTAGGTAGATCTTCCCGTAGATAAAAATCACTAGTTCGCTGACAGTAACGGCCAGTTACATCCATGCACGATTTATAAGCTGTGTTATTTGTTTCATGTCAGGGTTTGATCGATCATTGGCAGTTCTTGAGATTTTTTTTATTTTTAGACGTGGCGTGCGTTCCTGTCCAGCCAGGCATTTGAAGTGTTAGCACTGTTAGCCAGCTTTATTAGATGTTGAATTTGGCTTTTATGTGTTTTAACGATTAATTCTACAGCATGGCTAATGGCTACACACCTTAATGCTACATTTGTGACAAATCATTTATTATTACGATAATGTCTCAGATCTTTCAAAGGCCAGACCAGAGCTGAAGCAACATTTCAGCACGCGCTAATCTGAATTCAATGTTATGTAATGATTTTATTACATTTTGGGGCGGCATGCATGGAATACCATAGAAAATACCATATGCAAGAATACTTCAGATACTTTTTCGTCAGGATTTAAAAGTCGATAATGTTAACTTATGTTGGGAATATAATTTGATATTTACCGTTAGCTTTTCGGTAAAGGAAACCTTCATACATCTGTGATGAAATTCAAAGGTGTTTGTGAAGTCCCCAACCCGCACTGGGCCAGCGTGGGGACTACTGCCAGGCCTTTTTTTTGTTGACGCATAGGAAATGCATTTATGCATCCTTCTGGAACCGGGGAAGGCCCACGGTGTATGTATGATTCGCCCTTATGAGGGAATATCCACTAAACCACTCTGCGGCGTCAACCAGCCAGATATGTGCCATTTTAAAAACTAATTTTAACTCGATCTTAAAGAGACGAACGGTGAAAAACGAGAGACAAGTGACAGTCAGGACGTATTGAGATAACTAGGAATCATCACTCTGCGTCCAAACGTATCGAGATCAGCTTAAAACGTCGATTTCCTTATCGCTATCGTATCGATATCGCTATCAGGAAATTTCTATGCAAATTGTTGTTTATCGGGAAAATGTTGAATTATTTCTATGAGACCGGTAAAACTTTACGGCACGCGCAAATTAATGTATATTCTATTTTATTATTTGATCCTTACTAACCAACTTTGCTTGAACTAAGGAAAGTCCCAGGTCTTCTTATTTTTTTATTTATTTCGCGTAAAACCTTTATTTATTTTAAGTGCCTATTAACTTTGCAACGCTTTATTAATGGTGGGCTGGTCTGGTTACATAAAAGCCGCGTTTTGTAGCATCTACATTAAATATACTATGTTTTGTAATTTTATTGATACTAAAAGTATGACATTTAATTTATTTTGATATGTGTAATTTAATAAATACACCATTACAATGAAACTAAACTAAAACTAAAATACATCTAAATAAAACTAAAATATATCTAAAAATGGCCCCTGCGGCGTGGTACCGAAGACCTGGCAGCATTTCCTCGCTGGATCGCCAGGCCGATGCGTTGACCGAGGAAACTGCCAGCTCTTTGGTCTCCCGTGGCGTCTCTGAGCCTCTTCGACATATCCTTAAAGAGGCTCAGAGCGCCAGGGCCCCACGGACCTATGGTTTTGACACCGAATTGAACAAAATTATACTCGGCGCCGAGACCACTGTATTTGCCCACCTTGGTTTTCTCAGCCGCCTCTGCCGCTGCCGCTGCCCTGACGGAGGTTCGGTGGAGATTAATCTTCGAAGTTTTAGTTTAATTTTAAGTACTTATCTCATTTTCTCTTTATCGGCGACTTCACTTGTTTACTAGTGGAGTAAAAAATAACACTAACGTTTCTAATTAGCATTAAATCTATATCATGAATAATTCTCCCATTTCCTCTCCTTGCAGATCGCTCCTGGGTGAATAATAAACGAAGAAACTGGACCACGATGGCATCTCACGAAGATGAAGATGAATATAAGATTATCTAATGGAAACCAAAACAATTAGTGTATCACCAGAAACTGTATTAACTTGGACCAAAAAATATTAAAACTACTTGATTTCTATATTTTTTCTGCGTGACTCAAGTGTCGTGATCCAAATCCAAATAACACTCAATTTACGTTATCTAAAATCAGACTTTTTTTGTGCGCACCCAAATGTACTTCATAAAGGTTTTTCCTATCAATAGTTTCGCCTATTCAAATATTGACAGTTCATAAAAACCCAGCTTACAATTTACCAAAGTTCAATCAACTATAAAGTGCTAAGTTGGTGTATGACTCAGTGTTTTTTTGACGTGCCATTGAAATAGTGATCCACTGTTATGGTGATACTTTTGTGAAACCGTGCCAACATGCCTTGTCAGGGGGCCCTTCTGTTCTGCGTCTTTGTAATGTAAGTACCGAACCGTTTTAGAAGCGATGGTAGAATTAACTTTTGGCAACCACGTCGTCTCTAAGCTTGTATAGGAATGAAGACTTCAATTTGATACATGATTGCCAGAAGTTGTTCTCGGTTAAATTCTTGCATGTACCCCTTTACACCCGGCTTATTTTGAATTGTTTTAATTTGATTCTTGAGCGTTTTTCAAAAAAAGTGTACAAAACAACTTTTTTTTCAAAATTCATTTATTTTTCTTACTCAGAATCTTTGATACTATCGATCCTCATACAAGAAAAAAAGTGTCCTAAATATTCCATTCCAGATCGTCACATTTTTGTATGCAGCCTTTTTTATTTATATGATCGTGACGCACTGGAAGAAAAAAATTACATAGTAAAATCTGGGACACTTTTTTTCTTGTATGAGGATCGTTAATATCAACGATTTTGAGTAAGAAAAACCAAAAAATTTCGAATTCTGAAAAAAAAAAGCTTTGTACACTTTTTTTGAAAAACGCCCTCTTATGTTTTTATTGTTTTTTTTATTCATATAGGTACTCACAGACTTTGACGATCTTTATTAATGAATTAACACGTAAATAAAAAATATGGAAACCATGCCGCTGGCGGGATTTTTAGACATTCTTTTTTATTGAGATTTCAGAATGTACCTACTTTAATTTCTGTATAACTTATTCTCTGTTGTTTTTTTTAATATTGTTTTGTTCAAACAAAATATTTTTATCTAATCTTTATCTTACATAGTCTTTATTTTATACAAGAATAACAATTAAAAAACAAGAAACAGAAATAAAACTTACAAAGTAACTAAACTATGTGAACCAAACTATAATTTTATTGTGTCATACATTCTTGGTTTTAGTACTTATACGAAATTTTAATAATATTTAATAATATGTAATATTAAAATTTTATCGAATCCAATAGAACCATTTATCAAAATACATAAAAATAAACAAAGAACATTTCTTCCCCGTCATATTTCCTACAAAATTTAATGATATCATACTTCAACCACTAATGATAACAAAATACCGATTTCATAAAAAAAATTACGAGCTCTTAACCCCCTATACACTTTGTCGTGTGCTTAGTATAAAAGGACCGATCATTTAAAAGTCGTTGAGTGATGGAATTAGAATTTAATGCTTGTTAAAGTCAACCGCGGGTTTAAAATTGAATTATGATAAATGGTGCCGATCTATAGTGATATAATAAACACGTACACGATCAATTGTAGAAACAACCATATGGACATACTTAAAAAGGGTCCATAATTACGTATGTATAGCGAGATTTATTTTATGGATTTACCGCTTATGAAGCTGCGTCTTATAAAATGGTAATAAAATGTAGGTACAAACTACGGTTGCTTTTCTATTAGTTGTTAATATTAAGGTTTAAATGCAAGCAGTCACAAATATAATTCTTTCGACGGATAAAGATGTTATGCCTTATAAAAGTACTTACTGTTTGCAAACTAAAACTTTGACAGTTGGTTCCAGTTTCGTGAGTCTTATGATCTAAATACTGAAGTAGAACTGAATGTTAACGAGGTATAATAATTTGACCGGTTAAACCCACTTGTAGTTCCGTAAAACCTCTTTCTGATTATTTATGCTTATACGTATTTCCCTTTTTAGGGTTCCGTACACAAAGAGTAAAACGGGACCCTATTACTAAGACTCCGCTGTCCGTCTGTCCGTCTGTTCGTCTGTCTGTCTGTCTGTCTGTCTGTCTGTCACCAGGCTGTATCTTAACAACAGTGATAGTTTGACAGCTGAAATTTTCACAGATGATGTATTTGTGTTGCGGCTATAACAACAAATACTTAAAACCAGAATAAATAAATAATTTTGTGTATATTTTTTTGTATATTTTTTTCTTATACAATCTTACTCAAATCAGCTTGGGACTAAGCTGATTTGTGCTAAGCAAAGCTTGTACAGTCAAAGAATTTAATTTCCTACCCACTTTGGACTTTGTCAAAGTGACGTAATCAATCAAAACGTAAGAGACTTCTTATGATTTTATTTACAGTGCCACTTTGAAATAGTCCTAAATGGGTAGGAAATTAAATTCTTTGACTGTACTATGGGTACTAGACGACGATAAACATACTTATATAGATAAATAAATACTTAAATACATAGAAAACATCCATGACTCAAGAACAAATATTTGTGCTCATCACACAAATAAATGCCCTAACCAGGATTCAAACCCGGGACCTCCGGCTTCGTAGGCAGGGTCACTACCAACTTGGCTACAGGAGGCTCCCATACAACAATCGTGATTTTTTGCTGTTTTTATAGATAATGGTACGGGACCCTTCGTGCGCGAGTCCGACTCGCACTTGGCCGGTTTTTTTTTCATAGTTTCTGCTTTTTACAATTTTGATGGACTCGCATGTCATCCGTGTAGAAGAGCGCGCTGCACTGATAAATCGATTGCATTTTAATTCAATTGCGTTCATTTTTACTGTCCAAGACAGTACATAATGTGTCTCACACTCTTTTTAGTTTTTGCCCGACTACGGCAGAGTCAAAAGAAAGGGATATATTTTTAGTAAGTAGGTACTATGTTTGTATTTACGTGTCTTCCAGCGTAGCATTTAAGGTACTGAACTGTTATTGATGAATGATGTGTCAATCGATTCGAAATTATGCTCCGAGAGACATAGGTTTTTTTTTCAGATACTTTTCCTTGGCCAGAATATGTTTGAACTCTTTATGCTTGTGAATTATGTTGTTGTTGTCGTTAATCTCGAATTAATTATTCTTATTCTTATAAGTATTCCATGTTTTTAGCTTAGTGGTTCAGACATGCGGCTGTCAAGCGGCGGTCGTGGGTTCGAATTCCGGCTCGTAACAGTTTTTCGGAACTTATGTACGGAATATTTACCGTTAGCTTTTCGGTTAAGGAAAAACAATAAGGTCTAGTTTTCCCTCTGGGTTGGAAGGTCAGATGGCAGTCGCTTTCGTTAAACTAGTGCCTATGCCAAATCTTGGGATTAGGTGGCAAAGCGGACCCCGGCTCCTTTAGGGGCACAACCGGGAATAGCGCTAGGAAGATGACGAGTTGATGACGTGTAATTCAGGTTATTATCTTTATGCCAAATAGCATCTTATTCGTACAGCCATTTTTACTAACAGACATCCAAACATCAAAAATTTCACATTTATAATATTACTAGGAAATACGAGTAGGATATAAGGATTACTTAGTTATACACATGCACGTCACGCGTCCAAAGAGCCTACACTATTTCCAGACGTTTACTGCAAATCCTTATTTATTGTATCAGATTAACATTTTAATTCCTCGCTGTTTAGAGTAGTTAATCTAAATTGCATAATTGCGTGGTGATATTTATGAATGGCTTCGACTCGTGTAGTTGTAGGCGGTCCGGATCGGCGGGTCCGGCCAATTCTATGTCAACACCAAGAACTTGTAAATTCACGGAGTTAGAGATTTGTATGCAAAGATTAACCACCATTCATAAATTTAACCTGGTTTATTGTAAAAAAAATAGCGTATTATTAAAAGGTAACGACTTAAAAACGATTATGTATAAGCATTTTTAGATATTTGTGAATAAATTCAACCATAAATATACGGTAATGTATGCGAAAAAGTAAATTATATGTTTAATAAAATAAATTCACGAATTTTTAAGATAAACGTCCTTATTAGTCAGTCAGGGGTATTAATACACGTACATAAAGAAGGACAAATATCTGTACAGGCCCCGTAGCATGGACGGCGTTATCACGCGACAAGTGACAGGATAAGCGCGTCGTCTCGTTCTATCGAAAGGTGTCAGCCAGGGACGGCTCTATCCTGTCACTTATCGCGTGATAACGCCATCTAGACCAATCAAATTAGCTTACCCTGGACATAATTCGTAAACTCGTTGTTTTTATTGTTTTATCGGATTTTACTATTCAGTATCAAATATTAATGAAATATATTAAGTAAAAAATCCGCGATCGTAACCGTAGTTAAAAAAAACACGAGTTAACGTACACTACCTAACTTTTTCCTAAAAGTAAAAAAGGTAACCAAGTACCTTGTTAGTATAACTTTGAGGTGCATTCAAATTCGATCACTTAATAGCAAAATTAAATAAATATTAAATAATATTATTATGGGACACAATCTTACACAAATCAACCTAGGCCCACGGTAAGCTCAGTAAGGCTTGTGTTGTGGGTACTAGGCGATGATATATATAATAGATAAATACATATAGATACTTATATACATATATAACATCCATAACTCAGGAACAAATATTCGTGATAAACACACAAATAAATGCCCTGACCGGGATTCGAACCTGGGACCTCCAGCTTCGTAGGCAGAGTCACTACCCACTGGGCTACGGAGGCCGTTAAATTAAACTGATATCAAATTCGCATATACGTTTTTTTTCACAGTTTTCCTCTGATCTCATTATCTAGACAAGCCAAAATGGTAACTATGATGTTTTTATCTGTTTAAGGTATATTGCGTCTTTTTAGACATTTAAGACAATAATTAAACATTTATTTTTAACGTTTTAATAATAATGTATATCTCAGTAATTATAAATAGTAACTATGAATTTTTTGTTTACTAATAGCCTTTTGTGTACGATAATCATGTTTTCATCAAAATTAAGCATGTTAATTTCACGCTTAAGAAATTGAAAATTTAATTGAAAATACTCGCGACCTTGTCGTGGAGTCAGATGCATGCGGTGGGTGCGAGGCGGGGAGAGAGTGGGGCGCCAGCGGGCGAGCGCACGGCGAACCCGTCTTAACGAGTTTATTTCAATTACGTGTTTTGCACCGACCGCGCCGTGTACAAATAAAACAAATATAACGGAATATCCTAATTGTAGGATTTTAGCTCTTATGAAAAATCACAGTTTGTCCCTTACGCCCTTTGAAAACTCTGGTCCAAAGGGCGTAAGGAACGATTGATTTGCTTTTATCATCGAAAACATAAGTAAACTCTTAACTGTTAAGTAAATGAAAGAGATGATGCCATGATCGTGGTTAGCATAAAAAAAAACCGGTCAAGTGCGAGTCAGACTCGCACACCGAGGGTTCCGGACCACCCCGTACAATAGAAACAGGTCGACTATAAACTGACACTCACTAAGTATGTATTTACATACTTAGTGCGTGTCAGTTTATACTGGACATCAAATTTTCAGTGATGTAACTAAAAATTTACGGTTTTCACAATTTTTCCTTTATTTGTGCTATAAATACTTCGTACCAAATTTCAAGATTCAGAGTTCACGGGATATGGGCATGGGCATTTCGTCCCTTACGCCCTTTGAGCCTACGGTAGTCGATATCCTTATTGGCAAAATTGAGCCGACACAGTTGGCCAGAACGCCAAAAAAAAAGAGAAGATATGCTTATCCACCCAGAGATAGGATAAATTTATTCGAATACGAATAACGTTTAAGAATAAATAGGATTATTCGCGAATGACGAATAAATATTTCGAATAATTATTCGCCAATATTTATTCGCATATAACTTCTTAATTCGCATAATCATTCGTAATGCTTTTCGGGAATAATATTTTGAACGAATATTGTAGGAATGCTTTTTAATAGAATATATCTGAAAAACGTAATATTTTCCTACAGACAGAACAGTGATACCTAGTTTCTAAATTTGTTAGAAAAAGGTTACCGCTTCATCAAGGATACCAAGTAACATCGCCGTGCATGGTGAAACGGATATTAATTGTAATTATTTCACCTGTTTTATTTTTACTATTTCGGCTTTACCACGGGTGAAAAAAAAACCGGTCAAGTGCGAGTCAGACTCGCGCACCGAGGGTTCCGGACCACCCCGTACAATAAAACCAAGTTCACTATAAACTGACACTCACTAAGTATGTATTCACATACTTAGTACGTGTCAGTATATACTGGACATGAAATTTTCAGTGATGTAACTAAAAATTTACGGTTTTCGCTATCTTTCCTTTATCTGTGCTATAGGGCGTTGCTTCGCACCAAATCTCAAGTTTCTGAGTTCACGGGAAGTAGGTTTTGATTCCTTTGCGGGTTTCGAAAACTTGCGGAAATTTGCGGCATAAACGGCTGTATCTTTTGATTGTGTTGGCTTAGAAGTTTGATTTTTTCACAGCTCCAAGAGACAGTAAACCTGAGTATTTGATATAAATTTCAGCTTAATTCATTTATTTGTTGCAGTATGGGTCTTACAAGATGTTACATATAAATACAGTTCCAGCATAACCCTGTTAGGGCACAGCAACATTAATATAAAAAAAATATTAATTCTAAAATAATGCATGCACACACTATGTACAGGAATTCAAACTTTAAATGATTGATACCTCCCACACGTTCCTGAGAAAAAGAGTATTGACAGACGGACGGACGGACAACAAAGTGATCCTATAAGGGTTCCGTTTTTCCATTTCGAGGCACGGAACCCTAAAAACACACAGATCAGAATATAACATGATAAAGTACATACAATGTACAATTACAGGTATATAGTTGAACAATCTAACATGCGTAATCGCCTCTAATAACATACATTGATCCAATTACAATTTCCATTAATTACGTCATTTCAAAACTGGGGGGGGGGGGGTCTATTGGATGACGGTATTCATTTTATGAGGCGGGTAGTGTCCATTTAGGAATTAACAGGATGATGATAGGAGGGGGGGTCAAGCATTGACAAAAGACAACCGGCTTAGTCCTGAGTCATGGATGTTTTCTGTGTATTTAAGTATTTATTTATCTATATAAGTATGTTTACCGTTCGTCTAGTACCCATAATACAAGCTTTGCTTAGTTTGGGACTAAGCCGATTTGTGTAAGATTGTAAAAGAAAAAAAAAACTGGTTTTTAGTATTTGTTGTTATAGCGGCAACAGAAATACATCATCTGTGAAAATTTCAGCTGTGTTACTATCACTGTTGTTGAGACACAGCCTGGTGACAGACAGACAGACAGACAGACTGACAGACTGACAGACAGACAGACAGACGGACAGCGGAGTCTTAGTAATAGTGTCCCGTTTTACTCCTTGAGTACGGAACCCTGAAAAAACAATGGTTCAGTTTCAATTGTTTTTTCGAGTTGTTGAGTCGCCGCTGAAGATGGAATTGTCCCGTAAAAAAATATTACGACTTTCAAAGTGGATTAACACAAAAACAATGTGGAGACCGGATGATTGCTGCTTTTAGTAATGAAACACCTTCAAAGACGACAATATACAGGTGGTATTCAGAATTTAAACGTGGCCGAGTATCCCTCACGGACGACGCGCGTGAAGGTCGACGAAAATCGGCAGTTATGCAAGAAAACGTCCACCTTATGAGTCAGCTGATAAAAGAAGACAGGCATGTGACATATCGGGAAATTCAAGAGTCTTTGCGGATTGGAATGAGTCAGATACAAATTATTTTACAGGAAGAATTAGGCGTGCGAAAGTTGTTTTCCCGTTGGATCCCGCACTTATTGTCTGACGAGCAGAAAACGACTCGTGTCAATTGGTGCCGCAAAACATTGAATAAATTCAACGGAGGAAGCTCAAATGCAGTTTTTAGTGTCGTATCAGGTGACGAGTCGTACGCATATGAGCCTTAAACTAAAAACCAATCTCGAGTATGGGGTAACGAAGACGAGCTTCAAGCCAACAAAAGTTATTCGCTCTCGCAGCAAGGCCAAGAAGATGGTGACTATGTTTGTCTCCAAATCGGGTCACGTGGCTACTATTCCACTTGAAGATCGTAGAACGGTCAAAGCCGATTGGTACACCAGTATTTGTTTGCCGATTGTCTTTGCTGAACTTAGGAAAAAAGGCCTAGTCGCCGCATCATCCTTCACCACGACAATGCCAGCCCTCACACTGCTCGTAAAACAAATGAGTACCTGGAAGGTGAAAAAGTCCAACTACTGGACCATCCTCCATACAGCCCTGACCTAAGTCCCAACGACTTTTTCACATTCCCCAAAATCAAGGATAAGTTGCGTGGTGGGCGCGGTGTTTCGGCGGCCGGCAGAAGCAGTGGAGGCTTTTAAAATTTTTATTGACTGGTTTGAACGCATGGAAAAGTGCATAAAATATAAAAGAGAATACTTTGAAAAACAATAAAAATACTTAAATCAATGTAACTGCATACTTTTATATATTCCCGAAACTTTCAGTTTGACCCTCGTAGTGACCCTGCCTGCGTAGCCGGAGGTCCCGGGTTCGAATCCCGGTAAGGGCATTTATTTGTGTGATGAGCACAAATATGTGCTCATGAGTCATGGATGTTTTCTATGTATTTATGTATTTATTTATCTATATAAGTATGTTTATCGTCGTCTAGTACCCATAGTAGTTTGCTTAGTTTGGGACTAAATCGATTTTTGTAAGATTGTATAAGAAAAAAAAAGAAAAAAAAATCTGTTTTTTAGTATTTGTTGTTATAGCGGCAACAGAAATACATCACCTGTGAAAATTTCAACTGTCTACCTATCACGGTTCGTGAGATACAGCCTGGTGACAGACGGACAGACAGACTGACGGACAGCGGAATCGTCCCGTTTTACTCTTTGAGTACGGAACCCTAAAAACGATGACGTAACATATGGACAATCCCACACACATGACATATTGAAACAAACCTGTTAAATGCCCCATGAAGCGACTCATTTAACTCACAAAAATATTGTTAATTAGTAGAAAAGGGTATTAATACTTGAAAATAGGTACACTTGTAGTGATCATGTTAAATTCGTGTACGTGTTACAACGAGCAACCGCATCCTTAAATATTATTCGTGGATTTATTGGAATGAAATGAGAATAAATCATTCGTCATTCGAAAGTGTAGACGAATAAATTATTCGCGAATAAATGTTTATTCGAATAAGAATCATTCCAACAATGCCCCTTTCTGCACCCACACAAGTAACATATTTTATTTAAATAATTCTATACAGAGGACTGAGCGCTTATAAATAGGTAATCGACATTCCACGACAATTATGTCTCATGCTGAACAATTTAGTTATTATCGATCTAATGAACACAATATTTCAATAAATCTCCACCATAGCCGAACCGTGGTAAACGCCACGTTCGTCTTTATAAACGTTTGACAATCATTGACCTATCCATAATAAATGAAGGCCGAAACGCAATGACAGCGGTGGCGAAGCGGCGGCGCGGCGCAGTGTAGAGGTGGTACCGTCTGTAATGTTCGATCTAATAAAGCCGAGAAAAAGCGTTCGGATCCTTTCAAATTAGCTCGAACATTACAAGTACCGCCTCCGCGCCACCCCGCGCCGCTTCGCCACAGCTGTCAGTGCGTTTCGGCCTTGAATGCCTTCGACTCGCGTCAGCACGGTCGGTAGTTGAGACGCAAAGCAATGACGTCCTTATTCTGCAAGAGATAAGGTTCATATTAAAACTTTAGTACGAAAAAATATGAATTAATTAATAATCGTGGATATTTTTTGTTTAATTTGTTTCTTATAGTACTAATAATATGTTGACAGCATAAATCAAACACTTTCCAAGTAGTTATGTATTTTGGTTTTCCAAAAACTAACAATATTTGTGATTTTAGAAATCCGCAAAGAGAATCTGTTTAATTTTTAATAATTTATCAACACACATAATATAACTATTCAGAATAATTTGTTAAATTGCAGTTATCTATAAATTCTGGTAAGATAATCCAGAAAATGTGTAACTTACTGAACTTTCTTTATTATTGATAGTCCCGGTTAATTAATTAGATTAATTTTGATTTCTTTAACTGGAATGCAAGCGTCATATCATAATAGAGGCACTTTTACAAAGTTACATATTATGATGCACTTATGAAATCAGAATTTGTTAAAAATTGAGATTTTTGCTTTTTTTACAATGACGCGGAACCCTAAAATGTTTAATTCTTTTTATTTTAACTATAACTAACAATACTTTACATCATAGAAAAAGAAAATTACAGTTATCGAATTATGTCCGGGTTTAGCTAATTTGATTGGTCTAATCCATGCTACGGGGCCAGGACTCTTTTGTCAATGTCATAAAGGCGTGTACTTACAGATATTATTTATGTCCTTATTTATGTACGTATATTAATACCCCTAACTGTACGTACTCAACCTCCTCCAAAAATCCTCTTAGTTCAAATGTAACCCACATTTCCTTGACATAAAATGCTCATGCCAAGTGCAACAGAAGCAGAAGTAACTAAGCGGGCAGGGTCTTCAAAATTACCTGCACACGACTTTATTCTTAAGAAATTAAGAGCGTGTGTGTAGGTCATTTTGAACAGCCGGCCAGCTTAGCTACTTCTGCTGCACAAGGACGGTAGCCTTATAAATTAAAAATATATAGTACTAGTAAAGATTAGCAGAAACATGGTTGGACCCAGTGATATAGGCAGGCTATGTTTTGATGAGATGCAGTGACTGAAATCTACTCCATAATATCTCATTACCAGCTCTGTGTCCCATGTCCCATTCACACTTTCCCAGCTTTTACGCTGATTACCATGAAGGGTGCCGGATTGCTCAAAATATTTATTGCCCCGTTTAAATCAATTGTGTAACTCAACGGAACGCATAAATAATTGGCCATTTAGATAATCGTTACTTTGCTAAACTAGATAAAGATTGAAAAGGCGATTAGTGCAACAAGGTTGCATTACGGGTGACGGTCAATGGAGTGGGTACTTGGGTCGAGTAATTTGTTTTAACTTTAGTGGAAAGACATGTGAGTTGTAGTTTGGGCTTTGTGAAATATGGGTTAGCCGAATCTTTTCTATGCTCCGCTAGGAAAACATAGTGCCCATCTTAAAAATAATTGTGTACCCAATTAGCGTGAGTCGTCAACCAAAATTTAACTCAGTGTCAGTTTTGTGAAGACCACTGAGCGTGATAAATTATGTGAAAATTAAATCGTTTTACATTTAAGTAACGTGCTTATGCATATCATTTAACAATTTTTTTTTCATATAAACTGAATGAATGAATGATTTATTTGATAAACACAACCACAACATTAAATACAAATGCTTAAAACTAGGAAAAAAATAAAAAGAAGTACAATGTTGAGGGTGGTCTCAAAAAGGAGTCCACTCAGCATGTGTCGGAGCATGGAAAACCCCGACGCTGATTTTCAGTGAATCCTTTACACAAATTACATGACACAATTAAAAGCAGATCTAAATACAAATATTACAGAAAGTGCAGTGCGCAGGTACCTACAGCTTGATTTTTGAAACAGGATAAATACATAATAGTGAAAAATATAAATAACTACGTAACAATCAATTATGTTCGACATATATAAAATGGATGTATGAATATAATATATAGACATAGACATAGACATAATTTAATGGTAATAACACATTATATATATAAAAATAAAAAAGTAGGTTTACATTTCATCGGCTAGCTAGACAGAAGACGACTGTGAATATTTAATTGTCATCACAAAACGGACACTGAATTAATTTTTGTTTGACGACTCATGCTATACACAAATATTTGAAAATGCTTAGTAACTTATTTTACGGTATTTTCACAATACTCATATTATTTTCACATGCATGTATAATAAAATTAATAAATGTATGTAATAATAATAATGTCGTGCAAGTCTATTCTCACCCACTACCATTGGTTGTATCGGTTCCATAGGGTAACCTATCGCAATCACTAAATTTAATTTCCCAACTGTATTTCCATTTCGGCAAAAAGTCAATTATCTTGAAAACCCAAAAGCTTTTCAATTTTTTTTAATACTAATCGCGTAGAACCCATTAGGTTGGGTTAGGTTTATTTTATAATCATCCTGAAAATGTTATGGTTTCAGAGAAAAACGGCTATTAGGACAAATGAAAATTCGGACAAATGATACAGTTGGGAAATTAAATTTAGTGATTTTGTGATTTAGTGATTCAGGTATTTCAAAGAAAATTTTCTTTGTAATTTTTTTGTAATAAAAAAAAATCCTTCGGATGGAAAGGATTAGCTGGACGGAGAGAAAGACCAACGAAGAAGTTTTAAGGATGGTAGATGAGAAAAGATGTTTGCTAGGATGTATTAGAAATAGGAGAGGCAAGATGGTGGGCCACCTAATACGGCACGACAGTTTCTTCCTAAACATCCTGGAGGGTAAAATTGAAGGCAAGAGAGGCAGAGGAAGGCCTAGACTAGACTAACATATTCTAGCCAAATAAAACAAAGCTGATGTCGAGTCATATGAGGAAGTCAAGAGGCTGGCAATGGACAGAGAAAAGTGGCGGTTACTCCACGGACAAGTAATGATGATGATGAAAAAAAAATCGTGACTTTTCCCGGGATAATATGTGGTAGTCTCTTTCACGCCTAATAGTGTGTAGTAAAAATAATTATTGTTAAGTATGTAAAAAAAACGGATGCACCCTGTCCTCTAGTTCTACCTTCATCATCATATCCGCTGAAAGTCGTCCACTGCTAAATAAATGAAATGAAATGAAATGAAATGAAAGCATTTATTTCGGACACACATCCAAAATAAAATTATATTATTATATCGAGCCCGTTATGTCCCACTGCTGAGCAAAGGCCTCCCCTCTCCCCTTCCATTCATCGCGGTCTTGAGCAATAACTGGCCAGTCTTTTAAAAAGGAGTCCAAGTTATCCCGCCATCGCCGACGAGGTCTACCGCGTCTCCGTTTTGAGTGTTGGGGCTTCCACTCCGTGGTCCCTTTGGCCCACAGCTCATTCGGCATGCGGTAGACGTGACCAGCCCAGTCCCACTTTAACTTGGCTGCCTTCCGAGCTACATCTTCTATTTGGGTTTTGGAGCGCAGCGTGGTGTTCCGGATGTGTAAATAAAATAAATAAATAAAAATAAAAAACATTTATTTCAGACCATACAGATCCATAGTTTTGTTAGTAAAATCTTACGTGTTATGTTAGTCTTGGGAACAAAAAATAAAATAAAGTAAGAAAATAAAAGCTTTAAAAAATACATAAAATTCTTAGGTTTTCTAACGAGAGTTGGCTATTGAGAGAGTGAAGAGAACACCAAGGCTACTTAACTCTCCCTATAGCCACCTCAACCCAAAACTTCATCATCGGGCAGTCGAGTCTTTCAGCCAACGCCCCGAGAAGACCGTTGCTGCTGCTGCGCACTCGCCTTAGCATGGAGGCGACTCTTTTTCTCCTAATGGCAAAAAAGTCATCGATTCGCGCTAAACATAGGCCTCCCCCAAAGAGTGCCACCCGCAGTTTTACCTTAATAGGTACTACTAGTATCTACCGTCAATTCATTAAGATTTAGTGCTTTCGGCTTACCGCACCCAGTATTGTCATCGGGTTTAGTAGCTCGTTCAGGTACTCGCCGATTCAATTGCAATTCCCAAATAGCACAATGACTTGACAAATGACTTGTTCCAGTGGCTCGCTGTTCGAGGAGTATGGTAATTGATTGCATTTCCTGTACATTTGGCTCCATTCATGAATGGGTATTGTTGGAATAGGACGGACTTGTCTCGGGGTACATGGTGAGTTTCTGGCTGCATAATAGAGATGGTGTGGCGGCCCCGGCCTCGTACCACTGGGTTTTTTGATAAACTTATGTACGAAATATCATTTGATATTTAACAGCGGCTTTTCGGTGAAGGAAACTATCGTGAGGAAACCGGTCTAATCTCAATAATGACTAATTTTCCCCCTGGGTTTGAAGGTCAGATGATTAGGTGCCTAAAGCGGACCCCGGGCTCGGTTGAACACTATATCGAGAAAAACGCTAGAATGATGATGAGTCTGGACACCAGTGGTGGAACGCCCATACAACCCGATACCCACCGGTTTGCCTAAAATATCTAATTAAGCAAGCCTAATATATACCTATATATACAGGGTGTTTCCTGTAACAGGAGCAATAAATTAAAACGAAGATTCCTTAGGTAATTAGTACTCATAATAACAATAACTTAATTTTCCAAAGTTCTTAAATTTAGAGAAAAATAGCAATTAAAGTTAAATTTAACAATCAATGGATGCCGACTATCGCAATATGATCGCTCAACGGTGGTTTAGTGTCGTGGTACCGGGGATGCTACTTCAGAAATAATCTTAAAACGATCGATAGTAAATTAACGGTTGCCCAGCGTGGCGGGTGTACATTGCTGGTTCGATTAATTGTGTAAGAAAATAACAGTGTTTTTTTTCTTCATTTTAATAATATTTATTTTATTTCAAAGTCAATTACACAGTTAGACAATAAATAAAAAGGTACAATGAGTGTTAATAATAATTTGTCATTTTAATTAATTAAAACCACTTGGACTTAATAACTGATTACTTAAGGGGTCTATATTTTAATTTATTGCTCCTGTTACAGGAAACACCCTGTATAACACTACTCTACTCTTTCATAACTTTTTTTGTTCCTGATTGCCGCAGCAGATAGCTGAAAACATAGATTCTCATTAATATAGTTCATTATCAACAGAGAGGATGTGTCTCGCAGCTTCTTTTCAGAGGCGCTGATGGTTGGCCAGTTATATCTACTCGTAAATTATATCAAATGGGAACTGACTAATCTTGTTAGTAGTTGGTAACTTTTTGGTCTCTATATCAAGTCAGACAAGACACTCACCAAAACGGATAATAGTCGTTATTGACTGATGGCACTTTTACAATAGAAACAAAAACATCAAGTATACAGACTGTCTACTCGTTCAGTGTGTTGCCATGCTAAATGATTGGACGTCAGTATTTTTATTTTTATTATTTGCAATACAAAGTGTCTAAGTAGGTACATTAAATCAAAGATTCGCCAAACTGCGAAGCAATCGATCGACGAGTAGAGGTATGACAGCATTCTCAGTACTTAGCATGCCAACAACCATTGAGGGTAGAATTCGAATATCGGTGATATATATTATTTTAGAGGAACTGATTGCCTTTTCGAAGTGGGTACCTTATACGTTCAGATTTTGATACATGTGATATAATGCCTTAAATCATTTGATACCTATTAAAGATAATAAATAGGCAGGTTACATACTGGTTATCACTTATTTCTAGGTATACCTGCCCACTATCTTTCGCGGCTTGAAGTAGATTTAATTTACCAAGTTGGCATTTTGACGGAGCGCCAGTTTAAAGATATTTATGTAGGAAAACGGCATAACGAAGCCCCTATTGTGTCTTTTGTTGCATAGAAAATGCATAGTTATTCTCAACAAATGCCACAAATTACACTAACATGCATAATTATAAACTATGCCAGCTCACTCCTTAAAGAGAAGTGTCGTGATAGTATTCGAATTATTTATAAACAGTATAATGTTATGTTACGTGGCGATACGTGTGGTCTTAGTTTGGCTCAAGTTCGAGGGTCAGGTTCAATGATATTTACTTCAAAGAATTCATTGCTGTTAGTACAATTGAGTTCGAAAATATATAATTATGTGCATGAACAAAGTGATTAAAAATATGTGTACACCACTTTATTGTTAAGATCGATGGCGGTCCCATTGTGTACCTATGCAAAGTTTCATGTTGTTATTCCAGCCCGCCGTTTCTAAATGGGAGCCAAACTACCTTTGTATGGGGAGCCGACTTGTGTCGAGCTTCCTGGGGACTCTTAACAAAATTAAACGTACTTATAACTTATAAATTATTTTGGGTTGTAAAAAGTGAATTGTTTTATATATTTTTTTTAAACAACAACGGTGGAAAACAAGCTTACGGCCTGATGTTAAGCAGTTACCGTGGCCTACGGACACTTATGACTCCAGAAGAATAAAAAGCGCGTTGCCGACCCTTTATTGGCAGATAGAGACATGCAGGTCCCTCACTCCCAACACAGTGCATCCTAGGAAACTCTGAATTTATAGTTCTCTTTTTAAATTTATGTTTTTTTAATTGTACTTTGACATGTTATATGAATTATTTTGAAATTTAATTTAATACTAATAGAATCCATATTGTAAGCTTGTTTTTGTACGCCAAAAGGCAAAACATAGTGATACTAACATTCTTATCTGAACACCACTGTAACCATGTACCCACTACACCTATACCTATGTTTAATAAATAAACACTTTTGAGTTTGAGTTTTTTTTGTAAAAATGTGTTCAAAGATTGATCAATGGTATGACAAGTCCATTTTCAACTTATTTAAGACAATTTTACAAGCTTTCTATTAACTTGCAATGCATGTACATACATAACTACTTAAGTATGTAGGTACGTAACTATGTTTATTCGGGTGGAATCTTGCACCTCAATTTTGAAGCAGATATCTTCAACCGATTCAGCTGAAATTTTGGGTAGAGCTAAAGTTTAGATGACAATTCAATATTATGGTACCATCGAGCTGATCTGATGATGGAGACAGAAGGTGGCCATGGGAATTCAGTACTTAACCGACGTAACCCCGTTGAGTTTTGGCTCGTTAATAGAATCGTCTCAATGAGTAGTTGATGCCGGCATACAGAAAAGTAAAGTCGGCAACAAATTACCTAAATAAATAAATAAATAATATAAGGGTTGTGGTACTCTTTGGGGGAGACCTTTGTCCAGCAGTGGACTCTTTTGGCTGACATGATGACGTTGATTGATTTGCTTAATAGAGACATTGATTTGGACGGACACACATTTTCAAAAATAAAAATTTGATTTTCAACGGCCAATTGACGGGCATTTCAAAAGATCGTATCACCTTCAGATAAATCATTCTACACCGAGATAAAGTAATTAACGACAGCTAAGAAAAATGTCTAGCGAAACATCTTAATTGTGCCCGCAAAAGCTCCTAAATCAATAAGCACATGGTCTGCTTTCGCTTGATTTAAGATTTAGTTCCTTGGTTCGATGTAGGTATAGAGAAGTATTTTCTACACTGATCATTCATGAACTTTATCTCGTTTAAATAAGGTCTAAAAACGGTCAGTTAATTGAGTCGTGGAATGGTATGACTCGCGTTCCGGTTCTGGCTATCGCGGCATATCGATACGTTTAAGTCGGATGATGCTCATCGATCAGTTTGAATCGATAGATGATATATCGATCAATGGCGGTGTTTATTGGGTAATTCGCGAGCTTATTAGCTTTTTTGATGATTGACGGATGGGGTCAAGAAAGATATAAATTAAATAGACACCTAAAATTTTTTATAAATCTTAACACGGGTGATAAGGAAACAGTTGGTTTTAAAGATGTTATCCGTCTAAAGCCTACCAATACGCATACAATACCTAGTAGTTAATTATGGAATCAACTGCTGTAGGAAATAGAATTGAACTGGTTTTGCTTTGGCATGTCGTTTCAGTAGGACTATGGATCCACAAAAAAAACGTGTTTTTTTGATGTTGGTGTTATATAGGCAAACCAACGCGTAATGTCATCGTAAAAACAATAAAAGATCCATGTTATCGCAATCACTAAATTTTACTTCCCAACTGTATCGTTTGTTTGAATTTTCATTTCGGCAAAAAGCCGTTTTTCTATGAAGCTATGACATTTTCGGTTCTCTATTGGAAGGCATAAAGTCATTTGTACTATTATTGTTACGCATAATTGCTTTTCGCCGAAATAGTGATGTGCATAATTCTCATTACGCATAATTATATACGTATAACATTAAAAAGCATAAATACTGAAAGCATAATCTTCATGAAGACTAAGTAATGTCAATAGCATAAGCACAAATAGGCATAATAATCAATTGGCATCATATCAAAATGCATAACAAAAAAAAGTTATGTACAAATGGCTCATATAGTAATAAAGTGATACCTATCTACCCGTTCAAAATCCCTGAAATTTAGATTTTAGCCTATGGTTTTCTTAGTAGTAAATTGCCTTGTTTTCATTAGTAGTAAGTTTTAATAAAAGGTTTTTCCGCTCTTTTATAAAAAAAAAACCTCGAAGACGAAAGCGGGAGCAAGGCTCCCGCTTCCATCTTTGCCACTAAGCCCCTGTTCCCTAGTACTTACAAAAACAATTTAATTACGAAATGGTATAAAATAATATTTATAAAGAAATAAAACTAAACTAAACCTATATTATAAACTAAAACTATAAAAAGTAAATGCCCCCCAGGTCGACGTCGTTGGCTATAGTGCCCAGAAGGCTGGCAGCGTTACCTCTTTGGATTGCTAGGCTAATCCTTTGGCCAAAATAGCTGCCAGCCCTCTGGTCTCCGGATGTTTGGATGAGCCGCTCCGAAAGTTCCTTATACAGGGCCTTCGCGCCCGGTCCCCACGGCCCCAGGGTTTCCACTCCAAACGGCGCAAACATGTAGCCCTCGCCGAGGACAGCATATTTGCGCCGCTTGTGTTGCTCTGCCGTGGTGGCCGCAGCTCCGGCTTTAGAGGAAATCGCCTGGAGATGGGACGGGGCTAGCGTATCCACACAGTACTTACGCTACGATCACTCTCATTGATTGATCTCAGAGAAAAGGGAGTCTTCGAGGTTATTTTTTTTTTATAAAATAGCGGAAAAACTAATAATATGACAATAACTAAACTGAGTTTTATTCATTTATAAAACTGAAATTATGGATTATGAGATAATGAGAGATATACCAAATAATTATTGGCCCAAACAATAGTATGCGTAATGTGTATTCGGCCAATAAAGATTAGGTCAACTGAAATTATGCTATTAGCGTAGTATGCCAAAAAAGTAGTAGACCAAAGTATTATTATGCGACAGTATTATTATGCCAATATAAATTATGCCAAATCAATTATGCGAAACTATATTAGTCAAAAAAAAATTATGCCAATGAAGGGGATCCCGACATTTTCATGATTATTATAAAATAAACCTAACCTAAGCCGAGAAAACTGGCTTTTTGCCGAAATGAAAATTCGGACAAACAATACAGTTGGAAAATGAAATTTAGTGATTGCAATAGGATACCATTTTTTACATTGGTGTCATGTGTTTTTTATAGTTGATAAAAAAGCTTGAATGGTTATTGATTTTTTGCTCCAATCAATAAAAAGACAGTTCCCAACACAGGAAAAAATAAATAAAATCATCAGCTAATCATCGAATGGCGAGCGAGTCAATCGATTTCGCATTGATTAAGTGACTATTAAAACCAGCGCCGGCGCCGCATGAATAGGTGATAAAATTATTAATTATAATTATTAAAGCTGAAGTGTACTTGATTAATGGAACCATGATAACACAGCAAGTTAACTCGCACAAGTTGGACGGTGTGGTGCTGTAAGGAACCAGCCTACGCTGATTCGGAAGATTGTGGAACAGGAATAGTCACTTTAGATGGCGAGATCGGTTATAACTATATCAAGTAAATGGAGCTGTGAATGTTATATTTAGGGACACATATCCTCCATTTAAATATTTTAGTCGCGTATAAAAGCTTTACAACTTTACAACGATAATCTCGTCTCAACGATTTTGAATTTGGAACCTTCGTTAATTCTACTATAGAGTTCAAAACTCGATTTCAATTTGTACTAACTAGAGAAATTCATGCGAAAGAAAGCTTAAGATCTTATCTTATCTTATCTAGGTGAGGGCCCTTTCGGATGCACTTCGACCCAGTGGGATCTTTTGTGCATTTGCTCTCTCCTTTATACCTGCTCCCAGGCTTGCTCCATCATTTCCACAAAGCGGATGATGCAGTTCGCCGGGAGCACCTTGAATTCCTTTGGTTGCGGGTAACCGTTACCAAAGTAGTTCATTCTTTGTCTGGCAAGGGCATGACATTCACACAATAAGTGTTCCATAGTCTCATCCTCCTCGCCACACATTCTACAGTCTAAACTATCAGATAGTCCCATCTTGGCCAAGAGATCCTTGACCCCGAAGTGACCAGTGAACATATAATTCTGAGTTGCTTCCTACTGGATTTCCAGAGTTTTCTGGTCCAGCCCGAGTCCACTCCTTCTATGAAGAGCTTAGAGTGCCTTAAGCCAGCCTCATTCCTCCACTCGTGTTGGTGTTTGGTTTTGGCGTAGGCTTTAAAGGCCGATATTATGGTCCCCTGCGAGAGTCCCACAAATGGTTCTGGACCTACAAAGTGATTTGTAGAGCCCCCTCTTGCAAGCTCATCTGCTCTTTCGTTGCCGATGAAGCCCTTGTGCCCTGGTATCCAAACTAGTTGCACCTTATTGTGCCTTCCAAGTCTGTTTAGTGCTTGGACGCCATTATAAATTAGTCTAGAGTCCACTTTCGGCGCCGTAAGCGCTTTAAGGGCCGCTTGACTGTCACTGAGTATATAGATAGTCCGCCCTTTGGTTCGCCTGTCTATATTCTCCTGTACACAAGCAATTATGGCGTATGTCTCCGCTTGGAAGACAGTTGCCAAACTACCCATGCTTACACTACTACTATAGTCATTTGCATAAATGCCTGCTCCCGTACCGGATCCCATGTTTGATCCGTCCGTGTACCATATACTGTCTTCGATACCAGACTTTGGTGGTTATAGACCTTCGGCCCACTCAGCCCTGGTTTGAACTTTTGTTGTGTAGTTCCTGTGGAATACATACTTGGGTAGCATTTTGTCGCTTCCCATGTTTGTTATTCTGTCTAAGAAACCATCAGTCTCCATGTTTGTGTGCTTAGCTTTCGGCTTGCTATCGCTCCACAGTCCAAGAGTTCTTAATCTGTAGAGCGATTTGCGCGCCTCTGACTTAATCACCATGTGAAGTGGTGGTAGGTCCAGTAGGACTTCTAGCGCCGCTGTAGGCGTGGTACGAAACGCCCCTGTTATAGCCATGCATGCCGTTCTCTGCACCTTTCTCAGGGCCTCTCTGCATGTGCTCATTAAAGTCCTTGGCCACCATACCAGGCTACCGTACAGTATTATAGGTCTCACCATCATGGTGTAGATCCACTTCAGTACCTTGGGGTTCAGTCCCCATGTTTTGCCATACGCTGATCTACACATTCCAAATACCCTCAGGGCCTTTGTAATGGTGAGATCTGTATGCTTCTTCCAGTTCAGTTCCTTATCCAGTGTGACACCTAGATATTTCACGTCATTGGACATTTCTAGTACCCTTCCGTACAGCTTTAACTGCTGTATTCCGCGAAGGGTCCTTTTCCTAGTAAAGGGTATTACTACAGTTTTGCCTGGATTAATGGATAATTGGTGACAGTCGCACCATCTCTCCACTTCCCTCAGTGCCTTGCTTAAGATAAAAATTATTTAGAAGTTAACAAGTGTACATATAAGAGTACAAGTATACGAAACATTAAGCAATCGAATAAAGGAGCTTGCGTGTTGACTGATTGACTAGAAACGTAACAAAAACATTAAAAAATACACAAAGCAGTCTCGAATAAACCCATCCTCGAGTCGGAAGAAGATAATAGTGTTAATTTCGTAAACGGCAGCGTTGTTTAATGGCCACAAAGGGTTCTGTGAACGTCTTTTTAACGTTCCCTCAACAGTACTTTCTATGGACGATATGCTGTAATCCGCTGCTAACGTGTGTCGACGCTTGTTATGAAGGTTTCTTTTCAAAAACACCTATTTTAACTACTGTATTTTTAAAATCCAACCTTCTTTCTTCACACGTAAGGTCGAATTAAGAAATGTATTAACAGGAGATACGATTTTTGTTGAATTTATGTGGCACTGATGGCAGTTAATTAGCCAATGATGTGGATTTTGTATTGTCCAGAAAATGATAGTCACTTATTTTAGTGAAGCTATGCGCATTTATGATGCAATTGATCTGTAAGAAGTTGCTTAAACGCAAGTATACCTACAAATATTTATTTGTTATTATTCGTCGTAAGTAGTTGCAATATAAAATCTGTCTTATAATCATAGTTATTTTCAGACAGACTCCTGAAATTATTGTATGCGAATGGACCTTGTGTAGTGCATACCTACAAGTGAAAAACAGTATTATAACACAAGTCAAAATTGTATGCCAAACTTTTGTTTGCCCAATGTTAGAATTAGCAACAATGTCTAAAAATCTTGCTGTTAAATATTCAACTTCTAATTAAGAGTATATTATATTTGTGATTGTGATTTGATTAGCTATAGAAAATTGTATTCATAGATTTTCATAAAGAAAATGTCAGTATTCAGCCTACAGAGTGAAAGAGGCCAATATAAAGAGTGTTTTTTTGAAATGGGACAGTATGGGGAAATCTAAAGGAGATAGAGGAAAAGTGTCCAAGGAGACATTAGGTGTTTTTTTTATGTAAACAAATTTGGCTCGTTAAAATTTTTGGTCAAGCGTGAGTTGTTCTTAAAAAATTATAAAGTTGGTCAAATTTTTTTTTGACGCGGGTTGGCTCTGTTTCATGTAAGAATTATTTCATTGTATTGAAAGAAAAAAATCTGAACAGCAGAAGTTGGTCAAATTTAATGAAAACTAATCTTCATACAATTGCAGTATTCGCCTTTTAATATTGTTACAATTTGACTGTAAATATTGATAAGACTACATTTATACAATTTGTTAATAGAAATGGCAATAAACGCCCACTAAATGTAACCTTTGAAGATCAGACCTTAACAGAATCCTGTAACACGAAATTTTTAGGCATATGGCTTGACGATGCATGTTCTTGGAGGGATCACACTAATAAATTATGCAATAAAATAAACTCCTTTGCATATGCGTTATGGAAACTTGCAAAAGTTAGCTCAAAGGAAACTGCAATACAGGCATATCACGGGTATGTTGGTTCCATTCTGAGATATGCCATCCTTCTTTGGGGTAATTCAAGCCATGCAAAACGAGTGCTAATATCGCAAAAACAATGCATCAGAGCTATTTACAACTTGGATATTCTCACATCCTGCAAACCGTTATTTAGAGAATTAAAAATATTAACTGTGCCTAGTATGTATATATATGAAATTTGTATATTTGTTAAACTTCATCCAGAATTTTTCAATAAAAAAAGTGACGTATGCAAATCTAATACGAGGTACCCAAATCGTCTTGCTATTCCGCCTATAAAGACTCAATTGTACGGCAAGAACGCATTTTGTATGGCGATTGGAATCTATAATAGGTTACATGATGACATTAAAGAATTACCATTTAACATATTCAAATCAAGACTGAGAAATTTTTTAATACAGGAATCGTTTTATACTGTAAATGAGTACTTTGACTATTATAAAAATTTGTATTAAGACTTAACTAATTTAATTTGAATTTTAATTGACATTATATTTATTGTGTAAATCCATTATGATTAATTTCTATTTCGTTAGGTATATTCAAATTTTTGCATGCCAGTTGCTGGTGAAATGTGTGTTTCTCTGTGATATATGTATACCATATTCTGTACCACGTTTTACGCAAAATAAATTAAAAAAAAAAAAAAAAAAAAAAAAAAAAAGTGCTTAGGCGTGTAAAAAAATATTTAAAATTATTCCATTTTTAAATTTCGATAATCGATAAGAGCTCCAGATGATTCAAAAGAAGAACATTTTTTTTAATCTTCGTAAACATCATGGCACGCGATAGTCTAGAAATTATAAAAAAAAGAATTCAAATTTGATTTTGATTTTTTTCTTATGGGGTTACCTTAAGGGTCGAATTTATGAATCCCGATACAACTCCGTACAAGAATTAAAAGATGCTGTTTACAACACTTTAAACACAATTCACCATAAGTCTCTGTTAAATGCAACTAGAAGTGTTTTGAAGCGTGCTCGTACCTGCATAAGACAAGACGGCGGCCACATCGAACATTTACTCAAGTAATAAACCAACTGTATGAAGATTAGTTTTCATTAAATTTGACCTACTTCTGCTGTTCAGATTTTTTTCTTTCCATACAATGAAATAATCCTTACATGAAACAGAGTCGACCTGCGTCAAAAAAAAAATTGACCAACTTTATAATTTTTTAAGAACAACTCACGCTTGACCAAAAATTTTAACGAGCCAAATTTGTTTACATAAAAAAAACACCTAATGTCTCCTTGGACACTTTTCCTCTATCTCCTTTAGATTCGGATTTCCCCATTCTGTCCCATTAAAAAAAAACACTCTGTATATAGTTGTCATAATATAATGTTACGACATACGCTAATTAGTCCAGGCAATGAACTGACAACTTGTATGGAAAAAATGACAAATTTGGAAATAATTTATAACAGCAGATTTTTTCTTTGTAATGGATATATTATCAACTAGCTGTTGCCCGCGACTTCGTCCGCGTAGAACTTTTTATCGTCTTAGAAAATGATTTCTCTGAATACAAAATTTGAACCCTCTTTTAGGGGATAATTAAAAAAAAAGTTGATGTTCATTTTCTAGTTTGTGAACAAACAGTCTAAAACCAAAGTTAAAAATCTCATACTTTAAAAATGCCTTGAAATACTCAAACTTTGAACCAATTTTAACACTCTTAGGGGATGAATTTGGAAAAACTCTGAAATCAGTTTTGTAGTCTTTTAACGTACAGAATAAGACCGAAGTTAAAAATCTCTTACTCACACTTTAAAATTTTATTGCTCGCCATTTAAAATTTGAACCCCCTTTTAAACCCCCTTAGAGGTTGAATTTTTCTAATCGCTGAAAGAACTTTTTTCGTAAACTTTTAAGTCTCTAGCTCAAAAAAAGTGTTGCCCATACAAAGCTTTCTTAACCCCCTTAGGGGTGGAATTTTCTAAAACTCTGAAAGTACTTTATTATTAATTTTAATAAGTAACATTTTGAATAGTTTTAAGTCTAGTAAAAAAAAAAGTTTTTCCCACACAACACTGGCTACCCTTCTTAAGGATCTTAAGAATCCCCTTAGGGATGGAGTTTTCTAAAACGCTGAAAGTTCTTTTTTAGTATTCTAATAAGTAATCTTTTTGCAAAGTTTTAAGTCTAACTCTAAAAAAAGTGTTGCTCCTTTTTAACCCTATTAGGGGTGGAATTTTCTAAAACGATTTGTGTTATTTTTTTGTGTTTTAATAAGTAATCTTTCTACAAAGTTTCAAGTCTCTAACTCAAAAACATAAACTTTCCCTGATAAAAACTTTGCACCCCTTTTTATCCCCCTTAGGGATAGAATTTTTCAAAACGCTGAAAGTCTTTTTTTTATATTTTTATAAGTAATATTTCTACAAAGTTTAAAGTGTCTAGCTCAGAAAAAGTGTTCCCCATACAAACCTTGCACCCTTTTTTAACCCCCTTAGGGAATGATTTTTGTAAAACGCCGAATGTAGTATTTTTCATGTTCTAATAAGTAATTTTTCGTCAAAATTTTAAGTCTCTATTAAAAAAAAATATGTTTTTCCCATACAAACTTTGCACCCTATTTTACCCCCTTAGGGGTGAAATTTTCCAAAACGCTGAAAGTACTTTCTTTGTATTTAAATAATCTTTCTACAAAGTTTTAGGACTCTAGCTAAAAAAAATAGTTTCCCACATACAAACTTTGCACCCCTATTTTAGCCCCCTATTTTTAGGGGTAGAATTTTCTAAAACGCTGAAAGTACTTAATTTGTATTCTGATGACTAATCTTTCTACAAAGTTTTAAGTCTCTATTTAAAAAAAATATTGTTTCCCCCATACAAAATTTGCACCCCTATTTTACCCCCTTAGGGGTAGATTTTTTTAAAACACTGAATCTAGGTACTTTATTTGTATTCTAATGAATAATTTCTCTACAAAGTTTTAAGTCTCTATTTAAAAAAAAGTAGTTTTTCCCATACAAACTTTGCACTCTATTTTACCCCTTTAGGGGTAGAATTTTCTGAAACCCTGAAAGTTCTTTATTTGTATTCTAATGACTGATCTTTCTACAAAGTTTTAAGTCTCTATTTAAAAAAAAATGTTTCCCCCATACAAACTTTGCACCCCCATTTTACCCCCTTAGGGGTAGAGTTTTCAAAAATCCCTTTTTATCCCTAGCCCACGTTATAAAAGCAACATACTGTGCAAAAATCAACTCTCTAAGATTAGTAGTTTCGGCTGTGCGTTGATGAGTGAGTGAGTGAGTGATTGAGTGAATAAGTCAGTCAGGACATCATTTATTATGTATAAATAGATAGAAGATAATGAAACTCCCATTCAAATATCTCAAAAAATTATGAAGCTACATCCGTTTTAATGTCGCTTGTTAGAGTGAGAAAACGATGAGGGACTGTGACGTCAATATACTCGAGCGTCATAGTAAAAAACAATCGTTTCATATGAAGGTGCGTTTTGCGGAAAAGGGACAGAACATACCCCCTCTTAAAACTTTGGACTCTTATAACTTAATCATTACCTATATAACCTCTTGCTTTGTTTTTTTCTCCATTTGACTATATTTATTTTAAATTCTTTTTCGAGAAAATACATTATGATTATTTACCATATTTTCGATTCCTGAGCTATAACCACGAACTTCGGAATTCGAAAATATTCGGGTATCTCTATCTCTATCGCACTAACCATACTCGAGTGACAGGGATGCAAATAAATGAACATTGAGTATCGGTTTTCGTGGTAGCGCCGCAGGTACTTTGGCTGAATGCGCCGAGCGCCTGCCATTGTAGACCAATCAAATTAGCTAAACCCGGACATAATTCGATAACTGTAATTTTCTTTTTCTATGATGTAAAGTATTGTTAGTTATAGCTATAATAAAAATAATTAAACATTTTAGGGTTCCGCGTCGCTGTAAAAAAACCAAAAATCTAAATTTTTTACAAATTCTGATTTCATAAGTGCAGCATAATATGTAACTTTGTAAAAGTGCCTCTATTATGATAGGATGCTTGCATTTCAGTTAAACAAATCAAAATTAAACTAATTAATCAACCGGGACTATCATTAAGAAAGAAAGTTCAGTAAATTACACATTTTCTGGCTTATCTTACCAGAAATTATAGATAACTACAATTTTACAATTTATTCTGAATAGTATTTTATGTGTGTTGATAAATTATAAAAAATTAAACAGATACTCTTTGCGGAATTCTAAAGTCACAAATATTGGTAGTTTTTGGAAAACCAAAATACATAACTACTTGTAAAGTGTTTGATTTATCCTGTCAACATATTATTAGTACTATAAGAAACAAATTAAACAAAAAATATCCACGATTATTAATTAATTCATATTTTTTCTTACTTAAGTTTTAATATGAACGTTATATCTTGCAGAATAAGGCCGTCATTGCTTTGTGCCTCAACTACCGACCGTGCTGTGGCGAGTCGCAGGCATTCAAGGCCAAAACGCACAAACAGCGGTGGCGAAGCGGCGCGGGGCGGCGCGGAGGCGTTACTTGTAATGTTCGAGCTAATATGAAAGGATCCGAACGCTTTTTTCCCGGCCGGTATTCTGTGCGGACGCTTTCGTATTAGAGAAGAACATTACAGCCGGTACCACCTCCACGCTGCGCCGCGCCGCTTCGCCACCGCTGTCAATGCGTTTCGGCCTTCATTTATTATGGGTAGGTCAATGATTGTCAAACATTTATAAACACGAACGTGGCGTGCACCACGGTTCGGCTAGGGTGGAGATTTATTGAAATATTGTGTTCATTATATCGATAATAACTAAATTGTTCAGCATGAGACATAATTGTCGTGGAATCTCGATTACCTATTTATAAGCGCTCAGTTTTCTGTACATAATTATTTAAATAAAATATGTTACTTATGTGGGTGCAGAAAGGGGCTTTATTCGAATGATTCTTTATTCGAATAAACATTTATTCGTCACTAATTTATTCGCGAATAATTTATTCGTCTACACTTTCGAATGAAGAATGATTTATTCTCATTTCATTCGAATAAATAGATACCACGAATATATAATTAAATAAATACATAGAAAACATCTATGACTCAGGAACAAATAATTGTGCTCATCACACAAATGCCCTTACCGGGATTCGAACCCGGGACCTCCGGCTACGTAGGCAGGGTCAATTTGTTCAAATTGAAATGGCATAAAATTACGATACCAACAATGTAATCAACATGCCTATTGACCTTCAAATAGCGCGGCAAGGAGTACTAGACGGCCTTACCTTATACATCACGGGAAGACCGTCTACTCGCCGAGTTTTAAAAAAACCTAATTTTTTGCATAAGTTTTAGTTATTTTGTCAATTTGTTAAAGCGACATTGTAAAATATAATATGTATCATCCTATAAGTCTAGGCCGTTTATCCTGGAATAAATAATAACATTGTATAATCCGATCAAACATAACTTTAAATAAAGTATTGCCCACATTGACCTTAATCAAAACCTACAGGGTACTTCCCGTGAACTCAGAAACTTGAAATTTGGTGCGAAGCAACGCCTTATAGAACAGTTAAGGAAAACATTGCGAAAACCGTAAATTATTAGTTACATCACTGAAAATTTAATGTGCAGTATAAACTGACACGCATTAAGTATGTGAATACATACTTAGTGAGTGTCAGTTTATAGTGGACTTGTTTCTATTGTATAGGGTGGTCTGGAACCCTCGGTGCACGAGTCTGACTCGCACTTCACAGGTTTTTTTTGTCACCCGTGGTAAAGCCGAAATAGAAAAAATAAAACAGGTGAAATAATTACAATTAATATCCGTTTCACCTTTGCACGGCGATGTTAATTGGTACCCTTGATTAAGCGGTCACCTCTTTCTAACAAATTTTAAAACTAGGTATCACTGTTCTGTCTGTATTAGGATATTACGTTTTTGAGATATATTTCATTAAAAAGCATTCCTACAATATTAGGCGGATTACAGTGAGGCCAAATCGTATAGGCCGATAAGTCTGTCGTCATTTTTCCTCAAAACATTGGAGAAGTTGGTAGATAGACACATAAGGGATGGCCCACTAAGGAGACATCCGCTGCACGAACTGCAATGTGCATATCAGCCAGGAAAGTCAACGGAAACGGCACTTCATCTGGTAACAACCAAGGCTGAACAGGCTATAGAGAATAAAGAACTATGTCTGGCGGCTTTCTTAGACGTGGAGGGAGCGTTTGATCGTACCACGTATAATGCTATTAGCGAAGCAGCTGCAAAACATGGTATAGAGCCGACCATATGTAAATGGATAGGCAACATGCTAAATGGCAGACTGATAAAGTCATCTCTTTTAGGGGATGAGATAATGGCCACGGCCACAAAGGGATGTCCACAAGGTGGGGTACTTTCACCAACTCTATGGAGTTTGGTGGTGAACTCACTCTTGATAGAAATCAATAAAGGTCCCATCCACACGGTAGGATATGCTGATGATTTAGTGATACTGGTTAATGGGAAATTCCCAAGTACGGTATCAGAAATCATGAACAAGGCACTGAGGGAAGTGGAGAGATGGTGCGACTGTCACCAATTATCCATTAATCCAGGCAAAACTGTAGTAATACCCTTTACTAGGAAAAGGACCCTTCGCGGAATACAGCAGTTAAAGCTGTACGGAAGGGTACTAGAAATGTCCAATGACGTGAAATATCTAGGAGTCACACTGGATAAGGAACTGAACTGGAAGAAGCATACAGATCTCACCATTACAAAGGCCCTGAGGGTATTTGGAATGTGTAGATCAGCGTATGGCAAAACATGGGGACTGAACCCCAAGGTACTGAAGTGGATCTATACCATGATGGTGAGACCCATAATACTGTACGGTAGCCTGGTATGGTGGCCAAGGACTTTAATGAGCACATGCAGAGAGGCCCTGAGAAAGGTGCAGAGAACGGCATGCATGGCTATAACAGGGGCGTTTCGTACCACGCCTACAGCGGCGCTAGAAGTCCTACTGGACCTACCGCCACTTCACATGGTGATTAAGTCAGAGGCGCGCAAATCGCTCTACAGATTAAGAACTCTTGGACTGTGGAGCGATAGCAAGCCGAAAACTAAGCACACAAACATGGAGACTGATGGTTTCTTAGACAGAATAACAAACATGGGAAGCGACAAAATGCTACCCAAGTATGTATTCCACAGGAACTACACAACAAAAGTTCCAACCAGGGCTGAGTGGGCCGAAGGTCTAGAACCACCAAAGTCTGGTATCGAAGACAGTATATGGTACACGGACGGATCAAAAATGGGATCCGGTACGGGAGCAGGCATTTATGCAAATGACTACAGTAGTAGTGTAAGCATGGGTAGTTTGGCAACTGTCTTCCAAGCGGAGACATACGCCATAATTGCTTGTGTACAGGAGAATATAGACAGGCGAACCAAAGGGCGGACTATCTATATACTCAGTGACAGTCAAGCGGCCCTTAAAGCGCTTACGGCGCCGAAAGTGGACTCTAGACTAATTTATAATGGCGTCCAAGCACTAAACAGACTTGGAAGGCACAATAAGGTGCAACTAGTTTGGATACCAGGGCACAAGGGCTTCATCGGCAACGAAAGAGCAGATGAGCTTGCAAGAGGGGGCTCTACAAATCACTTTGTAGGTCCAGAACCATTTGTGGGACTCTCGCAGGGGACCATAATATCGGCCTTTAAAGCCTACGCCAAAACCAAACACCAACACGAGTGGAGGAATGAGGCTGGCTTAAGGCACTCTAAGCTCTTCATAGAAGGAGTGGACTCGGGCTGGACCAGAAAACTCTGGAAATCCAGTAGGAAGCAACTCAGAATCATATCTGGGGTGTTCACTGGTCACTTCGGGGTCAAGGATCTCTTGGCCAAGATGGGACTATCTGATAGTTTAGACTGTAGAATGTGTGGCGAGGAGGATGAGACTATGGAACACTTATTGTGTGAATGTCATGCCCTTGCCAGACAAAGAATGAACTACTTTGGTAACGGTTACCCGCAACCAAAGGAATTCAAGGTGCTCCCGGCGAACTGCATCATCCGTTTTGTGGAAATGATGGAGCAAGCCTGGGAGCAGGTATAAAGGAGAGAGCAAATGCACAAAAGATCCCACTGGGTCGAAGTGCATCCGAAAGGGCCCTCACCTAGATAAGATAAGATAAGATTCCTACAATATTCGTTAAAAATTATATTCCCGAAAAGCATTACGAATGGTTATGCGAATAAAGAAGTTATTCGCGAATAATCCTATTTATTCTTAAACGTTATTCGTATTCGAATAAATTTTGCCCATCTCTGGGTGGGTGGCAATAAGCATATCGACTACCGTAGGCTCAAAGGGCGTAAGGGACAAAATATCGAAAATGAGCTAAAATGCAGTCATACTCAGTTTTTTTCTCTCTATCGGTTGGTATAGATAACGTCCCGATAGCTTGAAAAAATTGTCCGTTACAACCATGAAAAATATTGCGTTGATACTCAATTTTACCGAGCATTTTTGTCATATCCAATCAAATAAGAAACGTCTCTGATACATTTTGTCGTAACTCTCAGTTCATTGTACGATACGCCATTTTGCTTTGTGAACTTTTGCACAAATGTGTCTGTTACACCAAAATACTCTTGTTTTAAATATTAAATAAGTCTGGATACGCTAATTTGTAATTTCATAAATCGAATAATTCTTAGCTTTAACTTATTAGGGTTCCGTACCTCGAAAGGAAAAAACGGAACCCTTATAGGATCACTTTGTTGTCCGTCCGTCCGTCCATCAGTCTGTCAAAACCCTTTTTCTCAGGAACGCGTGGAGGTATCCAGCTGAAATTTATATGAAATACTCAAGTCTACTGTCTCTTGGAGCTGTGAAAAAAACAAACGTCTAAGCCAACGAAATCAAAAAATACAGGCGTTTAATTTCCGCAAATTGTCAAAACCCGCAAGGGAATCAAAACCTAAAGGGTACTTCCCGTGAACTCTGAATCTTGAAATTTAGTACGAAGCATTTATAGCACATAACTAATGGAATAAGTTTTTGTCAAAAATTTCATTTTTAGTACAAGCTTTTATTGCCGACTGTACTTTTCTGCATACCATCATTAACTACACATTAAGACTATTCTAACGAGCCTAAACTCGATGGGGTTGTGACGTTTTATTGCGGATTTCCTATGGCCAACTTCCTGCTCCAGCATCAGATTAGCTCCAAATCATCATAATATTGTATTGTCATGCGATATACATATGCAAGCAAAATTTCAGCTCAATTGGATAACGGGAAGTGACTGAAAAATGGATTACAAATTTTGACGGACAACTTACATACATACGAACAGTGCAAGTTAATATTAAGCTTGTAAAAATTGCGAAAACCGTACATTTTTAGTTACATCACTGAAAATTTGATGTCCAGTATAAACTGACACGCACTAAGTATGTGAATACGTACTTAGTGAAATCCTACAATTAGGATATTCCATTATATGTATTTGTTTTATTTGTACACGGCGCGGTCGGTGCAAAACACGTAATTGAAATAAACTCGTTATGACGTGTTCGCCGTGCGCTCACCCGCTGGCGCCCCACACTCTCCCCGCCTCGCACCCACCGCATGCACCTGGCTCCACTACAAGGTCGCGAGTATTTTCAATAAAATTTTCAATATCTTAAGCGTGAAATGAACATGCTTAATTTTGATGAAAACATGATTATCGTACACAAAAAGCTATTAGTAAACAAAAATTTCATAGTTACTATTTATAACTACCGAGAAATACATTATTATTAAAACGTTAAAAATAAATGATTAATTTTCGTCTTAAATGTCTAAAAACACTCAATATAGCTTAAACAGATAAAAATATCATAGTTACCATTTTGGCTTGTCTAGATAATGAGATCAGAGGAAAACTGTGAAAAAAAACGTATATGCGAATTTCATTTCAGTTTAATTTTTCTATTAAGTGAGCGCATTTTAATGCACCTCAAAGTTATACTAACAAGGTATTTGGTTACCTTTTTTACTTTTAGGAAAAAGTTAGGTAGTGTACGTTAACTCGTGTTTTTTTTAAATACGGTTACGATCGCGGATTTTTTACCTAATATATTTGATAAATATATGATACTGAATAGTAAAATCCGATAAAACAATAAAAACAACGAGTTTACGAATTATGTCCAGGGTAAGCTAATTTGATTGGTCTATTGTCATTCAAAAAAAACAAATTCGTGTTAATTATATTGTTCAAATTTGTTGATTTCATTTATTGAAATTACGACATAAAACGACATTTGCGCATATAAGTTCTCATATCAGAATCGAATGTTTTTTTATGGTTTATATTTTAGCATTTGTCTCGTAAAGGTCTATCGTAGACGGGATTTAAATTATTAATAAGTGAAAGGCAAAGCAATTCCGCCATTTTGACGAAAATTTGACGGTTCTTATAGCTGACAGTTGGAGCAGCGTTTGATTTCAATAAAAATAAATGAAAAATTAAATGAAGTCGTATATTTTGGAAAATTAATTAACTGTCGCAGTCGGATAAAAACTATCCTAAGTTGCAGCTAGAATAATAATGTACCTATATAAAATGTTTCATATTTTTCCGTTCATGGGATGCTGAGAACATTCGAACCGCGCAAAGCTTAGTTTCAAACTGGCTGATTCTTTTTTTAATTTAGAGATTTATTATAAGTGGAGATTAAATAGTTACCTAGCGACAAAATCCAACAAAATTTCAGACATCAAAAAAATGATAACTTAACTAGCTTTTGAAAAGTGAGAAAAAATATTAATAAATGGTTTTATCTTTATTTTGGTTCATTTACATTTGCTCTATAATATTCAAGATAAATAATAAAAAAAAACAATTCATGCTTTATTTAAATCTATTTAAATACTTCCGGATGGAAAGTTTGTTGGATTCTTGTATAAAGCATCTTAGAATAATGTTTAAAAATTATATACAGAAAAAAAAAGCTATTATAAATTAATGTTTTTCAAAACCGTATTTTGCCTAGAGTAAATAAGCTAATCAGTTTACGACTTCCGAATTGTTTTGCAAGGACTCGTCGACTCGTATGAAAAATACTACAGTAGCTTGTTTTGTGATCGGATGGTCCCATGTTCCCATTTGCCCGCCGTGTCACTTTATTATACATTTTGCGGCTCGCGCGGTTCTTCCATATATTTACAAAAAACGGAGGCGGAGCCGCGGGATTAAATATAGAGGCATCTAGTTCCCTACACGACAACCACAAGTCCAGGCAAAGCTTAAGATGGCAAGCTGCTGGGAAAATAAAGACCAGGTCACCCTCGCACCACTTGGAGACGCACATTCGACAAAGATGCTGCCTCAACGAGCCTTGGCTAGAAGGATGTTGAGGTTGCCGCCAAGGACAGAAACAGATGGAAGACCCTTCCAAGAAAAGTCCCTGATGAGGGATAAGAGTTCCTTTCATACAAATTTACAAAGCCACACCCTCACAGACTTTACCTTTTTATTATTATAGACTTGCTTGGCTGCCCGAATGGCTTAGCCAACGTTATTACACGGAACTGGATTTGGGTCTGGTTTTGGGACCTTTTGCCCTAGTTCTCATGTTGGCCTAGTGGGGATTTTACTTCATTCATACACTTTGTGCAAACTAAATATTGTGGTTGTCGTATGCACAGATTCTAAATGAGTAGTCCTGGTCAGGGTTAAGATATAACAAAATGATTTTATGTTCTGTTAAGAATAGATTATTCTTTTGATTCAGGAAACAATAACTTAACTACCCATGTGTAAATCAGTACCTTTACAGACATACATTTAAAGCCAACCGTTTCACCCATATAAATCATAAACAAAATTATGCTCTAACCTTTGATCTCAGAATAAAGAAGATTCGATACGGTATTATAAAGTCACATAATTTTCGTACCACGCTGTGCTTCGGAGTATAACTTTGGCATTATTACCCATCCTGGCATTTAGGATCGGTAACACCACCAAGGTATCTTCTAAAGAGCGTATCTTGAAAGGAGGCATAGTCAGATATAACATTTTAAGTACGAGGATGACAAATCTTGGTAATAATAATGACGGTTATGTCGAAGTACGGTCAATATTTCGCTATGGTTCTATACGCTATGCAAAGCCGATGGATAAATTTAATGATGAAGACTGTTTAGCTTAGACAATGTTTTGACAATGGATTTTTTAATGAAATTGTCTATTTTATTAACCTAACTAAATGGTACTGAATCTTAAATAAATAAATATTTGAGGACAGATCAAAAGTTTGTTCTTGTTTTGCACGAATGGCTTACAGCACGGCTATCACAAGACGGCCCGCGAGTTCTCTCTATTTTTCTCACACTATACCTCACTTTTTAAGTTTTCTAATAAGAGAGACGGATAGCCAGAGAAAAACCGAGACCCCCACTATTGGTCTCTCATGGATGAGGGAACTGGTATAGACCTCTGTAGCCTAGTTGGTAGTGACCCTGCCTACGAAGCCGGAGGTCCCGGGTTCGAATACCGGTAAGGGCATTTATTTGTGTGATGAGCGCGAATATTTGTTCCTGAGTCATGGATGTTTTCTATGTATTTAAGTATTTATTTATCTGATATAAGTATGTTTATCGTTGTCTAGTACCCATAGTACAAGCTTTGCTTAGTTTGGGACTAGGTCGATTTGTGTAAGATTGTCCCCAAATATTTATATTTATTGATGTATTTATAGGCCACTTAGTAGGAAAGGAACCCAATTAGTCCAGGCAATGAACTGACAACTTGTATGGAAAAAATGACGAATTGGGAAATAATTTATAATAGCAGATTTTTTCTTTGTAATGGATACATTATCAATTAAATAGTTACCTAACGACAAAATCCAACAAAATTTCAGACATCAAACAAATTATAACTTAACTAGCTTCTGAAAAGTCGGAAAAAATATGAATAAATAATTTTATCTTTATTTTGGTTCATTTTCATTTGCTTTATAATATTCAAGATAAATAATTAAATAAAAAACAATTCATGATTTATTTAAATCTATATAAATACTTCCGGATGGAAAGTTTGTTGGATTCTTGAATAAAGCATCTTAGAATAATGTTTTAAAATGATGTAAAGAAAAAAAACGCTATTATAAATTAATATTTTTCAAAACCGTATTTTGCCTGGAGTAAATCCTGTCAAGCTGGTGTAGATAAAAAAAACCGGTCAAGTACGAGTCGGACTCGCGCACGAAGGGTTCCGTACCATTATCAATAAAAAGAATTATTTTATTTTGTTTTTATCTCTTTTTTTTTGTTGTTATAGCGGCAACATAATATACATATAATATACATAATACATCATCTGTGAAAATTTCAACTGGAACTATCACGGTATCAGTGAGATACAGCCTGGTGACAGACAGACGGACGGACGGAAAGCGGAGTCTTAGTAATAGGGTCCCGTTTTACTCTTTTGAGTCCGGAACCCTAAAAAATAAATGTACCTACCCTTTAAGTAATGATTGCCAGGATCATACAGGGTGGAATTTCATAAACTGTACATAATAAAAGGAGAAAATTTTCAGCCAATTTCATCGGTGAAACGGTGTTTTTTTTTTTTCTAGTCATTAGTTTTTTTTTACAGAATTTTGAAAATTTTTGTAAAAACTCGGGTAATACACCTAATTCAGACGGTATAACTTTTGATCCAATGGTCCTAAAATGAAAATAAAAAATGCAGAGTATTACCAAGGGACAGGTTAATAATTCTTAATAACAATAGAAAACCAACTAGAAGAGAAAATCCGCAAAAAAAATTATTGTTTTTGAAAAATGGCTACAAAAATTACGAATTTTAAAAGAAAAACACAATTTGCTGAAAAAAACGCAGATTTAGTTACCACTTTTTTTGCTTAGTATTAAACCTCACTTAATGCCGATTCTAAAACCGTTTTTAAACTGTCTCAGACTTTGAAAAATACCACGCAAATGGGTACGTAAATCAAACCATAATTTTATTAATTTTAATCCTCTTAAAATCCTTAATGACCGTTTGTTCACAGGTAGTTGAAGGGTGTTATTGGGTTTTAGGTGGAAATAACAAATTACGTACTTAGTATTAATCCTCACTTAATGCCGATTCTAAAACCGTTTTTAAACTGTCTCAGACTTTGAAAAATACCACGCTAATGGGTACGTAAATCAAACCATAATTTTATTAATTTTAATCCTCTTAAAATCCTTAATGACCGCTTGTTCCCAGGTAGTTGAAGGGTGTTTTTGGGTTGAAGGTGGAGATAACATGAGGGGTATAAAGGCATTGGGTCAACTATTCAGTCGCTCGCAAATCGCAATTGCTTGTCTTTGCTCGCCACTTCTTTGATTACTCCAGTACTTGTTCAGTTTGAATCATCATGCCCCGCTTACGAGAGTTTTCGCCGTTACAAATAGCCAACATGCACTATTATTATGGATTGTGCCATGGATCTGCAAGAGCTGCGTGTATCGCCTATTTGGAGCAGTATCCTAATGACGTTCCAAGACCTGCTGCTCGCCACTTTCAAGAAGTTCATCGCCGGTTGTGCAATATTGGCCTGGGATACGGTGGCCGAGATCGCCGAGAGCCAGGAAACATAATTGATGTTGCCATAGAAGAAGCAGTTCTCAGAGACTTGTACGCGGACCCAACCACGAGTCTAAGACGCTTGGCATTGAGGCACGGAATCTCAAAATTCTCTGTCTGGAAAATTTTGAAGAAGGAAGGACTGCATCCATTTCATTATCAACGGGTACAAAATTTGCAAATTGGCGATGCCCGCGTTAGGTGTGTTATGTCGACTTGGATACTTGGCAATATCAGAAGGGATCCGGAATTTACTAGAAGAATTTTATGGATGGACGAAGCAAGATTTACTCATACGGGAATAACTAACTTAAGAAATTTACACACATGGGCTCACGATAATCCAAACCTAGTAAGACCATCTAATTTTCAAGACCAATTCTCCATAAACGTTTGGGCAGCGGTACTCGACGATCAATTGATTGGACCAGTCTTCTTACCGAATACTTTGAACGCCGACAGATTTTTACTGTTACTGAGAGACGAGCTCCCAGAGCTTTTGGAAGATGTGATGTTAAATGTGAGACAACGCCTGTTTCTCCAAATGGATGGATGCCCAGCTCATTGGGCATTAAGAGTTCGACATTTTTTAAATGAGCAATATCCCAATAGGTGGATCGGCCGAGACGGCCCCGTTGGATGGCCTGCAAGATCGCCTGATATGACGCCGTTGGATTATTTTCTTTGGGGTGATATGAAGCAACGGGTATATCACAGAATCGTCAATACCGAAGCAGAATTGCACGACAGAATTTTAAATGCAGCACAAGAAATAAAAAATAATCCGGGAATGATTCGACGGGCTACGCAACAAATTCAAGCTCGGGCCACATTGTGCCTTCAAGAAAGAGGAGGTCATTTTGAACAATTAATACCATACAGGGAACGCTCTTTTCAACACTAGAATAAGTTTTTTCTTTAATAAAAGTTTATCAATCGAATTTATGACTTTTAATTAAAATACATGATTTTATTTACGCAATTTTTAGGACTACTTTTCTTCCTATTGTTTTCTCTACCTAAAATCCGATAACACCCTTCAACTACCTGGGAACAAGCGGTCATTAAGGATTTTAAGAGGATTAAAATTAATAAAATTATGGTTTGATTTACGTACCCATTAGCGTGGTATTTTTCAAAGTCTGAGACAGTTTAAAAACGGTTTTAGAATCGGCATTAAGTGAGGATTAATACTAAGTACGTAATTTGTTATCTCCACCTAAAACCCGATAACATCCTTCAACTACCTGGGAACAAGCGGTCATTAAGGATTTTAAGAGGATTAAAATTAATAAAATTATGGTTTGATTTACGTACCCATTAGCGTGGTATTTTTCAAAGTCTGAGACAGTTTAAAAACGGTTTTAGAATCGGCATTAAGTGAGGATTAATACTAAGTACGTAATTTGTTATTTCCACCTAAAACCCAATAACACCCTTCAACTACCTGTGAACAAACGGTCATTAAGGATTTTAAGAGGATTAAAATTAATAAAATTATGGTTTGATTTACGTACCCATTTGCGTGGTATTTTTCAAAGTCTGAGACAGTTTAAAAACGGTTTTAGAATCGGCATTAAGTGAGGTTTAATACTAAGCAAAAAAAGTGGTAACTAAATCTGCGTTTTTTTCAGAAAATTGTGTTTTTCTTTTAAAATTCGTAATTTTTGTAGCCATTTTTCAAAAACAATAATTTTTTATGCGGATTTTCTCTTCTAGTTGGTTTTCTATTGTTATTAAGAATTATTAACCTGTCCCTTGGTAATACTCTGCATTTTTTATTTTCATTTTAGGACCATTGGATCAAAAGTTATACCGTCTGAATTAGGTGTATTACCCGAGTTTTTACAAACATTTTCAAAATTCTGTAAAAAAAAAACTAATTACTAGAAAAAAAAAAAAACACCGTTTCACCGATGAAATTGGCTGAAATTTTTCTCCTTTTATTATGTACAGTTTATGAAATTCCACCCTGTACAATGATAAATACATGAATACACATACAACTTTAAAGACTCAAAACCAATTCATGATCATCACAGAAATATTTGCCTGTATCGGGATTCGACCCCAGAACCGCCAGCAACGCTTGCAGAGTCACTACCCACCAGCATTATCAATTATCCATTAATCCAGGCAAAACTGTAGTAATACCCTTTACTAGGAAAATGACTCTACGCGGCATACAGCAGTTGAAGCTGTACGGAAGGGTACTAGAACTGTCCAATGACGTGAAATATCTAGGTGTCACACTGGATAAGGAACTGAACTGGAAGAAGCATACAGATCTCACCATTACAAAGGCCCTGAGGGTATTTGGAATGTGTAGATCAGCGTATGGCAAAACATGGGGACTGAACCCTAAGGTACTGAAGTGGGTCTACACCATGATGGTGAGACCCATAATACTGTACGGTAGCCTGGTATGGTGGCCAAGGACTTTAATGAGCACATGCAGAGAGGAATTCAAGGTGCTCCCGACGAACTGAATCATCCGCTTTGTGGAAATGATGGAGCAAGCCTGGGAGCAGGTATAAAGGAGAGGGCAAATGCACAAAAGATCCCACTGGGTCGAAGTGCATCCGAAAGGGCCCTCACCTAGATAAGATAGGATAAGATAAGACCCACCAGCTTAATGGTCTACATCCTAAGGTCGGCTGATGAAATTCCAACCGCCCAAGTCTCCGTGTCATCAATTTGCATGACCATAAGGAAGACCCACCGATGTGTGTCCCAGACTATTGTGTAACAAATAAACGCGGCCCGCAATGAGGCGTGCGAAAATTGCCCTTAGATTGATTTTATCGCGTCTCGTTTGTTGCTAAAGGCTAGGAGGAAATGGTCTGAGGCAGATTTCGATTCGTTGAGTGTGTGAACAGTAGGTACAGTTTGTAAGCGTATAAAATTATATATTATTAGCAAATATGTATTTTGATTTATTATACATATTATTTGATTTATTATCCTGCTTCGAACCCGCGCCTCTGTTTTACTGGAATAGTATCCTGCCTGACCTTTTTAGGTTCCCAGGCTTCTACAAGATCAGAGCGAATTACGATCACGGTTCATTTTTACAAGCTTTATATTAACTTGCACTGTTCGTATGTGTGTAAGTATGTAAGTAAGTTGTCCGTCAAAATTTGCAATCCATTTTTCACTCACTTCCCGTTATCCGATTGAGCTGAAATTATTTTGCATGCACATGTATATCGCATGACAATGCAATATTAGGTATGATGACTTGGAGCTGATCTGATGCTGGAGCTGGAAGGTGGCCATCGGAACTCCGCAATAAAACGACACAACCCCATCGAATTTGGGCTCGTTAGAATCGTCTCAATGAGTAGTTGATGATGGTATGCAGAAAAGTACAGTCGGCAATAAAAGCTTGTACCAAAAATGAAATTTTTGAAAGAAACTTATTTCTTTGTATTTGTTTTCTGTATCAAATGAGTGCGTTCAATATTCATCGGCTTACAGTTATGTGGGAGGTAGTCAATTACTTACCAAATCTATATTTTTTCTAACGAAAGTACTGGTTCCCCATAGAATCATCCCTTTCTATCATATCAGTCTATTTAAGTATTTTATTATCTATATAAGTATGTTTAACAAATACTAAAAACCAGAAAAAAAGGAATAAATAAAACTACTTATTACTAAACTAAGGGGTCTCCCCGCGGCATGGTGCCGAAGATGCTGGCAGCATTTCCCCGCTGTATCGCAATACTAATGCTTTGAGCGAGGAAGCTGCCAGCTCTTCGGTCCCCGGTTGTGTCGGCTAAAATTTTGGAGAGCTCTTTAAAAAGGTTGAGTGCGCTGGAACCCCATGGACCAAGGGTCTCGACGCCGAAAGGAACAAAGCAGTATTCAGCGCCGAGACCCCTATGTTTGTTAACTTTGACCTTTTCCGCGGCCTCTGCGTAGGTGTAGGTTTTCAAATTCTATGCCACGGACATAATTGAAAGCGAAATTGACAACATTTCATAATTCTACGCCCATGATTTGATCCTTGTATTCTACTCGAAAAGAGGAACACGCTGGTAGTTTTATATTTCCAGTATTTAAATAATACTGGAAATATAAAAATATACATTATAATATAATGTCGTCGTTGCATGCTACGCCGAAAAAATCGTTTGAAACAAGGCTGCATACCCCAGCATGGGCCGAACCGACTGACCTAGAAAAAAAACTTATCGTAGTGCATAAAACTAACCGGAAACATTTGAAAATAATAAATGCAAACCATAAATCTTCGTCAAGATTTAATCGTTCCGAAAACGAATGTGAATTTAAACGGTCACTCTTTTTTTGCCCAAATAACAGCCCACAGACAAACTGAGAAAAATAAGCCCTGTCTTTATGACATTTATATAAGATTCAATTTCACCTGACCCGTGTGTGTGAATTGATTTTTTACATTTATACTACCTGCCTACATCCAGTATACATTAATGACTTCGTAAAAAACAAAATATGTCAAATTAATCAACAAGTGTTGGCGGACATGTCAACTTGACACACGCTGGGGTCACTGACCTTCTCTGACGTATAAAAAATGGAATCTTTGCAAATAAAAGTGTGTGTTGACTTAGTAGTCTTAGTACTGAGCTATTAAGTGTGGCTTTTGTTTCGTTATTAAACACACTTCTTTTGTTATGTGTGAAGATATATATATGATGTTCAAAATATGAGTTTGTACGTAGGATTCTGATAGAGAGGAATTTTAACCGACTTCAAGAAAAGCGGAGGAGGTTCTTAATTAGGTTGTACTTTTATCATTAGGCATAGTTTTACAAACATGTTTCCTTTGACTTTACTTCCAAGTAGGTTATTTGGAAGTAGTCGTAATCTTTTATATATCTATAATATAATATAGCTATTTATACCTAAACGCTCAGAGTGAAGAAACTGCAAAAATTAACTTCGGAATCAAATAAAATCTGGCTATCAATTCGCCAGGCATTCTTGTTTTTCAGTTAATCTATTCGCAATTTTTGGAAAGCAATGAAATCATTTAATTGCTTAGGTAATTACGGTGTTTACTAATAATTGGAATGAGCTTTATTTTGAAATCCCTATTATTACGAGTATGTCCAAGTTAACAGCTTGTTCCTTGTGTGGTGTGGAGTGGAGATATGTAGGGTCAGGTTCGAAGGAAGAACACGTCGTTATGAGTCAAGAGCTGTATTACGACTAAACTTAGCCTAGATACATTGATCTGCCCAATACAGTGGTGTCGGGTAAGATTAGTTTGGCACCACCTCCCCTATATCCCATAGGGGTTGGCCTCTGCCTAATAGAGTCTCTACCAAAGAACGCCAAATACTACGGACCTTGCATACTTCTTTCGCCTCCTTCACCTTCCGTTTTCTAACCCTCTTTTTTAACTTAAGAGTACCCAGCCGTTTCTGTCCTCTGCCATTTCTTTTAAGAAAGAAAGAAAATAAGTTTATTTCGCAGATATAAAATTACACAATTACATAATATATTTAAACACTTCGTGAAATGCGGAAAAGAAGTCCACTCAGCACAATACAACATAATACAAATATTCTTTATTCCTTACCAGAAATAGTACATAATAATAAAATAATAAATTCTTTATTGGCAAAAAAAAAGGAATTACATTCATAACCTATATCCTATGGACCCCAAACTATACTTCGATTTTTTTAGCATTAGAAAGACCTTTACAGAAGTAAGTGTAAGGTTTTTTATAGAACACGTTTTACGATACCTGCCGTAAATGCGGCGGACTAGTGGAAAACTATGAAAACATTTTTTAAAGCATTTTTCATTATTATTAGACGATAGCAAAATGTGTAATTTGCATTTACTTAAAAGGATTATTTAATAATACAGCACTAATATTTAATTTGTGTTATTTTTAATGTATCGCAAAAAAATTGCATGATAAAAAACCCAGAGAAGCAGAGGTTTCAAACAAACGGAACGTTTTAAACGTATAAATTGCGACTAAATTGAAAGGATCGTGTCCCACAATAATAAGAGTTTAGCGTTTTGACATTTGCAATCGGTCGGATAAAATGTCCGCCATTACATTGTTCATGTTTGTTTTTAAACGTCACTCGCATCTCGTATGTCATGCGAATGCAAGTGCGATACTTGGTCATTATCCCAGAATCTTGTTGTTTTGAGTAATTAAGTTTCATTGTTTTCCGTTAAAGTTATTTGTTATTGTTATTATCTTTCGTTGATAGTGCGGTTCACAGCCGATGGATCTATCCCAATTCAGTGTAGTGAAAGGTTAGGTTAGGAATAGTTAATAATAATATATATTTACAAACCTAAGTGATAGTACCTATGATGTAACAAAGAAAAATACACAATAATTTAATATTTTATTATTAACTTCTGAAGAAACAGGTTTACGACACCTGCTTCTTTGTTTATCGAATTTCTAATGCTAAAAAAATCGAAGTATAGGCAATGCCTGTATCTTGGGATCCCTGGAGTGCAGATGAAAGAAAAGGTGATTAACAATAGAGGAATTTAACGGTAATAACAGTAGAACAAGAGCATTTAACCAATGAGTCTAGTCACAAAAAAAAAACAAAAATTACATGCAGAAACAAAGACACATTAGACAAAACGGAGGTAAATTAAACAAAAACAATGGTAGACAACATGCGGTCTTATCGCACAATGTCGAGCCACAGAGGATGACTCGACGCTGATGTTATGTGGATCCTCGAGTATATAAAAGATACCTTTCTAACCTATCGCTGCAATATCACATTTTCTCCATATTTAAACCTAGAACTGCTGAAAGTGTCACTGAAAATGAAATGCACTCTGCCTACCTTTTTCAGGAATAAAGGAGTGATTTTATGTAGGGTAGTATGTATGTTAACAGTTTGAATATTACGTCAATACAAAAACCGGCCAAGTGCGAGTCGGACTCGCACACGAAGGGTTCCGTACCATTATCTATAAAAATATTTATTTTATTCTGTTTTTAGTATTTGTTGTTATAGCGGCAACAGAAATACATCATTTGTGAAAATTTCAACTGGAGCTATCACGGTATCAGTGGGATACAGCCTGGTGACAGACAGACAGACAGACAGACGGACAGCGGAGTCTTAGTAATAGGGTCCCGTTTTACTCTTTGAGTACGGAACCCTAAAAAACGCCTGACGAAGTTCAAGTTTAACCCGAATTCGTGAACAAACATTCTTTGTTACGAATTCGTTCCTTCCCCACATTTTATAACGTGACGGATTGGCATTGGCGAGATGGGGCAAAAGTGGCACAGTGTTAATCTTTCGAAACTTTTTATAGAACAATATGTGCTTTTGCTATTAGCTAATGAACGTGAAGTGATCGTGTCATGTTCCTACTTAGCCTGAGCAAGTTACGGTTTTTTTTGGAAATAATTCAATATCAGGCTAATTGTTTGTATACAGCTATGTTATTTTAAAAGCTTTTACTATTGAAATCACTAAGTCTATGGACGGGATGTTAGGAAAAAAAATTAACCCGCAAGCAAAAATGCTATCAGTATTTTTATAATGAAAACATGTTACGTACGTAAATTTGGAGACTTACTATTTACCTGAATCCCAAAATATATGCATCAGGAAATAACAGCATTTTCATGAAATATTTACGATTTCGAGATAAAATTTAATATCATCTGGCCTATAGAAAGGTTTATTCAATGACAAAAATAAGTGGAATATGCGCGTATCCCAAAGAACGTATATATAATATACGTTATTTGGGATACGATACGATAAGTACTCAATTATAAATATAAAGTAAAGAAAGTTCATACCATTTTCGCCTGATTTTTACGGAATTTATACAGATTTATTTTCATTACTTTGTACCGTTGCGGCATTAAATTTAGTCAAATTACCCAACCTATTTTTTAGTGCGAAAATATGGCTGATATAGATATATTGTTGTGTTTTCATAGAGCGAAACCGTATCTTTCTCAGGTTAACTTGCGTATTTTTGCATGAAGACAAATTTCTCAGACAAATAAATAAACGCAAACATACAAATAAATACAACAAACCACCACCAATAACGAAAAAACTTGACAAAATAAAAAAAATAAAACCGGCCAAATGCGAGTCGGACTCGCGCACGAAGGGTTCCGTACCATTGTCTATAAAAATATTTATTTTATTCTGTTTTTAGTATTTGTTGTTATAGCGGCAACAGAAATACATCATCTGTGAAAATTTCAACTGGAACTATCACGGTATCAGTGAGATAAAGCCTGGTGACAGACAGACAGACGGACAGCGGAGTCTTAGTACTAGGGTCCCGTTTTACTCTTTGATTACGGAACCCTAAAAACGGTGAAAGTCTACGGGCTGTCCAGAACCATCATTCATTTTTATATTCTGACTCCCTATCACGCATGCGTTAGCATATGATCACAGAGAGTTTCATTTTGAATGTATACAAACTTTTTTTACAAGTAGCCTGTACTCGAAACTTTCACTATGCCATACTTATTATTGACGATCATTGTAAACTTTCTTGTAAATTTGACGGTTATGGATATTGTAAATTTAGAATATGAATCTGAAAGCACATGGCCTGCGAGCACCTCGGCCTATAAAGCCATGAAACTGCTGACTCCTAAGTCAAGTCAGTCAGTCAGTCAAGTCAAGTCAGTCGGCTCACTTGAACCGACCCTTTATTGACTTGACATTACTTTTTTTTTTTTTTTTACTTGAGGAAAGCCTTTACGCATCCCACCTAGCCGAGGAACTAGGATGGGTATGACGGGCTCCCGGGAACCCCCCGGACTACCGTCTAAAACCACCAAGGTATGCCCTCTCTGCCGTGTAGTAGGGGCGTCATGGGATCGCGAACATTTCACCACGACGCCCCTCGGCAACAGCCGCAGCTGCCCCCACTACTGAGGCAAAAGCCCCCCCTCCCGTCGTAAGCGTGCAGGGCGACACCACACGCTTCCCGACCCGACCAAAGGACCTCTACGCCGGGAGAGGGTGATAGACCTCAGATTCACCCTCTCAGGTCCCCTTGTAACTTTTTATAGAGCTTTTCTCCCTCGCAGCAACAACTCGGCCCCGGCCTGACGGTCGCAGCCCCCGCGCCTAACATGAATCCTCTGATAGCAGAGGATTTGTCAGGGTTCCGGGTCCGTTATTTATTATAGAGGCAAACGGCAATGGCCTCTCCCTCAAGCCGCACCTGGGGAATTTTGCGATTCCCTGGGCGGAACCCCCCGACCCCCCCGGGTTATTGGTAACACCAGCAAGCGATAACTTAGGGTTCGCTAAATTATCACTTGCCGTTGTCTCCAGGGCGCACCGGCCAAGACACTACCCATTCCTGCGGATCAACCGAATCAAGAGGAATCAGAGTCCAGACACTCGAGGAGGTTACCCGACATAGCGCCTCAACTTGACATTACTGACTCGACTCGTCCCCAACCTCCCCTAGTGCATAATTCATGCGCCAGACGTAGCCGCGTAACATGCGCGACTAATCCATTGTACCACGTGTTGCAGTGTCATCGATCTTTTAACTAGTCATTTGTATAGGAAAAAAAATTAAGACAGTTAAGTAATGGGGAAAAGTTAGGCTTGGGCCTCAATTTGGTTCCACTATTTCATATGTTAAAATTGGTTCGCCTGACTCGAAAAGTTGCATACGTACGCGCTTGAAGCGAGCGTGCATACTACATTATATTGAAATATAGATCGATACGATTATGATCAGAAGTAACGAAAAAAGGTAGGTCAGATTCTGATTGGTCTACTATTTTTCCTTGTTTTATGGAATAGAATAAATCAGGAACCGCATTCTCACTCGTTCATAGAAAAAAAATGAGATCCGTGCTAAAGTAGAAAAATAGGAAGTATAAATTCTTACAAAATCTATGCCTACCATTAAACTATGAGATTAAGCTTTATAAAAACAATATGATTAAACAGCCCGATTTATATAAAATATACAAACATTAACTTTCCTCATACATTTAACTTATAAATGTGTCAAAAAAAATCATTTGCGTCGCGCGGCGGCGGAGCTGCGTTAGCGTCTCGACTCGACCGACCGCAGTGCGAAGGGCCGCGCGTGGCCACGCTATGCCGAGCAGAGGTGGCAAAAGTTTACACGATCCGATTAAATAAAATAAATATCCCTTTTTTAGTACACAATCAAAAAAACTGACAACAAAACACATGCAAAGATAAGTGGGCTCCAAAACGACTGCAGTCTGTTCAGCAAGTTCAGCAATTGTACATAGAGCATACATGCGAGCACAGGCCAGGGGACCTCGATACATTTTTTGCTCACGAAAACCAAGCTTCTCCCCCATCATTGTCTGTAATTTGCTCCGCGCGGCGGAGCTGAGAACGGGAGAAGTTCGTATTTTGGATAGAAATTGTCACTTATTGTGTAAGACCTACTATCATTAGTACAGGTGCTTCTATATCTAGAGATAGTTTTCGTAAAGAAATATCGAGGAGATAAGTCATACATATTAATATTTAAATAAATGTCAAAATCACTGAGTTAACCACAATATTCTAGTCTTAACATGTTAGCTCAAATTGATATTCCTATAATTTTCCTTTAAAAGAGAGTTTTGGTTAGGTTAGGTTAATTTTGGAGAGGTATTGTTATAATAACGAAGTAAACAACAAAATGTATCAACATTTTCCGCTGCAGCCACACAGTTAAGAGCAATTTATTACTCCTATTTCTTTTTTCAAACAATTGCACCTCGCTGCGCATTTTTGCTTGCATCTACACGTATTTAACTCCATGCAAGCAGCGGCTGCTGGCGGTAGAGTGGTCCACAGGCTCCCTTATGCAATTTTTGGCCCAACCTCAGTCAGCGGTACATGGCAGGTTTTGTAGTGGTTTTAAAAGCTGACCCCATATTTTGTTAGAATTTTTATTTCCTAATTTTCTACTTTAGCACGGATTTCATATTTTTTTCTATGAACGAGAGAAAATGCGGTTCCTGAAATGAATTCGTCGTCCTTAAATTATACGAAAACGATATCAAACACGACCTATTTGCTAAACTTATAATATCTTGACGTAAGAGTGCGGCGCGGTGGATGGGATCCCCCCCCCCCCCCCATTCCCCTCCTACCTGCAGGGTTGAACCACGTGGCTACCTGTCTAAATCAGCTCAGATGACCACTAGCGACCTGTGCCAAGCGGCTCCCTTGTTGAAGATTTGCAAGGTTCCCTACAATTTATGTCACTAAATACCCGACTACAAAGTATGAAGTTAGCCTGCACCTAATTTTTCTGTTTAGCCCAATAGTTGACTGTTAGAGAATGTCTTATGTATGGCATTAAGTCCGCCATTTGTACTAAGTTTAAATAAATAAAGAAAGTACATTGAAAAGTGTGCCACTTCAAAATTTCCTAATTAAATACGAATTTTGAGGCGACATGACGAAATACGGTAGTTGATCGACGTCACCCGCTGAGCGACGTGGGTAATAGGCGTGAACAGTCCTGAAATAAATATCCGTTAGGTGTTAGGTACGCACTCCTTAAGAGCGATGGTTTTTTCGACGTTAAAATCCACGGTTTATTGGCCTTCATCATCATCATATCAGCCGAACGACGTCCGCTGCTGGACATAGGCCTCCCCCAAAGAGTGCCACAATGACCGGTTGTGCGCCACCCGCATCAGCGGACTCCCGCGACCTTTACCAGGCCATCAGTCCACCTTGTCTACCCACGCTGCGCCTTCCGGTACGTGGTCGCCACTCGAGAACCTTTCCGCCCCAACGGCCATCGGTACTACGGTTATTGGCCTTGCGTTGATATAATCTTCAGTTATAGTTATAATGCACTAACGAAAGCTTTAGGGTGGGTTGCACACAAACCATCTGTATGTAATATAGGCGGTGTTCGTTAAAATCTGAATGTATGGAAAGTTTGACAAGTTCCTATGACAGCAGCTGCCGGTGCCATATTTAATGTTGATCGGTGCCGCCATCGTATTGCACCAACTTATATTACTTGCATCGTGTTGCATTAAGAGGATGGCGGCAAACTTAAACTAAAATCGGACACCTTAGGTTATGGATGCCTGCAACTCCAGAGGAATTTTCCTCCTCCCTCTCATCCCTTTTAAATTTGAGAATCCGCTGTTTCGACAGCAACTGACAAATGCAAGTACCTCTCTCTTAGCTCAACATCCTCATGAGCACTGGTGATCTTACCCCCAGGAATTACATAACTACTCTCTCTCCTGCGGACCACTCATGCACAAAATAATTACCTACTTAAGGCGGCACATCGTGCACCCAGAAGAGGTATCACCGCCCAAAGAATCTGGAATTTCCTGGAGGCAACGGGCTTTAACGGTGAATTTTAAAGAAAGGGCTGCCACAATAGATCACTTGCTGGTCGAAGCGGCATATTACGGACCACAAAACCAATAATAAAATAAAATACATGACTTGGCTCTACGAAATATCTCACCACTTTTTACTGTGGAAGTGTTTCGAGACTTGGCCTATTTTTTACATGGAATGTTTTACTATGGGATCTCATTTCTTTTTGTAGACTTTGTATGGAAATGTTATTTTATCAACCGCAAATAACGTTTGTATAGTTTTACAGGGCGGAACTGCAAAAGTAACTTCGTAATCGCATGTATTTGTATAGGATTACAAACTTACTTATGCAGTTTGTATATCTCTGAAACGTGTCTGAACTTGCAATATTTTCAGGTATTTTATGAATATATAGGCTAAAAACGAATTATGTTTGAAATTTGCAGCTTGTGGGTCTGCTAGAAGTACCTTAGAACTTTGTTGATCATTAGAAGTAAGTATGTCAGTTACAAAACTAAGGAACTTTGACGGGCAATAATTATTAAACTAATAGTTAAAATTGAATGCTATTGAGCCCTACATGTTACTGAAAATTCAGGGTTCTAGCTTTGGCCAGCACGAAATTACAGGATGTTGAAAAGGCCTGAATGGCTTCGAGAAAAGGATGGTACGGCCGTGCCTCTTTGTTTTGCTCGACTTGGCGGGGGTGCCCCCAGATGTTATTAGTATTAGTATTTGTCAGTATGTCCGTTCCGTAACACAGTATTGATTCTGCGAATCGCAGTAATTATATAGGTAGGCGACAATCGGGATTGTGTCCGTTGTCGCAACACGGGTGCGACGCGTCGGGTCACCGCCCACCGAACTGGGACACATGTATTCACACTTTACGATTCTACCTATCAATGCGTTCGGAATTTGAATTTCGATTCATTCATAAATACAAAGCGTACGCAAGTGGCCAGTACGGAGAATTGTATTGCATAGGTTTTATTTTCTGTGGTAGCTTAGAGTTGGCATGTAATAAAATAATGTAGATAAAAAAAAACGGAGGTTGTATTGTATGTTGCATTAATATTAAGCATGAAATGAGCATAACTTACGTTAATTAAATGAATGTAGCTCTTTAAGCATTGTACATGTCAATATTATGCATTTATAAAGCCAGCGCGGCTGTACTGTGTAGTAACTGTACAATCATTTGGAAATATATATTTTTTTAAATTTTAGTGAGAAGTTTTTTTTTAAACAATAGTCATTAATTTCGGAAGTTTTACCATAATTCGTTCTATAAACTAGCTGCCCATGCGGCTTCGTCCGCGTATTGCAAAGATAAAAAGCCTATGTCTAGAATTTTGAAATAGGATAAGTGGTTCTAGAGAATACCCATTACATACAAACAAACTGACACAGCTACAATCTCACAGACACTTCCTATTTATATATTAGTATAGATACAAGAGTAATTACTGCATTTGCTTACTGTTGAGGACGAACGTAGCAGCGGACTAAGTTATTACTACTATTAGCATAGCAATATCCTCTCACTATTTATTATTGTAGTCAGATATGGGCAATAAGTTTAAGCGTGGACGTTTAATTATATAACCCTATCTGTTGAGGATGTAATCGAATGTGTGCCACAGTACAAGTATATTTTACAGCATATTGAAATAAACGCTAAATTACTGCTTCTTCTTGGAATCCTCCAGGTCGTGACAACCAGGAAAACCGTTCTACATCATCGATATCCAAGCCCCTTTTTTAAAGATTTTATTGCCACATGGATATTGACGCTGTGAGGTCACAAACACAGATGGCATCTGTCTTATGTTGTATAACTAAATGAGAAGAACGTCAATTTAAATATAACACATTCGAATGAAGTTAATATCTATTCCACCTGAATATCAACGTCGCACAATGTGTGTGTGTGTTGAGTGTAGGAACCTATAAATCTCTAAAACGTATGTTTTTTTTTTATATTTCTAGGACAAGAATAGCCCCCCTGAATTTCAAATAGGTACTAAATAACTACTAACGTAAAACGAAAACTCCTGATTCCAAAGAAATAAAGCTGATACGCAAAAAAAATCGAGACACAACGAACACCAATTTTTTACTTATTTATTAATTATTATTTTGTTTAGAAATAGTTGGTGGACAAAATACTGTTAATCATAACTGCGAGGCAGTGTTTACTATTAAATTAATCGGTCTCGTTGGATCCGTGCTAACACACGGCAAAAGCGTAAAATAGTCATGGTAATTGTAAAGCCTGTTATTTGAGTAGAAACAGTTTTATTGACATCTTAAGAGTACCTAGCGTAATTACCAGACATCGTTAATTTTGTAGCATTTTTGGTGCAGCGTAATGTTGTTAACGGAATTGGTATAAACTATTTCAATCGTAATGCTTAATTAGCGTTAATAATGTAAATATTTACCCTAATTAACAATCTTGGTTGATATTGTCCATGCCAATTCCGATAACAGCACTACGCTGCTCACCAAAAATGCTACAAAATTAACGATGTCTGGTATTTATACTATTTATATGAATTATCGTTAATAATCATTATCGGGATCCGACTATCGAGACTCATACGCTTTTCTGTTTGGAGTCTGGCATACGCAAGTTTAACCCACTAGATACAATTAGGGACTGTTGGTTTAAATTTAAAATATGATATCTAGTGTTGCCGTTGCGTATGTCAGACTTTATTATTAGCATGGTTGATGTCAGTATGTAACAAAGATAGACAATCATCAACATCATCATCATCATATCAGTCGAAAGACGTCCTCTGATGGACATAGGCCTCCCCCAAAGAGTCCTACAATGACCGGTCCAGCGCCACCCACAGCCAGCGGACTCCTGCGATTTTTAGCAGTCGTCAGTCCACCGTCAGCCACAAAATAAGACAACAATAGAACTATAAATAAAATAAGATACACAATAGACCTAAATAAATGGACGGAAACTTCTTCGTCAGTTCTTCAAGGGTCAAGGTTGAGGGTTATGATGGAGCGTCCGTATGATGAACACCAACTCTCTAAGCCATTTGGGCTAGCTGTTGACCCCTGGATTAAATATTCGTATCGCGGATGACATCAATCAAGTGCGTAGCAACTTTTTTACACTTCAAACGCTAGACGGGAAACAATCAGCGTGTTGCCGACCCTTTATTGGCTTGAGGATTCGTCGCGTCGACAGCTAGTAACAACTGCAGGTTCATCACTTTCAAACCACAGCACACCTTAAGTAGTCACCACTAGGAACAACCACATACCTACGGAGTAAGTAGTTGTGTTTGGCTGCGTTCTTCTTTAAGACACTCTGCCTCTGCTTCTCTTTTTCTGAATACAGCCAACCAAAAGATAAAAAAACCGGCCAAGTGCGAGTCGGACTCGCGCACGAAGGGTTCCGTACCATTGTCTATAACAAACAATTTTATTCTGTGTTTTTGTTGTTATAGCGGCAACAGAAATACATCATCTGTGAAAATTTCAGCTGGAACTATCACGGTATCAGTGAGATACAGCCTGGTGACAGACAGACGGACAGCGGAGTCTTAGTAATAGGGTCCCGTTTGACTCTTTGAGTACGGAACCGGAATAGCGAGGTCTTAATGAGCTATGTACATTGAGTCATGATTCTCTAGCTGGAAGCCAGTAATTGACAAACAACCATATCCAACAATTAAGTACGAACACGTGCCAAGTTGTTTTAAAGTCCGTAATTAGTTAAGTAATCCTCTTAACGCTGTGACAAGTCGAATAAACTATGCTACTCACAAGCTATCTCGACTCACCTCATCAATTATATCCAGCATCACTTGACCCAAAACTCGTAACAACTTTTAACAGGGAATTGGTTAACCTTCTGTACGTAGTACTACAGTATATTACTTATTCTGTGACGGTAGTCCGGGCGGTTCCCGGGAGCCCGTCATACCCGTCCTGATCCCCCTGCAAGGCGTGAAGCGTAAATTACCTACCTAAAGAAAAATAAATGGTGGCGGAAAAATGAGTTGGAAAATTTTAAGGGCAACAATCAACATTATACGAGTAAGTCCATACCTACTCAGATACAAACAGTGCAAGTAAATGAAAACCTCGCCAAAACTAGGGGCTTTTTAATTTCTTCTTCAGAATTGATATATATGAACCTGCTCACAAAATTTCATGAGACTCGGTTGACAAAATGCGACCTCTAGAGGAGAACAGCTGGACATACGAAATAATTTTTGCCCAAGCTGATACGGAGAAATTCGTTCGCTTCGCTCACTAGTTCAATAATCGACATGTGACATAACTATGAGCTTGCCACTTGGACTCATTCTCAAGTGTTACACAAGCGGACACCAAAACACACTGAACTCGATAAGCAGTAAATATGTCGTACCTACACTACTTACTCGCACTTGTTCCGTACTTAATGTGAACTTTGATCATGCGCTGTCGTTGGTACACAAGACTGACATTGATCGAACTTAAACATTGATTTCAATAACGATGATAAAAGTAGTAAGGACGTAATAGTTTTTTGTCACGAATAAATGTTGGAGTAAGTGTTGTCTGTGCGTAAGCTGTGGAACTGGCGAGTTTTTTATTTTATTTTATTACACGTTTCTAAAAAAAAAAAATCGACAAAAAACTATATAATTGTTGAATCTGCTCACAAATTTTCACGAGATTCAGTTGAGGAATGCGACCTGTAGAAGAGAACAGCCGGACAGACGCCGGACATACGAAAGCATTTTTCCCGAATCTGAAACGGAGAACTTCGTTCGCTTCGCTCGCTCGTTCAACAAGAGGTAGGGTAATTTCGCCGGATAGCGACCACCTGATTTTATAATTCTCATCGCGTGACGTCGAGCGACTGCCATCTGACCTTCCAAGTCTTCCAACCCAGAGGGAAGACTAGACATTGTTGACAACGTTATAGTGGATAGTGATAGTGACGCTGCCCACGTAGCTGAAGGTCCTAGGTTCGAATCCCGGTAAGGGCAAATATTGGTGTGATGAGCATGAATACTTGTTTCTGAGTCTTGAATGATGTATTCAAGTATTTATATCTATTAAATATGTCGCCGTCTAGTACCCATAATAAGCTCAAGCTTAGGTAGTTCGCTTTGTGTAAGATTGTCCTCTAATATTTATTATTTTATTATTATTATTATAAGACCGGTTTCCTTAGCCACCACCTTATTTATTGTGTGATATGAGCTTATCAAAACATCAATAGTCTTTTAACCTGAAATTACCTAATTTTTTTTTTTTTTTTGACAATCTTACACAAATCAACCTAGTCCCAAACTAAGCAAAGCTTGTACTATGGGTACTAGACGACGATAAACATACTTACATAGAGAAATAAATACTTAAATACATAGAAAACATCCATGACTCAGGAACAAATATTCGTGCTCATCACACAAATAAATGCCCTTACCGGGATTCGAACCCAGGACCTCTTGCTTCTTCGTAGGCAGGGTCACTACCAACTAGGCTAAAGCGGTCGTCTTCTTTTTAATATTAACCCTTTTCGTTGGTAGTAAGCTCTTCGTTTATCCAGCTAAATAAATTATATTTTATAAGAAAGCACTAGGACGGCAAAGCAAACATTTCCGCATTGATACGCTCGGATGTACTGATACTAAACAGAATGTAGCTTTTGTAAACAACGCCTGCATTCGTAAACTTATGTTTACGGCGATCTACGTAGTTTACTCGGGCACTGACTTTTAAACTTAAGACGATAATTATATCAAATTCAAATTCAAACATTTATTCGTGACAGCAAAATCACATACTAAAGATATATCAAGATCATTACTATTCATGAAAACTTATCGAGATAGTAACTATAATTTTTAGGGTTCCGTACTCAAACAGTAAAACGGGACCCTATTACTGAGACTTCGCTGTCCGTCCGTCTGTCTGTCACCAGGCTGTATCTCAAGAACCGTGATAGCTAGAGAGTTGAAATTTTCACAGATTATGTATTTCTGATGCCGCTATAACAACAAACACTAAAAACAAAATAAAATATTTTTTTAAGGGGGGCTCACATACAAAAAACGTGATTTTTTTGCCGTTTTTATAGATAATCTGTTACCAGGCTGTATCTCAAGAATCGTGATTGCTAGAGAGTTGAAATTTTCACAGATGATGTATTTCTGTTGCCGCTATAACAACAAATACTAAAAACAAAATAAAATATTTTTTTAAGGGGGGCTCCCAAACAATAAACGTGATTTTTTTGCCGTTTTTATAGATAATGGTACGGAACCCTTCGTGCGCGAGTCCAATTCGCACTGGGCTGGTTTTTCGTTTTACTAACATTTAAAACAAAAGTACCTACCTATACTTAAGTTTAATATTTTCTATAAGCCGGCGGGGTAGTTACATATTTTTTCGAACGAGCGTTACGGATATATGAACAGACATTTTCCCCTACAAAAAAATAGGTAGTTTGTAAAAGTATGTCCTAAGGCCCGTTCTTTTGTTACGTACTTCGCAGCCTATCCTAGCCTAATCTTATTTCAGCAAGGATTATCTAAAGTTACTATTCGTATTTAAACCGACCCACATGAAAACCATGAACTTCTCTCACCCTTGCTCAAACAAACGAAAGGTGAAACATAAATAGGCCATTAATGAACTGGTATAAACTAATAAACTGGCAGGCGGTAAAGTAAACTATTACGTGCTTCATTTACGTGTGGCGGTGCGGTAAGGTGACCTCTTACATGTGGCCGTTAGTCCATTTGCATTTTACTCCAATAATACGAGTAAGTAGGTAATCTAAAGCGGATATTTTTTTCAAGGACGGTAAAAGCCTAGTTTTTGTCCCTGTTAGTCCGTGAAAATGCCCACATTGACAACCAAAAGTAAAAAAAGGACTCTAATAACAAACACCAAATGAATATTGACAATACGAGACGCCACGGTTATCAACACGAGCTGTGAAGCTATAAACTAAGTAAAGGTTATTTGAAAATAATATTTTATATCACTAAAAGGTCAATCACACTGATAATAATCCAAAAGGTCAAGTGCCAAATCCTTTTAATTATTATTTTACGTGACAGTCACACTGACCATAAAAGTTATAATTGTAACTCTCATTTTTTACAACATATTTCAAAATCTACTTGATCCTTCAGTAACAAGCAAGCATGTAGTTATTTTATTAAAAACATTCTTCTTAACCCGGGCTTAAAGTGAAACATTGTACACCGTATTATATGATCTGTTATTGTAGGTACTAGTAACTAACCAGGGAGTAAAGTAAACTATTATACGGTTCATTCACGCGCAACCGTGTGGTGTGGCGACCTCACCACGTGGGTACATTTGCATTCTAATATAATTCTTACTGCCACTGTTGTTACGAGGATGGCTTATTTGTAGTTCATTGCAACTTCGAGTATAAAAGTCGTTAATGTTTTAGTGTTCGGCAAAGCCTTTGTTGATAGAGAAAGTAATGTTGAATGTAAGGAGGTATATTGATTCTCATCTACGTCTTGAATTTATGCGTACAACTCGATTAAGCTAAGAATGCACCTCGCGTCGAATAAGTTACACTGCATTCTTAGCTTAGTTGGGATATAAAACATTCGCCGAATATTTGTGTATCGGTATCGAGAGCTAACCTTATAGGTTTTATGGTGTTAATAATTCTCGACCACAGTACAGTAACAAGAAAATATTCGGTAACAGGAAGATACCAAATAGCTCGATCGTGAATTAAAAATGTCGTTATTGGAAATGCAACGAAACTAAGATTTGTTCATTTGTTAACAGTAGATAATATTAATGCTGTACACAGTGTATTGTAACACTATAAAATTGTTATAAATAGCTGCCATGCAATTTGAGCATTTGTGTAACAATCACATATTACTAAACAGGACTTCATCGCGTATAATTAAATTGATTTATAATTCTCGATGTTTCGGGTGTGTTGCAAATCCTTAGTCCAACATCCGAGGAAACCTTTCGTGACCAAAGATGTGCGTTTTGGCCTTAGACAGCACAAACAGTTACCAAAGACTAAGAGAAATTCCTTACCTAGCCTTTATTTAAGTGACTGAAATACATCTGAGTTAACAGACTCGTTGTATGTCGGAAATGTTCCTAGGTTTCTGTACATCCGCAAACATCTCCACAAATGCTGCAATGTGCCAATAGGAATTTCCTTAAACTGGAGTCAGTGCTATGGCTAGAAATTTCTAAAGTTGCGGTACTTTCTATAAGGAAAATTCACAGTAACTTAGAATTTTCTTAATTCATTTATAAATAAAATTTACTTGCTATATAGTATTGGCTAAAACCTCCTATCTATAATTTTATTAAATATTTATTTAGGTACAAATTTTATGTATTTGAATATTACTCATAATAGGCACTTTGCTATTATGCTGACAAGTGCTCAACAGAAGAAGAACACCAATAAACACTCTCAAGAATTTACAAAAATAAACAATACCTACGTTTCCTCTTCACCAATTCCATTAGCAAAGCAGATGAAAAAAATACAATCTATCATCATCGTACGCAAGAATTCCCAAGTTTACGTTTCAGATTTCCTCTTATAAGGAAGTCTTTTATATCTTCCTGCCGAATTCTTTTATTTTTATTACATAAACAATGTTCTCGTGTGTCCGTGCCTGGTCATTTGATCTTAATAACTGCGCAAACAAGGCAAGTGGCTCACGAATTCGTTGTTGGAAGATATTGTAGTCAAGTTACAACTTAATGTGAATGTGTACAGTACAATTTGTTACTTAAATAGATAAAATATTTATTGACATAAATATAAAGTTAGATACAATATAAATTAAAAAAATATGTACACTAAAACTAAAGCAATATTAATGCTAATCTAATAAATTCCCGGGACGGCAGGTACCTGGCGCAAATGTGCCCAATATGTTACTTAAATAGCGTTTTATTGAGATAGTAACATTAACTGAATTACTTACTCATATTTTGGTGCGAACGCGGTAACGTTAAGCTGTAAGCTGTCAGTGGTAAATGCCAGTTAAGTCAGTACAAATTCTTTGTTGGAGCGGGACGTATCGAAGCGGGGTACGAATAGGTACGGTACTGCATGCGTACTGCGCCGCGTCCGCGCAATATAATACTGCATACTGCGCAAATGTAATATTGACAGTATACTGACAAGTAACAAAAGCTGGGCAAATCAGTAAGATCTCGGTAAAGCGCAAAATATCGCCCCACCAAATGCGGAGGCGGCCTTAGGTTCAATAATTATAATTTCTCGAAAACAAAAAGATAGCGGTAAAATATAACAAATATCAATCCGCGATCAAAACTGTTATCTGATGCCAATTAAAATACATATACAATAAACTGCCTTGCAATATTCGAGAGTTACCCTTCAACTTATGTTTCAGAAAGCTCCAGCAATGGCTGATACAAAATTGCTTCTATTCAATTATAGTAGATTATGTGACTGTACATAATGAAGGGCAATAAATACGAGTGTGGGTTTATGAAACGAGCCGAAGGCGAGTTTCATAATAACATCACACGAGTGCCTTAATGCCTAATTATGTACAGTTACATACACTACTTTATCTATCCACATATCATAAGCCTCCACGATGCATTCAGGAGCCGCATATTATGACCGGCATCGCGGCGTTGTTTTCTGGCAGCTGTCATAGTTTTTTCTTAATTCAGAGACAAACTAGAGTCGGATGTCTATCATAACGTTCGATATCTTACTTACGTGCGACATTTGTCAAATTTGTATGCAAATTGACAATTCGTTTCGAACTAAACGTCATCTCGACTGATATTAGAATAGAGGTCAAATCAAATTTCTTTGATTTCAAAGATGTTCGAAATTTGAATGAAATAATGTTATCGAAATCGATGTTATTATTTAGCAATAATAACATTTTCACAGATAAGATTGTTTTTAACAAAACTGTTTATTTTTATGGTGGCGATTATGTGCGGTTCTTGAACGCATCATGGAGGGTTTATGATATTTGGATAGATAAAAGAATATTTTGATATAATATAAGGGAATTAATTATACGTAATTATATTGGTAATATCTTTAAATTTATTTCTTATGTAACTGAATGGTAGCTTAGTTTATTGTATTTTTATTTCTAAGGATAAGTAATTTAATTCTCATTGACATAATTTTACGTTGTAATTTAGTAAAGTGTGTAATTGTTAAACCAATGTACCTATTTAATTATTTAATGAATGTTTGTGCAGGCCTGGTTTCAAGTAAATTTAATAATTTTGCATGCCGACATTGTTGGCGAGATATTATGGGCCATTATTATTGTGAAATTATTCTACGATCTTATGTAACCATATCTCTAGCGAAATAAACGATTTCATTTCGATGCATATTCCAATGCAATAAAAATGCATAATAACCCAAATTTCAGCAACAAAAAGCTAACAGTCATTCACCTCTTGACCTATTTTTTAGAAAAGTTATCTAGTTTATCTTTCATATCTGGAGATAGCGTTGATACAGGTCCCTCGACTATTGTTTGGTGTCTTGTATTGAGTAATATTTGCATTACTTGCACGGTTTTTCACAAGTAATTGCTCAATTTCTTATCTACTTTTCTTACGTCTTAAGAATATTCTCTAAATTGTCAATTATTATTAAAAAGTTAAGTATAAATTAAACGCATATCACACTCTGTTACTGAAACAAATGTAACCAGAAGGGTGATTATTGATAATCTATACATATAAATGCATATGTCCTGACTGACTTATTCACTCACTCACTCACTCATCAACGCACAGCCGAAACTACTCTGAGATTAGTAGTTTCGGCTGTGCGTTGATTTTTGCACAGTAGGTTGCTTTTATAACGTGGGCTAGGGATAAGAAGGTATTTTTGAAAATACCACCCCTAAGGGGATAAAATAGGGATGCAAAGTTTGTATGGGAGAACCTTTTTTTTGAGCTAGAGGCTGTAATACATTGTATAAAAATTAGTTATTAGAATACAAATAAAGTTCTTTCAGCGTTTTGGAAAATTTCACCCCTAAGGGGGTAAAATAGGGGTGCAAAGTTTGTAAGTGGGAAACTTTTTTTTCAGCGTTTCGGAAAAAAACAGCGCTAAGGGCGGTAAAAAGGGGTGCAAAGTTTTTATGAGGGAAAGTTTATGATTTTGAGTCAGAAACTTGAAACTTTGTAGAAAGATTACTTATTAAAATACAAAAAAAGACATGAAGCGTTTTAGAGAATTCCACCCATAAGGGGGTTAAAAAGGGGAGCAAGCTTTGCATGGGCAACACTTTTTTTGAGTTAGAGACTTAAAAGCTTGCAAAAAACACTTATTAGAATACTAAAAAAGAACTTTCAGCGTTTTAGAAAACTCCACCCCTAAGGGGGTTAAACAAGGGGAGCCAGTGTTGTGTTGAAACACTTCTTTTTGAACTAGACTTAAAACTATTAGGTGTGTACCTGTACCAAATATTGGTGGTACCGAGGATCCTCCAGAATTTGGATGGCGTGGCGGTAGCGCCTCGCCGCCGGCCGCGCCTGCTGCAGCATGTGTCCGCTCGCACGTGCTACGCTCGACACGCACCTACCGCGCGCGCAATTTCCTTGTTGCACCAAATGCTCACTCAGCACGAGGAGGCTGACATGTTTGCTGATCGCTTTTCTAGATTATGCCGTATTGCTAAGCAGTTTCTTGACAATTTAAATTTTAATGAATAATTATTTATATATAAAGAAAAAGTGACGATTAGAAAGATTACTTATTCAAATACAAAAAAAGTATTTTCAGGGTTTTAGAAAATTCCACCCCTAAGGAGGTTAAAAAGGGTCAAGCTTTGTATGGGCAACACTTTTTTTGAGCGAGAGACTTAAAAGTTAGTAGTAAGATTACTTACTACAATACGAAAAAACTTCTTTCAGCGATTAGAAAAATTCAACCCTTAGGCACTGGTCCCACCGCGAGCGAGTAAGCTATGATAGCTCATAGCTTACTCGCTATTTTTTAGCTCAAGAAACGAACAAAAGATAATCGCTTTCGTGTAAATAAAAGAGAGAGTTATATATTTATAGTTTATAGCTGGCTGTTCACACCGCCGGCGAACTATAAATTTATTTACACTTGAGCTATCATCTTTTGTTCGTTTCTTGGGCGAGTAATCCTTATAGTCTGTAGCCGGTGGTAGGACCAGTGCCTTAAAGGGGTTTAAAATTTAAAAGGCTGTTGAAATTTTAAATAAAGAGCAAGAAAATTTTAAAGTGTGAGTAGGAGATTTGTAACTTCGGTCTTATTCTGTACGTTAAAAGACTACAAAACTAATTTCAGAGTTTTTCTAAATTCATCCTCTAAGAGTGTTAAAAGGGGGTTCAAAGTTTGTGTATTTCAAGACATTTTTAAAGTAGGTGTGATATTTTTAACTTTGGTTTTAGACTGTTTGTTCACAAACTAGAAAATGAACATCAACGTTATTTTCAATTTATCCCCTAAAAGAGGGTTCAAAGTTTGTATTGATAGAAATCATTTTCTAAGCCGATAATAAGTTCTACGCGGACGAAGTCGCGGGCAACAGCTAGTGTATAATAACCCGACTAAATAAAGTGTTCATCAGTCACATATTTTGACCATTAATTATTGATATTCTGTATCATATTTCGATGATATTTATCATATTATAATAATACTTATAATGTAAAGAAAATTTTATTTAATCGCAAATAATTTAATGTTATTTTATTATATGTTTGCTGTGCATATTGACGCCTTTTTATGCATAAATAATTTGACTTTGACTTTTATTTGCCATAATTACGAGGGCGAAAAATCTATTTATGTAGGTCTCATATCTGGGAAAATTGGTTTCTCATTTTATTACGTAGGTATGCAACATTACTAGGTATTATATTATTAGGTATCTAACATTAGAATATATATGAGTATCAATTAACGAAAGTACGGATTTTTTAAAGTCCAAACTATTTAATACGTCATTCGCATGGTGACGACTACGATTTGCTGAATTAAAACTGCCTCCTTTGATTAGAAAACGTAATTTGCGGTAATTTAATAAAGCTCACCAGTCATGATTTATTTTATACTCTGTAGGTACTGTCAGAAGAATAATTTCCTTCGTATGACAAATTTAGGTAAATAAATAGTAAGTTTATTTACATTCGTAATGAACTAGAAAATAGAGTAGGTACCTACCTAGAAATTGATTTTCATAGAAAATTAAAGGGACGATGCCTTTTAATAGGCTTTTGGGAGGCTACGTTAAGTTAGAATAGAATAAAATGGATTCAGGAAAACCACAAAAGTAATGCTTAGTTCTGTGATTATCCTAGGAGGAACATAACATCGTTAATTTTAATTGTTAAATTAATTGGTACCTACTTTATTTGGTTTCAGTGTATAAATTAAAATAATAACGGCTCGAACTACGTAGAACAAAATTATCTACTGTTGTCAGCATTCCTGCCTAAATGAAGCCTAGACATTAATTATGCCAAATCACTTTCTGTCTCCACTCAGACGCAATATCCCTGACGCCATACTAAAACAGCGACCGCCAACCATTGGCTCGAAATATTGCTGTCAAGTAAATTAAGTACTAGTGTAAGTAGTGTCAAGTGTAGGTAATTCAAGAAATAAATCTCTATAGCTTCATATTTTACATTAAATCGACAGGAGGCTAAAAACTATCAGAATTTCTGGCATCTCTATAGTGCTGAGTTGACAGTTGTCAGAATGAAATTCCAGCCGGTTTATTACAAAACAATAGGCCCTTTCCATTTTACTTTGTAAGTGAACGTAACATAATCTATCCTTAATCGCATTCTATTTTTATCTACTGGTTCAGTTTTTTAGTTTGATATAGTTGGATGCTATGTTAAATCTAACTTAAAAAGTATGTACTTACTACTTAGATACTTAATCTAAAAAAACATTAAAAAATAACTCTCCGCTAGAAATTAAAAATCAAAAGTCCCTCATCTTCATAACAAATGTACGCGCAGGCTATTAATTTCTGCTAAGTATAAATATTAGCAAAACTTGTTTGCAACCTCTGGTCTAGTAGTAAAACAATTACTAAAACTCGTATATCTTTCGCGCATATGAAGTTTATAGCTTGTTAACTGAAGTAGGTGTATTTAATTTGCAGTTAGATACTACAAAGTTGCTAATTAATAAATGAAGACCACTTAGACCATAGTTTTGGGTCCTTTTTTATACATACGTACCGATTAAACTACATTATTTGCCAGTATTTTTATCTAAGTACTTATTAATGACATAAACGTCAGAGTGCAAGCACATTATTCAAAAACATACATTTAAGCTTTGATATTATTTGGTCCTCGTTGCTCGATCGAGACTCTCTCACTCTTAACGTAATATAGCCAGCTTTTTTTGAACGAGTGAGCTAGTGAACGAAGTTCTCCAGTTCAGGTTGGGCAAAAGTTATTTCGTAGGTCGGCCGCACCGTGGGCTGGGAATCAGCTCTCCATAGAAATAGAAATAGACAATTTAAAATTTAAGGATACCTTTTTTCGGGAAATGGCTTCTTCTAGTCATTATCATACCACAACATGATTTTGAGATAATTTGGCCCATTAAATAAAGACTTAAACATTTTCAGTATGTGAAAAATCGGATGTTCTCTGAAAATATAACGAAAACTGGTATCCTCGCGGACCGTTATAATACGGACGGACATGCCAGGCAGTGCTCGTCGGCATCACCATCCCACGACGAGAACCTCGTGAAGGCCGAGAAGGACAAAGCCAGCAAGTACCTAGACCTGGCACACGAGGTAACCGCCATGTGGGATGTTGATTCGACGATCATCGTCCCGATAGTCATTTCGGCGAACGGTTTAATAGCGAAGAGTCTCGACCTCTCTCACCTCAAGAGACTCTTGTGGCGGCCTCTATACCCAAGTCGTTGTGTGTGTAACACTTGCCTGAATTCTATGGGTATATACTCGCTAGGGGCCACAAAGTAATTACTATTATACACAATATATGGCTGCACAGGAGAGTAGAAGGAGGGGACCACCTCCGTCCTCGCTGCCAAAGGCATGTGTCATATAGGTTGCTACCGTACACGTATACATGCATATATTATATCTGAGGGTATGGTCTACTGGCCAATCCAGAGTGACCCACCGTACGGCCGATTACGCCTCCAGCGCAGGTACTGCCTGTCAGTACCCTGTTGCCCTACGCACCAGCTGGACATGGGGGCGTTGCCCCCACGAGGTCCTAAACCCCTGCCCCCTAGACCTGGCCCTGTTACTCCAACTCATAATCGACCGTACTACATGCCTTGCCAGTGTGGCTTCAACGCACACTCCTGCCGACCGGGCATTCCATGTCCAAATCCCTTGTCTTTCAGAGGTACATACACCTCTAGATTGGACTACGTGAACCTACATTAACCAGCGACCGTTGGTTAATCCCCTGTTCTACTCTCATGTAGCTTGGAATGTCGATTATAGTATACAAATCATGCATGAGCACTTACCAGGATCGTCTCTAGTCTACCTCGTGAAGACACGCGCGCAGCCTTCCTGCGCATCCCATCGCCTTCACGGTCCATGCTCATACCTTCTCACAAGATGGCGCCGCGCTCTGCCCGTGGCACCACCTCCCGCCATTAGAACTGTCATCTCGACTGCCAGTGTTGCCACATGACAGAATGCAACAGTTACCTGACTCTTTCCGGTCCGAATCGTGCTCGGCGCGACAACTCTCGCTAGATGGCGGGATCAAGGGTCAGATACAGCGCGGCGGTACTCCTGGATACTGCGCGGATAGTCAGGAGGTTCCTGTCTCTGTCGCCCTGACCACCGGTAGCTTAAGGCGCCGCGGCACCGTAGGTTAGGTTTTTATAATGAGGATTTTATATTTTGTATGTGTAGTTTTATATTTTACTTTTTATATAGTTATTGCAAAAAACCTAACAAATGAGGAAATTTAAATAAAGAGAATACTAATAATATATACTTATAAAAAAAATTGTACTTCAAAATGATGACTTGTTAACAGTACTTTTACCAATAAAGTTCTGTATTCTGTTCTGCCCGATTACGGCAGAGCCGAAAGGAAGGCATATGTTTTTAGCAGTCTATGTTTGTATTTACGTGTGTTTAAAATACTGAACCGATTTTGATAAATGAGGTGTCAATCGATTCGTTATTACGCACCGAGCGACAAAGGCTACCTTTAGTATGAAATATTCTTTAACATATTCGATATTGTAATGTAGGTATTTTTTAGATAAATCACTGACATCAGAATAATTTTGACTTGTTTATTTTGTATCTACTTGACTTTGTGATGTAACAGTTAACTGATACTATTGTTTTATTTTTTTATTATTTTTATTTTTGCTATTATTGTTCGTGCTGCACTTGTATATTTTATGTATTGTCTAATTTGTTTTATATTTTTTTATATGCTCACAATGTTCAAATGCAATTTATATTGTTACTGAATGAAATAAATTAAATGAAATGAAATGAAAAAAAAACTGTTCTACTTTAGTAAATTTTCCGTAGTAGGGTTACAGCTTGTAGCCGCAGTGGTAAGCTAGTAAGTGAAGAAAGTGAATCAAATCATAAATAACAGATCACACGTTTCGCCCGCGTGTCCTATTACCTAGGCAATAAAATAATACATTCGATTTACTATACTCTGCATAAAACCTTTTCTCTATCTTATAACGTCATATGCGCCGTTAAACTTCATACTAACATATGACTTTTAAACATAATAATGCCCTAAGTACGAAGTGACATAAAACCTCCAAGACGCGATTAAAACAGCATTTTGAATGCAAGTCATATTAAACCATGGGTTTATTATTTAAATTATAACGATATGGTCAATTTGCTGACTTCAATATTGCAATGGTGGAATATTAAACGGATTTCTAGTATCAATTTGTAGGGCTATGAAGATCTTACGATGCAACTGGTTTGATGGAGAGCTGGCGCCACGATTAAGCGACCATGGGTGCAATGGTAATAGACTTATTGTATTTATCAATAGGTTATACAGGTGATTCAGGAGGCGTGATGTAGTATATTGGAAGATACGCTTAATTCAGTTATGATATCAGTAATTCTAGCTTTGATTTTTTGTTTATTGTTTTTAATCAAGACGCATAAAAACCATATTTCACATATTGCGCCACACCACACGACGTTAAAATTGTCATTCCTCATACAAAAGCGGTAGGCTAAAAAACATGATTTGAGTTAAATATTTTATTCTGATATGTTAGAAATTAAAATACGTTTGGTTTCACATAAAAGCAATTAATTGCATTGAAATTGCGACAGAGTCAGAAAAAGTAATGCCTGATTACTTCTCCAGAATCATTCTGTTATACAATGGGCACATTTCAGCAATGACTGTAATTAGAAATCTAAAAACTTGATAACAAACTGGTTAATAACTAAAAGGCTATGAAAACATCGAAACTCTATTATAATGATCTATTAATACCTGGCTGCTCTCCCAGTATAATTCTATTGGAAATGGCAATTCCCAGCAGTTACCACCATTTTTATTTATTGGTCCTTAACATGTAAGTCATCGCGTTAAGTGTACGTATTTGACAAAAAACGGCCATACCATTTTAACGGGAAGCTCATTGTCATCATTTTATAATTTTATTAATACTAAAAGTACATGATATAAAGACTAAACACACCACTATGTGTTGAATGGATTGATCTACTAACGATATAAAAATAATCCTTGAATATAGTCTGTTCATCGTAATCTAATAACATACCGTTTTGAAATGAGACACTTAATCCTCTTTAGCCGATCTAAAACCTGTACGGCCTGGGATTACAGAATCACTTGATCCAAGCCATCGCATGCGGGTAAATATAGGTGCTTTATAACAAACAAGCGGGGCGTGTGACTCCGCCTGCGTATTACAAAGAGTGAGCTATAACCACGAACTTCGAATCTCGAATTTCGTATATCTCCGTATCTATCGCACTTATGGTTTATGGTACTCCAGCGACGGAGAAGGAGATATACGAAGTTCGAGATTCGAAGTTCGTGGTAGCGCCGCAGGGTAAGGCAGTCATCACACGAGTTGGACGTGTGCTATGTTTTAGGCGGGTATCACACTGTCGCCATATCCCGCTGCGGCTTGCGTAGCGACGATTCGCAACGTTGTATGCCAGTACCTCAGTTTGATCAGCACACTGCCGCAGCATGCCGCTGCGGCGTGCGGTGCGTACGAGTACATCACCGGACGGAGGTGCGGTGTAGTGTGAAGTACCGTGCGGAATTGAACACAAACTGAGGTGCTGGCATACAACGTTGCGAACCGTCGCTCCGCACGCCGCAGCGGGATGTGTGATGGCCGCCTAAAATAGCCGTCCAGCTTGAAGATCCATTTATATGGCCAAATGATGTTTTCCAGAAACTGATTCATAATTCTCAGAAAATAAAAATTATTACAAAAAATATGTACTTGCCTACTACCGATGCGCGCCCGAGCGGTGCACAAATTATGTAATAGCCATTGTAAAACTACCCTACTTTTAACTACGATTGTAAAACGAGCGACAATGGCGACAGATAAACCGCACGCGGTTTTCGTTCGCTGTTCGAATAATTTGTAAATAGTTTATAAGTATATTGGATAAATAAACGAAAAAATATATATATACTGGTGAAAAAAATTGAGATCGCATGAGAGTTCAGTTCCGGAGTTCACCCCCTAGGCTCCTACAAACTTATAAACTCGCAAACTTTACCTCTTTATAATATTAGTACGAGTATAAATATAGGTACTATATTTGTACGAGTATACCTATATCTCGTCCTATTCTGGACCAGATCTTGTTAATTGCACGCCGGGTCTGCTCACCGTTACTCACTTAGTGGTAGTATCACGCACTGTTAGGAAATGTACGGCGGTTTTCGGAGTGGCTTTATTCCAAATGTTGTTAAAGAGAATTTTTACGAGAGTAATGTCTTGTGTGTGTGTCATTTAGCTGTTATCTCATTATAGGTAACTACATAATTGTACTTGGATGACAAGTGTCCTGTACCAAGTACAAGGCATCATTTGAATTTTTAATTGGTCGTCACAGCACGCATTCCGCATGCAGGGAGCTTGTGTTGTCTTGTTTTCTCCTTTTCCAAAACAAGGATAGCACGTGCTCTCCGATGCAAACTATAACGACCAGTGAAATTGATACCTGATGCGTAACTAACAATACTTTTAACCACGACACCCGAACGGTTCTATTGTTGTGCAGATATCTTTAGGTAATTATGTATTAAATATTTAATTGTTACAAAAAAAGCATTTTAATAAATCTATTTTACTAACAAAGACTCTAATTTCATATTAAATTTTAAATCCAGTACATTACAACTATACATAATAAATAAAATTAAAATGCCTTTTTTTACAGACGTTAACATTGTTTCAAATCAGCAGCTTTCCACTACTTCACACTTTTTAAATTTTGTGCTGTCTGCCCTTCGGCAAAGGCCCCCTCCAGCCTTCCCTATGCCCTACGGTCTTGTGCAAACTAGGCCCCGTAGCATGGATGGCCTTATCACGTGTGAGTGAGAAGATAAGAGCGTCATCTCGTTCTATCGAACGGTGTCAGCCAGGGACGGATGCTCTATCTTGTCACTTATCGCGTGATAAGGCCCATCCATGCTACGGGGCCTGCTCGAGGTGCATCCTGCCACTTGCCTTATATCGTCTTCCCAGCTCTTCTGCCCTCCCCTTCTTTTTTTTCAATAGGTACATATTATACAAGTTCATGCTAAATAAGAGCGTTTTTCAAATAAAGTGTCTAGGGTACACTTACTTAAGTAAAGGTAAAATTAAGAAACGTTAACTATGTCAGTTTTGTCACGAAAATTAGCTATACATTTCTACGGCTAATTTTCATGTCAAAACTGTCAAAGTTAACGTTTCATAATTTTACCTTAACTAGGGTACACTTTATTTCAAAAACGCTCATAAACTCGTTAAAATTCAGTTGCTTAATAAAACACCCACGATTTCCAAACAGTGCGTAGGTACTCAGCTTCACTGCACGAGATAGGTAGGCGCGCTATTTAATCGGATATCCCTTGTTATTGGTCTGAAATTAGTTGCCACTGTGTCAGCCATTACGGCACTCAATGGAGTTGTAAAATATAGCAAATACGTCACTCTACGTAGATTGTTTAATTTAAGCTTTAATCGGCCTGTCTGAGTTACGGTTATTGTTAATTTATGGGTGAAAACCGATTAATTGCTTATCGATAGTGAATCGGTGCTATCGATCTCGAAGATCTAGTTTTAGCGCCATCGGTCTACAGTAGGACATGTTAATCTAGGACATTTGTGTTCCGTTCCATTCAGTCTAGAATCCGTTTTAAAATTTACAATGTAGCTGCAAAATCACAAAATTAAAGAAAAATAAAAACATTAAACAAAAACTTGTACAAAACATTACTCGTCGAGTCTAGACTTCAAACAAGAACATGAGTTAAAGTAAAATCAAAGCTAAATATTATACAGGTTTTTTTAGTTTTATCACTGAGCTGTCAAATATTGCCATGTTCACCTCCTTTTAATTTAGTTTAGGCTGGAATCTGGTCGACATTGTTGTAATTGTTTTCGTTCTGGCACAAAACTATTTTGAGAATAGAATCTAGCATCAGAAGTAGGTCCCTTGTTTGTCTATTGGGGGAGTCGTCGTAGGTACACCGTGAAATCCGACAGTTCTGTCGGAAGATCAACGCTGACTACAAGCTCAGATTGAACCATTTCGTGAGTACGTCGCCATCACATACATAGGTACACTATCGGTGTTCAAAAATATCGGCACATGCACCCTAATGCCTTGAGAATAGATGTGTGTTCCGATGTTTGTGACGTGCTTGTTTGCTCCGATGTATGTGATGGCGACTATACGTTAAGCGCCTGCTTGTCGTCTGTGTTGTCTGCGGGATAGGTAGGTACGTAAGAACGTCTAACAGTCAAAAAGCCCACTTCATTAGTGATAAAACCTTTGCGGCCAGGCTGGATAGGCCTCCTCCAATTCACGCCATTTTACCGTGGGTTTGGCTTAATGCTTTTAACTTCTGCCAATAACCTTTTCAAGTGAGGACCTCCAAATAGGTGGAGTAGTCCACCTATTTGGAGGGCGTCCTCTACTATGATTTTCTTTTATGTCTTTCCCTTTTCTTTCTAAAGGTACCTAATCCGAAAGATGTGGATGGCATCCTGTCTTTTACATGGGAACGTTTGAAACGCGTTTAATTAAGAGGCAAACTCAATAGACAATAGTCCTTGGATCACAAAAGCATATCTCAATAACAGTAATTAGACAGAAACAATGGAGCCGAACAGCCGGACTGACCGATTTCCAGTGTGTTATTATTGTGCGGGTAGGTGCGGTCGTTCGCGGTGACACTTGTTGCCGCACCCTGTTACGTCATGCGTTTCAGTTTGGCGATGGACTTAGTATAATACTTATGTGTAGTAATATCATCATCTTCCAAGCGTTTTTCCATTTGTCCTTAACCCCCCCTCCACCACCTCCCGGGTCCACTTTAGCACAAAACCTCAAGATTCCGCGTGGGCACTAGGTTTCACGAAAGCGAATGCCTATCCAGAAGGATCAGAACAGAAGGGTCAGAAGACCTAGAGGGAGAAGTAAACGTTGTTGAGATTAGACCGTGGTGGGACTTTTCGAGGAAACGACTACATCACATACGAATGTTTATATTTCTTATTAAATATGAATTGCTGTGCGGTTTTTTGTGATTCCTAGACTGCACTACCGTTCGCTCAATGATGTAATGTTAGAAGTTTGAGTATTTTTATGTAATAAGGCATGCTGTGGATAAGTTGGATAATAAAACATTGCCTTAATCTCTGCTAACTTACTGCATAACAGTTTGGGGAGGCGCTGCAAAAATACACTTGCTTCCACTAGAACGCGTTCAAAGATTTATTTAAAAAGTTATGCTTGCTAAGCCTATTAGGTTTTGTACGCACACACGCACACACGCGCACACGCGCACACACGCACACACGCACACACGCACACACGCACACACGCACACACGCACACACACACACACGCACACACGCACACACGCGCACACACGCGCACACACGCGCACACACGCGCACACCCACGCACACACACGAACACACACGCACACACACATATATTATAAACAACGCACAAACACACAGTTAGATAAATTAATTTAAGCATTACTTACACCACGTAGCAATTACAAAAAAAAAAAAAAAAAAACTGCATGTAAATTTTAATAAAAAAGAAATCGTGTATTTCTTTCCCTCGGTACCAATGTAAGTAGTAGCAATCTCATAATGAGCATTAGAACTCCCCTGTTCCCTATAAGACAGGTTTACCTAGTTTAGGGCACAGGACACCGTTCCTAGGCTTATCTAAAAATAGCGCACTCTATCTATCATGATGTATTACTTAAATAAGCTGATGTACTGATTCTACAATAAATATATTTTAATTTTCATTTTCAATAATACTTTTATAGGGTCTCTGTTGGTCGCTTAGTTTTACACTGCAATTGGAAACCTTTGTGGATTAAAGAAAATGTATTTTTTTTTCATCTTTTATAGCTTTATGCATAAACTTTTTAAGAAAAGCTATGCCGTTAAAATTCGTTTGTCTTTTACTATGTCACCTAACTTTTGTTCGTAAGAACAAAACACATTTTATTAATCAAATATTATAAAAATTAGGTTTGGATTGGATGTAGTGACTTTACATGAATAAAGGAACTTAATATAGTAAAATAACATTAACACTAAACTAGGCTAAAAATTGGTTTGGGTTGGTTCATAGATCTTAATTATTAAGTATGTTTTGAGAATGGTTAATAATCTGGATTTCTCCAGTACCTAGAACAGGAGGTATAGCTAATTGTATAATTTTACTGTAATTGTGCTACCTGTATCAAAACTAGACCAACTTCACACCTTTTAAAAACGGTCGTAACTTTTCCTTAGCTGTTAACCTACATTCAATTCAGGTTTAAGGTTTAGTTTTAAATAGAGATCATAATAAAGCTAAATAGTTTTCAGAAGCAGTTGTTGATGTGCCGGGGGCGCAGGCGCAGGCTTGCGTGCAAATGTTACAAATGAGCTTCTCGCCTCACTCGCTGCTTAGGCTGCGATTTATTTACTCAAATCATTGGCTGTTTCTGTTATCTTATTTTATATTTATAATAAACTCCTATAATCATGATATTACTAGTTGACTAGATAAAGGTAAAGCTTGAGGCAGTTAAAAAATAAGCCAATTGATTTTAAGGGATAAGTTGACATATACATAATTCAATTAGTCGGTAAATACGTAGCTTAATCTAAGTAATTATAAAATTCATAGCACACATAAAGTTAATTTAAAGAAATAATAATACAATTTATGCCAGTTTGAAATTTACACTAAACGTATATTACAGTCAATTATAATAATTTAGTACATTAAATAATCAAATTAAAAATTCACAAGATGTAGGTAATATTAGTTAATAATATATCTAACAATTATTTTTGTTATAAGGCAGTCCACTTATTGTGGAAATGCAGGATCTGTTATGGTAAAAGTGGGGTAGCGATGTAAGTCTCTCAACTCCTCTTGACTGTAGCAAAATATCCTTATCCTTGCTGCTAAAACTGCTGGGTAGTTGCTAAACTTGTTAAACGAGCTTTAGAACGTATAATCTATATTTTCAAAAAATTACACGATATAATATAAGTCCAGATAGCATAAGCCAGAAAAAAGTAAAACAAAACACTGTCATTCCAGGTGCACAATACGCCCCTACAAACTGTTAACCGTGTAATAGCCTTACAGCTTAATACACGCTTTGGTACCCGGCTAACCCCAATTTACAACATAACCGATTGAGACGAATTACACCAATTACTTTTATGGCCCTCACAAAGGGCTTATCTAGTTTGTAAACAAATTATTAATTTACTGGAAACTGGCTGGCATTTGCATTTTCCTATCGTTAATTATAGTTGAAAAGGGGTTACATTACTTGGGCTTCTTGGGCTCTTGCGACCTTTTTAAGGTTTTTGGGTCACGGTTGTGAACAGAATGTTTTATCTGTGCAATTAATTCCATGCAATTGGCTCTCTGAGCTTCCTGAATCAGTGTTAGGGTTATTGCGGGAGTTTGTCACTGTCTTTTGGAATTGAATGTTGGACGGGTTTATTCGTGATTTGACTTAATTACATATGTCATTGTTGCATTATTCATTTCATTTAGAACCGGTGCCTTTTCGTAACTGAATCAACTTTATATCAGAATTTGTGTACTTTTTTATTTATGTTAGCAGGCAGATACCATTAATAATGGTGAACAAAACTTTATTTAACCCATTTGTTGAAGAAGAGAATAATAAAAATGAACGTTTACGAAACGTTCACGTTAACGTTAATTCAACCTGTTGCAAATACATAGTTTTCACAAAGTTGTTAAGAATAGGATTATGAAGGCTCCACTCTAATGGTTTTTTGTAGGCAAGAAAGTTATCTAACACTTTTTGATCCTAGTATTTGTATATTTACCAATAAAAGTTCAAAAGTGGTAAATCATGTGACAGTAAGTAAGGGGCCGATTTATTATCAAAAATGTGATTTATAATAATGTTGTGTTTGTATATTTTATCAGGAGACAGTGGATATGCATTAAGGCCGTCTATAAAAGAAAGAATGTACACAATTATTTATAAAAAGCTTACAATTATCAAGTAAAACAATTTCCAAGTTATTAGTTAATACAAATTTTTACATATATAATTCGTTTACATGACACTGGCAGATACGCTACGTTTTACGTTTGACCAACTTGATAAATCTATTTTAAGTTATAGTATGAGAATATAAAAACCGGTATCAAGGACAACACTATAACATCTGCGTAAAAAGGAACGTAACGGGAAGATTGTCTCTGATAAACATTGTAAAATTTCTGCATGTTGGTAAACAGCGTGTGACTTTCAAAAATACTGCTTTTGGAAAATGGTGACATAAAAGTCATCGGTGATCATTTTAGTCACCGGTGACTTTGATATCACCAGTGAGATTCAAAAATCGGCCCCCTGCACCTACCTAAACTTTCCTATCGAATTGTACAATTCAATCATGCAAATAACGTCAAAAAAAGATCAACAAAAACAATCGTTTGATAAAAATTTACAATACAAACACACTACAAATATGATTTAACTGCTTAACAGTTTCCCTAATAACAATGTCTGTATAAATATTTGTAAACAACGTTGCTGCTAATTGAATTCAGGACCGTAACATTCCGTTCCGTGAATCACGTTTCGGTTTCCTTAAATAAATCGACGTGAGACAGTAAAACCACGGACATAGGTGTGGTAACAACATATACTTATAGAGTAGTAGCTCCGTGAGGTGTAGAACTTGTGATGCTCACAATTTCTACAGCTTTTTCTATTTCCTTTTTTAGGGTTCCGTACTCAAAGAGTAAAACTGGACCCTGTTACTAAGACTCCGCTGTCCGTCTGTCTGTCCGTCTGTCACCAGGCTGTATCTATTGAACCGTGAGAGTTAGACAGTTGAAATTTATTACCTTATTGGGATTCAAACCCGGGACCTCTGGCTTCGTAGGCAGGGTCACTACCAACTATGCTACAGGGGGCTCCCATACAACAAACGTGATTTTTTTGCCGTTTTTATAGATAATGGTACGGAACCCTTCATGCGCGAGTGCCGTTAATTATTTTATTTTGAAAATCTGAATTGAGAAAAAAATCGATAAAATTATTGAAATTACTAACACAATTTCACCAGAATCGGTTACGAAATGCATCCTGTAGAAGAGAACAGCTGGACAAATGAAAACATCAAAGATATCTTTACATATTTACAGTATTACAATATTACAATGTAGGTCTTATCTTATCTTATCTTATCTAGGTGAGGGCCCTTTCGGATGCACTTCGACCCAGTGGGATCTTTTGTGCATTTGCCCTCTCCTTTATACCTGCTCCCAGGCTTGCTCCATCATTTCCACAAAGCGGATGATGCAGTTCGTCGGGAGCACCTTGAATTCCTTTGGTTGCGGGTAAACGTTACCAAAGTAGTTCATTCTTTGTCTGGCAAGGGCATGACATTCACATAATAAGTGTTCCATAGTCTCATCCTCCTCACCACACATTCTACAGTCTAAACTATCCGATAGTCCCATCTTGGCCAAGAGAACAATGTAGGTACAATCAGCATCAAAACTAGCTAGGTACGCAAATGAAGACGTCAAAAGTCTTTATTAAAAGGGAATGAGAACTTATGAGTCTTAGATTGCGAAGTTACTTTTGATGCTGACTGTACTAGGTATACGGTACTCTTGCATTTCTCCATGTACTCGTAATTAGCACTAGAGTTACCTTTATATTGTATTTTTAAGCCGAGTAATACTGTCCCGTATTCTCACTTATTTAGTTATTATATTGTATTTAATGAAGAACCCATCTTCTTCAAAACTATTTCGTATTCAACGTCGTTTTACGAGACTCAATCCATCTCCCAAACAAATTCCCTCTAAATCAGTTACGTAGTTTATGCGCAAAGGCGCAAAGGTAACATAAAACAGTCCAACATGTAGATAAAATTACTTTCGCATTAATGGCCTTCAATACATTGTATCTAACCGTACTTACCACGTGAGATGTTTACTGAAAATCGGAGGATTATGGAAATCCAACTTTCTATTTCAGCGCATCATAAACCACGTCAGCAAACTCATCGATACGCCACGCTTTGTGTAGCCGCGTTTATTACTCGTTAAAGTTGCGCCGGCGCCGCCCGTCCGTTTACCTTTGAACTAGATCATTTGAACTTGAACTTCCAATATTTCCTACAAGACTTTTGCATTTGCCCCGCTTGTGAATGTTAATGCAAATGATCAGATACCGTTCTATTATTTCCTATTCTATTCCTATCTTTCTCACTCAAGCCTGTACTTCATTGGTGTGAAACAGACAGCAGTCCGTAGCAATCATGTTGACATATTGGATAGCAATTCGAAAATGGATTTTCTAATGGTTGTCTATGGAGACTATATTTCGTGGTGGGACTTTTATGAATCCACATGTAGGCTGGCAACATAAGTTTTTGCCGTCATAAAAGTTAACGACGATATTAATTTCGACTCTAGTGACAGGTAATGAAATAGTCATATTCGCGTCCGGTTTGTATACGCGCAAACTATTTAAGTCTACGGAACACATCAATGGAGTTTATTAAGAAAACATTTTTTATGACATGCATCTTTGTTTGGCGACCGGTTAAATAGTGGGTAGGGCCTGCCTAAGAAGCTGACCGTCCTGGGTTCGAATCCCGGTAAGGAGATTAGCATGAATATTTGTTTCTGAGCCTGAGATGATTTGTATTAAAGTATTATATCTTTTGAATATTTCGTCGTCTCGCGCCCTTCACACAAGCCTTATTGGAGTTATTTAAACTTACTATGAGTTAGTTCAAATTTTGTAAGATTTTCCCCCAAAATGTATTAAACGGAAACGGCCAACTGACGTAAATGACCTAATGCTTGACGTTGCACTAGTCCTTGTGTACGAGTATAACATGGGCTGCTCTTTATTGTCGAAGCAATATGGACTAAATTCTAACTAACAGGATTTTTCTTCAAAGCCGTCATGTCATTAGTGGTAGTTAGTGACTATGATGTTGACCATACAATGGGAAATCAAAAGACTGACTCCAACCAAAGAAAAACATAGCACTGCGAAGACTGCTGCTTCTGGTCGGTTTGGTTTAGCGATTTCTCAATGCACGTTTAAACTTGAAGCGAATGATAGCTGTGATTAGGTACTATAAAAGTCATTAAAAGTATCAAATTTCTAATCCAAGCGGCGGTAACTCGTAAGTGTTACAGTTCTTCACAATGCATAAAATGTTGGAACATATTATGGACCAATCTAACCTCTTTAATCTGTTTAGGTTTGTTTTTATAGTCAGACAGATGTCACTCACATTGTCCGTTTGCTTTTGTTGTGTTCAGGTGTACTATCAATAAATTCATGGAACAGAGAAGGTGTTTATAATGAATATCCCCGGCTTCTCCAACATGGTAGCAGACCATTCAAAATTCACCTAGTTCCTGAAGTGAATTCGTATAGTTTTCGATCAAGTTATTTTCCAAATTTTCTCGTAAGAAACAAAAGATGGCATCTGCCAGTCAGAATGTTTCCGTGGAAAAATTGTCGGGAATTCAGAACTATAATTCCTGGAAATTCATCATGAAGATGGTGCTTATCCACGACGATCTCTGGGATTGTATAGGAGAAACGGAAAATAAATGTGAAGACGCCAAGAAGCAGGAAAAGGCGCTCGCGAAAATCGCCTTGTCTGTGCAGCCTACAGTATTTCCACAAATTCGAAATGCGAAGACGGCGCGTGAAGCATGGCAGAACCTGCAGAAGGCATATGAATATCGAGGTCTGTGTCGACGACTCGGCTTACTTCGAACGCTATTCGCAACAAAATTGAGCGAATGTGCGAGTATGGAGGCATACGTGAACAGGATCATGGATACATCGCAACTTTTGAGCGATATTGGATCGGCTCTAGAAGACGACTTCCTGGCCGTAATATTGCTTAGCGGTTTGACAAGCGATTACGATCCGTTAATTTGACGACCGCTTTAGCCTAGTTGGTAGTGACCCTGCCTACGAAGCAAGAGGTCCTGGGTTCGAATCCCGGTAAGGGCATTTATTTGTGTGATGAGCACGAATATTTGTTCCTGAGTCATGGATGTTTTCTATGTATTTAAGTATATATTTCTCTATATAAGTATCTATATCGTCGTCTAGTACCCATAGTACAAGCTTTGCTTAGTTTGGGACTAGGTTGATTTGTGTAAGATTGTCCGCAAATATTATTATTATTATTATGTATCTCCTGTTTAAATTCACGGGACAAAGCCCGGTCCTTTGGAAGGCGTGCGTGGGGATATAGATCCAACACGTAGAGGCCCTTTGGAGACGAAGTTTAATGTAATGTAATACACCTGCTAGAACCCATTCACTGGTACATCGGTAGATACCCGTGAACCGGTTCCAACAGGCGTTGGGACTATTGTGGGTTATATGGATAGAGAACGGGTTCTATGGTGATGAGATTTGGGTGGATTATGAAACTGGGCTATTGCAAAAAGGTCCGGACACCTGCCATAACATTGTTATACACAAAGTTATCGAGGCAGGCGGTGACTAGCCGCTCATTAGATGGGCCCCTGAAAGCGTCGTCGTACAGACGGCCAGGAGCAACACCGGGTGAGCGGCTCAGGGGTGTCGAGAGGTGGTGCTGCGCTTTCTCCGAAGTTACTCGCGGCGTTATGCCCTTTAACACTTCCACCCCTGGAGCATATAGCTCTGACGACTCCTCTCTGGACGGCCAATGAAGGCAAGCCAGAGCTGAGAGTCCTGCGGGCCCCCTTAGGGTTCCACTCCGACCGACGAAGACACGCCGGAGACGGAGGCCCTGACCGACTCTCGGGAGCACTCGGGTCCGTGGGGTCGTTACTCCCCAACAGCTCGCCACAAGCTGCCCTGCTTATTATTATTATTATTAATTATGGCTCTAGAAAATTCGAACGTGTCATTGTCAAGTGAAGTTGTCAAATTGAAATTGCTTCAAGAAAATTTACGTCGAGATGAAAAAGATGAAAACGTAACGGCATTTAAAGCTCATAAAGCACGTAAACCCATTAAGTGCTTCAAGTGCAAGAAGATTGGGCACTGCATGAAGGACTGCCCTGAAAAGTCTGACGGCAACAAGAGTAGCCGGAAAAATACGTCGCTTCTTACGGCGTTGGCTGTAGGAGTTCAGCGCGATGTTTGGTACGTAGACAGCGGGTCCTCGCTTCATCTTTGCAACGATCGCAGTGTGATGTCGGATTTCACAAGTGACAAGCCGAAGAAAGTGTACATAGCCAACGGTGAGGCTATGATGACGGCTGGAAAAGGCACAGTGCAAGTTGTTTTGAAGGACAATTGTATACGACCAATAAGTAATGTATATTTAGTTCCTAAATTAACTGCTAACTTGTTATCTGTCAGTGCCATGGTTAATAAAGGCTTCAAAGTTGTGTTTCGTTCTGGCGTGTGTACGGTTACTGACAACGGGGAGGTTTTGGCCACCGCTACTCTAAGAGATGGTATTTATCAACTCGATGCCATAGAAACAGTGTCTGTTTTGTGTAGCGAGCCACCTTCGCAAGCGATGTGTTCGTCTTTTTCTGTAGATACAGGTGACAGCGTGACGTCAGCGCCTCAACTGAAGGATGAAGATCGTCCTGTTGAGAATGTTATGCAAGCTAAGTCTCCTGCAGCACCACAAAGCCAGTCGACACAACATGTCTGGCACCGCCGGCTAGCACATCTGAATACTAGAAGCATGGAGTTATTGCGAAAAGGTATGGTCACTGGTATTTCTTATGACAACAATGACTTTCAATCGTGTGTTTCCTGTATAGTAGGTAAACAGAGTAGATTGCCATTTCCTAAGAAATCAGAGACCAGGGCTAAGGAAATTCTTGGTTTGGTCCACAGTGACGTGTGCGGACCACTGCCATGCCCGTCCCTTGGTGGGAAAAGATATTTTTTGACGTTCATCGACGATTGCTCACGAAAAACATTCGTTTATTTTCTTAAAGCGAAGAGTGAGGTTTTCGAGATTTTTACAGAATTCAAAACTCTCGTAGAAAACCAAACTAATAAGAAAATAAAGATTTTCCGCAGTGACGGAGGTGGTGAATTTGTCAATTCTAATTTTCAGCGATTCCTGAAGAAGCACGCGATCCGACACCAGACCACAGTTCCGAGATCAGCGCCCCAGAACGGAGTTGCTGAACGCGCGAACAGGTCTATCATGGAAAAGGCCAGGTGCATGCTTCAGGATGCGGGTTTGAAAAAGGAATTTTGGGCAGAAGCGGTCAACACGGCTGTTTACTTAAAGAATCGCTCTCCAACTAAGGCTGTGATGGGGTGTACTCCAGAAGAAAAATGGACAGGTAAAAGGGAAAATCTTAGTTACCTGCGCATTTTTGGTTGTCAAGCCTACGCCCTACAGCATAAACGGGACAAATTGGATCCCAAAAGCAAGAAATATATATTTGCTGGATATTGTGACGATACAAAGGGTTATAGATTAATAGACCCGGCGCATCCACAGAATGTCATAAAAGCTAGAAATGTCACCTTTGTGGAACATGCTTTTTGGAATGACGTATCAGAAAGTGAGAATGACAATTCACGCTACAATTTGTTCGAACTAACTAGCAAGAATGTAAGTGTCACTAACAATGTTCAAATGCAACCCGATCTATCCCTTGAGCCCACAGAAACATCTACTCGTAGTGAAATCAGTCATGACGATAGCGTCATCACGAAAGATGATTCTGAGAGCAGTAGTGAGACCCCAGATGACCCTGCGGATGAAACGTACGCCCCAGGAGATTCGACACTGGAAGACTGCGACAGCACGTTTGAGTCTGCGAGTGTAGCGCGCACTCTGTGCAGTGACGCGGGGGACCCTCAGACAGTTCGCGAGGCATTGAACGGCCCAGAAGCGGGTAAGTGGAAAGCCGCAATGGCGGAAGAGTATAAATCCTTCATCGATAACAAGTGTTGGACTCTGACTGATCGCAGTATGAAGCAACGGCCTGTCAAATGCAAGTGGATTTTTAAAAGAAAACTTGGCCTCGACGGGGAAATACTAAGGTACAAAGCGCGCCTTGTTGCAAAGGGTTATACACAGAAGTATGGTATAGACTACCTAGAAACATTTTCTACTGTAGTAAGATATTCGACTATACGCACGTTATTGGCTTTAGCTGCAGAATATAACATGAATATCGAACATCTGGATGTAAAAACGGCATTTTTGAATGGAGATCTCAAAGAAACCGTTTATATGGAGCAACCAGAGGGTTACAAAATGAAAGGTCAAGAGGATAAGGTTTATAAGTTGAACAAAGCCATATATGGACTGAAGCAAGCTTCGAAGTCATGGTATGAAAAGATAAATGACGTTTTAACGAATAGAATGAAATTTAAACGTTTATCTTCTGAACCCTGTGTATATGTCAAGTCAAGCGGGAAATCTATGATTATAATTGCGCTCTATGTCGATGACATAATGCTGTTTTCTTCAGCGGAATGCCAAGGAACGGCAGAAATCAAAGAAGACTTGAGAAAGGCCTTCGAAATAAAGGATTTAGGGCCAGCACACCACATTCTTGGCATGAGGATTTGCAGACAGAATAATGAGATTACTCTAAACCAGTCAAGTTACATTAAGAAGGTTCTAGAACGTTTTCAAATGTCTGATTGCAACCCTGCGCGAACACCTATGGAAACAGGACTGAAGCACGTGAAGTCTACAACGAAGGATTGTACTCACGACTACAGAGGCCTGATAGGCTGTCTCATGTACATCGCGATTTGTTCCCGACCCGACATCGCGTATGCTGTCAGTTCGCTGAGCCAGTTCAACGAAGCATATGATGAGACGCACTGGAAGGCGGCAAAACGCGTCCTTCGTTACTTGAAAGGTACGATTAATTATTGTTTAACTTTTCAGAAGTCAGGGCTAGACATCGTCGCTTATGCTGACGCTGATTATGCGTCGAACGAGGTCGATCGTCGATCTTATACCGGTTTCGTTTTCAAACTTGGAAATTCTACCATCTCTTGGGAGAGTAGGAAGCAGAAAACGGTCGCTCTTTCGAGCACGGAGGCGGAGTATATGTCTCTGTCAGATGCTTGCAAAGAGGCTCTGTTTCTGCGCAAGTTCCTGTTTGAAATTTACGGGGTACAGTTCAACATAACTTTGTACAATGACAATCAGTCGGCATTAAAGTTATGCACTAATTCCATGTACCACGCCAGAACCAAACACATTGACGTCAGACACCATTTCATTAGGGAAATTGTTGACGAGGGTACAGTTACCCTTAAGTATCTCTCCACTGACCAAATGGTGGCCGACGTGTTGACCAAACCATTGGCAAAAGAAAAACACGATAAGTTTTTATCTCATTTATTTGTTATGCCTAATAAGTGAGATGTTGTAGGTTTCTAAGTAGTGTACTAGTATAGAACTAGTATAAATTATTTTAGATCCGTTTCATATATCGCTTGTACTTTATTTTACTGTTTTATATGTTACGGATATATTTATTAATTTATACTGTTTCTAATTTATTTTTTTGCTACTGTGATGTTTTGTTGTAAGGACAGCAGATGTGTTACTACTTAGTGCTTTATTTATTTATTGTGTTGTGTTAACTTTTTGTGTTGAGTTTATATTGGTTCAAGGGCCAGTGTTGGAACATATTATGGACCAATCTAACCTCTTTAATCTGTTTAGGTTTGTTTTTATAGTCAGACAGATGTCACTCACATTGTCCGTTTGCTTTTGTTGTGTTCAGGTGTACTATCAATAAATTCATGGAACAGAGAAGGTGTTTATAATGAATATCCCCGGCTTCTCCAACATAAAATAGGTCATGGGCCATTGAAGAATTATTTTCGTAAGCAAATTTCCGACGGTAAGATTATGAAATCATTGAGTGAAGTATCGGGCAATTGGAAATAAGAGCTTTGTAAACAAATATTGGATGCGGTCTTTGATCTACATGCAAATGTGCTCAACAGAGATTAACTAAGATGTAAGTTTGTACAAATGAAATCCATAAAAAGTTGTTTGAAACTTTTTATAAGAACGTATTTCTTGTGTAATTTAATTAAGATTTATAGCAGTTCAGTAGACCTTCACAATATCCATATAAAAAAAAACTCTGATTAAGTAGATAATACTTTTTTAATTCCAATCAAGTTTTATTATGCGTACTTAGTTGATTTAATAAAATATATATCTTAACTTCTAAACAAACAACCATTGTGTTAACTAGAAGAATGGAATAATTATGAAAGGTTCCATTCAAAAGCAATCGATTAATAATACATTTAAAAAACCATTGATATTAAAGGTCAAAATATTCCAAAATTTTTGCACTTGCTTTCGTTATTATATGTATCCGTGCACCGCTAGCCAACAAGTTCAACTAGACAACGTCAAAATAAACATTCGACAATAGGTATTTATGCAAACATAATACTAACGTGCTAATTCAAAAAGCCACAACCACATTGAGTTTCTAATGCACATACGCCCATCTTCACGCGACAGTGTAGCGGTTACTGTAACAATATGCTCTTGGGAAACTATTTCTAGTCCAAACACGTATCAAATGGTGTGTTGTGTTCGAACATCGCAGCTGTCAAATCAAGCAGATCAGCCGAATGAAATGCGAAAAAAACCTGGCAGGCGTGATTGCACACCAGTTCTGTTGTTCTTTGCACACAAGTGCACGAACTGCCTCATGGAATGTGGACACCGCGTTACCTACATAGATTATGGTGTACACTTGGTACATGGTGGTAAGCATCCATACGTTTACTACTCCAGAGGACTCTTATACGCCTAGCCTACCCTTGATTGATGTGGAAATTGGTAATGGTAACCGCAAGACAAGATACAAGGCAGGTCCCTTCTCGGCGGGGCCGGGAAAGCGCATTTTTGGGTGCTCTGGCGACCTTATTCACCACCAGGAACACAATACCGCGTATTAATAGAGCTAGGACTTCTGTAGGGTGGAGGTAGTTCCCCAGGTGAGCTTTTTCAAATAATAGTGAGAAGACATTCCGCAGTGTCCAAAGTTCTCTCAAGTCTTATGTTTATCTCCCAATCTGCAAAATTTTTCAACTTCAACAAAAGCAAGTAATGAATTGAAATTCTGCATCTCCGTGTACTTCAACAATCTTGTAAACCTGTAAAAGATTGTTGGAGTACCTACACTGGGCATCAACAATAAAATTCCAAAAGTACATACCTATTTTTGGTTAGTGTACTTGCAAGTAAATGGAAGCACATATTGAAACGCACGGAAGTAAAAGCTCGCAAATTTAATTAAACTCGGGAGAAAATAACTGCGACGCTATAAGTTATTTGATAGCAGCGTTCTTTTAAATGGTTATGTATATTTTTGCAAGCAAAAACGTACCTACCTGGGAACATATCCTAGGGACATTTCTGTAATAATTTTAAAAAGGAACCCTAAAAGGCGCCAATTGCGCTATTATTAGCAGACAATTACGGTACAACAGAAAAAATCAAATAAAAACCCGAATGTTTAGTTCACCATTCAATACAAATTAACTACACGTCCAAACATTACTTGCGTTTTTCACCATCCTAACCTAATCTGGCACTTACAAATGTAAATGTAATAAGCAAAAAAGTTAACGTGCTACATAACTACTTTTAAAATAATTACACTAGAATCGTGTGCTTGAACTATTTCTACAATCTATACAAATAGGTATTATAAAGAAGTAATGTTAGTGAGGGTGTAACCTTATAATTCTATGTTAGGGATGGGATGATATCCGGAATTCCTCGTCCGATTTTTTTTTGTACCAGCAAGTATATTTAGTAAACCTTGGGAATCGGCTATATTTAACCGTTTATTTTCCCATGTTTTTATATTCTAACTGGCTTTTAAAATATTTCATCCAAATCCGGAAATTTCAATTTTGGAAAGAAAAAATAACGCTGTTCTAATCCAAATAACAAACATTTTAACTGCACCACAGAAGCACTCTAGTTTGCCCACCTCACTCGAATCGGTACAAACGATCGAATTAGCCCAATTAGCTCCATCATCCCGGTCCGATTGGATCGTGATCTCATTCCGATCCAGAAAGCGGGTGATTTATCGTTAGATTACTATGTGCCGATGGTGACGCAACCGATGCTTTAGGATTAAAAGTCGTATACGTCATTGATAATGCTAAAGTTACGCTCTTTAGGCTCGATGTGGGTGCTCGTCCATGACGGCCGAACACTCCTTGATGACTTATATACGCCTGGTACCAATGCCCTATTTTTGTTAGGGATCCCTTGATTTGACACGGTTACTTCATTGATTCAACGTATTCTAGAATCGGGGTTATTTTTGTAATTTAGGTACCTATTCAATTAATTTAATGACTCATCTCCATATGGTGCATCGATTAGGGTAGCTTTAGAAAACAATATATTTTGATCGATTTAAGTAAAATAGTAACCAAATCAGCATTATTCTTAGTTGGCATGATCCGCTTAGATATAAATAACTGTTAGAAATCTAGTAAGCTGTGTTTACTACAAGAATTACGATAAAAAACTTTAATATGGCGTTAGGAGAACTATGGGTTGTTTTCAAATAAACTGTACCCTAGTTAAGGTAAAATTAAGAATCGTTAACTTTGTCATGTGAGTAACGAAAATTAGCCTTATAAATGTATGGCTAATTTTCGTTACTAACATGACAAAGTTACCGTTTCGTTACTAGAGTACAGTTTATTTGAAAACCACCTATAAACACCCGAGATGAGAAGCCCCAGTCGAGTAGTTTTTAATTCATATCTAGATTGAATTAAAAATATGTCTAATCGTTTATATTAGCTACCAAAACATTTCACAAAAGTGACACCTAACCCTTAATAGTAGATTGTACAACAAGTGCATTAAACGCACCATTTTACTCGAGACGTTTATCCATCCGAGCGAGCTTGCGAGCGAGGATAGATATAAAGTCGAGTGTAAAATGGGTTTTATGGACGAGTTGTACACTCTACTTTTCACTTCGATTGCGAGGAAATGAAACAGCAACACGTAAAATAATAAATGAGACGAAATACAAATTATAAGTTTATTTCATGAAGTTTTATTGTGTACTTTGGCTGTTGGTATCTTTGCCTTGGTCTTAGAATACGAACGAAACGAAATAAAATAAAGAGGTTGTTGTATGAAGTTAAAGATGTTCGTGTGGCTGTTGCAGCGATTGCCTTGGTCTTCGACGAAGATTTTACTTTATGCTCTAGAGCATAAAAAGCGACTTTATGTCGCCTACGCACGACATAAAGACGAACTTTTAGAGCATGAGAAGTGAAAACCTTATTTATGTAGCAACAATGAAAGAACACCACAGTTACTTGAAATAAAATGGAACCCAGAGGGAACTAAAATACAAGATGATATTGCATAAGCGCCGTTTTTATGGATGCCGAAATGAAGTGAAGAATGGCATTGGTGACGTTCCGTCACTGCGCGATTTGTCTCTCAGCGTATTTCAACACATAATCTTCAATGTTTATCAACCTATTTCTGAGTGTCCTACAAAGACATTTTGTTTATTTCACAGCTATTTGTTCACGTGGCTTGAATAATTATTGTTGCCGGAGAGCGTTAAACGTTTTGTTAAACATTTTGATGCAACATTTGTTCGGAGCAAATGCGAGATGAGTTGACTTCTGGCGAAGATATTAGAATTCGAACCATTAAAAAACTGTAAAAAAATGCGCAAGCAAAAAAAACCAGTAATTCAATTCAACAAATGCATGGCACTGTAACACCAACCATGTGACACGGTAACCCGATTCAGTTTAGAAATACACCATCAAGCTGGGAATTGGATATATACCTAGATAAAACTTTTATCCGATTTTGCAATTAATAAGTGGTTTATATTACGAATTTCATTTTAAGTTATAATTTGCCATTTATTTTCAACGGTCATTACGAAGTGGTTATACTCTTTCTGGGACATTTCTTAATTTGCTTTTTTATCTACTTGGCCTCTAAACTAAAAAGCGGATCTTTGCACATGATTCCACCAATTGTAACAATAAATACTGCATGGACTTCAGTAAAGAGAAACTCGATGCTGCTATCGATTTAGATTTCAAGATCGTATTACAATACAACAGCCACATCGATAAATATATAAATACAGAGACAACGGTCAGCGACAATCACAGACTTTACATACTGTTCAGCTATGGTAATAATGTCTATCTAATCTTACAAGGAATCCGCTATCAGACCAGCCTGAATGCTACGCGGAAGCCAATTCTCATATTTAAATGTGAACATTAAATACCGATAACCAGAAATTGAATGATACAAAATAGGCAGTAACAAAGGACTTTGAAGCTCTGAATTCACTTTATGCACTAGAAGCATAAGGGTCAGTAAAAGGCACGTAAAGTGATTATGAATGACAAGATTTGTTACTTAGGATCATAGAAACGTGGCCTTATAATAATATTTATAATAGAACTAGGAACTCTGTTATTCACTGGTTTTCTTTCAAAGTACGTTAGGATGGTTATTCTGTAAGTACAAAGCGTAGCATTTCAATTTTACTTTGTTGTGGCGTTTTAATTTTATTAGGATAAAATAATATGTATATTTTTAGCTACTATTCAATATTAGCATCTTCCCGCGATTCGGGCTGACTACATGAACAATTTGCATCCTCGATTTCATCATTTTGGAATACAACGTATGCTATATTTCCAGGTTATATTACCATTTATTGACCTCATTTTATCTAATTCCGGTTAACCGTATTAGCGCTATTAGATAACACATATCAAAATATTTATGTTTTTAAGATATCAATTTTCGCTACATGAAGGGCCTCCGGAGACAATTTCAACGTCAAATCAAACACAAGATCACAAAGTCATAATGTAGATCGTCTCTTAAGATTTCATTGATCAATGGTCGGTATTCTATTAAAGTATCATCGAGTCAATTAATATTTCATAAAAGCATTAGAGCCCTTCGTACCTCACGATGTTATCTGGTAGTTTGTATTCAGAGGGCTCCCTCAAGCGCTACCAAAGACGGAAATGCTAATCACACACGTATTTGACACTAACAAAACAAAGAGGGATTTGCAATGTGTGCATTTAATTACAGATTGTACAGGTATATTATGTAGGTATAATTATATATATATATTTTTTTTTATTTAAACTGAAATTAAAATAATAACACAAAACTTATTATAACTATGCCTATCTCAAACTAAACTACTTATAAAATAACATAACTTATATCTTAAACTAAACTACTTCTAAAGTAAAATTACTTTTGTTTTCTACATCAATAATTAATCTGGTCCCAGGTTTGCGTTTGTGGGTACAAGTAAAAACTTGTGTCTGTAGGCAAATATTCAACTTCTCTGTTGTTCTTTTGATACCCGTTTAAGTAAATTTCAAGTTAAAGGAAAAATTGAGAAATTGAATGCTTCGAGCCGGATTCGAACCGGTGACCACGGGCATACATGGCCCGTCGATATACGCCGCTTCGTCGATTCGTCGCTTGAAATTTATAAATTTTCTTAGCAGCGTTACTGCTTCATACAAAATCAATTCTCGTTTAAATATGTATTATAAAAATAATTCAAACATATCTCACGTAACTTTCGTACGGTTAGGAATGTAAGTACTGTTGTCTTGATAATATTCCCAGTTTGGAAATAGCCCGCTCACTCCTGAAAACCATATTCTATGACAGATCTCTGAAAAGCACTTTCGCCGACTCGTGTTTACTTCAAGATTCACTCAAACAAATATTCCTTTATCCTCCCAACATTGTGTTAGTCGATCGTCAGAAGCTTTCTATAAATCACCCATGACATTGCACAAAGGGAAGATAAATGTACTGTTTGTGTTTCAGATCGCTTGCTGTCTGCCAGAGATTTTCGCAGGCTCAACTGACGAGCACGGATCTCATAAAGCCGGTAAGTTTATTCTGAGGCCCGCAATTCATACGCAAGCCCGTACACTGATGAGTGATGACAAATCTGCAAGCATACCTGCGAGCATTTTCGCGAGCAAATCTGCGAGTGCACGTAGCTTACTAAACTATTAGTGGGGCAGACTGCCGGAACAAACGCACCAATTTTTTTTCAGGTACTAGTTAGGTACATAGCTTTAAGTTTTTTATAGGAACCAACTCCTCCGACGGCCATCTTTTTTTATGGAGGTCATTTTGAATTATAGGTATATTATTAATATCTCGGGTTCTAAATCACTTAGAATCACAGACTTGGTGTCTAAGTATACATATTTGGGGTCAGGGAATTCAACTAGATATTTTTTAAGGTCGAATTTCCAAACGGAACCCTGTTACTAAGCGTCCGCTGTGGGTCCGTCTATCTGCGTGTCAGTAATAGCTAGACTGCTAAAATAGAATCTCAGTTTCGAACTTAAAGCTGTTTACCTAACTAGTACCTGAAAAAAAATTGGTGCTTTTGTGCAGCGTGACTATACGGTTCGGATAGCTGATAGGTAGCGGGCCGACATACTGCTCACGGACAAATTGAGCGGCTACCGTATGCGGCAGTATACACAAACGAACGAATTGTGTAACGACACAAATCTCGTTCGTTTGTGTGTCTCTTTCTCTATCGCACTTGCATATTCGAGTAATAGAGAGAGATATACACATATACGCGCGAAGTCGGCGTTTCGCGGTAGCCGCTCTGAGCCAGCCGCGGCGCGGCGGTATAATCTGCTGCGTGATTAGGCCTCTCACAGACTGGCGCGGCCTGGCTGCAGCCTTCAATAAATAGTAAACTTGTCATTAGCTGTCAAATGTACTATGGTCCGCCACCGCAGGCCGCGCTAGTCTGTGAGAGGCCTTGAGGGTGCCGCTCGTGCATCAGTGCATTTTTAAACAGAAGATTGTTTGCAATCTTGGTTATAATAAGCACATGACTACAAGCCAAGTTTACATAGCAAATAACCAGAGTATTTTAAACTGTGCGTATTTTGTCGGTCAAGAAACAATTCTGAACGCATCACCACTAACTTATAACTATTTAATAAGGTTTCATCATCAGCATATAAACGTCCCACTGCTAAGCACAGGCCTCCTCTCATCATCATCATCATCATATCAGACGAAAGACGTATCCACTGCTGGACATAGGCCACTTTCGGGAGTGCCACCCGCATCCAGCGGACTCCCGAAACCTTTACCAGGTCATCAGTCTACCATGTGGGGCCTACCCACGCTGCGCTTTCCGTTACGTGGTCGCCACTCGAGAACCTTCTCCGGTTTCGGCCTCCTCTCATTGATGAATAGAAATGGGCAGCAATCCTCAAAGTGGCATAGTGCCGGTTGGGGACTTTACATACACCTTTGAATTTCTTCGCAGACGTATGCAGGTTTACTCACGATATGTTTGCTTCACCGAAAAGCTAACGGTAAATATCAAATAATATTTCGTACACAAGTTCCGAAAAACTCAGTGGTACGGGATTCGAACCTTCGACCGACGTTTGCCAGCCGCATGCTTAAACCGCAACCGTTACCGGTTGAATTTTGGCGTTACTTTGATTCGGGGGGCGACTTTGATCAAATAGGTTGTTCTCCGAAATCATTGTTTTTACTTGTGGCTGAACTGTGGCAGTGAATAAATTAGTTATCTATCTTACTGTATATTTGATTAAATCTTCTTAATTTCAAATAGTTCTTCTTTTATACTACATTCTAAATGATCAAAGTAGTATTTTTTCCTAAACCCCATTCCACGTATAATAGCGTAGGTACCGTAACTTTTAGCAAAGTTTATATTAAATATACGTACCTATTTATAGTTTTTATCTTAGCTTCTACAGAATTATTATACAAACAAACTATGTATACATATTTTAGGTCATTAGATGGCACCTATCTTTCTACAAATTTCAAAAATTCTACTTATTGTATTTAAAACTCTACTGCTTTTTGGGCATGCTCCTGCAACATACCCGCTAATTCAACCGATAGAAATAGGTATGGATGTCAATTTGGAATGTACCATGAGGCCAATATATTTTCACATGTAATTTGATATCATGGAGTATCAATTCAAAGCCCCACTTCTACTCATTATATCGGGCCGTTGACAACCATCAGGGTACAATTACCAATCAGTGGAATATAGAACGACGTCAATACATCAGTCAATAAAAAGCGGCCAAGTGCGAGTCGGACTCGCACATGAAGGGTTCCGTTACATAAATTGCTTTTTACGATATATGACGTATTAAAAAAAAACTCCTTCATAGATCTCGTTCAAACCAATTTTCGTTGGTAGTTTGCATGGTAATGTACATCATATATTTTTTTCAGTTTTATCATTCTCTTATTTTAGAAGTTACAGGGGGGGGACACACATTTTACCACTTTGGAAGTGTCTGTCGCGCAAACTATTCAGTTTAGAAAAAAATGATGTTAGAAACCTCCATATCATTTTTGAAGACCTATCCATAAATATCCCACACGTATGGGTTTGATGAAAAATTTTTTTTTGAGTTTCAGTTCTGAGTATGGGAACCCCTAAAATTTAATGTTTTTTTTCGATTTTTGTGTAAAAATCTTAATGCGGTTTACAGAATACATCTACTTACCAAGTTTCAACAGTATAGCTCTTATAGTTTCGGAAAAAAGTGGCTGTGACATACGGACGGACAGACAGACAGACGGACGGACATGACGAATCTATAAGGGTTCCGTTTTTTGCCATTTGGCTACGGAACCCTAAAAATGATCAAATAGAAGAAGCACCTAGAAATACCGATGTAAAATAGTATTTTTCACAATCGTGGTATAATAGAGAGCTTGATTTTAACACTATTGTGAACAATACATTTTGTACGAGTTCATTAAAATTAATTTTCTACGAGTCAACTGAACTAATTAAACAAACTCGATACTGTTGAAACGAAGTGCAGCCTATCGCTCGTACGCTCGTTGATATCTTAAAAGACATCAACGAGCGTACGACATCTACGAGTAAACTCAATAATCAAAGCGATTCTATTGGTCCAATTCATTACAGTTCGGTAAAGCAGCCACGTGATTGGTCGAATTTATTTTAGTTCTATTTTCAAATTTTTTTCGGTTGTCTGGAGCGTATCGAAACAGTTATTTCGATTGTTTTGACTGTAACATGGACTACTATGAAAAGAGTGACGTTGCAGTATTCTCTATGAAATCTTAATACACAGATTTTAATCGACGAGTACAAAAAATTGTTTTCGATTTAAATAGGCAGGTTACTACTAATGTTAGTTAATCTAGTGATTGACTGGATCTTGACTAAAGCAAGAGCACAAGGTATTTGAATTAGGTTTAAAGAATTTTATTTCTCAAAGAGATTTTACATTTCACTTTAGTTAACTTAACTTAAAATACAAGTATTATACGTATAGATAACTTAACTTAAAATACAAGTAGTATATATACGTAAGCACTGGCATGCATGGCGCTGATACAAAGTACCTACAACTTAACTAAAACCCAAAAATATCAAAAACATATTATTGGTAGGTTGATAATTACAAACAAACGGATAAAACAAGAAATAAAAAAAAAAAAAAAGTTGTATTTTAAAGTGATGCACATAGTCTACAATTGTAGACCACGATAACACATTCCGCGACAGTAAAGTATCGATTAAACCTTTTTTATACCGATATAAAAAAAACTCCCAATGTGCAATTTACCAGTTATAAGTACGACTAGCAGTGTGCGTCCCATGACACGGGCGGTAGGGCGATCAGCGTGGGCTACCGTATTGGTAAAAAAAATATCCCAAAAAAGAACGAGAGTACTAGTAGTGAAAAGGGGCGATGCCCTCTGCAATTTGTCAATATATTATTCGCTATTATTCGTATGGACATAATATTATTCGCAGAAGTTTGTAGACTAGCGATGTCATGGGCTGTCTAACATACATCCTGAACCAATTCCTGGATGTTCAGTGCTAATTCGTCAACAGGAGAAAAAAACGCCAAGTTTATTCCCTGTGCATTGCCGCCACCAAACATTCATGTCTTACGTGTACCCATAACATGTTTCCCGTCCAATTCCAGGTGTCCCGAACAGAAGCAACTCGATCGAACAGCACGGCGTTCGCGTGGAGCTCATGGGGCGCCTGGAGCAAATGCTCCAAGACCTGTGGGGGCGGCGTCTCTGTGCAGGAACGTCAGTGCTTGCCCAGAGGATCCAGGTATGTCGTTATCTTTATTATACCATCTAGCGATATTATTTATTATTATTTGTTTTGTGGGCCTTAATATGCCGCTTCGACCAGTAAGTGATCTATTGTGGCAGCCCTTTCTTTAGAGTTCACCGCTAAGACCCGTTGCCTCCAGGAAATTCCAGATTCTTTGGGCGGTGATATGTTGTACCTCTTCTGGGTGCACGATGTGCATCCCTAGGTAGGTACTTCTTTTATGCATGAGTGGTCCGCAGGAGCAGAGAATGTGCATTGCAGTCTCCTCTGTCTCCCGGCAGAACCTGCAGGTTGCGTCCTGCTTCATACTCATTTGAAACAGGTGTTTGTTCAATTTGCAATGTCCTGTCAGGATTCTTGTCACTGCGCAGGTTTTGTGCCTTTTGACTTGTAATAGCTAGCGATATAGTGCAGGTACGGTTTCTTGAAGCATGTGCAGGAGCAACCTCCATCATTCAGCAGAATGATGGAGGTTGGCGCGGCATCCGTGCAGGGGGCATAATCGTGAATATTATGAAGGGTCTTCGTGAATATTATGTTTACTTAAATAGTGACCGGTTGAAAGATTATGTTAACCATTCAGCAGACCATAAATTGATCACCAAGTTTTGCCCGTGCTACCCCGCGGTGTACTGTGCGCTGAAACAGAATGTCAATTATTAATAGGCGAAATAATTGATGTGACGGTGACGAACACTTTATTGAGTCGGATTATATGTTCCGTCTGAGAGTCAGAGTCAGACACATACAAGTCAATAAAAACGAGATAGAATACACCTAGGTTGCGTTCACTAGGGTTATTAGCTATACCACAAAAGGGTTATTGTCAGATTTAGGTTCGCGTCTCTTCTGTATGTGAACATTGCCAAAGTTAAGCGCTATAAAGCCCAATTTTTGGTTGAACTCTGAATCCGCATAAACGGCGTCACCTCTTCTATAATTCTATGCTATAAAAACATATTATATATGAACATAAGTCCTTAACTATTGACCACAGAAAAGCCGGAGTTTTTTTTGACTGACAATGACCCAAAACGGAAAATACTTTTAATCTAATTTGGAATGTATTTATTACACGTACTCGTCGTGCTGATTGACGATAGCTCGGTTCTCACATGCCTCAATGAATGCTTACGGCACATTCCTGTCTATCTATTGACTTGACGTTGTGTACCCGTGAGCTCATCCCTAATATAGCTTAACTCAAATTACATTAGGAACGAGCTGACTTGACTGAGATCAGTAGGTCGATCACGTAACGCATTGTACGCGCGTCAGGTAGGTCTAAATGTATTGTATGATAAATTGACAGTTAAATTGTACCTACGCGCGTTCTGAACGTTACCTGATTACCCCTCAGAAGATGATACTGTTTCTCCTGTCGCAAAATTAAATAAATATTTGCAGGCAATCAATATTGCCCAAATCAACCTAGTCCGAAGCAAAGCTTGTACTATAGGTACTAGATGGCGACTTATAAATACATAGAAAATATCCATGACACGGGAACTATCCATCACACAAATAAATGCCCTTAGCGGGATTTGAACCCCCGACCTCAAGCTTAGCTAGAATTTTTCAGTTAGTATTGTAAATAACAGATTATAAATGCAGATGAAGGAATGGTGCGAAGTAAAGACGAGAGCCCAAGATAGATTGGAATGGAGAATGCAGCAACGACAGAGGACCAGGCCCTCTTAATATTGATGATGATGATTGTAAGTAACACAAAGCAGTGGGTTATTTAGGCAGAGCTAACTAGCGTGAAGTATTGGAAGGTTAACTAATATTAGGGGTCAATCTTTCACTTATCGACTAAGTCCCAAACTAAGCTAAGCTTGTATGCTAACTTTACAATACAATAAAAATATAAATAGGTAGGTACTCTTATTTGAACTCTTCATGAACAGTGCAGTAAACAGTCAATATATGTAAAGCCAAACAACTGGTGATCTTATCGTTAAATAATGATATCTTCTAGACAACCTTCCTGTAACTACTTTTTACAACTTGGATAATTTTTCACCATGTGCAAGTTTCCTTATACAAAACGTGTATCGGTGACACGTTATATTTAACCAAACTATGTAACTAGCAAAGCAACCCCTAGCAATACCGGTGCCAATAGGATCCAAAATTAATATAATTTTACCCGCATGTATAATCTTGGCTATAATTTTTATCACCATCACATGTGTATGTTCCGGTACAGAGGTTCTTGTTCCATATGGAACAAAGGGTTCTAATAGTAAACTAACAGTCTGCGTTGGATTAGTTCAGCTCCATATAAATTAGTTATGGTTTGTATTTAATGGTAGCGCCACCCAACGCTTCGATGGTTAAAATATATGGTAATAAAATCCATAAACGTAAGACAAGAAATACGCAATGTTTTAATAGATTGTTTCACCTCTCTGATTTCAGATATATGATTTCGTTCGTGAGACGCAATTTTAATTCAGCTCAGAAAATGACAAAATTACGTTTGTGTTTTGTTATTGGGATTGTGAATATCGTAGAATACATCACATGTGATGTGGTTGTATGTACAGTCTAGGGTGAACGAATACGTAGGTACATAAAATATGATTACATAAATATCCATACACGCCTTTATGACATTGCCAATAGAGTCCTGTACCTACAAATATTTATGTCCTTATTCAGGTACGTATTCGTTTAACCTCGAAGGTACACTTGAGTAAAAATATGGATGCATATAACTTACTCATAAATACGTCCCATTGCTCTCCCCAAGGTTTACAACTTAAACTTACCACACACACTTACTTAGTGTACATACTTATGAGAGGATTAAATTGATACATAATTATTATTGTATTTGACTGTCCTAAGTTGGAACCTGCCTATTTAATTTGTCCTAGACTTATCTTGGCGAAAACTTTGGAATTCTTATGATTATGACCTGAAAAAATTTTTTTTACCTGAATAAGGAAAACACCTTTAAAGTACCTCAGATTTATTTACATCTCAACACGACAACAAATCAAAGACTACACTGATAAGACATCATAATATCACCGTACCAATCTTAATAGATAATAAAGGACCAGAAAACAACATTATTTCCTCCAAACAGCTTGTAACATTTACCAAAACGGACGTAGGATTCGATAAGGCAGAATTATCACGTCTGTATTTTCATTTCTGTCGCTTAAAAACGAAATTCTTGTAACAAACAAACAGGAAGACGCGTGAGGATGATTAACCGAGATTTCTCGATTTTGTTTGTTCCTTTGTTCGTGAGGTATTGTCTTAATTGTTTCGTTTCAAGGGTTGAATCATGATGGTGAAAGTTTTTACTCAAAAATTATTTTATTCAGTAGGGTACTATTATACGAATTACCTCATATAAAGCAAATATACGTAGGTATACAGAGTGTATTATTCATACGGGGCATTGGGGGAAAATCCGAAACTATAAGAGATACGGAAATTTGCGCTTAGGAGTCACGAGACCGATTTTAGAAAAAATAAAAAACTGAATTCAAAATTTTTCAATACAGTCTCATACAGGGCCGGGAATAGAAGCTAGTCAAATCTGTCTAAAAATCAGAGTTCGTTTTTTTGTGTAAATTACGAATGCTGAATGTAAGGAACAATTGTTGCTAAGGAACCCTGTATCTACAATCTCAGCAAAATGCCGATTTTCATAGTTTAATGTACGGAAATGGATCTACGGGTTCGATTTCCGGCCGTGTAATGAGACTTTTTTGAAAATATTTGAATGCAGTTTCTATTTTTCCTAAAATCGGTCTCGTGACGCCTAAGAGCTTCGTATCTCTTATAGTTACGGATTTTCCCTCACTGCCCCATTTGAATAATACACCTTGTAGACGTTATAAGTACTTCGAATATTGGTCAAATTATATTTGTAATGCGGAGCGTTACTTGCATTTATAATGTTTGTTAATTAATAACTTGAAGTCAGTAGTATATACGTACGTATCATATATATATATAACTGCTTATATCATGGGGTACTTAAATTTTTCAATCTGTCATCTTCCATAAATCAAGATGAAGTAGATTATCCTTTGACGTAGGTAATTTTTTCACCTGCCTATTTAATTTTAATTTGTACATGAAAATATGAACTAATAAAGTAAAATTATACATATTTGTCTCAAATTAAACGTTATTTTAATTTTGGTATTATTGTAATAAAACGGGATGGGATGGAAAATGAATTTATTCAAGATGATTTTGTGACAACCCTAACTCCGTTTGGCCGGTCGATCATAGATCACAATGATATCTAATGATACGGCGCGTGATCGATAAAGGAGTCCGGCCACCGCGGGCGAGCCTTCCCGCGCCGACGTACGTACATACGTCGACAGCCCTACCACGAGTCCTTGAGATGACGATTCTGACGATTGAAACATATTTACTGCAGTGGTTTATTTCGTTTGTTATCAGTAGTGGTATTGGACAGAAGGGAGTGAGATAATGTCGGTCAGTAAATTAACTCGTCTATTACGCATGATAAAAATATTTTGTTTCGAAAAGTTCTTATACAATTTCATATCATATCATATCATTTACTCGTATTGCATCCATAGTTGTATAGATCTTATAATAGGTACATTTGTTCCATGTGGGCCCTAATAAAATCTAATTACATGCCATTTATATGCTTATGTAATTTATATTTGTTATTACATGTTAATCTAATTTTATAATGAGCCTTTAATTAAAACAATGTTTTTTTTTTAAATCTAGGTCGTTTATGTAATCCCGGACAATAATCGAATAAGTATACTGAAACCACTGATAACGGAATCGAAGACTTTTTTGATAGAGATTGAAGATAATTAGCAAGGGGCGGAATTCTCATGGCAATAATCAAACTTAAAGTGGGATTCACCAACGCCAATTTGGTTTTATCGGCTTTTCCAGGTATCGATGTTACATATTTTCGCTTGTTTATCGACGTTTAATATTATTCTATAACATTTGACCCCTTTGATAAGTGGCTTGCATCGCCATATTAAAATAAAGCACCTACGTGACAACGTATGCCGTTACCGTACCGTACCGTTACGTTATTATTGACCTAAGTCACAATTATTTATTGATAGTCGATAAAACATACTCTTCAATCCCTCTTGAAGTTTGATTTCTACCACGAGAATTCCGTTCCTTGGATATAAGATATAATTGTGCCACTGTTTTCTATTTTAACAATCAAATACCATTATCATGCTCATTTGAATAAACGTAAACTGCCGAAGAAGTTAGTACTTGCTTCGGCAATACATATTGTAGTTACTAAAATTAGAAATATGCAGAGAGAGTGAATAGAAGTCACAAAAAGTCCCTTAGTAAGGTCTCAAAACGGTATCGCGTCGTAAGTACGTGCAGCTCATTCTGGATATCTTAATTTAAGGACCCCTTCTTCAATGGAATCAGAATGTGTATTCGTATGTACGTCGTTTGACAAATTGACCTGCGGCAATCAGTGCGTTTTTACACTTTTATTGCGTGTAATTAAAACGTATGCGATTTTAATATTCACTTGCTTGAGTTAGTACGATTTGATTTTAGCATGCAGACTAAATTGTCAGATACATTAGCCACATTTTCGTTACGACATCATGTGAGCAGCAGAGTTCAGATTTGTATATGTATTGTAGCCACATTTTTTAACATTAAATATCTATAGCTTATTAAGTAGTTTTACTGAAATTATATTTCAGAATAGTGTCTGTGTTCAATGTTTAGATTTGACTGAATGTTTGGAAACAGTAGGTTCGATATTTTCAATACGAGTAGATATTAGTACGTAAATACATGGAAAACATCCAAGACTCGGAAACAAATATTCATGGTCTTCACACAAATATTTGCCCTTACCGGGATTCGAACTATTTAACTTCGCAGGCAGCGTCACTACCGACTAGGCTAACCGGTCGTCAATAATATATGAGTTTACCTCACCTTGCAGCACAACGCAGTTCTCAATCTTCATCTGTGCATAAATAACAAAAACACCATTAAGATACATTCAGAGGCAATGAAAACGGGTCACTTTGTATAGAAATATCCATGGAAAGTGACCAATTTTCATTGCCTCTGAGTGTACATAAACGAGAAATGTCCAGCTCTAATGGTTCGCAAATCATTAAAGTACCCTGTTGAATGAGACAACAATATTCATCATCATCTGTAGTCTGGCCCGGACTCTTCTTGTGTAATGAATCGTTTAGTAAATAATGATCAAGAAACCCATAGACGTATTCCCAACATGTTAATAACTATAGCTGCCGCACGGCTCCGCTTGCGTATAACAGAGAAGCCAGGCAGAGATGCGGGATAGAATATAGCCTATGTCCATCCTAAGACGGGTCATTTTAGGGTTCTGTACCAACGGAACCCTTAAAGGATCACTCTATCGTCCGTCTGTTTGTCAAGACCCTTTATCTCAGGAACGCGTGGAAGTATCGAGTTGCAATTTAAACAATATACTCAAGTTTACCATCCGCTAAAGCTGTGAAAAAATAAAACTTTTAAGTTAACGTAAAAAAAGATACGTCCGTTTATGCCGCAAAGAATGTATATTTCGGCACTCTCACGGGAATTAACATTTATAGGGTACTTTCCGTTGACCTGGAACTGGCAAGTAGGTAATATCGTCTTATACTACATGTACAGGGAAAAATCTGAAATCTATACATTTGTAATTTTGTGTTCGACTCGCACTTGACTGGTTTTTTTTATTCAGATGAATAGATAATTCCAGAGATTACTTAAAAAAAAAACATACATTCAAACTTACGAAGCTACACTAACAAGCTTTTCTTCATTATAATATTTGTAAATAAATAAATAAAAATAAAATAACTTTATTTAGCCTTCATATATATATGGTTTTGACAAGTGACGTTAACTATTTGAGAATGACCCTTGGTTGGTTGGGTTGGTTGGTGGTTGGATTTGGTAGGTAAATAAATAAATATTACGGGACAATCTTACACAAGTACACAAGTACACGGTAGGTGTAGTGTAGGTGTAGATAATTTAATACATAGTCGGTACAATCAAGCAGATCTGCCACACGCCACACCTGTGTTGAATCATGGAGTTAAATAAATAAATAGGAGTACCAAGTATTGTTGGTTTATTATACTAGCATTGGCCTGCACAAAATACTCATTGGCATTTGCCGTTTGCGCATACAAGTCGCTATCGTGTGGACGCCATACAGTTTTTGCGACATTGCACAAACCGTTTGCGCATGTAAGTCACTGCGTGTAGCCGGGCCTTAACAAGTTGCTACACTTCAACCATGTCCCAATGTGTTTTATTTTTTTTTTAATCTTTTTTTTTCTTTTTTTCTCTTGGTAGGTCTTGTGGTAGGTAGCTCCCGCGGACGCAAGTGACAGTTGTCCCCCCTTTGTCAAGTGAGTGGGCAACTCGACTGTTAGAGGTTCTTAAGCCGCCCGAAGGCCTCTAACTCGGCTTAACGACTACTGTCATAGACAGCAGCCGGGATCAACTGCTTAGCGTGCCTTCCAAAGTACGGAAGCGCTCATTTAATAGTAACCACTCAAACAGGCGGTCACCCATCCAAAGACTGACCGCTGCCATCTTTGCTTAACCTGCGTTATCGTTTCCGATTCGCAGGCGCCGCTAGGCTATGAACGCGTCAATGATAACACTGCACGGGAAAGTATTTTAGCGTATAAAAGTAAGTTATTCTCGACTCTTGATGACTCACTCAAGTCACATTCATTCATATAATGTATCTGTATTACAAAACTTGGTCATAAAAAAAATACGCCTACACCATACTTGTCAAGACAATCAACGAAATGCCAATATTTTATCCACGGACGTCCGAGTGAGATGTAGGATTAGACACGACCGTCCCGCCTCATCGACCCACCAGCATGACACTTTCATTTCACGCTCAGAAATGCTGTCATCGTGGTTTCGTAAATGTAAATCTTATTTAGGTAATCGAATTTAAACTTTCGTGAGACATGTTGAAATATTACTAATAATTACGAGGTTAAAGTCACGTATTAAATGTCTGTATGTGCGACATGTTTCGAACTCTTCGGGAGTTCTTCTTTGGCAGTGTCGCTTCAGTCATATTTACCTACTTTAATAATTTCATTTTTTTCTGTACCGTCTTTTCTAAAAACTTTTTATTGCACCTGTTAACCCAGCTGCAGCCTACAGAAACCCAGGATCCGGTTAATTACTTCGTAATCCCGCTCACGAGACTGCGTCGCGCGATCGTCTTGTACTAACCGTGTTTATTTGCCTTTTCTGTCATGTATAACTTCCACTCCACTAAGGTATAGGTACCTAAATAAAGTCCGATACAACTTCAGTTTAAATTATTTTCAAACAAAACACATCCAATAGTAGCTATTATGCTTTCTTTCAATGCAGGCCTCTTTTTTAAATCAGTTTGTTTCGCCACACGCCATGTCAAAGGCTAAACGCGTTCAAAATTGACCCGACCGCCCTTTTCTCGTCGAACATGCCAAATTAAGGTAATATTGAAGTTTAAAAGATGGAACAAGCGCGTGGCTCGCTAACGGATCAAGAAAGACAGTACACAGAGCCGAGCCAAGCACGAGTGGTGTTCGGTAACCGAGTTCCCCATGCATTCGTCCGTATATACCAGCCGACGGTCCGGTGGCCGGCAACCGGAGACGCGGAGACACTCCAAAATCGCCTAGGAAACCGAATGTCGATAATGGGGAATAAATGAAAATTTTAACAGTGCCTGTGCCAAAAGTTGCAAGCTTTTCAGCTGCGTCAATTATTTTTGATAAATATAAACAGTTTCATCACTTACGTTTTGGGTTTAGGACGGCGAATGAGACACTTTCCTTGATCCGTCTCATATTACAAAAAATATTTTAAATATCAAATAGGCAATGACAAATATAGCTGCTGCAGCTGTCAATATCATTGCCAGTGTCAGTTTACCATGGATTTTAAATATATTTTTGTGTAATATGAGACGGATCAAGCAGAGTGTCTTATTTTCAGTCCTAAACCAAAAAACTTAAATGAGGAAACTGTTTATATTTTTCAAAAATAATTGACGCAGCTGTAAAGCCTGGGACTTTTTTCTGGTGCTAAGGAAGGTTATTACTAACACCAAAAAAAGAATCAGGCACTTCTAAAATTCTTATCCATTGCCAATTAAGCGGCGAAATATGTGACTGTCGAACGCATTAATTAGTCATAATGAGGCGATTATCAAACTGCCGCCGTATTTGGAAGTGTCTCTCGCGCAAACTATTCAGTTTAGAAAAAAAATTATATTGGAAACCTCCATATCATTTTTGAATACCTAAACATAGATACCACACGTATGGGTTCGATGAAATATTTTTTTTGAGTTTCAGTTCTAAGTAGGTATTGGGAACCCCCAAAATTTTTTCTTTATTTTCTATTTTTGAGTGAAAATCTTAATGCGGTTCTCAGAATACATCTACTTACCAAGTTTCAACAGTATAGTTCTTATAGTTTCGGAAAAAAGTGGCTGTGACATACGGACGGACAGACAGACATGACGAATCCATATGGGTTCCGTTTTTTGCCATTTGTCTACGGAACCCTAAAAAGTCGCCTCATGTTACGGCGTCTGCCCGAGCACGGCTCGGGTCCGGCCCGGGCTCGGCTCGGTGTACGTGATTACTTTTACCACGGAATTTGGTCAGTCTGACTGACGTACAATTTGGACCTCTTTGGCGTACAATTGATTGTTATCATTACGTTTACACGGTATTTCATCTTGTAAGACACGCGATTTGAGTTAAGTACTTTATTTTGCGGGATATTACGTAGTGAAACGTGAAACATGTAATTTTGTGCAATATGAGTAGTGTTAACAGCTTTTAATAGGGTCGGCTATTCGTGAGTTCTTTCCAAAGTATTTTTCGTGCAGTAATTTAATTTATTTAAAGGATAACCTTTGTTTTATTTTATAATATGACGATAGCAAACGAGCACTTTCTGGTGGTATGTATCGGAAATGTATTGGACGCTTTGTATCGGAAATTCCCGTGTCCTTTGGGGAATAGCACCCCCTTCCCGTGGGCGTTGTTTACAACTTTTAAGTCGACTATGGGATCGGGCTGAGGTGTGTTGTGGGCTAGCAACCTGTCACTGCAATATCACATTTTCTCCGTCTATCCTACCCACAATTGCTAGATGTGGCACTGAAAATTTAAAACGTGCTCTGCCTATTCTTTCTGGGAACACGTCGGGCGTGATTGCATGTATAATCTATGTTATTAGAACATACCTTGATTTATACTTGTAGGTATTTCTAGATATTTGCTACTTTTCCAGTCTAACTAAGTAAGTAAGTAGAGGTTTTTGTCACTGCTAATTCTATATGCTGGCGTAAGAAATCGAAAAGAGTATGTACCTACCTAATAGGTAGGCATAGTCGAGGAATGAATAGGCTCGCCACTTTTCGACTTTATTCCAATCCAAGGTCCAAAAGTACCTTAATTAGTTAAGTAACGAACCTTTTCATTCCGCGACTGTAAAAAACTCTTTTCGATATTTCTCAGCACGGAACAACTCCAATGTATTTAACAACAAAGAGCTTAAATATCGTGTGAAAAATATTTTTCTTCGGCCCAAAATGCCAAGTCACCGTGTACCTAAACTACGAACCATGTTAACAACAAAACTTGTGTAAGAATAAATTGCACGTTTAGAGGTAGTGGTTCTTATGCTCGTAATTAGTGTTTGGAACTATTTGATGGTTTACGATTGGATTTACGAGTGTTGCCAGCTGCTCGATCAAATAACAAATTTATTGTGAACCAAATTGTGGTTTGAGGAATGGAAATGCGAGCATATAATTGCGAATTTACAAGTATCATGTGGGCCAAATGTGCTAGGAATAAAGTCTCATCATTGTTAAGAGTGAGTTGTCATTCTTAAGTGGCAGTGGGCGGGGCATATTGCACGTAGAATCTATGGCCGTTGGGGCGGAAAGGTTCTCGAGTGGTGACCACGTACCGGAAGGTGCGGCGTGGGTAGGCCCCCCACAAGGTGGACTGATGACCTGGTAAAGGTCGCTGGAGTCCGCTGGATGCGGGTGGCGCAGGACCGGCCATTGTGGCACTCTGTGAGGGAGGCCTATGTCCAGCAGTGGACGTCTTCCGGCTGATAATTATGATGATGATGATGATTGTTAAGAGTCCCCAGCACGGTGAACTCAAGTCGACTCTCCATACAAATTTAGCTATATAATAATAATGGTACCTAATGTTTGATTCTCATTCTAGTGGCATACAGGCATACGAGTAATACACTTTTGAAACACAATGGGATTTAAGTTGGTACCATAGCTATCTAGGTCGGAATCTATTAGTTTCTGTTGCTACAAATAATAGCAATATAATAGAAAAAACAAGGTGATCCTATAATGCTTCCGTTTTTTTTCTTTTGAGGTACGGAACCCTAAAAATGAAGTGATTAGATACTTTGTATGGAAACGTTATACTCGCTCTATTTTTTTTCTATTTTGATTTCTAGCTACAGAAACTAGATTCCGACCTAGATATGGCGGATCCTATTGTATACGGGTGTGGCCTGTTATAGGAGCAAAAAATTTAACGGTAGATTATTAAGCTTGTGATCAATTATTTCCACATATTTGAAAAAAAAAGGTTGTTTTTTAAGTTTTTTTTCTTCAAAATAAGTTAAGTTGTATTTTTTTACTCTTCTGGAGTGCTATTATAAGTACCTACCTCTTTATTTTAAAGACTAAAAAAAAAAAAAAAAACAAAAATTACAAAAATATATTTTGAAAACAAAAATGCAAAAATTATTATGACTCGTTACATGATGTTACCTCAAAATCCGCATTGACTGCTGTGCTATGATGTCGTGGTGCCAAGATACATTACTTGGAGGTCATAACTTTAGATCAACATATCTCCGAATCCACAAGGGGTTACAAATGTCCTTTTGAATATTTGCACCTATTACAGGCCACACCATGTATACAAAATATCTCCGAATCAAAAAAAAAAATCCCACAAGGGGTTGCTGCAAATGATCTAAGGAAGCGTCCTTTTGAATATTTGCACTTATTACAGGCCACACCCTGTATACAAAATATCTCCGAATCCAAAAAAAATAATGAATCCCACAAGGGGTTACTGCAAATGCTCTAAGGAAGCGTCCTTTTGAATATTTGCACCTATTACAGGCCACATCCTGTATACAAAATATCTCCGAATCCAAAAAAAATAATGAATCCCACAAGGGGTTACTGCAAATGCTCTAAGGAAGCGTTCTTTTGAATATTTGCACCTATTACAGGCCACACCCTGTATACAAAATATCTCCGAATCCAAAAAAAATATGAATCCCACAAGGGGTTACTGCAAATGCTCTAAGGCAGCGTCCTTTTGAATATTTGCACCTATTACAGGCCACACCCTGTATACAAAATATCTCCGAATCAAAAAATATAATGAATCCCACAAGGGGTTACTGCAAATGCTCTAAGGAAGCGTCCTTTTGAATATTTGCACCTATTACAGGCCACACCCTGTATACAAAATATCTCCGAATCAAAAAATATAATGAATCCCACAAGGGGTTACTGCAAATGCTCTAAGGAAGCGTCCTTTTGAATATTTGCACCTATTACAGGCCACATCATGTACACAAAATTACCTAGGCCTTCAATTTTGTATGAAATTCCTTCACAGTTCTCACAAATTGTTCCGCCCGAAACGTGTCACTTTGAAGCCTGAGGGCCTACCGCGAACGGCATTCGAAGTTTTCCCTCTCTGTCGCACTTACGTACGAACTCGTAAGTATGACAGAGAGGGGAAACTTCGAATGCCTTTCGCGGTAGGCCCACTGTTATAACGCACGGAATACGGAATGACGACATTTCATGGCATGTTTGAGAAAAGAGTATTTGTATTGTATTGTATTCGAGCGTCCTGGCGACCTATAAGCATCATTTCCCTTTATATTACTTGAATTCAGGTACGATGATAGGGAGTATAACTATAAACGCCAAACATTCAGATAGTTGTTCTCGGAGAGATTTTAATTTGCCAACCGATTCCAAAATATATATCATACTTAGTGAAATCAAGAAATCCTTTCAGACTGACTTTTTAATGACCGCTTCTATACGCTTGAATAAAACAAAAGTAACCTACTCAATAGCCACATCATCAGTATCTTGATAGAACAGATCGATATCAAAACCAATTATTTGTGGGCGGCGTATAGTACCTATAGACAACACCGCTGTATTATTGTTTTAATTACCGCACAAAGGTAATAGTGACCCCCGCCGCGATGGTATAGTGTACTGAAACAATACAGTTTCGTTGTATAGTATTTGTTTGTATGCGCTTACACATGTAGGTATAATCACATGGTATTTGGTGGTATATGGTGGTATTCACATTGTAGCTTTAGCATAAAATATGCCAAGCATGTTTATGGATGACTATTATTTAATTAATCTGCATTGTGATGAACGTGTCAAGCTTTAAGACTTACGTTTCAGGGTGATTCTACGAGCGTTCGAACCGCCGTCAGTCCGCTGCTCGCATTATTGGCAATGTACCGGCAAACTAGCATGGCATCTTCAGGTATTTGAAACAAGTCCAGGACTACTACCAATTTATTGGGAAAGGGAATTCAAATCTGCAAGAACTTTGACAATAATGCGAGCAGCGGACTGACGGCGGTTGGAACGCTCGTAGAATCACCCTTCACAATTTACAAATACAAATAATTTATTATATAAATAAATAAATAAAAAATAAAAATAACTTTATTTAGCCTTCATACAGGTCATAACTGCTTACATAAGAACAAATATATGAAAGTGCTGAGTAATAATAAAGGTGACAATGATAATGCTTCCATGCTTCGACACTATCAGCCATTATTTGGTGTACAATATATTAGGATTCTATCAGCATCTCATTGAAATATAATGTTCTAGAAAAAAAAATTACACATGCATGTCAATATTATCAATATGAATTAAATCATTTTAATACCAATGTCATGGTAAGTGATTTTGAGTAAAGAAAAAACAATAAACAAAAGAAAAAGGAAAATAAACAGAAAATGTGATTATCCGTAGTCTCCTTTAAAAAATCTTATAATTTGAATTGATACTTTCCTGCATCTTCTTTTACGAGTATAATGCTTCCTACCTAACACAACTCTACTCTTATTGACTACTGCCAACACTTTTTAACAACAATGAAGCTGTAAGTGAGGCAGTACCTACCTTTACCTGCCAAGCTATCTGTCTCGGGTTCAAATCCCCGTAAAAACAAATATTTTAATTATGAGCATGAATATTCCTGTATACTATGTATTATACATAAATAAAACGTCATTTTACATGCTGTTTGAAGACGTATACCATATACTGATGGAATGTGTGCGGAATGACTCGTGTAGAAGCCAAATGAGGATACCCTGTAGCACCTTGTTAGATGTTGGTGGGTGCAATAGCGCACTGGCTTTTCCACTGTCGGACGAAACCAGGGCGCTATTTAAGCTAGTGAAGATAGGTATCAATAATCGACCTTAAGGTGAACCGTTGTTGATCACATGGAGCGTCATAATTGCTAAGCGATAAAGCTCTTTAATAAAGATTAAAAAAAAAAAAAACATGCTTACTTTGTTTGGAAACTAGGTTGATTTGTAGAAGTTTGCCTTTCCTGGGGGGCGATCACGTAACGTTCCGAACGCGCGTCGGTACGTTTTAACTGTCAATTTTCCATATAAAAAGTGACATTTAGACCTACCCGACGTTCGTACAATGCGTTACGTGATCGACCTACTGTATTTTATACCCTTATAGTATTGCAGTTGCCTGATCTGCCAAAGTTTGATTAATCGTAATACAAGAGAGCTTATCAAATCGGAGAAATGTGTAGTGATTTCAATGAAAACACCCACAGCCTCGAGGCATCATATAATTGCTACATTCTTTTGTCTTGTATTTGTTATAAATTCAATTCAACTCTTGACTGATTGTTATTAAAAATTGACAGTGATATTATGAACATTCCACATCAGCATCACAAACTGGTTTGAAATCCAATCGTTCAAATTGAGATCAAAAATTCCCTGTAGGCATTTTGCTTGTCGACAATTTCATTTTGCTACACTTTATCACAGCGATGGCTCATCGTACCGGATCCGACCGGAATCCACCATCGGATTATTCTGGGTATTACAAATAAAGGATGACTCACGCTAGAACGGGCCCGGGCCGTTTTCTAGGAAAAACGACGGCGTTTTTGCACGGTCGAGCCACGGACGAGGCTCGGAAGCGGCTCGGTGTCGGCACGGCCCGGCCGTAGCTTGGCCGGGCTTGGGTATGGCTCGGCCGGGCTTGGGTATTGCTCGGCCGCGCAAAAACGCCGTCGTTTTTCTTAGAAAACGGCCCGGGCCGGACACGGCCCGTTTTAGCGTGAGTCATCCTTAAGCGGTTATTTCTATTCGAAATTCCACAGGAACGTGATTCTTCACCACATTTATACAAATACAAATAATTTATTGTCTGAAAGTGAGTTATTATAAAGGTGATAATGGTTGGTCACAATCAGTCATTATATGGCGTACAATATTTTTGGATTATATCAGCATGTCATTGAAATTCCCTGAAGTTACAAACTGAATGTTACAAACACGCCAAATTAAGGAACGACATATACATATAGACAGGTATGTATATCTTAACGATGTTAGCATATAGCTGTAAATCAGTCATTATATGGCGTACAATATTTTTGGATTATATCAGCATGTCATTGAAATTCCCTGAAGTTACAAACTGAATGTTACAATCACGCCAAATTAAGGAACGACATATACATATAGACAGGTATGTATATCTTAACGATGTTAGCATATAGCTGTAGGTACTAAGTACACCGGCTTCCGTCAAGTTAAGGTACAGACACACGTGCTCATTACTATCACGAAAGCATGCCACTATTGAGCAATTGCTCATTACTAGCACGTGTGTAACAACATTGCTATTAATGAGCATGCTTATTTAGAGCGTGCTCAAAAATCAACCGACGTTTGATTTTCGAGCATGCTACCTGAAGCGCGGGTGGGAGGGGGCGTGCTCCGAGCGCGTCTGAACAGGGTTTGCTTATGAGCATGCTATTATCGATTCGCTCTCGATCCGCGACAGTAGCTGCATCAATTTAAAATAACTAAATTTATTTTAATTATTTATAATAAATAAAACGAAAAACCCTCAATATATTATGTCGTGTTGGGGAGAAGAAAAAACTTTGCTTTTTGTGTCATGTTATCGAAGTTACGAATGTCTGTGGAACACACATTCTCCTTCTTTTCGTTTTTTATTTTTCACCAAAATCTTCTTACACAATGGGGAATGGATGAAAATTTGGTGATAGGAATAACCTTCCTTAGCACCAGATAAAAGTTGCAGACTTTTCAGCTGCATCAATTATTTTTGGAAAATATAAACAGTTTCCTCACTTACGTTTTGGGTTTAGGACGGCGAAACAATTTCCTTGATCTGTCTCATATTACAAAACATATTTTAAATATTTGATCCCGGAAATGACAAATATAGCTGATGCGATGCAGCTGTCAATACCATTGCCAGTGTCAGTTTTATCACGGATTTTTAAGATATAGTTTTAAGATTTTTTTTGGTTATAACTATGAGAGGGATAAAGCAAAGTGTTTTATTTGCCGTCCTAAACCCAAAACGTAAGTGAGGAAACTGATTATATTTTAAAAATCAGGCACTTCTAAAATTTTCATCCATTCCCCATTCCTTTGCAAACAATATGATTATTATATTGAGTTCTGTACGGATAGCATAGCACTGTCACTATATCTTTTTCCATCCATTTTGGCCAAGAGTCTGGTGCCAAATAACACGTCTGTCCGTACGTTTGCTTTGAGCATGCTTATTTATGAGTATGCTTAAAAAGAGCATGCTTATTGCTGGCAAATGTGAACAGTTGCAGAGCATGCTAATTTTAAGCAAGTTTATAAGCATGCTTTTTTTTGAGCACGTCTGCCTGTAGCTAAAGCACCTCATTTTTACAAAAGATCCCGTTACCTCCACATCCCTACGTGTGGTCTGCGTTAACAATGAAAGCAAAGGTCGTAATGCGATACCTTAAGGTTTACGGAACAAACGCCAATCAGACGTCACTACCGTTGGCCCCGAGAAATCCCTAACCACAATCATAGGAATACGGTCACGCGGTCAGCCATGTTTGTGGACCAGAACATCAGATATATCGGCGCGAACAAAGTGCTCATAAATATCTGAACATGACGCTATTTTCAAGGGCTTAACTTTTTTGCTGGCCCGCAGTTGATAAAATTTAGTCCGATATAAGGCGACTAAAATTTAGGCGCGTGGTAAAAAACCGATAGTTACTCGACTGACGTTACATGTGACAGCTCACAGCTTACTGGAAGTCAATTTTCGGGACGTTCAACATGATGTCTAATAGAGTAAAACGAAACGCACGTTGCAATAAACATTGAGATCGTCATTCGACATAACCTCTATATCATGCCCCAGGATAAGTTTTGTTGTCTTCGACATTTTGGTCACATTTTTCAATAGGTGTTCCGTCAATAGAGATCATCTCTACCCGAAAGGCCCAATAAATTGTCCTCCTGATTCGTTATCAAACCTTATCGAATGTGAAAAAAAATAGCTCTTGATATTATTAATAAGCCATTTAGGTTACTCCTAAAGCCATCTAATTCAGTAGATGTACTAACAAGCGGCATTAATTCTGCATTTACTGTACTATTTCAAAATTGATGCCAGTACGCGAGTTTAATTGATGTATGTTTGCATTTACGAGTTTGGTTTTAGTGGGTTCTATTTTAAGCGAAACAAATTGGCAAAACGGTTTGCCTGGCTTACTGAAAAGTAATATCGTTTTACTTGCCTTTCTTTACATCGATCAATTCTTTTCAACTAAGTAATTCCTCTAGACTGGGCTGGTTATGTCAGCCGCATGCCGAATGAGCTTTGGGTCAAGATTGCAACTGACTGGCAGCCCGACAGCTAAAAACGGAGACGCGGCAGACCTTGTCGCCGATGGCGGAACGAGCTAGAACTCCTTTTTAAAGAATTGGCCAGAGACTGCTCAGGAACGCGAAGTCTGTAAACGGAGGGGGGAGGCCGTTACCCAGCAGTGGGACGCAACATACTCTTAATAATAATAACTCCTCTACTAGATCTCCCCGTGTGATGAACCCTCCCGGGTCAGAATTAGCATCACCTCATTTCTTCCCGTAATAGTCAACTACAGGATCGGGTTGAGGTGTGTTGTGGGACTAGTCGGTAGATAGAACTAGCAACTTATCATTGCGATATCTCATTTTGTATCCATCTTTAAATCCACGATTGCTAAAAGAGTTGCCAACGATTTTTACGGGACCATGGAAGAAAATGGTGCTAATTCTAACCCGACATTGACACCACACGGTGAGATCAAATATATACATAGAAAAACTTTATTTAACATACCATTTTATACAAAGGTACTGTGTACAAATTAGACTTTAGAATAAACTAGGTAGTTAAAAAAGGGGCTACTTACAGCATGATGTTGTAGTGAGTATTTACTGAGTACTGATTTTCAGTCAGATATAAACATAGTACATTACAAGTCTAAGTATTAAATGGATTCATGTGAAGTGAAATTATTATTAATTATAAGATCGAACAAGCGTTCCAACCAATTGAACCTATTAGGTCCTAGTTAGAAGTTCTACGAATTTTGTCAAGTGCTTGTTAGCAATCCCTAGGTTAGGTACTGACTATATAGTAATGTAGGTACTGATCTTATTTAAAGAAGGAAAATCTAATAAATCAATAAGTCCACTTCCACATTTAGCATTTTACTAGTATGTAATATTTATTACAAAAAATACCTACATGTAAAATCTCCTCCTGTAATCCAACAACATCAAGCAATGTTCCGAATACAATAATAATAATTTATGTTTGAATTCCAGAATGCGCCGTAGTAGAAAGAGAAGAAAATTGATGCGGAGTACGGAGCGGCTGCGGCGAGCGCGTGAGGTCCCGAGCAGGGAGCCAGACTGCCCTGGCTTGGCCCGGCGGTACCACGAGTGTAATACTGAGGTGAGCCTGCCATTTACTAATCCACACAGAATGCGCCGTAGCAGGAAGATAACGAAAATAATGTGGAGTACGCAGCTGCTGCGGAGTGCGCGTGAGGTCCCGTTCGAGAATCCAGACTGCCCTGGCTTGGGCAGGCGGTACCACAAGTGTAATACTGAGGTGAGCCTACCCTTTACTAATCCACACAGAATGCGCCGTAGCAGGAAGATAACGAAAATGATGTGGAGTACGCAGCTGCTGCAGAGTGCGCGTGAGGTCCGGTTCGGGAATCCAGACTGTCCTGGCTTGGGCAGGCGGTACCACGAGTGTAATACTGAGGTAAGACTGTTGCCTTGCCCTTAACTAATACACTCAGAATGCATCGTAGTCGAAAGAATAGGAAATTGATGCGGAGTATGGAGCAGGTGCGCGCGTGAGGTCCTGAGCGAGAATCCAGACCGTTTTGGCTTGGCCAGGCGGTACCACGAGTGTAATACTGAGGTGAGAAGGTTGCCTTTTACTAATCCACTTAGAATGCACCGTAGCAGAAAGAAAAGGAAATTGATGCGGAGTATGGAGCAGGTGCGCGCGTGAGGTCCCGAGCGGGAATCCAGATTGTTTTGGCTTGGCCAGGCGGTACCACGAGTGTAATACTGAGGTGAGAAGGTTGCCTTTTAATAATCCACTTAGAATGCACCGTAGTAGAAAGCGAAGGAAATTTATGCGGAGTATGCAGCAGCAGCTGCGGAGTGCGCATGAGATCCCGAACGGGGAGCCAGGTTGCCTCAACTTGGCCAGGCGGTACCACGAGTATAAATACCTCACCTCACTCAGTTTGCTTTTCGCTGAACTTTCGTCACCAGCTATTGTTGTATTATTAATTGTTGTATTATTAAATTATTGAATTGAATTGAATTAAAATGTACCAGTGTACCAACAACTATCTCAAAATTAAGTATTTTTTGCATATCTACTTAGGCTTTTCACATAGCGCGGTATTGGACCGCGAGCGGTGGATGTGATTTCGCTTGAGCTCGCGGGAAATACGACACTTTTTACGCAGGTGGAGCATTTTGCCAATGGCTCATATCACAAGTGGGATATTTTGCGAATGGGTCATAACTAGCGTCCGAACAAGTGGTGGCAAATTTTACACAGAGGGCAATGGAGTCGTTGTTCTTTAGTAACTTTTCACGATTGAATGAATAAATTATTTATTTAATATATATTTTTTAGAAGTAGTGGTTACAGGAACACCATCAAATGTTACCTTGTAAATCCAAAATCAAAATTGTAAATTTGTAAATTTTATCATTCAAATGTTTATTTTTTAACTTGCATTTTATGGCTTGCAGTTGACGAAACACTTGATAATGTGGCCCAAGCCCATATTTGTTAGCGTGCAAAGTCGTAAATGTGCGAATAAGCGAACACAATTGCATCTGTGGTTAACGAAAGCTTGAAATTTTTGTAGGATGATAACTTAACCTGAAAAAATGTACATTGACATGTCATAAACTTAATATTTACATGCCAGAGAAACATAAGAAATTTAAGAGAAATAAATCATTTAATCGTTATTCGAGTCATAAAAATACATAGGCAACTTTACTACCCTCTGTGAGAAATTTGCCACCACTTGTTCGGACCCATAGTCATAACGCAGGTGGTATATTTTGCGAATGAGGCATTTCGCAGTTGGTACATTTTATAGATGTTCACCGAAAGGGATAAGACTATTTCCGAAAGGGTTAATTTTTCAGAAATGACGTTTATCAAAGGGACGTTTCGCCAAATGGACATAATTTCAATCTACAGACGTTTTGTTTACGGGACCTGATGCACTCTAAGCCTCTAACTCTCAACCCAGCGCATCCTAGGGAGTTCTCTACTTCTTTTTATCTTCAAAACTTGTATTTTGCTCTCTAATGTTTTTTTCTACGTTTTCCAGCCGTGCCCCGGACCCTTACGGGACTCTCGCACCGAACAGTGCGCAGTGTACGACCGGCGGCCGTTCCGGGGTAGATTCTACACCTGGGTGCCTTATGTTGATGGTAAGCAAATTTTATACTGTAATAGTGATTAAATACTACTAAGATATAATAAGAAAATATAATAAGAGCGGAGAGCCAAGCGTTTTTATCAGTAGCTTTTCAGTGAAGGAAAACATAGTGAGGAAACCGATCTAATTAATCCTAACAAGGTCTAGTCGTCCCTCTAGGTTTGAACTTTGAAGGTCAGTTGGCAGTCGCTTGCGTTAAACTAAGTGCCTACGCCAAATCTTGGGATTTGGTGCCAATGCAGAACCCGGGCTACTATAGGATTCAACATGGAAAAACGCTACGAGGAAGATGGATTAACTAATTTGTAGATAGGTTTAGATTAAATACATGTAAAACCTGACTTGGTAAAGGTCTCGGGAGTCCGCTGGATGCAGGTGACGAAGGACCGGTCAATGTGGCACTCTTTGGGGAGGCTTATGTCCAGCGGTGGACATAAGTGATGATGATCAAATAAAATAAATAAATCTTTCCGAATAGGGAGTGCAAGTCCGGGTAACTCCACTCAAATATTATCAACGGCAGTGGTCTAATAATGCCGTCATTTTCAAATTTCGGAATAATAATGGTGCTCGGTCGAATCGGAGAAATGAATAATCGGAATTTTTGTTTGTTCCCATAAATTAGAGATGAATCGAATTGAGGCTCAGTTTTTTATTATAATCCATGATCTAACCTCTCTACTTATATGTTTCAGGTGACTCGCCCTGCACCCTGAACTGCCGGCCTCGCGGACAACAGTTCTACGCATCGCTAGCGCTGGTCACCGACGGTACTCCTTGCACCAGGCCAGGGTACAGAGCCATCTGTGTACAGGGGTCCTGTAAGGTAAGTTTACTTATCTCCTTCACAGCGATTACATGGACTGTGGACTGTGGAGCGATAGCAAGCCAAAGACTAAGCACACAAACATGGAGACTGATGGTTTCTTCGACAGAATAACAAACATGGGAAGCGACAAAATTCTACCCAAGTATGTATTCCATAGGAACTACACAGCAAAAGTTCCAACCAGGGCTGAGTGGGCCGAAGGTCTAGAACCACCAAAGTCTGGTATCGAAGACAGTATATGGTACACGGACGGATCAACAATGGGATCCGGTACGGGAGCAGGCATTTATGCAAATGATAATAGTAGTAGTGTAAGCATGGGTAGTTTGGCAACTGTCTTCCAGGCGGAGACATATGCCATAATTGCCTGTGTATAGGAGAATATAGACAGGCAAACCAAAGGGCAGACTATCTATATACTCAGTGACAGTCAAGCGGCCCTTAAAGCGATTACGGCGCCGAAAGTGGATTCTTTACAATGGCGTCCAAGCACTAAACAAGCTTGGAAGGCACAATAAGGTGCAACTAGTTTGGATACCAGGGCACAAGGGCTTCATCGGCAACGAAAGAGCAGATGAGCTTGCAAGAGGGGGCTCTACAAATCACTTTGTAGGTCCGGAACCATTTGTGGGACTCTCGCAGGGGACCATAATATCGGCCTTTAAAGCCTACGCCAAAACCAAACACCAACACGAGTGGAGGAATGAGGCTGGCTTAAGGCACTCTAAGCTCTTCATAGAAGGAGTGAACTCGGGCTGGACCAGAAAACTCTGGAAATCCAGTAGGAAGCAACTCAGAATTATATCTAGGGTGTTCACATGTCATTTCGGGGTCAAAGATCTCTTGGCCAAGATAAGACTATCGGATAGTTTAGACTGTAGAATGTGTAGCGAGGAGGATGAGACTATGGAACACTTATTGTGTGAATGTCATGCCCTTGCCAGACAAAGAATAACGGTTACCCGCAACCAAAGGAATTCAAGGTGCTCCCGGCGAACTGCATCATCCGCTTTGTGGAAATGATGGAGCAAGCCTGGGAGCAGGTATAAAGGAGAGGGCAAATGCACAAAAGATCCCACTGGGTCGAAGTGGATCCGAAAGGGCCCTCACCTAGATAAGATAAGATAAGACATGGAAAGAAAGGAAATGCCTTTCAATAAATTCTCAGTTTACAAGCAGGATCTCCTCTCAGCATGAAGCCCCGCGACCTTTGCTTTGCCGTATAGTGTATAGTGTATCATGTGTTTTTTTGTATGTAGCGAAAATTCGTAGTAGTTGCTGAAGTGCACATTAAAAAGTTTTCAAAAAGGGCCCAAGACCCCAAGGGCCAAGGCCAGACATGTAGATGTAGAATTAAGGCTACAGGGCGGGTAGTGTTCTGGGGATGCTTAACATTAAACTATCAACGCAGTTCTGGCTTGACCCTCTGTATGAAATTGATATGCTTAGAATTAAATCTATTACTTAACAAGTTTCTGTCACTAATTTAATTTTTGGTACAAGCCTTTATTGCCGACAGTACTTTTCTGCATACTATCACTAACTACTCATTGAGACGATTCTAACGAGCCCAAACTCGATGGGGTTGTTGTCGCGGTGATCGCGAAGTCTGTTATTGTGGTATGTATTCTATCTGTCACTCTTAGTGTATTTTCACTGGTAACACTGGCGATCGAGGTCGACGAGTGTTATATGTCAGAGCGGAGAGAAATGGCGGGAACGAGGTGAGAAAAAGTTGGTAGAGGGAGTCCGATGGCTGGGACGGGATACGCGGTGTGGCGCGTGTATTGAGATACAGGAGACTCTTGGTAAGCGAATGATATATATAATCTTGATATATATAGATATTGCGGTGACCTTGAATTAACGTCTACCTTGAGATAGAGCTGAGTTGAAGAATATATTGATATTCTTTGTGTGTAGCTCGAGTATGAATGTAACAAGTGAGGTGGCTGTTGGTTATCGGTTTGAGTTACTGGAGGTTCTATATGGAGGCTGATGGATGAGCTGTAGGGGTTGTTGTGGAGGCTCGTCGGGGACCACATGGTCCCCACCTCAGTACTCATCGCATAGCTATATGAGCTGAGTTGAGAGATATGAGAGTAATGAGTTGCGGGATGCACGATGAGTTCTCCCGTGGAGATTCAGTTGTGCCGTGCATCCACCGATAAGAGCCACGGGACTTGGGGCCCTTCTAATTTTCCCCGAGAGAGTTGAGGTTACATTCATAACAAGAGATACGAGTTTTGAGAGTGGATGGAATTGAGCGCCCATCGAGTGTTGATTCATGGTCGCTGCAGTAGCTGTCATATACTGTGCTTTATATATATATATAGATCCATGTAGCGAGATTATTATTACATCCCCCTAAGAGTAAATCTCCGCTACATGTTTTGGTGGAGATGCTTAAAAAGAAAAGAAAAGTCTGTCGGTGGCGGTTCATGTGTTTGGAGAGATAAAAGAGTTGTACATAATGTTGAAATATTTCTGTATTCAACTATTTTTTTTTGGTTTGGGTATGCCCATGGTGGTGCGTACACATGGGACGGTTTGACCCATTGTGGTGCGTACACATAGACAGTAATATTGCCCAGCCATGAAGAGAATGTGCATATTTCGAGTTCAATACTTGAAAGTAGAATTCGATTACACGGTGAGCCGGCCGACAGGCGATTCTTTGTTTTTTTCCCCCTTTTGTTTCGGCTTCTTTTCCACAGATCAGCATTTGTTTAGGAACGGCGATTACGTTTTTTATTCTAGTAACACTGAATTTAGTCTCTGACCACGTTCAGAAATACGCCACTGTTTATGTTTGGTCAAAGCATGTGCAAATTTAATTGTCATTTTGCGCCTGTTTCCTCGTAAGTTTTATTACAACAATTTTTTTTATTATTTAAAGACAAAAAGAAAGATATATTAAAATATTTACTTGTTGTTTTATTTTCCCCACGGACGTTATTCACGTTACGAAATGTTCATTGTGTTTGGAACGGAACGGTTCGGGTACCACAGATCGATCGGTCGGATCGTATAGAGGAGGTTTAAGAGTGAAGTTTAAGAAGTAGAGTGAAGTCTACTTAATCTATGGTTTGTGCCTTTGCTATTTACCCGCTCTTTTTTTCCTTTCGTGTGTTGTGAGAAAAGTTTGTTATAGAAGAAAATATCGAATAAAAGTGCCCAATTACTTAATTAAAGAGTGCCAAAGTTTGGAAGCAAACCGCTTAAAAAAAAACAGTCGTAAGTAATAGCTTAAGGAGACTTCATTATGAAGTAATTAAGTAGTTACATTTTCATGTAAAACTAACAAACTTTTGTGGTACATAAACTCGACTTCAGGTGAATACATTTCATTGCAGATTAGCATCAAACGAAATGCAAGATTTACGTAATATTTAGAAGCATATGAAGTATATCGGTAGCTTGCATTGCGTACAAAATGGACTTTCTGCTTTCCACATTGCAATTGCGCCTACAACGGCTAACAGAAGCGTTAAAGGGAGCCGCAGAGACCCTTAACAGCATTGAGACTGGCGTAGCAAGGGACAGGGTAATTGCCGTGAGAATTAACGTTAAAAATAGATTGTTATCGCTCACAACAGATTTAGATAGATATTTGTCTGGGGCGACGGACATAAAAGAAGAATTCTGCATTAAATGTCGAGATACGCAAGTAAAGGCGGAGGACACGCTGACCGAATTAGAAATTGCGATGAAACTATACTGCCATGAAGCAGAGAACAATCATAGAACGCGTCTACCTAAGTTAGAGTTAGGGAAGTATAACGGGGACATCCTAAAATGGAACACTTTTTGGGATAAGTTCGAGGCCAACGTTGATAGTAAGGACATTGCCAACGTTGAGAAGCTTTCATATTTGTTGGCGTCATTAGAGGGGCCAGCCCTTCAGGCAGTTGAGGGTCTGGAAACTACTAACATAAACTACCCGATTGCGGTAGACATTCTCAATAGGCGCTTTGGTAAACCTACGAAGGTCATCGATGCTCACAACGAGGCTTTGCAAAATCTTGCTGTAGCGAAGGATTCACCTGAAGACTGTAGGCGCACTCTAAACATTATAGAGAAGCACCTGAGGGTATTAGAGGCTCTAGGGGAGAAAGTTGATGCTAGTCACCTTAGAGTTATCATACTTAACCATACCAAGTGCGGCTAATGTCAACCGATGATTCTTTTGCTGCAATCCGGAAAGCTGTGGATGCTGTAATAACAGCCATGGAGAGTTCAGTTGTTACAAACATGGAGAGTTCTGTGATTCCAGTAAAGTCTAGTGACACAACGGAGATGAGTACACCTGCTTCAACAGCAACACTGCAAATTGGAGCTGTAAAGAAGAGGAAATGGCAACAGAAGAGGGAAGCAATTTCAACTCAACCTTACAGGAAACGCCCTAAGAGAACGTGCATATTTTGTAATGAAGAACATTACAGTGAGGACTGTGTCAAATTTAACACATATAAGGAGAGGATTGGGAAGCTGAAAGATAGGTGCTATGTGTGCTTTCAAATAGGACACCGTGCCTCCAAGTGTACAAGAAGGAGGAAATGTGTACATTGTTCTAGGATGCATAATAGAGCGCTTTGCCGTCAGAAGGTGCAGAAGGGTGAGGCTAATGATACGAGTATGATACTTTCAAACACAACTTCAGCTAATGTACAGTTAAATAAGCCATCTAATTTCTTACAGACAGCAGTAACCCAAGTAAGGACAGCGGAGGGGAGAAGTCTGAGCATTAGACTTTTACTTGATTCTGGAAGTCAACGAACTTACATTACAAACAGAATAGCAAAATTATTACGAATTAAACCTGATGGAGAAGATTGTTTGATGATTTATACATTTGGATCAGAAAAGCCTAGAGAAATGTTATGCCCATATGCAACAATAACTGTAGTGAGTAAACGTAATGTAGAAAGACTGATTAGAGTGAATATAGTTCCATACATCACTGCAGAGGTACCCGTAGCTAAGGTACAGTCACCAATGATAGACATCTTGGCAGACGATGCTTCTACTGGTGAAGGCATCGATTTGTTGATTGGAAATGACTTATTCTTCTCATTTATCAGGAAGAGTGTTGATTTAGGAAATAATACCTTTCTAGTAGATTCTGATTTTGGTTGGTTCCTCGCAGGAAGTGCTACTAACAACAGAGAAGGGGACACTCTATCAGTGGCTACATATTGCCAGTGCCATGATATCAATCAAGACTTTACAAAACCAGATCTTCCTCTGCGTACCATAGATGTCAAATTTTTGTGGTCACTTGAGAGCATCGGGATATGTGATTCTCCAAAAACTACATGTGAGGAAGAAGCCGTTCAGCATTTTAACAAGACTGTCAAATACAGTGAAGGAAGGTACCAGGTGAAGTGGCCGTGGATAGAGTATCCACCAAAATAGCCCACTAATTTTGGACTTGCCTTTGGAAGATTAAAGGGTGTATTACGAAGATCAAATAAAGAAGTCATGGCGGAGTATGAGAAAATCTTGAAGAAACAGCTTGAAGCTAACATAATAGAAGTTGTGGATCCTACCATTCCGGCTGACCATCCAGTTCACTATCTACCTTTTCATATGGTTCAGCAGAAGGGAAAAAGGGGTCGTCAAGTCTATGATGCTTCAGCTAAGTTGAAAAATGAGAAAAGCTTGAATGAATGCTTATACAGAGGTCCGAACATGCTGGAAGACCTTACAGGGTTGATACTGAAATTTAGAATTGGAGAAATTGCTATCACCGCCGATGTTGAAAAGGCTTTTCTTCAGGTTGGCCTACAAGAAGAAGACAGGGATGTGACCAGGTTTCTCTGGGTCAATGATTTGGAAAGGGAACTGACTGAAGACAATATCACGCAATATAGGTTCTGCAGGGTGCCTTTTGGAGTAATATCGAGCCCCTTCCTCTTAGCGGCAACAATTCGATATCACCTTTCAAAGACTAACAAAAGTCTTCTTCCAGTGATAGCAGATAAATGTTATGTAGACAATTTAGTGACGTCAGTTCAATCAAGAGAAGAGGCTCTCAATTTGTATGCTCAAACAACAAACTCATTTAAAGAATTAGGAATGAACATACGAGACTGGATGTCTAATGACAAAGATTTTGTAGACAACATTCCCAAGCAAAAAAGAGCTACACAGGAAAGTGAAATAAAGATCCTCGGTTTGGTATGGAATTTGGAAAATGACACTTTACGGCTCAAACTGAATAACGAAACTTTTGAGAGTGAGATCATAGATAGAGGCATTACAAAGAAAGGAGTCTTGAGAGTGCTAGCACGTCTTTATGATCCATGCGGTTTTGTTTCACCACTCCTGCTACCAGGAAAACTCTTATTCCAAGAGATCTGCACTAGAAAGTTAAAATGGGACGATATTCTGCCTGAAGACCTGTCGACTTCATGGAGGAACATAATTGAGAATTTAAAAACGGTTAAGAACGTAGAACTGCCAAGACATGTCGCAAATGAATCAAAGTCAGAATGTATGAAGTATGAACTACATTGCTTCACTGACGCATCTTTGAATGCATATGCAGCAGTCATTTATCTGCGCGTCATTGCTGGAAAACAAGTAACAACTTCGTTTCTCATGTCGAAATCCAGAGTAACCCCAGCAGAAGACAAAAGTGATCTCAAATTTCCTAGACTTGAATTGCTAGGATATCTGATAGGAAGTAGACTTCTGAGGTATGTTAAAAGCCACATAGACCTAAATATACGCAAGATTTGTGGACAGATAGTCAAGTTGTCATAGCTTGGATCAAATCAAATAGACTACTTCCACCATTTGTATTGAGACGAGTCAATGAGATTAAGCAAATTAAAGACATCATAGGTGCAGAGCTGCGCTATGTCAACTCAAAAGAAAATCCTGCAGACATAGCTACCAGACCAGAGTTGTGGCATCACAAACAGGATCTATGGCTCCATGGTCCAGATTTTCTTCTACAAGACCAAAGTGATTGGCCTAAGGAGCAGGGAAAGGAAGAAATGTGCTTGGCCGGGAGGGCTCTGGACACGATGGATGGTCCAGAGATGACAATGAAAGGTTATGAAGACCAAGATAGTGATCTTAACCTTTCTGAAATGGAGGATAATCCTGCAGCCACAACCCTTCAGGAAAGTTTGGAGTCTATGCAAAACCCGTCAGATGAAGAAAAGTGTAACGAGACAGTGACTGAGATTAAGAAGTTACAAGATAAATACTTTTCAGATGAAGTTTCAGGAAAGGTGACCAGTTTGTCACGAAACTTAGGTCTCTTTGTAGATGAAGATGGGATCTTAAGATGCAAAGGAAGGTTCGCGAATGCTAATTTATCATATGATAAGAGATATCCCATTCTGATTTCGAAGAAATCATCCTTCACAACCGAGATAATACTAAAAACGCATAGAGACAACTACCATGTTGGGGTCCCACACACGCTAAGTATATTACGCGAAAAGTATTGGATCCCACATGGGCGAGCCCAAGTACAGAAAGCTCTGAAGAGATGTTCGCAGTGTGAAAAGTATTCTGGAGGTCCTTACAAACTGCCACCACCACCTGCACTGCCCAGTGAAAGGGTTAATTACAGTTCTCCATTTACTTTTACTGGATTAGACTATCTGGGTCCGGTATTAGTGGAGACAAATACTGGCAGAGAAAAAAGATGGATTTGTCTTATGACATGTCTAGCAATTCGTGCTGTACATTTGTAATTGGTCAAGGCCTTGACGGCTGAGGAGTGCTTGCTGGCGATACGTCGGTTCGTGGCGGCCAGAGGACCACCTAAAGTATTAATATCGGACAATGCACTACAGTTCAAGTTAACAAGTGAAGTACTAATCCATTCATACTGCCAGGAGAATCATACCAAGTGGAAATTCATCACGCAGCTTGCGCCTTGGCAAGGCGGTTTTTACGAAAGATTAGTTGCACTGGTAAAGCACTGTTTAAAGCGCACACTCGACAAGCATTTATTGACAGACGGTCAAATGCATACAGTAGTGAAGGAGATTGAGGCTGTATTGAACACAAGACCTTTGACTGCAGTGGGTTCCGACCCAGAGGGAGTGCTGCGACCAGCTGATTTTCTGTCTCTAGGTCAGTGTCTAGAAATAAACCCAGAACTTGGCGAGGGAACCTCGCAAGGCACCAATACTAAAGTTGACTTGGTTGAAGGCTGGAAGAGAGGTCAGAGGATTCTTAACGAATATAAAGAGATGTTCACCAATCAATACCTACCAAGTCTGCGGGACAGATTCAGTCACTCTCATAAACAACCGCGAGTGATGTCAAAGAAGTCTCCAGAAGTCGGTGATATTGTACAGATTAAGAATGATTCCAAAAATAGAATCAATTGGAAGGTCGGTAAAATCTCAAGTTTAATCAAAAGCCGGGATGGTGAATGCCGAGCAGCCAAAGTGGTAGTTGGGAATACAGAGTTTACGAGATCCATAGCCCATCTGTATCCGTTAGAGTCTGATACGTACGGCCCAACGAATTATGCACAACTACCATCACATGACAACGAGATGGCAGAGACACCAACTAAACACATGGATAGAACTGAAGCTTTGGAACCTATAAAAGCATCAGAAAAGATTGTGTCACCAGAGCCCGAGATGGAAATTGATGAGCTAACAATCCCTACTAAATCTGCAACAGAGAAAGATGTTTCTGTTTTAGAGTCTGAAGATAGTCCTATGCAAACTGAGCAAGCTCCCGCTGCTGATACGCACGAGGCAGAAGTGAGAGAGCCAAGTGTTATGGAAGAACGGCCTGAGGAAGCGACGAGAATAAGGCGGAACGCTGCTATTTGGGCCAGAGAACGAATAGCCGAATGGACGCGTCAGCTAATGACCCTACTAATGTAGTCCTTTCGCCTTTTGGGAGTGTCGCGGTGATCGCGAAGTCTGTTATTGTGGTATGTATTCTATCTGTCACTCTTAGTGTATTTTCACTGGTAACACTGGCGATCGAGGTCGACGAGTGTTATATGTCAGAGCGGAGAGAAATGGCGGGAACGAGGTGAGAAAAAGTTGGTAGAGGGAGTCCGATGGCTGGGACGGGATACGCGGTGTGGCGCGTGTATTGAGATACAGGAGACTCTTGGTAAGCGAATGATATATATAATCTTGATATATATAGATATTGCGGTGACCTTGAATTAACGTCTACCTTGAGATAGAGCTGAGTTGAAGAATATATTGATATTCTTTGTGTGTAGCTCGAGTATGAATGTAACAAGTGAGGTGGCTGTTGGTTATCGGTTTGAGTTACTGGAGGTTCTATATGGAGGCTGATGGATGAGCTGTAGGGGTTGTTGTGGAGGCTCGTCGGGGACCACATGGTCCCCACCTCAGTACTCATCGCATAGCTATATGAGCTGAGTTGAGAGATATGAGAGTAATGAGTTGCGGGATGCACGATGAGTTCTCCCGTGGAGATTCAGTTGTGCCGTGCATCCACCGATAAGAGCCACGGGACTTGGGGCCCTTCTAATTTTCCCCGAGAGAGTTGAGGTTACATTCATAACAAGAGATACGAGTTTTGAGAGTGGATGGAATTGAGCGCCCATCGAGTGTTGATTCATGGTCGCTGCAGTAGCTGTCATATACTGTGCTTTATATATATATATAGATCCATGTAGCGAGATTATTATTACATCCCCCTAAGAGTAAATCTCCGCTACAGTTGTGTCGTTTTATTGCGGAGTTCCTATGGCCACCTTCCAGCTCCAGCATCAGATCAGCTGTTCAGCTCCCTGTCATATAAAATTGCAGACAACGGGACTTAATAAAAGCTTGTAAAATAATTCTTCATTGAACTGTCACAGCGTTACTATATGGAAACTTACAAGGATTTCTTGTAAGTTACAAGAAATCAATAGTTCTTTTTGTTTCCATACTTCTTTTTACTACCATAGATGAGCGTAGTAAAATCTAAGCAATTTGAAGACTATCAATTATTTGAAGGCAATGCAATGTCTCTTGACGTATCTATTACTACGTCCCGTTTACGAATACTAAATATACCTATTATAATTATAAACCTTGTTACGAACAGAATCGGACTGCCTACAAATAAAAGTGACAACACCAAGACTCCAAATGTAGTCCTACAAATCAAACCCAATCGGTTCCTAGATGGCGTCGATTTGACAAATTGCTCTGAATGGACAGCCATTATTCACAACTTGTTTCACCTCACCTCACCGGTCACCACCGGTTTCGGCGCTTCATAATAACAAAGCGTTATCGCAGGTCTGACTTAGACGAGACGGCCTGAGACGAGGTACGGAAGGGTTTTGAATAACAAGCCAGGACTCTCCGCGCCACAGGTGGCCTCTCCGACCCTTCAAGAATAAAAGACTTAACTGCCATATTATTTAAATAAATATACCTCATTTTGGTTCTGAATGCTCCTCGTGCGTATCGTTTGTGAGCGCCGCAGAAAAAAAAGAGATGGGTCAATTTAAATAGGATAGCATCCCTTTTTGTTTGGGGGCATTAACCGATAGGGTTAATTGGCATTAGTGATGATAGTTACTTATTTGTCAAGTCAGGGTTCCTAATAAAATGAATACTGAATAAAATGTATGTTGCAAGTAAAGGTGCAATTTACTTGTACCTATATATTGCATATAATATTTACATTGATTCGTTTCCTATTTTTACGTATGCGTATATATATTATAATACCAATGAACCAACCAATATACAAAATAGTGGGACTTAATTAAACAAGCAAAATATTTTTATTAGTTCTGCTACTCGGCAACAGATGGCGCTAGTAGTAGTAGTATGAACTCTCCGTTAACTTTACAATGGTAATGTTTTATGTTTAGGTAGTAGCTAAAATAATATACATATAGTGTTTCTATTAGTTACCGTATATTTATTTATATTTTATATTCAACTGAATAAAGATGATTTTAATCCTGACTTTCTTAATTTATTGCCTTTCGGTATGAATGAATGAATGAATGAAATATTTTATTTCAAGTCTTCACTGACCCTTATAAGAGGTGTTAGTTACATTTTTAATTATAAGGTTAGATTACACAATACAAAGCTTACAATTTACATACAATTTAACATGCAACATAAACGGACATACAGAGAACATACACTTACTTAATATATTGCAATGTAGATTTGACCTGCCTGTTATACTTTGACCTCCAAAATAATCATTTAATTGCAGTCATGTCTTAGCCAGACTGTTCTCATGGTAATTTATTTCATTGTCTTATCTCCTAGCTACTGCATTTACCTACTTAATTTACTTTTAAATGTTTCGCTCTGCGGTGGATTGCACACCGTATAAACTTAAATTAATTCCAAATTATAGGTACTTACCTACTTCATTTTATTTATTATGACCTTCTATAACATAATATTGCTCTTATATGCAACTAAGTACTTTTAATTACAGAGAGAGATACAGCATGCAGTCATTACAGTGACAATAATTATAAAAGAAAAAATATAATAAAAACAGATTACAATTAGTTTACCTACTTCTTCTATTCTAATAAGAACATGTTATATTATTATTACTTATAATACTAGTATTCTGTATTGATTCAATGTCAATATACAAAACAAGGTAATACATAATTTGTGCCAACTTGCCAATTCAGGCCACAAACACTACTTAGTTATAATTACAAAATAATATGCTCTCAATGTTTTTTTTTCGGCATATTAACATATCTGTTTGGAGTCGAGCACCAATTTGTTTGCATGGACGGGGGCGTCCCGAAGGCACAACGACATTGACCTATTAGTTAAGTACACTGAGTTTTAAGCTCCCTAGCCGATATCTCTATCACACTTCGCTTTGGGCACTGCAAATTGCGAGGTTACTCTCAAACAGTCCATGCTGTATGAAAAAGACGTATTTTAACAGCTAATGCATAGCTTTTATGTCGTTTTCTATAAAGACATATTTCCTTCAAATTGTTCAACTCAGTGCATATTCACGTCATCCTAAGCTATACTCTAATGTAAATAAGGTGTAAAATCGTGCAAAATATAAAAGGAGTTGTTTCATTTTATATCTCTTGGTACTGCAGTCGTGTGGTTGTCAGTCCTTACAGCCCTAGAGCGCTGATCCATCACTTGCCTCGCACAATGGTAATGATAGTGACCCAGCGTGACCAACACATTGAACCGTCTATTATAAGAGACTGTTAAGGTGTAAGGGCTCAAGTTTTTATGGTTTGTTTGAAACTGATAGTGATCGTGTATTGCATGTTAGTGGGACCCTTTATGAGTTAGAATTAGAAGTCGGGTTATGGTTAGGGAAAATACAATAGTATTTATATTAGTCTGCACGATAGAAACTGTTGGCAACAAATACATGCAGAATTCGCCAAAATTAACGAAACTATTTCAACTAAAACATTTTTAAACGCGATGAACAGGCAGCCTTATCGCTAAGAATCAATCTCTTCCAGACACTCTTTGTTAGAGGAGATGGTGCGAAAATGTTACATCGAGATTCTAAATTCTGAACAAAAATGTGTGATAAAGTTTTCTTTAAATTGTTAAAGCCCTGTAAGGTAGGTATTTAATTATAAGAAATTGAAAATAAAATTATGATTATTATTTAGTCATTAAAACACATGAGTATTACACTGTCGGTCTTTTAATAATCTGAATTATTGAACTAATACTTCAACAAAAATAATGGTTGGCCACACCTGACCAATGCTGCAGGCTCTAACGGCACCAGATCGGTTGCTATTGTTTGACAGTAATTGTTGTCGATTGCTTTCTGACTCGCCAATAAAACCAGACCTACCTCAACTACCCCTGATATCACCGTCGCAAACAAAAATTAACTCTATAAGAACAGTTTAAGGTTTGATTTGGCAGTTACAGTTATTGGGAAACTACGAGGATGCGAATCTTGTTCGTGTATCGATACGTTTGGTAGGATAACGGTTGCAGTATGGTCCTAGTATTCACAGCGTACCTACTAACACCACGAATCAGGGGAACCAGTGTAACGCTGACCTTCGATTACCCGAAGGAATAAGGAATCACAGAGTCTTGTCATACTGGGGGTGTGGTGATGTATGTCGAGACGGGTAGTGTATCGCAACGCAACTGCTTATAGAAGTTCTGGATCATAGGTTATTTAGTGATATAGATTGCAAGCGTTCTAGCAAACATGTTCAACTGACTGTTTGCATGCATGTGGTTGTCATTTTAACAACTATTAACAGTAGTTATTCATAAAGCCTCAATATATAAATTAAAACTCTTGGGAATTATACTAATCGTCTTATTTTTGTGTTGTCATTTAGATATCTACATCGACATATTAATGTTTAATAAACTTCTAGCTAATTTGACCCATCATGTATTATTATTTGAAAATTGACAGCCTACCTTGAATACTCATGATAAATAAAAATAAAGGACTCTTACATTAATCACTTTTGAAATATGATCTTATAATTGTATATCTATAAATCAATACCCTAGTTTGCAGTCGTACTAATTACGGGGGAAAAGTGGTGTTTTTACGATGATTATCATCCTAATTACACAATACTATCATAGTGCACAAATCATAAAGTTACCATTTCAGTGACAAAAAAAATATACCTAATTAGTACGACTGTGAACTAGGGTATCGATATATAGTCACTAACAAAACATCCATGTCAGTGGTTCGATTGCCATACAAAACGTTATTTGACATTCGCAGGCTAACGGCGTGATATTTTAAGAAACTTATGTAACAAACTTTCATCAATTGGCTTCCCATTTGCGCCAAATTCCCCCTTTCCTAGAATAAACTTGTTTAAACTAGATTAATTTGAGAAAAATGGTTTTCCCAAAATATCACGTCTTAAACCAATATGACTTGAAAAAACTGTTGAAATGAATCATCCCTGTTAAAATGAATCATCCAATATTTACCTATATGGTATTGCTGATTTTTCAGCTGTGCGAAAAAAAACGGATGCTCACCATCTTTTGCACATAAAACTAACCAAGTTTATAAAATCAACGCAAACAAAACACCAACACATATGGCCAGACCAGTCAGAAGTGGCTGACTCATATCATACGGGACTCGGCTGAAACATTAGTGTTCCTTAGTGTTTATCTTCATTGTTAATCACTAAATTAAGATAATGTTTGCAAAACAACACAGCTGGTTTGATAACTATAACCACGATGGAGTTGTAGGATGAATACTTGAATATACTATTATTTAGTCAAGCGTAACTCAAGCGTAAGTTATCTAAGTGTTACCCACGCCGCGCCTGAACGGAAATGAATACTTCCTAGGTATCACAGTCCAATAATCTCACACGTCGACTAGGTTATAGGTTTTACGCGGGCTGGGTTTCCGCAACTCGACGTCATAAATGCGCCTATTTTGCGTAGGGGTTTTGGTACTAGGTACTGTTATTCTTGCCAACGCAGTTCCACCAGGGAGCTTAGCAGACCCTTTATGTTGCCGACGGCCTCCGGGAGAGACCACGGTTTTCCGAGGTGCTTTGCCCTGTACTCTGCCACTCCAGGACATGTCAGGATGAAGTGGGCGTCTGTCTCTTCCTCTTCCATGCAGGCTCTGCAGAGAGGACTGTGTCAGTAACACCTAGAGTAAAAAGGTGTTTGTTTAGTTAAAAAAGGTTTTCTTTTAATAAACAATTTTTATTTTTATTTATTTTAATTTTTTAGTAGTGCGTGACCAGTTATGGCTCCTGTCAGAAGGCGGAGTGCCGGCCTCTTTAGCTGCTTTAGCTTCCTTGACAATCCGCGGTTGATTGTCGGGAGGGCCTCCCTGGTTTGCCTGCAGGTCCCTAGGGTGTTCCAATATTTTTGGTGTTCTACCTTGGTGTTTAGTCGCAGTGTGCTCCGCAGCCATGCGGGAGGTACAGGAATTGTGGGTTCCGGCCCTACGGCTCTTGACTCTGAACCCTCTCTAGCCAGTGCGTCCGCTGCGTCGTTGCCGCGTGAATTGCTGTGCCCTGATCCATTGCAGGGTTATGTCGCTCACACGACGACCTAAGTAAGTACCTAAGTAAAGAGGTGGAACTCTATGATACTCATCTACAGTCCGTTTTTTTGGTACAAGTTTCTATTGCCGACTGTTTTTTTTTTGCAGATATCATCACTCATTAAGTGGATTCTAATAAGACCAAACATGTCGGGTTTATCATGTAATTGAGGTGTACCTATGGCCACTTTCCGTCTCCATCATCAGACCAGCTTTATGGTACGATGTAAGTTGAATGACAATGCAATGTGATGACATAGCATTTTCATTCAACTTACGTCTCCACAGCACAAGTTTGCGTGATACAGAAATGCAAAGACGTCTCCGCATGGGTCTATCTGCCTCGTGGGATGCGTCCAGCTGGTCTAAGTTGATAGACATTCAGATGTACTCTATGCGGAGAACATCTGCGCATGAAGCTTACTTATCTTCACGTATGAAAAAAATTTATTTAGGTTAGAATCTATTCCACAGCGTGCTGCACAGATTAAAATAAGTTTGATTTTCATTTCATTTATTCAAAAACAATTTGCATTGTATGATTTGTGTGTGTCAACGTCGTACGTAAGTCAGTATCAACAATACACACAACAACTATAGGTACTCAAACAGTTACACTGTTAGCCAACCCATATTCATGATGGTCGCACTACACTTGGAGGTTCGTGTTCGCGTTGCGTTGCGTCGTTGCTTCTCTTTAATTTTCCGTAGGAAGGGAAAAGATGCAACACGAATATTTGGGCAAACACCGCCAAGTGTGGTGCGACCATTACACGAGGGCATGACTCCATTGCTTTCATTTCGCACGCTATAACGGCCCTATATCTATCGATTAATTTATTACCATTGACACTAGATATCGCAATAGTCGTTACAAGCTCAAGTGCGCAGCTACGACGAATTAATTGTGGCTATAATGACAGCATGGCCCCTAACAGTTATCAAAAACCTTATGACAAAGAAAATAAGAGGCATTTTCGTGTATCAACTTCCTGTAATGCCGGGATCTATGTCAGTTATTGGTTTACATCGTCTTCTTATTGCTAGCATAATATGTCAGATGTACGAGTAAATATCTACTCCACATACATGGCATTAAAATGGCATGGTACGTAAATACCAATGACTTTGCAGGTGTTCCATGTTCTCCTGACAGGTAAGCGGCGTTTTTATTATATGTCTTGAAGTTTTAATGGGCCCTCATCAAAATGTGTTTCCTATAATTTCTAGTTTCTCGTTGCACCATTTCTGATTGGTACTTGCACGGTCCTGGCAGGTTGGTTTTTATGCGTCTGATGTAATGAGTTATTTTTTCCTGATTAGAAATCATAAAATGCAATAAACTTTGGTATTTTTTTACCACGATGAAGGAATTCAAGCATGTAGCCTGCCTTATGTTAAGCAAGTCGATCACGTAACGCATTGTACGCACGTTAGGTACCTAGGTAGATCTAAATATCAAAAAATATTATATCGAAAAATTACAGTTGGATTGTCCTAACGCGAGTTCGGAACGTTTGATTACCCCTCAGAAGGTACAAGCGCGTAGCCAACTCTTCTTTGATTAGAGAATGCGTTGTGTTGACATCTAGAAACAAAAGTATAATATAAGTATAATATTTCAAGCAGACTATGTTTGAAAAATTCTCAATTTCATCACTGTCGCACTTAATTATACAAAAATGCAAAATGTACACACAACAACTAGTCATTCTTATACGCATCACGCGCAGCTGACAAGCAAAAATGGCTTCTAAGTTAACACGTTAAGATTCATATTATAATATCATATGTACTCACCTCTTAAATTCGTACTTTCCTATACATTAGAGCAAAATCGTATGTAATGATAAATTGTTGTAGTCCATAGAAACATATGACATTATTTCCCGGACGTTTAATTACATACTTTGCTACTGACATAATTTTCGTATTTGCAGAGCTGGTAGCAATTGCAAAGTAAATATTTATTGTGATATGAATACTTTCCGTTTCAGTGCAGGCCGGTTTTGTTTTTGGCTCACAGCTGTAAAAAGGTCACCCCTAATTCTCATAATATATGTGTCACTTTTATTAAGTTTTGTAACGTTCATTTCTACTTCGATCAATACCTATCTACTGTTAAATTACCTTTAATATTATGAATTAGGCAGCACCTGAAACGTCTGCTAACAAAAGTATATTTTTCAGTTCCGATTCTCGTAAAGTTCGTCTTCATATTGTGTTTACTTAGACTGCATATAATGGCTTTGTGTGTTCTAGTGCATAAAGTAACATGCACGGTATGAACCGATTTTGCAAGAAAACTTTCTTACCCTAACAATTTTTTTTTTATTAAATGTAAAATAATTCAGCACGCAATGTATCACTACTTCTGACGTGACGTCGCAAATGTCACAAGTGACTTGAAGTGACCCACTTCATCCATGTGTCAAAGGAGTGTACGCAATACATTGCTGCTCCATACATTTTCAAAAAATAATTATACCTTGTTAGTTGAGACTAACTTAAAACTTTCTTGCAATATCGGTTCATAACCCTATAAATAAATAAATAAAATAATAAATAAATGTGATTAATTTGATGTAATATTAAAAATACAGGCTGTATATTTATTTGAAGATTCGTTGTGCTGATAGCTAATTAGCTAGAGACGAAAGCAAGCCCCTCACTATCATCAGAGAGTGTATCCTCAGGAATTCTGGTGCCGTTATTTTACACATCTACATTATTGTACAGTTATTACTAAATCTCTTAAGAAAATTCCATTAACCTTTTTCATAGGAATACTTAACTACCAATCATTGACTCTACCATTACGTTAACTAATAGTAGTTTTTCCATAATATACTAAACAAACTTCCCTGTGAAAGTGATTCGCTCCCAACTAGTCGCTCTTAGAAATCGTGTTATAGCAGAACCACATTACCATGGTTATTCTATACCTAACGTATAATTTCCGTGATTGCTAACCCGCCAGATAAAAGTGGCTAGAAGTTGCTTCGTGCATAATTGAAATCGACTAACAACTTAAATCGTATCCGGTTACACCCCACTTTTCCCACAAGAGCGTATCTTTTTTCAAAGATGGCGTCGCTTAGGCTCTGCTGTCATCGGGGAACAGATTAGCAGTCGCGATAATGTCAACGCAATCGATCCTTAAGAGTCCATGTGTCACGGCTGCACGAGTACTTGTACAAGTCGTGAAACATGTGTACTTGTTACAGTGATTTAGTCCTGGCAAGTTCCAGTTGAATATTCATTTCACGCGATAGTTCCGAGCAGTATTCCAAATACAAAGTGTCTCACCGGCTATGCGACATAAAGAGAAAATACTTTTAATATTGAAGGTACTTATGTAAAATTCTTTTTAAATGAATAAAATGCTTTAAATGATAAAATAAATCCTTGACTCACCAGGAAATTGAACCGTTGACACCCTACAATTTATACAGGTTACACATACTGAAAGACAGATGAATAAATTGATTTCAGAAGGCAATCAGACGACGTCAAAAAGCTTGTAAAAGACAAAATAGAGAAAAGACCAAGAAGATGCTCACAGACCCGCTTTTATGACTAAATACGTTTACAGGACTCACTTCGCCTGAAGCTGTTTTCAGCAGGGCGAAAACAGTCTTGTCAACATAGAATCTCAGTGATGATCTTCCAAGACGGGCACGACCTATGGCAATGAAAAATAAGAAGAAGAGATTGATTTCTTATTTGCCGGGAAACCACGTAAAACAAATTGTATGATATATTTCTGCATCAAATGCTCTCTCCATAAAATAAGTAACTAATAAATAGCCGATAGCCGGGAAAACCGTAATGCTAACCTGACGTTCGCTACTGACAGATGCCTGTGAAATTATTAAGTTATTAACCTCAGATTTATAACTAAATGACTCCTTTACCTGGGGATCAATCTGAGACATAAATTTCCCATCCTAACTTGACTTCAATGTGATTCACGCACTTTTTAATATAGTATGGCTATGGCATACAAGTGTATTGCATTCTTGCCTATGCTCCAGAAGAATACGGAACATTACTGCAATGTTCTGCCGCCAGAGTGCAGCACTACAAACCGTAAACTAGTAGAGGAAGATAGGGACATAATTGATTGCAAATGAGTGACAAGGATGCATGCATAGACAATACCGCAAGTGGGAACGAGATACAATGCCAACTCTGCTAAGTGTCGCCGCCTACGCAGGGGTTTGCGTAATCTTCCCTATTACAAGCGCGACGCTGATGTTTGTTGAATTGAGGATTTGTTGTGTTGACTGACAGCTAGAAACAAAAGCAGAGGGCCTACCGCGAACGGCATTCAAAATTTCGTCTCTCTGTCGCACTTATGTACGAACTCGCAAGTATGACAGAGAGGGAAACCTTCGAATGCCTTTCGCGGTAGGCCCTTAGGTCCCTCGTTCTCAATACGCGCAATCCTCGGGAGCTTTTGACTGTTTTATTTAGTCACCGCATGGAACACAACATCACATACCTACCTACAAAAATAAAAAATAAATTGCAAACATGGCCTTATAGTTATTTAAAAAAAAGGGATCAGTCTGAACTGTGAAGATCAGCGCTGGATGAATCCTATCCAAATAAACATTTTTTGTTTTATTAATTTTAAAAGCTGGTATATAGTTGGAAGCTACGGTAGCCTAGTGGTTCAGGCATGCGGCTTCTAAGCGGCGGTCGTCGGTTCGAATCCCGGCTCGTACCAATGAGTTTTTCGGAACTTATGTACGGAATATTTATATATTACCGTTAGCTTTTCGGTGAAGGAAAACATCGTGAGGAAACCGGTCTAATCCCATTAAGGTCTAGTTTTCCCACTGGGTTGGAAGGTCAGATGGCAGTCGCTTTCGTAAAACTAGTGCCTATGCCAAATCTTGAGATTAGGTGTCAAAGCGGACCCCGAACTCCTTTAGGGCACAACCGGGAATAACGCTAGGATGATGATGATGTTAGGTACATAGTTCTTCCATCCAAGAGTGCCGAGCTGACATAGTATCAAAACTAGCTCACGAATCACATTGAAATGTAAAATGTAACTCTCAAATTGACGCCAGATTACGTCTGTTCATTCTAGATAGCCAAGCACTTTCTTATTTAAATGTAATATCAAAATAGTGAACATTTTGACAGGCCAATTAAAGTAAGTTATTACCACTGTCTAATACGGACCATTTCTTTATTGGAGATTATTTACTAGTTCTTGTCAGCACAAAAGTATAGTAAGATTTACTAGGCAGTCTAGGCACCTGCATAAAGAAGCTCTTTTGTAGTATTTGTTCACGTAAAACGTATGAATGGTGACGACCAGAGAGCTCAAATATTAAAATGCCATTATGTTAAATCGAATTCTCATAAAACTTGGCTTTGAATTGGGCATATACAAGTACAACAAAACGACAGTCATTACATAATTTAAAATATACACAACATTACTCACATTCCATTCCACATTAAAACTTATTATATGTAAGAGTCTGACTGAAAATCAGCGTTGCAGTGTAGCTGAGTCTAGCCCCTTTTTGGCATCACAAAATATTAACCTAAGTCTAATTTGTACACTGTACCTTTTGTATAAAATGTGATGTTGAATAAAGTTTTTCTATGTATATGTCTACAAGTAGGTAATCTGGTGTGATCTGTCAAGTTTTCTTTACCAAAAATCAACAGTGACCAGATGAATGCTTGTTTGTTCGTTTGATCTAATGTTTTCAACATATGACAATCATTAGGGTATGTTATAGTTAATATCAGTTAACCCATTATCTCAAAAAGTACCTATGACATCATTTATTGAATATTTTTCTTTATTGCACAAAACAAAAACTTATCGTACAAAAGGCATTCAATTAGCTAGCAAACATCGTAAATTTTCTAGTAAGTATTAAAGATTCATTAGCGGTAATAATGTTAACCTTAATAATTAATTTGAATTAAGTTAATATTGACCTTTAATTTTGACTTGACACTTTCAATACCTACTGATTAGCTAGACTCCTTTTTGAAAGAATGGCCGGCCAGACACTGTTGACGAATGTCCACAGAGACATGAATAGCCTCGGGCTTAAAGAAGAGGATACCATCCAGCGGACTACATGGCGCCGCATGATAAAGAAAGCCGACCCCGTGTAACGGGAAAAGGCGAGGACAAAGAAGAAGAAGAGGCCGGCCAGACACTGCTCAAAATCGGGAGCATTGGAAAAAGTGGGGGGCGGCCTTTGTCCAGCAGTGGGACACTACAGGCTCACAATAAAAAAATCGCCAGCACAGTTAACTGACCATCCGTGCACTTTATGTGCATTGTAATAAGGTTCAATATAAATACAGGATGGTCAGTTAACTGTGTTGGCATTTGTACAAACCTACTACTCCTAACCCGTATCAACTAATACAAGTTTCATAATTATATCGTAAGATTGTATCATTTGGGGTATTAGGTGCTATTAAAATGTAGTTGAATTATTACTTTTCATTGCAGCAATACCTATGTAGCTACGCCTAGTCGAGCAAAACAAAGAGGCACGGCCGTACCATCCTTCTCTCGAAGCCATTCAGGCCATTTTCAACATCCTGTAAATTTTGTGCTGATTAAAGCCAGAACTCTGAATGTTCAGTAACATATGGCTTACATATATGAAAATGAAAATGAAAAATATTTATTTGGTTACAAAAATATGTACAATAGTTTAGGGTTGGAATCTTCTAATATAATTATTGTCAATAACATTTTGAACTTTTAGTTTACGAGTATAACGATTACCCGTCAAAGTTCCTTAGTTTTGTCACTGACATTGGTACTCAATCACTTATTGACTTATAATGATCATCGCTTTTCTAAGGTATTTCTAGCAGACCTATTAATATTGCAATTTCAGTCACGATTCAGATTATACGAGTATACAAACTGCATAAGTAAGTTTGTAATCCTATACAAATATATTCGATTACGAAGTTACTTTTGCAGTTCCGTCCTGCAAAACTATACAAACGTTATTTGCGGCTTGTAAAATAACAGTTCCATACAAAGTTGATAACCTAACCTAAACTACAAAAAGAAATGAGATCCCATAAAAAACATTCCATGTAAAAACTAGGTCAATTCTCAAAACTCTTCCACACTAAAAAGTGGTGAGATATTTCTTAGAGCCAAGTCAGGCATTCTTATTAATCTTTACGTCATACCTGGCCATAAAGTAGGAATTACCGCACGCTATGCGTGCGGAAAACCCCACTTCCTGGCCAGATAGAGACGTAAAATTTTGTACTCACCACGGGCGGTAATAAAGAAAGCCTCAGAGCGCATATTTATCGCCCTTGCCTTCGGCTCGGGCGTCAAATACCTGCGATCTGAGACATTCTTTGTTTAACCGCCCTAGGTAAGTAATGTACTAAAATTTGCTTGCCAAATATTTTTTTGTGACTTGGCAATCACACTTACATATGTTTAGGTAAGTATGCAAAAATTTGTAAATGCAGTAAAGCTGTATGATGCCCAAGTTGCAGAATTTTATTTAGCAAGCAAATAAAGATTAATAAGGATGCCTCACTTGGCTCTACGAAATATATCACCACTTTTTACTGTGGAAGAGTTTCGAGTCTTGGCCTAGTTTTTACATGGAATGTTTTTTATGGGATCTATTTTTACCCGATTGCTGTTAATAAATTCGCATAGTTAGCTTACCCTTGCTAACTATGCGAATTTATTAACAGCAAAAATGGATCCCTGTATCTTAAACTGTCGGGAAAAGAAAGGGTTTTCACCTTTTTTCAGTAAGAGCAAGAGTCATAAAAATGTGTAAGTATTATCTAAGCAAAAGATACAACTTAGGTAGAACGCAAAGATGATTTATAAAAGAGCATATAATCGGCAACCGATAAATTGACACCTTTTAGAATTGCCCTGTGAGTTTTTTAAACAACTTTATTTTATAGTGATGTAAATATAAAAGGAACTTTACTTACGCAAGTTTTAGCCCAAGAGAGCCTGTTAAAGGGCACGAACGAGCGTGATTGTTCGATCAGAGTGACTAATTGGTAAATTGCAGCGGATCCAATTTTCTTCCATTCCGAGCCCTAACACAGTGTGATGGACACAGAAGGCTAGCATAGACATACCACATAGTTTTATTTCTGTATTTAATATTTTTTTGTTATTGTTAGAATTTTTAAACAAACTATTAGGCATAGTCGTTTTTAATATAATTATTGTATTGCTTTTATCATTAAATTAATGTAGGTACATTTTTATGTTTTTGTAAAACTACTTTTATAAAATAAAGCTGTAGGTACAATGTCTTATAAAGTAGGTACGTTAACCAAATAGTTCATACTTACGTATTATGATCATACAGAGGGTTAGGTTTCGCGTCATTCCGTCCAAACATAGCTAAAGTCAAAGGCTTTGGTTGCCAAAATCTTGGATGAACTCATAATTCATAATCTATGTTAAAACGGTGTCTCATCCATAATAATATTATTAATACCAAAGTAACTCTGTCTCATACCTTTTCGGTGGAAGTTTGTATAGGGGAGCGACATTTAAGCGTACGCCTGAAATACTTTATACAGTTTAGATTAACGAGATGTACGCGGGCTTACTCTATTCTTCAACAAATCGGTGTGTATAACATAAACTGCTACCAGTTGACAGTGAGCACAGGGAGGACATTTTTTTTCAATGTTGATCCATTAAACTACAAAGGAACCTAGATTTTAGGAGTTTACAATCAACTCTGGCGTACTGTAGACTACCAGAATTAACGCCTTATATGCTTCACACACGCCGCCAGCAGTCCACGCAAATACCAGCAAGCTAGTACGTTATTCGGACGTTTGATACAACGATTGACATTAATTACATTAGCGCGTAGCTACTGCACCACTTACCTAGCTGTTACCCTGCATTTCAAGTGATGGTAAATTAAATAACCCCACAAAGTACTCTAGATTTTAGGAGTTTACAACCCATATGGCATACCTACTGTAGACTCGCAGAACTAACGCCTTATTTGCCTCACACACGCCGCCGGCAGTCCACGCAAATAGCAGAACAGAATACTCAAGCTATACGTTACTCGGAGTCGGACGTTTGATACAACGATTTACATTAGCGCGTACCTACTTCACCACTTAGCTGTTACCTTGCATTTGATGTGTTGCTAATTGGATTATTGATTGATGTCTAGTGTTTTTGGTTTTAGGGCAATGTGAGCTGCCAAATCGTAATGAAAAATACAGCATTTTTGAAAAAAAAACACCACAAACTGCCAAACCGAAGAAAAATGCTTCATTTGAGTTCAGAATTTGGATATTTTGTTGATTTAATTACATTTTTTTTTCAAATACTTTTTTTTTATTTACTCGCTATTTCAGCAGCTCACAGAGCCACCAGTAAAGTAATCTCGTCTGAAATACAGTTGCCACTTAACCTGTACATTAACTGCAAACCCATAAATAAGACAAATTGCCGACATAATATTGCAGAAGGATCATAGCTGTCATGTCATCTTTTACTGCGCCAAGTCGCGTTGACATTTACTACATCCACATCATTCGCAATAGGACACCTAATATGTTGCCAATGTCATGAGTGACTGTTGTAGCCGAGTGCATGGTAAGACACGCGACTTTCAATCTCGAGGTCGCGGGTTCGAACCCCGGCTGTACCACTGGGTTTGTTTCAAAAGCTTATGTACGAAACATTATTTGATATTTAACAGTGGCTTTCCGGTGAAGGAAAACATCGTGAGGAGAGATTGGGTCTAATCCCAATAAGGTCTAGTTTTCCCTCTGGGTTGGAAGGTCAGATGGGAGTCACTTTCGTAACCTAGTGCCAAATCTTGGGATTAGGTGTCAAAGCGGACCCCGGCCTCCTTTAGGACAAAACCGAAAAAACCGCTTGAAAGATTACGACCCGTGTGTGTACGAAATGTTGCCGAACACATTGTAAGGGGTAATTCCCTTCGTCAATTAGTTAATTAGATAATGAATCTAACACCAACAAAACACGTCATTAGGTAAATATGCCGATAACGTTACGTTTTTCGTTATTCTTAGATTGCTTTCGATTGCATCAAACCATAGTTTTCTGTTTGGCCAGTGTGTACAAAGCATACACATCTCCTTACAACAGTTATAATAAAATAATAATATCTTATATTGTTGTGGCTGAAAAAAGGGAGGCCTTTGCCCAGTAGTGGGACACAATGACACAATACAGGCTATAATATAAAAAGGAAAATTCTTGCGTCTTTTGCGTTTCAAATTGGTTTTCCTTAAAATCTCATGTCTATTAATTAGCGCACGGTTTTTCTAATCTTATACGAAATAGGGTATAGCTAGTTATTCAAAAATTATAGAATGTTGCATCTGAAATCTCACGACTAACCTTTGTCGACAAAATTATTAAAGAGCACGTGAACTAGCCCTCAATCGGCCCACAAGCCTGTTATTAAGGAGCAAAGTGCCACATTATCGCCCGCGATCCCTATAAAACTGTAATAAAAACCGTGAAAATGTATTAAGACCTAATTTTCTATAATACATGTAATAACTGTTATTACCGATAAGTTGTTGTAAAGGAAACAAAATATTGCGATAAAATAAATGGAATTAGGTTTCACGTCGAAGAGCCTGACATTTTATGAATGCTATTATAGTTATTTTGTAAATGTCGAGGGTAATGTTTTTGAGTCATGTTATAGAGACTTTGATGATTTTATATCATTCGATAGAATATATATTGTTTTTATTTATGTTTAATTTTATTTATCGCGTGCAGAATAATAATATTCAAAACCATGTTGGAGATAGACCATTAAAAACGCCTGCCAAATATTCAAAAAACAGGGATGTTTAAAAATATATTAATTAGCTACACTGGCATAGATACGAGTAGGTATAAATAGCAAGTAACGTGTCGAACTGAATTGTATATGTTATTTTTAATTGAGATATAATTCCCTATAAAAAACCCCCTCATTAATTGTACAATTAAAACGTCCTACAGAAGAAAGCAATACAAATGTTTATTGCAAAAACTATTGACAGCCGTTTAGCCATATCCCAGTATCGCCATCAATCATTGTAATAAGCCGTCAGACGTAAAGTCACCTTAGAGACAATATCGTTTCTTGTAGGCAATAATGGTGTCTTTGTGAAACATTATTGTGGTGCAAAATGTATAATGGATATTAAATACTTTGTTGTCAGCGTTCGATAATTGTTCGCTGTTGATGATGATAAATTGACTGAATATGAAATCGGTTTAACTATACATACGTAAAGATACACGCCTGTTTCCAGAAGGGGTGGGCAGAGTAGATGGAACTTAATTTACAGTGCCTCTATCTCTAATAGGGATGATGACCGAGATTTTTTATGATGCCATTCGTACCAGTTTTTGGAGAGGAACAAATGTTTGTATATGAACAACTACAAGTAAAAAACATAAATACCTACCCAAAAAATTTACTGGTGCCAGCCATTAACGCTTCATACTAATTGACACACAGGTATGAACACCTGTTATTTGTACTAACCGTTGTATGGAAAATCAAGTAAGTTACTGTTTCGCTCCCGAAATACTGCGTTTGTCAAACAATTTTCTTTCTATAAAAGCGTAAGGATTCTATAAGTAGCTTTACATTTACTCTTGGACAATAAAAACAAATGCATATTTTTTCTAAACTTTTAACTAAATCTATTTATGATTTTAATTATATTTTATAATTTATTATAATAATTTGATGGTTTACTATCCATTTAGCAACACAACGTTATCAATTTTAACATTAGGCGTCATGCCTATTAGTAAAGATATTATTTAGTAATATAAAAAAAACAATTACGGCTCTTGAGTTCTGCAGCACATAGAACCGCTAGTTATAGAGATTTATTCAACAGCTCATGATATGTTTTTGTAGAGCTAGGTATAATTTCAGAAACGATCATCTGGCTACTCCGCTTAACGGAATTAAATAATTATATTCAAACTAAACTAACTCTTTAAAACTGTAACGGCCTCTTTTATTTATACAATTAAAAAATTCCATTCGAAGGACGGTCGTGTGTGGTCGGCGATACATCGTAGACGTAGTGTTAAAAGATTTACGTGACCTACCTACTACTACTATGTGATGACGCCACATTTGTGTATTCTTGTTGACTTTGGTTATGGCGCCAATCGTAATTCATATGGCAAGTCGGTACAGTGAATCAATTAAATAATACCAGGCCTATCCCACTCCAATTTTGGCGGAAAATTACACTAATCTTTGATATCTTCCCTATCTCGGTCTAACATGGTCTAAATTGTCGCAATCGCCTATTTCAAATGGGGTAAAAAGGTGAAGACGGAAATCACTGAATAATGTTACTTTTATTTTCTTTTTAATATTAAGTACCTGCTATATCAGCGCCGGCTTTTGACTCAATTGTATGCTTTAGATTTGAAATATGTTTTACTACAAATCGATGGTGCAAGTAGTTATCTAATATGTAGGTATTTGGTTCTGGAATACATTATTTTATGTTGTTCCTTCTTTTTGTTTTATTTATTTCTTATTTAAATATTTAACTTTCTTACAATCCGTATCTTAATAGACATTTGATAATTATCAAACCTGAAATAAAAACCTAAATATGGCTTTATTATGAGAAATATGAACAAACACAAATATATCGGCGATAGAATATGATTTTGATCGCTTACAGGTAAGTGATAGGTCTATCACTGGTTAGAAATGTCCTATAGTGGTCCTATACTAATGGTGCAATATTATTTTAAAAATACTAAACAACCAAACACAGCCACGGTTGTAATGATAAATATCTAATATCATTTGGCAACAAACGACTAATATCAAAGATAATCTCTCATATCACATAGTTATATATAATTACCACATAATATGCCAGAAACTCTCGAGCCCAGAAGTGTGAGAGACGTTATCACGACTGAACTGGCGTAAGTCCGCCTCAGGGAATATCCTTAGTTGGGTAATAATTAGTGTCGGCATGACTTGCTTGCGAAAACCGACGTTACCTATTTTAAATTATTAAATTGCTTCCAGCATTGCTTCAATTCAGGTTCAATTTGTATACGTCAAGTGTGTTCAATAATTGTGTATTGGATTTTTGAGATTGAAGATATTATTTTTATAGTAATCATATGCACCCAATTTCACAAAACTAAAGGTTTTCAACATGATTCAACAGTTTGGCGACTAAGTAGTTTGTGACCCTGCATTTATTTGTGCAATTAAATGGAACATAATATCGCAAGTGTCATTATTGTCATTAATAAATACCCGATCGTATCAAGGAAAGTCAATTGCATTTTTTTTATTTATCTGGCAAACGAAGTTTCACAGTTTCAATAAAACATTTTCTCAGTTCAACCAGCCATCATAAACAGCGCATCAACTCGCCTGCAGCTCTTCATAAATACCAGTTTACATAAGTTTAAGTTGTGTTTTTTTTTTTGCCCCTGGCGTTTACTGTGGCATAAAACCGAGCTACCGCCTTTCGACACCTAGGGAGATAATGGCGTTTATTTTATGGCTCACCGCAAGTATTCTTCGGTTATTAACTTACCGTTTATAAGCTAGTTTGAAGTACCGATACCTATGTTAATAAAAGTCCCGTTTACTTATTACAAACTTGTAGTTAGTATTATCTATAGCCCCGTGGCTATATTTTTAATAAAAATGGTTTAGTTCCTGGTGTCCCATTGAGATGTTTTTTTATAAATTATGTAACACGGGTGGCAATGTCCCTAACATGATGAGGCTATAGAACTTATTAGGTCTGTATTTTCAACGATGTTTGAGTTCAACGCATCCCGCATTTGCCAAAATGCGGGATGCGTCCTTAAGTACCAGGTTGACTAAAACACACACAATATACGAGTAATACTACATACCTACTTATTTAAAAACGAATAAAATATTGTATTATTTATTTATTGTGGAAGTTACTACGATCGAAATATCGCAATATTAAGGTTCGAATCCGGCCTTGGGCTACATTTGGTCACACTTATTTTTTTCTTTGATATATTTTTTCTTTGAGCTCTGTGTCGAATCAAAATAAGTTTTCCCTCTATGAAAAATTATATTACTGGTTAACTTGACACTGGAAGTATACATTTAGTTCCCTAGCGCACGGTCATAAAATTAACGCCCAAGAGCTGTTTCACTGATTTCACTTCATTACCTAGGCCGACCCCATTGTTTTTGTAAAACAATTCACTTCTATTATTTGCCCAAGACTTGCAGTGATTAGATAACGATAAACACGTCAGCGTCAAATGTGTGCATAAAATCTAAATATGGAGTGAACATTAAAAGTATTATGACAAGAATATAATGTACAGCCCCCCTATTCTGTAACTTGTTTTAAGCTCACCTCAACGCTCATCCACAATAAAATTATACCTTGACACCGCGATGCGTAGTAATTAAGCGTAGGTAGAGGTCTAGTTTCGTAACGGGTGACCGGCGGGGTGAGCCGCATTAACGCGTAGCGAATAACAGTGCAGCACAGGTATGTTTCTTACTTTAGTATTTTAACAGTAGCTACTGATTATTCAGAGTAAATAAACACGAATTAACTAACGTTACATGTTTCATGTTAGATAGCCTAGAAAGATCCTCATTGTTAAATTTTAGGCGTATAGAATATTATAAAATAAGTAAATTTTAAATAGTTATAAGAGGGAGCGACTCGAACGAAGTTCTATACTTGGGCCGAAAATCTTTTGTATGTCCAGATGTCCGGATGTCTCGCTTCCCCTCGGTTCTCTTCTTGTGAAATTTCGTAAGCAGATTCGTTAATTATATATAGTTTTTTTTGGTGAGTCATTATTAGTTTTTTAGGGTTTCGTACTCAAAGATTAAAACGGGACCCTATTACTAAGACTCCGCTGTCCGTCCGTCCGTCCGTCCGTCCGTCCGTCCGTCCGTACGTCCGTCCGTCCGTCTGAATTTGTTTAGTTCCAGCTGAAATTTTGTTTTTTTAGTATAACAACAAATACTAAAAACACAGAATAAAATAGTTTTTTATTAATAGTTTGGTACGGAACCCTTCGTGTGCGAGTCCGACTCGCACTTGGCCGGATTTATTTTTTTAATGTGCTGCATGCATATTTCGCATAACCAAAGACAGTTCCAGCTATATTTATAAGAGTGGCGTCACAAGCATGGTCAATTTATTGAATAAGGCTAGTAGACTGGTCTGGTCTGCCACCAACAATGAATTACAAGAAAAAAAAAATCTTAAGAGTCCCCTGGATGTCGTGAAGGCCGACATGAGAGAAAACGGGCTCACAAAGGAAGACGCCCAGGATCGTGCAAAGTGGAGGAAAGCGAGTACGCTCTTCTACCTAGGTAGAAGAAGAAGAAGACCCCGGCAAGCTCGGCCGAATTTCACCTTCCCATACAAACGGAGTTTCGTTCTCATTTTAAAACTACCTGTTGGATTGTAACGAAACGTTGCATAGGTATACAATGACATGAGGTGTATCTAGCTCTGTAATTAGTTTATATGGCTCCAGTTTATAAAACAAACGAAATACTTACAGCAACAACAAGTTTTGTATGAAAAACTTAAATTCGCTTTCGCGCACACAATACCACCAGACCACCACACCAAACCATAGTTGGGGTAGTGGACCATCACTACCCCAACTATGGTCCAAAAGTAAACTCATTCGTTTCTATCGATACCGATTTCGTATTAGTGATTTAATACGTTTTTATAAAAATTTGTGTTATTATATTGCCTGTCTTTATGTTCATCCATGAAAATAGTCCCACCTGAGCAATTAATAAGAGAATTGATTTGAACCATAGTTGGGTGACCTGGACTATAGTTGTGTGGTTTTACGGTATGGTATCTGAAGGTTCATAAACTAATTACAGACCTGGATATTGCAGCGCGTTGCATGCGACGAAAAGGGATCGCCATGTTTAGGCTCGTTCGGCATACGTAAACAGGGGATTGTTAACAGAGAACCTTCTGTTACTATTATTTGTTATGTGTTAATATCAAGATGACAGTGGTTGGCCGAAGTAGTTGGAAACAAGTTCGGCGGCCACATTAAGCGACCGAAGCAGTGTTATCGCCACTTTATAGGAATCAAATGTGAACGAGCGGTAAAAACGGTCAAATAGACTAAAAAACAAGTGCCTGATGATTTGCTTGACCCCCGCAAGTTCTGACGCAAACTGTGCTCACACTAGTATCTGCATCGGCGCCAAGTGTTGGCGCATTGACCGAATAAAATCGGCCGAGATGATCGGTGAATCATGCCACTCGAGGGCGGTGACTCGTATACCAAGTACGGAGTATCAAGTACCTGAATGAGTACGTTGGTACGTTGAGGTGTGCACTCCACGGTCTCCTCGTTTCGCCTCCTCCGAATTAGGCCAATTTTCAAAGGTTGCCGTGCCTCCGCGTAAGTTTTTGATGAGTAATTTTAACAAATGACAACTTTAGCGAGCCTGAAGGCGGAGATGCTATTCTATGGAATATTGTTCTACCTACATCATAAACTCTCTAAATCTCAATTAAACTTATTCTGAAACATCTGTTTTCAATTAGTCGGCAATCTTTGTAAAACTATTGTAGAGTCATACTTAATTTTAAATATATAGGTAGGTATAATGTTATATTATTCGTCAATTCCTTAACTGTAATATAGTAAAAATTGTATCAACTATGAAATTTCTATTAAGTGAAGAATTTGTAAAATATAGAACCCAGGTAAAAATACTTCTTATTACCAAAACACCAAGTAAAAATACTCAATCACATCACTAACGCGCGCATGCGGGCTTACTTAACATTCCTGCTGGATGCTAATCACATAATTACTTCAATAAATTATTTGAAGCTAGGATAAATGGCGTCTATTATTATTTTTGACGTAACCGGAGTTAGTCATAGTTGTGTTGATCAGAACGTTGCGGTTCACGGAGGGCTGAAAGACCCAGTAGTAATTCTTATCGTCTAGCTCAATACCTAACCGAACTTATTTAAAAGTTTAAATTAATTTAAAAAAAAGTTTGTTTTGAGTTAACAGGACTTCAACGCTTAAAATTTTATTTATTTAGTTAATTCGACATTTCGGATGTTACATACAACAAAACAGGTGCCGTAAAACTACACAACTATAGTCCACTACCCCAACTATGGTCCAAAAGTAAACTCAATCGTTTCAATCAATATCAATTTCGTATTAGTTATTTTATACGTTTTTATTTAAATTTGTGTTAGGTATTTATATTGCCTCTCTTTAAGATCGTCCATGAAAATAGTCCCACTTGAGCAAGTAATATGGAAATTGATTTGGACCATAGTTGGGTGAACTGGACTATAGTTATGTAGTTTTACGGTGCCTGTCAACATCATCTAGTTACACGGGTTTTTTTTGAACTGGTCACTTTACTCTTTATTAATTAATTTATTCCTACATAAACACACACATGCATTTCCAAAAGGTAGGCAAGTCACATAAAATTAAATTTTAATGGCCCTTCTAGCAATTTTATTTTAAGGTTGAGAGTGCACCAATGCTATGCAAGGTTGCGAGGCGTTTAGCGAGGAAAAAATCCACCCATTACAGCTTCGTATTGGTCATTTGTTCAATATTTGTTCCCGAGTCATGAATGTTTTCTATGTATTTAAGTATTTATTTCTCTATATAAGTATCTATATCGTCGTCTAGTACCCATAGTACAAGCTTTGCTTAGTTTGGGACTAGGTTGATTTGTGTAAGATTGTCCGCAAAAAAAAATAAAAAAAGATATATATATTTATTTTATATTTTTTATTTATTTTTTTTTTTTTCATGCTCACCGCCTCGCAACCTCACACAGCCCTGGTGATTCACACCCTTAAGGATGGATAAAATGTGATACCGCAGGCTGTAAGTTGCTAGCTCATTGCCCATAATACACTTCTACCCTATTCCCATAGTCGATTCTTTATACGAACCAACAGCAATACCGAATAAAATAATTGAAAAAGTATTATTTAGGTCAGTAGGTACCCACATACATTGCTGTTCATTATTTTTATGATTATTATAATTAAAATACTAAGTCATTGTAGATCTATGAATCATTTTCAATAATTTGCGGTTAATTGAGTTTAGAATGAGTAATATTATTTATTTTCTACTCTGTTTATGTTTTTCAACAATTCAACTATTTCATGACTGAAGATAACCTTAAGTACTTAGGGTTATTCGTCACTGCTTTATTTATTAAAATATTAAATTTAAAAGTCAAAGTTCTTGTCCAAAACCACAAGATGAAGATGGGGATGACTCATTATAATAAAGCCGTGGATATTTAAATTGTACCTATATTGCCTCGTATTTGCTCAAAAACTAATATTAAATTGTCTTACCTATATGTTAAACAGTACATCACGCCCGAAGTCACCTTCGCAAACAGCCACATCCGTTTACTTTTCATCGACATTCCATCTTAGAGGAATGTGGCTAATTTTCCTATCGTTTGTCGGGAGAAAAATGAGGCATTGTGCTCTTACGCAGGAAGCGAGCGAGATAAGCTCTAAACAAATTTCGTTCGTCACGTGTAAATTTGGTTAAATTCGTTAGGCTATTTTCGACCAAGGTCTGAGTTCATTGCGCTGCCGTATAGGGCCGATACCCACATGTTTTCGTGACTGGAAGTGGCAGGCTACATTTTAGTCGTTAATGACTCGTAGTTTTTGATTTCATTGCTTGTCACTTGCTTCATTAAATTGGCGTTGTTTGGTTTTTGTAGTTCTATACAATTTTATCTTTTACTTTATGGTAAATGTTTCTAACCTCTCTGTATATGTACGTTTACGTACGTATTATGTACGTAACTATTTCTAACTAATTAGTGTAAAATGCCCAAATAGACGAAGTCATTAAACAAAAATATTATTTTCAGACAAAATATTTTACATGTAAAATAAGCGTACGAGTTACTTGACATTTGGGATACAAAAACGTTAAAGGAAATGTGTTTAAATGTACAACGTTACAGGCTATTTTTAATCATAAGCAGTTACTATTAAGCAAAATAATGTCGGTCGCAACCACATTATACATCTACAAGAAATATTTTTTTTATTTTCTTTTATTTTCGCAAAAACGGAGTCGACAAACATATTTTATATAATATAGTACCTAATTGAACCTCAATCGTTTGAGAAATGTGACTTGTAGAGGAGAACAGCCGGCCATCCAGACATACGAAATTATTTTGGCCCAAACTGAAAGGGTTCGTTCGCTACGCTCGCTCTTTCAAAAATTAGTTGCATGCCACATCCAGCATCTCTATCTTGCACGCGTATGAAAACTTTTGAATCACGTTGACAGCCTTATGATTTATGGGTGGAACTTACATCCATTTACGTGAAATCTACGCTTTGTCCACGTTTACGGTAACAATAAGCGAGCATTGTCATGAACTTGGTTACGTGATATGAAGACATCACACCTCCATATTGGACGTTCACATAGGTGGTCACGGACGTTGCGATTTAATGAATGAGAAATGGTTAGTTTACGATTTAAGGTAATGCAAACATTACCTATTACATTTTATTCATTTATCATGCATGTGGTACATATATATGTGATTACCTTACGGTACCTGTCTAATTTTTTAGCTTTCATTTGTTGACGCTGTCACGGTTTAGTCAAGTTGGTTACAAAAAAAATATACAAAGTAGTTTTGACTTTAAAAAAAATATAAAAATAACATAGGTAATAACGATAAGGGAGTAAGAACTTGGAAGGTGGTAATCATGGAAACTGCGCAGAGTTTCCTCTCTATGTCGCCCTAACCATCGGTAGCTTAGGCCCCGCCTCCCTTTTTTATAACAATGTAAATGCCTAACTCTAATATTTAAAAAGAAAAAAGGAAATAAAATTAAATTAGAGTGATAAAATGCTACCTGGGAAAATATGGCAATGGAATAGCTGTCACAAGTTATTGTATCTTTGAAAATTACGAGCCAATTCTGAACATGTCATATAGCATATTAGATTGGATTAACTGTTAGATTTAGTGAATAAATTAGGGAAACCCAAAGACATTTATTCATATTCGTAAGCAAAAAATAATCGGTTTATGTATTCATATCTTTGTGTGGAATACAATCTTTACTTAGTACAAAAACATGTTGACGCGAAATTTGAGCTTGTTTATCTTAAGCGATCAATTATTTTTACGAAAAATCTCAGATGGCGAAGAAAAATTTGTGATTCAATCGAAAAATATTTACGTAGGAATTTTTTTATGACGTAATAATTGACATACCTATGTTGGAACACAGTCAAAATATAATCAAACGTAACGGTTTTTGAATTTTTTGTATTTATTTTAACAGTTTTAAGTATTATTTGTTGTTCGAATGTTAATCACCTCGTGTTGAGGCAGGATGCCGACGTGTTTGCCGATATCTGGCAACCCTGCTCACTAAAATAAGTGCACTTTGTAATATGTATTGTTAGTAGGTAGTAACGTTAAGATGGATGTGTGGTGTGACGAGGATGGACCGAATAAGAAATGTGTATGTAAGTGTAAGGGGAAGCCTAAAAGTACCACCTATCGCGGATAAATTGAGGGCCAATCGCCTTGCGTGGTATGGGCTCGTAATGCGGAGGGATGAAAGTCATGTGACCAAAAGAGTAGAGGTATGAATGTGGATGGATGTAAAAGACGAGGTAGGCCAAGGAAAAGGTGGATGGACTGTGTGAGAGACGATATGAAGAGAAAAGAAGTGAATGATGAGATGCCGGCTGACAGAGAAGTATGGAAGAAAAAGACATGCTGCGCCGACCCCAAGTAAATGGGATAAGGGCAAGGAAATGATGAGTATATAGGTAGTAACGTGCCTGCACTACAATGCACACCTGAAGTTTGTATGCTCTATATGTATCACTTTTCTCTGCAGACTGACAAACTATACTTCTATCTATAGCAACGAAATTATACATACAACATTATCACAAATTAATTAGTACCTAAATAATAAAGTGTAAATATTTTCGCAGCCCGTTTTCAGTTTCATTCGCATCAAATGCACACAAGAGTATCGCTGCGGAATGCAATCATCAAACAAAGTTATCGGCTAATTAAACATTGCATAATGTGGCGGCTGTAACATTTGCAAACTCCACACGTAATAGCCAAATTGTTATCATACTGAAACATTAAATGGGCAAAAGAGTGAATCATATTTTTTGGAGACAACTATTTTGCTAACTAAGCCCTTATTACTACCTAATATTGTAAAGAGGAAATGTTTGTGAGGCAGGGTGTAACTTTGTATATTAGGGGGTAAAAAATATATATATTGCAGACAATCTTACACAAATCGATCTAGTCCCAAGCTAACCAAAGCTTGTACTATGGGTAGGTACTAGAAGAAGATAAGCATACTTATATAGCTAAATAAATACTTAAATACATAGAAAACATCCTTGACTCAGGAACAAAATATTCGTGCTCATCACACAAATTTACCCTTACCGGTATTCGGGATCTCTAGCTTCGTAGACAGAGTACTAGGTCGTCAATTAGGTACACCAGTATTATTCTTATCTTTAGGATAGACTTGGGTCGGTTAAGAAATAAAAAAAGCGGCCAAGTGCGAGTTGGACTCGCACATGAAGGGTTCCGTTAAATAAATTGCTATTTATGACGTAATAAAAAAAAACTACTTACTAGATCTCGTTCAAACCAATTTTTGTTGAAAGTTTGCATGGTAATGTACATCATATATTTTTTTTAGATTTATCATTCTCTTATTTTAGAAGTTACAGGGGGGGGGGGGCACACATTTTACCACTTTGGAAGTGTCTATCGCGCAAACTATTCAGTTTAGAATAAAATAATGTTAGAAACCTCAATATCATTTTTGAAGACCTATCCATAGGTACCCCACACGTATGGGTATGATGAAAAAAAAAATTTGTGTTTCAGTTCTTAGTATAGGGAACCCCAAAATTTATTGTTTTTTTATATTTTTGTGTGAAAATCTTAATGCGGTTCACAGAATACATCTACTTACCAAGTTTCAACAGTATAGCTCTTATCGTTTTGGAAAAAAGTGGCTGTGACATACGGACGGACAGCCAGACAGACAGACATGACGAATCTATAAGGGTTCCATTTTTTGCCATTTGGCTACGGAACCCTAAAAACGAATGAAATCCCGTCACTGACTTAAATTAACTAGTTCCTCATGCATGGTCCCTACACGAACTTAATTATAAAAACCGGCCAAGTGCGAGGCGGAGTCGCGCACGAAGGGTTCCGTACCATTATCTATAGAAAACTATTTTATTCTGTGTTTTTGTTGTTATAGCGGCAACAGAAATACATCATTAGTGAAAATTTCAGCTGGAACATACAGCCTGGTGACAGACAGACGGACGGACAGCGGAGTCTTAGTAATAGGGTCCCGTTTTACTCTTTGAGTACGGAACCCTAAAAATGAGCGCTTCAATAAAAGAAGCAAACATCAAAACATGACTTCCAAAAACTCGTGTGCGTGGAGACCCCCGACCTTTGCGGCATTCGTCACTTTTAACCAAAAACTACAAAAACCTATCGCACATTTTTCACTTTTAACCAAAAACTTCAAAAACCTATGGGGACACATTGGGGAATGGATGACCTTCCTTAGCACCAGAAAAAAGATGCAGACTTTTCAGATGCGTCAATTATTTTTGAAAAATATAAACAGTTTCCTAACTTACGTTTTGTGGTTAGGACGGCGATTGAGACAATTTCCTTGATCCGTCTCATATTACATAAAAATATCATAAAAATCCGCGGTAAACTGACACTGGCAATGATATTGACAGCTGCATTAGCTATATTGGTCATTGCCAGGGTCAGATATTTAAAATATTTTTTGTAATATGAGACGGATCAAGGAAAGAGTCTTATTCGCCGTCCTAACCACAAAACGTAAGTCAGGAAACTGCTTATATTTTTCAAAAATAATTGACGCAGCTGACAAGTCTGCAACTTTTTTCTGGTGCTAAGGAAGGTTATTCATATCACCAAAAAAATAATCAGGCATTTCTAAAATTTTCACCCATTCCCCATTTTAGCACATTCGTAACTTTTAAGAGGGCGCTCGTTTTTTGGTCAGGAATAAGCGAGAATGACGGATTTTTGACGTTGTAATTCTAAGAAACGGAGAGCTTTTTTTAGATCCCGATTACTTATTTGCATAGGTAAACTCCTCATATTGGTCCTAGCCGCCTCCAATTTACGAAGAACTGAATACTTTAACCGAAAATACCCGATTACCGACAGTAGTTTTCTGAAGAGAGCGCAGAGTCATAAGTTTGAGCCCCTAATATTCCATGATGTTATATGAGAACCTACTTGTTTTATTCTATTTTCACTAGCGTAATATGTTGCCATTGCTACTAGCCGCCTCGAATTTTCCTTATTCTGCACGTATATATATGTAAACTGTTCTCAATTACACCATATTTGTCAACAAAATCTTACTGAAAACTCGAGGATTTTCTCATTATTGTTGAATTATTTGTGTATTGAATCTTACACAACATTAAAGTTCATGCTTGTTCCAACAAGATCCAGTCCAAAAAATATAAATTTAGTCAACATTTATATTTATAAATAATTATTCAAAACTAGTATAAATTTACCGTCGCGCGGGAATATATCTCAGTACCGGCTGAATAGCCCTCCGAGACAGACGTGTACTCTGTTTATTTGTGGCTATTCACGAAGCTAACCGGCCACTCTTCAGATAAAATAATATTATTTTGATCTCCGACTAGGCATAGTTGTTACAAACCTCGGGGTCAAACTATACTGGGGATACATTCGTGAGGCAAATCGAGACAAGTTATGAATTGCATAGCTATCAGATATGACGTAGTGTAGCGAAAAGGCTCAAACCCACAGGATATGTAACATTTAAAATTGAACCTTCTACCTTAAAACAAAAGTCATACATTTCAATGGTGATATCTTGTGGGTTGGATCCTTTTGTCTAAACTACGCGTTCTATAGTCAATTATTATTGTACGAGTGATCGTGATACTTGATAGATTTAATTTATTTACTTGTTACTATCAGTCCACCTTGTGGAGGGTCCGCTGCAGTTTCCGGTACGTAGTCGCCTCTCGAGAACCTCCCCGCCCCAACGGCCATTATGATTAGTTAGTATGTATGTATGTATATTAGTTTGGGCGAAATCTTCAAATTAGGTACAATTGCGTATCTTCGGTGACAATGCCATAATATCATAGAGCTGGTCTGATGATGGAGTCGGAAGGTGGCCATAGCAACTCCTAAACTCAACAAGATAAAGCCATCGAATTTGGGCTCATTAATTTGGTCATGGCACGGCAAGACTTTGGTGCTGGATGATTTCCAGAGTCTGATAATGGAGCTGGAAGGTGGTCATGGAACTCCTAAACTAAACTAGATAAACCCATCTAGTTTGGGCTCATCTGTTTTGTCTTGGTAAACACTTTGGTGATGGATGATTTCCAGGATCTGATGATGGAAGTTGGTCATGGGAACTCCTAAACTAAAATAGATAGACCTATCTTGTTTGGGTTTGTGTGATTTGTCTGTACAAGTACCCACGAACCAGCGACATAATATGCAGGGTTATTGAAAATAACAAGATGAATAAAAAACATTTTAAAAAACAAGCTTATATGGCGTTTGTTAAGTACAGCACGATCCTACCTTGCATTTAGTTATTATTTTCGTTTATATATAATAATAACACACACCGGGGGTTTACACTGAAAAGGGAGATTTTTACGTGGTTTTATTACATTTCCGAGTCATCATCATCATCATCATCATATCAGCCGAAAGACGTCCACTGCTGGACATAGGCATCCCCCAAAGAGTGCCACAATGGCCGTTCCTGCGCCACCCGCATCCAGCGGACTCCCGCGACCTTTACCAGGTCATCAGTCCACCTTGCGGGGGGCCTACCCACGCTGCGCCTTCCGGTACGTGGTTGCCACTCCAGAACCTTTCCGCCCCAACGGCCATCGGTTCTACGTGCAATGTGCCCCGCCCACTGCCACTTAAGTTTAGCAATTCGGAGGGATATATCGGTTCCCTTGGTTCTGCTGCGGATAGCCTCATTTCTGATGCGATCGCGCAGGGAAACTCCCAGCATAGCCCTCTCCATTGTCCTTTGAGTGACTTTGAGCCTTCTTATGAGGCCTATAGTAAGCGACCACGTTTCCGTGCCATATGTCATCACTGGCAACACACACTGGTCAAAGACTCTCGTCTTGAGACACTGCGGAATATTGGACGAAAAGATGTGCCGTAGCTTCCCGAATGCTGCCCAGCCGAGTCGGATTCGACGATTGACCTTCCCTTCGACATTTCCGAGTATCACTCTTTATTTCGAAATAAATGTTAAAAAAACCGGCCAAGTGCGAGTCGGACTCGCGCACGAAGGGTACCGTACCATTATCTATATCTAAAAACGGCAAAATATCTATATCTAAAATCACGTTTGTTGTATAGGAGCCCCCTGTAGCCTAGTTAGTAACTTGGTAGTGACTCTGCCTACGAAGCTGGAGGTCCCGGGTTCGAATCCCGGTAAGGGCATTTATTTGTGTGATGACCATAAATATTTGTTCCTGAGTCATGGATGTTTTCTATGTATTTAAGTATTTATTTATCTATATAAGTATGTTTATCGTCGTCTAGTACCCATAGTACAAGCTTTGCTTAGTTTGGGGCAAAGTCGATTTGTGTAAGATTGTAAAAGAAAAAGAAACAAATAAAAACTAAAATAAAAATAAAAAGATGTATTCTGTTTTTTAGTATTTTTTGTTATAAATAGCGACAACAGAAATACATCATCTGTGAAAATCTCTATCTTTCACGGTTCATGAGATACAGCCTGGTGACAGAAGGACAGACAGGCATTCAGACAGACAGACGGACAGCGGAGTCTTAGTAATAGGGTCCCGTTTTACTCTTTGAGTACGGAATCCTAATAAGTGACATAGGTTTTAGGCTCAGAACATAAAAAAAGGGAGAAGTGCCGTACTGCTTAATTCCAACCAAAACCGATGTCCCCAGTTTTCTCCCACCGCAGCGCCCATAGGCACACACATTGAACCGTGTAAAAACAAAGACTCGGGCGTTGCCAGTGAGTCTACGGCAACATGCAAACAAGGGCTGTGATTGGCTTAAACGCACTACACTAGGGGGGCGACAAACGTTAAAATTATGTTTTATCGACATTGATATTAAAATTAATATTATGTTATGATATTGATAGGTAACAACTTCAACAACATGGTAAGTTTATGTGGTGGTATTTAAACTTTTAGCTACAAGTTTAAATAACACGGGTTGTTAACTTACCATAAATCGCAAAAGTAAAAAATATTGACGAATACCTACAGAGTAACATAAACGGCTTTTTATAAGTTCGTGTTCACATACATTTAAAACTCTGGTCACATCGATATTTTTGACTTGTAGGTACCAGGCCGATCCAACTCGCATTTTGGCGCGAAATAATATGTCCATTACTCATATTACGAGATTTAAGGCTAAGGGCGAGTATCCACCAAAGATGTGCGGAGATGTGTTACCATACATTTTACACCTAGGTTTCAAGCAAGCGAGGTGTCAAATATTCGAAAAGTGTACGGCTCTTATTAAGTGGTTGGAAACATTTTTCTTGAAAATGTTACGAACACATTAACTCTTCTCTGTACAGGAAACCAGTTAGGACCTCTGCCAGTAGCATCTATCCATTTTTTTAGTACCTACTCGGATTCTTTGGAAAACTGTAATAAGAAACCGAGATTTCTTCTTCAATTATCACATTTCAAATGAAAGTAAAAAATACTCATTTAAAATAAATTATTGGTAATAATATCACATTTTAAGTTGTTCTGAAGCCATTTGCAACTAAATTATATACTTGTATATACAATTTTAATATGTCTATTTACCGTTCATACTGCAACTTAGTGAAAATCTAATTAGTAGGTACCGTAAACATTTTGTGCCTTTTAATCTTATAAGTATGTTATTAGTTACCTTTAAGATAGGCACCCAACCAAAACAAGTAATTAAATAAAATAAAACAGCGAAAGTAGTCGAAATAAAATAACTAGTATGATATCGTACTTCTATTTTATCGATTACGCGTAAATTGTAACTGCACTTTGGCACCGCTCTAGTTTGCGACGCCAAGCAGCGGCCGTACCACAAAAAAATTCAAGCATCGTCCATATCCATAGTGGTTTAATACATTGCGCCGTGGTTTACTGTATTGAACATTCAATGTACAACGCATAGAACAAAAATATGCTTTTTCGTTCGATATGTTAGTTCGATCCCGAGAAATGAGGCGGCGTTGCGTTTATTTATTAAAATATTAGTTTTTACTGACTTAAGTGAAAATACTAATACTCACATGTGGTGCGTGACTCCACCATTTATGTAGGTTTTAGATTCATTCCTATTTTTGCATGTAACCACGCTACAATTCGGCATTTTGAGTAAACGTGGAAAAACATTTCAGATTCACGGCAAATTGCGACTAACATGCGGTGGGCAGTGACATGCCCATTTGGCCATGTCGCACCGACACGCGCCAAGCCCCCGTTTCATATCTATTCCTTTTTATCATCTGAGGTTTTAGGCTTTTGAATAAAATCACGCATTAATTAATTGTATTCTAGATAAAAAGCTGTGTTTGTATAATTTATAATTTTCAGTTCCTTTGGTAAGAAACGGACATAGCAATTTCTATGAAGGGCAGTTTTTTTTTACTGTCCATAACAAAAAAAAAATTCTTCAAGAAATGAATACGTCAGTACCCAGTAATTTCCTAGTAGTGGGTCGACTGGTATAATTTCATTTCATTACTATATATAAATAAGACTCAGATAACATGCAAACTATTAATATACGTAAAACAAATTATTATTCTTATTACTGACAACTTTAAAACTCGTTAGTTTATTTTATACTAAAAAAACGAAACTAAATATACTTTGTCATATCATAGTATTTTAATACAAATAGAAAACTTGTGCTCAAAAATCAAATACTTACTTTATTCAAGTTATCTAACTTCGCTAACATGATGTTCTAGAACATCATGTTAGCGAAGTAATACTTACCACTTTTTAGTGCAAGTATCAATATCGGTCACGGAGTGAATTCCAACGGTGCGCTATACAGCTATTTGCATCGGCAAGCTCCGTGGTTAGTTCTATCCCGATCGCACTTACATATAGCTAGAAAGGGACGGCACCCGCGGCTGGTGCGATCTCGCTGTGCATGTGGGGGTTAGGTACGTTTGTGTGGGTGGTAGTAGTATTTACACACACAAACGCACTACGCGTGTCAAAATACCGAATTCTGAGCGAGCGCTTTTTTGAAGAGCACTCTTAAGTACCGCGAACTTAAGAAGTGGCCTTATTAGCATTTGCGTGCCTGATGATGTGATGTGATGTTAAAAGGACATAGGCTCGAAGATGACGCAATTTTTGTGTTATAATTTAGACGTTTATTGGCGTTCCGATGTGAAATATTGCATGACAATATAAGGCGACATTTACGAATATTTAATAGGTGCCTTTATCAGACTGATCTGTATTGCGTTAATATGATTTACGAATGAGACCTATTCACACCTCTACGTTATATAAAATGACAAAATAATCGCTTAATTTGAATAATTGAAGTAATAGTACATTACTGCAGACGCCGGGAAAGAAGGGCTTGCCGGGTGAGTAGGTATAGACTGTGAAATAGTGATACGAAGCCGGCAAGCCCTTTTCACGGCCAGGCATGTAAAGTGCTTTTCTCAAACATGTAATGAAATAAATAAATAAAAACTCCTTTTCATGGCTAAATGCCATGATGCTGTGCCACAAATAGTGAAATGAAAATTAAAAAAAAAATTGTTACCTAAACGTGATACTTTGAAGCCTGATATACTCGTAACCCACCTCGTACCTGATGACGACATTTCATTGCATGTTTAAAAAAATGTTTATTACAAGGTCTGGATCTAATAATTGCCCTGTTAAAAATAACTTACATTCAAGTTGTCAGTAAATACATATTGACCCTGTTTATTCTACCTTAACTCAAGTAAACTTACTTAATCGTAAGTTCTGTCGTTTGAAAATAGTTGAACGAGCGAGCGAAGCGAATGAAGTTTTCCGTTTTTGCTTGGGCAATAATTATTTCGTATGTCCGGCGTCTGTCCGGCTGTTATCCTCTACAGGTCGTATTTTTCTTTTAATTTTGTTAGTAGAAGTTGAATAATTATATATTTTTTCGTGTTTTATTTTTATACTGAAGTTCATTTAAAACAAATACGACTGGCTAGCCTTCGAACCCAGGACCTTCAGCTTCGTGGGCAGTGTCGTCAGAGCAGATAATAATAGACCCTGTTTCCCAAACTGTCAAATTGCGTATCAACGACGTATGCTTCATTTCACATGCGCAAACAACCGAGTTAAACGTAAATAAGTCAATCATGTTCCATCTAACATTTTAACAGATGTTGCTGCTAATATCCAAGTCTGCCAACGGCAGGTATTGGTATAAATATTGTCTTAGGATTGGTGAAACAAATAAGGATGCTTCATGCTAGAATTAAGGTTTAAATCCTGCTAGATCGATTATTGTTCATTGTCTTCCATCTTATAGTATCAAACAGGGTTCCATATTTAGATGCCCAAACAATTATTCGATAAAATAAACAAATCAATAAATATAATTACACAAATCAAACTAGTCCTATACCCAGTAAGCTCAATAAGGCTTGTGTATTATGGGTACGTACTAAACGTATTTAATTGAGATAAATACTTAAATACCTACATAAAAAACATCCAAGACTCAGAAAAAAATATTCGTGCTCATCACACAAATATTTACCCTTACCGGGATTCAAACCCAGGACCTTCAGCATCAAAAATACCTAACTACTGATTTTCAAATGTGTTTTATTTAATCATATAACAAGGCAATTAATAAAAACAACAATATAAAACTTAACCTAAAGGTAAAAAATTTGGCCTAAGTCGCCGTCAATAGGCAAGGTGCCCAGAAGGCTGGCCGTATTTCCTCGCTGTATAGCGATACTAACACGCTGTGCGAAATAGTGGCCAGCCCTCTGGTCACCCGATGCCTCTATTAGGCGCGTCGCCAAATCCTTGTATAGGCGACGTGCACTTGGCCCCCATGGCCCCAAGGTTTCAACGCCAAACGCCGCAAACATGTAGCTATTTCCTAGGATGGCATATTTGCGGCGCTTGAGGCTTTCGGCCGAGGATGCCGCAGCGCCAGCGGTGGCACTGGTGCTTGGAACATGGGACGGTGCCAGGGTATCGACGCAAGTAGCATCCCAAACTAGCGGCCGACCCATGCTCCAAGGCACCAGCGTCATTCCGTCAGGCCTCTTGCCGTCGTCTCTGGCCAGCCCACTGGGCTCGAGGACTGCCGGCACTCTCGCACTGACAAGGGCCCGACGGATGACATCGTTAATACTGGCGTGGCGGGAGATCCTACCAGCGCTCCGGACACATGAGAGGCCATGGTGGCCCAGTATGTCAACCATGGCTCCGCATTGACAGCGGTGTGGCTGATTTGTTGATGCCCCCAAACGCAAGCTAGCTGCCAGGCGGAAGGTGGTGTTATCTAGGAAAGTACCTATATTTGGAGAGGGTAGCGCTTGCAGCCACAGACCCGACTCCCACTCTGCAGTCGCAAGGAGGCGAGCACGGTCTGCCGAGCTAGTTGACGTATCTAAAAGGTTTTTCCGTACTAGCTGACAGAGCGGCTCGTCCCATTGCCTCTGCGAGCAGGGATTGGCAGGTGGGTCTGAATCGGGGCAGGTTATGGACCAAACGTTCCTGGCCTCGGAGCAGTGCGCAGCCTCCGTACATCCAATGGAAGGATCTAATATTTTTTCTATAAGGCTTTGAGCGCCATGCACCGAGGACAAGAAAGCAGGTAAAGCAACACAAGAAATTTTGCGGATACCCAGGCCGCCGAATCGAATGGGTAGGCTAGCCTGGGACCAAGATCTATCGTCAAAAGGAATATTGAAGATCGATGTGAGTGTTTCTACGACTAATGTATCTAATTTTGAAATCAAAGTGGGGTATTTCCATAAATGGGTTCCACGAAGTATATATGTAAATTTTGGGACGAAAAGACAATGCTTAATGATAGAATAGGCTGAATGAAGATTTATTTTGGCCAAACGGTGTGATGTTTCTTTGAAATTCTGAATTTTTGAGTCGACGAAGTTTTCAAAAGATTGATCTAAGACGGGACAACCAAGGAGGTGAAGCGATTCTTTGTTTATAATTTTGATACCCGGGGCAAGTTGACTAAAAAGGTCGATTGTATTTTCTTTGTTCGGACAGGAATCGGTGATAAATAGTTCGCACTTGGAGAAATTAAGCAAAAGGCCAATTTTTTCCATGTCTGTGTTAATTTTTTTTAAATCTTCGAGGACGGAAATCGCTTCTCCGCCGAGGGTTCCGTCATCTAAATACCATACGTTTAATTTTGAATTTAGCTCCTTAATGATGGGATGTATAGCAAGGCTAAAAATTGCTGGGCCGAGCGGATCGCCTTGTTGACAACCTACAGAAGAAGCCAGAACGTCGTTTTTATATAATAATTTGGAAGGAGAACTATAACATTGCCATAAAAATTTATATACCAGAGGAATTTTGTCTTTTATTTGAGTCAACAAGGCACCTCGGTCTACGGAATTGAAGGCATTGCAAACATCCACCTTAAGCAGCACCTCTCCAGCCTTATGATCGAGAAATGTTCGCACGGCGTGCACGGCAGCTTCACATCCACTTTTGGAGCCAAACCCCAGTTGGACAGGTTGAAGTTCTGGGGTAAGCTTCGAAAGGATGGAGCGGCAGGCGATCTTGGCGACAAGACGTCGGAGTGTGGTGCCAACTGCAATGGGGCGGATGCCGCCGTCTTTTTTTGTTAGGGCACAGAGGTTGGCTCCATACAGGACGTCCCTGATGCCGTCCGGGACCTGACCGGCCAGCATGATATTCACCAGAGCCGTCAGGTCCTTTAAGAGAGTTTCCCCCGTTTCACCACAGCCGCTGCACAGGAGATCTTTCAGGTGCTGAGGTGTCAGACCATCCAGACCTCCCGCAGAGCCATTGGGGAAAGATATTACGGCTCCAAGGACATCCTGTGTGGTGGCAGTAAGGTCTGGATCACTCGGCAATGGGGGATCAGGCAGGCAAAGAGTTGTAGCTGGAGGTGGATGCTTGCTGTGTAGAGCAGCGAGTGTGTCAGGGTTAGATGGGGCTACTGCATCGTCAGAAAAAAGCAAGCGGGCGGCGCCTTTTATATCGCCGTCGGAAATTTTTGACTCTACTTTTTTAAATACACAGTTGTTGGTTTTCCTAAAATTGTTATTGGAGCGATTAAATGAAATATCACTGCAGCAGTTATCTTTGATTGATTTCGTGAGTGATTTTGAATTTTCATCGGAATTTATATGGAGGACTTTATAGGTGAATGTAAGTAAGAGTTCCCATTTGCGTATGGAGTTATCTGAAAGGACTGCTTTGATCGTTTGGCTCAAGGATTTGGCAACAGATACTCGGGCACCGCGTGGTATCCGTTTTAAAACCGGGCGCGAATTTTTAAAATCACTCAGAATTTGGTGAAATGGTACGTCCGATCTGGTGTGGTCTGGTAACTGTGAAGGCGCTGAAGCGTTTGGCTGGGACAGTACGGTAGATGAAGGTTGAGCATGGCTTCGTCGGTGTTTTCTGGTGATATGTATGTTAAGGCCTCTAGGGCCTTTAAAATAACATGGATCAGAACATTCCGGGCAACGAAGAGAATTTTCTGACGATGCGGAAGTTCGTGTAGGGCAGGAAAGGCTTGCGAGGGGCATCTACAAATATGCCAAGAGGAAATATAGTACTTAAAATAAACCTAAAATAGAAGACACAAATAGTAAACCTAAAAACTTAAGTAGATAGACACTAAAATAATTATCAAAATATTGCCGACAATTGATGCACTGTAGGCTATAAAGTCATGCATATAAAGAGAATTTCATTCCGGACACCACTGGACACAATCATGCGAGAATCACTTGTTGATTCACTGTTAAAACTCAACACCACCAATATTATAATATAGTTGAGAAGACAAAATATCACATTTAGAAAATTTTCTTTGTTGTGATTTCGTTGGGTGACATCTGTCACGACGACTCGGTCGCGCATAAGCGCTCCAAATAGGGCCGGGCTGCAGTCTCCGCGGAGATAAACACTTAATTTCACGTTGTCTTTACGTGTAGTTTCCAGACTTAATCATATTAGGGCAAGAAAAGAGGGAAAAACATTAAATTTGCATTTTTGTTGTTTGCATAAATGTTTTTCGTTGCCTAGGTACAGTTCCAAATTAACATGCATTTTATAAAAAAAATGTATGGAAATAAATCGTATTGCGTCCAAACGTCACAGAATAATAATCGAGCCGTCTCCCAAACTGTTCAATTACGTATTGTATGCCACATTTCATGAAACATAAACAAGTCAATCACGTTCCATCATACGTTTTGAGTTTGTGAGTGTAGCTAACAGATGTTGCCGCTAATATCTGTGTCTGCCGGTAGCTTGTATCGATATCAATTGTGTGATTTGTGTGCATTAGATCGGTCAAACTGAATCAAGTGTTTCACAAGCCCACTTAGGTTTGACGTTACCACAGGATTAGCACGATGAACAATATATAAATAACCGGTGAGTATCCTACGCACATGGCTTTATTTAGTCCCAATCTAAGCTAGACCTGGATTAGACATTTTGGTGGAATTAGAATTTTTACAGGAATTTGTCGATGACTTAGTTTTAATACAAAACAAATGGTTTTCTCGCGCAACGCATCAGCATTGCAATTCAGCGAGAAAAAGCCGCCAGCATCCTCGGTACAATGCCTCGAAGGCCTTTTTTAGATAAACTTAGTTTTTATTTAATTTAGTTATTGTTAATTATCATCTTGTATATACTCGTACATAGGTACTTAATAAAATAAATGTTATGATAAAAAACATTTTAACAAAGCGATATTTATATTTTTAGAAACCGATATGTTGTAGGTATGGGTCATTCCCATCTTCTAACCTATCCAACCCAGGTTACAAATGAAACCTGGGTTGGATATAGGTTGGAAGATGGGAATGATCCGTAGGTATTCTGTAGTCATAAATTCGATTCGCTAGATTGAGTCGCATGCCAATGCAATACACAAAAACTACAAGTTTGGTGCGTCAAATCGATACCTTTTACGTTCTAAGGTTACAAAGTCTACATGATAGCTTCTTTGTACATATTATCTGCCCACCTTGGAACTCGTTACAGACCAACGAAACAAATTTTAAAATAAAACCTTAATTAACCATTTCAATTTTAAAAGACACCTTCCATCATATTATCAGCCGAAAGACGGCTACTGCTGAGCATATGCCTCCCCAAAGAGTGAATCACCTGTCCTGCGCCACCGGCATCCAGCGGACTCCCGCAACCTTTACCAGGTCATCAGTCCACCTTGTGCACACGCCTCACAAAGTCCTAAAGACATCAAATTTCGTAACAATCGAAATCTTGTACATTTTTGGCTCTGCTCTCTTTGTTAATTGCAATTAGTGTATACACTTACGACGGGTGCATGTTAGGCCTAATCGACAAGGGCAGAGTTGTTTGCCGGCCCTGTGATAGTTGTTATCAGCTATCGGCCTCTAATTACACCTGTCCGTCACCATGATACCGAACACTTACCGGGTTACGTTCCAGGATAAGCGTGTTTAAGATGTATCGTAGGCTTTCAATGCTTTCAGGCAATTGACGAGGCACTTTAGGGAAACTAGAATGAAATACCTAACTTATTTTTAATTTAAGTATTTAGAACACAAACAGTCGCATAAACAAAAATATATATGGGACACAAATATATGCTTACTTTTGTATTAAGCATAACGTCTGCAAACATAAATTATAAAGTTTAATTACAAAAAAAAAAAAAAAAAAAAACAAGGAAGGAATGGCCAAAATTAATTCGGCTGGATTCGATCCGTAGAACCCTCTACGAAGCGATTAAAACAAATTGTTTAACTGAGCATTGTTCCGATAGCTCAGTTAGTGATCGTTTTGCCGCTTATGCAAAAAGGTCGCACGCCCAAATCCGGCTTGAAGAATTTATTCCCCTTCAATTTCAAATAGATACAATACAAGCATCAAACTTGGTTACGTTCCGCGACCAATGATGAGAATAATGAGTCATGCTTCTACGAGTGATTTTCGCTACAGAGTGGAAAAATGCTGCTACGCGCTACGGCGTCGCACTCGCAGCGTTGCTTTCCCTCGAATGAGTTAATGAAGGGGAACTAGTGTCCGATTATGCGTAGTCGTTACGAATCTCAACGACACGATACTACTTAGGGGTGAGGTGAAAGTCAAGCCGTAGTGGACCAGGTTGCAGGGTTAGGGGACCCTAGCTAACCAAAAGTCCACGGGTCTGAAGCGCCTCGAAATTGTCCCGGGGCGCTCTCCCTGGCCAGGCCTGTAAAGCGGGCTAGTCGCGAGGGTCAAAGTTGCATGCGTAAGCGAACCTTTGACCCTCCTTGTAAGCGAAAATGGCTGGACAATCGTTGGGGGTTTAGTGGGTAGTCTGGACCTTCTGTCCTGGAGTCCCACACACCTGTCCGGTCCCCCTCCGACTGGGCGGACGGTGCATCAATGCATTCCCCCAACGTAAAAAAAAAAAAAAAAAAAAAAAAAAAGGTTGAAGACATAATAGTCGATAGTTTGCTTAAGATTTATCGTGTTCTCCCTAAAGTTTAGGGAGACCACTAAAGGTGCTTGACACATTCTAAACTAGCGCAAGTATTTGTCAAGATCCTGTCAAAAATCTAAAACTAGTGACTATGTCAAATCTTGGGATTAGATGACCTCGGACTCCGTTAGGGCACAACCGGGAATAACACCAGGAGGATGTACGATGAAGATCCTGTCAAAAACCGTTTTTGAGAACAGCTTTGCCGACTGTACTTTTCTTTGTACTCATTCAAATAACTGTAAAGAGCTCAAACTATGTATATGCTGTTTGTGTCATTTTATTACATGATTTACATGGTTTGTGTAGTAACCTCTCATCTAGGGAGAAATTTAATTTGTAGGTAATCTACACACCGACACTGAGACAAGTGAAACTAGATAAAAGCTTGTAAACTATATACATATAATGCTCATGACTACATATATCGTAATAATGTACCTAATCGTCATATTGCAGCCTACCTAGCTGCCTTCATTATAGACATCATCGGTACTTCTCATTTATTTTACAGTCAACTTCCCGGTCAAGACTTAGTAGGTATTCACATTGAATGAAGTCTTTAATCCCCATATAGCCCCATACCTCTCAGCCCAACGGCAAACGCTGTAAAACATATCAGTGGAATGTCCATAATGGACCATGTGATACCAGATGCGTAGATTTTCGCGTCACGCTCACCCTGCTTACTAAAAAGGCTGTATCATAATAGGATATTATAGTGAGTTAAGTTCTTTAGTGCGTAAAAGACAGCGTATCGTGTAGTAAGGCTGCGCGCACAGCACAGTATTGTAGCGAGAGCGCGCCCGCGCGACCGTACGCGGAGTCGGAAAATTTGGCGCGGAAATGACGAACTGTCATACGATCGTTCTTTTTTCAAATTTATGAGTTGTGAAGTGCAAAGGATTTTTACGAAGGTTGCAATGTGTTTTGTTGTTATCTGAATGATATGCTTTTACTTTTTTTTTAAGGTTGGGAAAAGTATTTCTACTTTTTTGCGGATTTTTTTAACGGGTATTTTTTCATATTGAGTAAAAGGAATCAATATCTATGTATTATTTGTATCCAAATCGTTACGTTGTTGTTTCTTAAAGATTGAGAAATCTTTGGAAGAAGTTGCCAGCTTTTCTTAAGGTATTTAATTTGTCAGCTACATCTGTTAAACATAAACTATTGTAATTTATCGCAGTTTATTGTAACGATTAGCATAATGTCAAACATATGTGACAAAATGTTATAAGAAACACAAATTATGTTCAGGTATGTTTTGTCTAACGTTTTTAAACTATTTCACTCTGTCACCTCTAAACGGGAGTGAATAATTATTATGAATGTGTTATGAAATATTTGCTAATTTATTTAGTTTCTTATAATATTAATATAGCCCATTTATCTTTTGTGATTCGAATCAATTTCGGTGTATAAAGTTTGAGAGAAAGAACGTGGAAATTTTAAGTGGTATTTCACAAAAAAACACTTAGGTGTTCATTTACTTCTTGTTTTATTTTATTATGCGTGTACATTAGAATTTAGACTATAAAAGCAAAGGGTCAATTTGTTCAGCGAAAAGTGGATTCTGAATTTCTGATCCTTGAAGTCCGTGACGTCAGGATGTCACCTATGCCGGAAAAATAGGTAGTGAAAAATGAGTGATTTTTTCATTTAGGCATTTGTAGGTACCTATTAATGTACAAATTATTCCTGCATTATTATGTTTCCGTTTTTTTATTATTTATCTTTAACTTTTCACTTTATATAACAGATTTATGAGCAATATACTTAGCTTTCAAAATAAATCGTGTTCGGAAAAATTACCTTTGAGATCGTTGCTAGGAATATGGCCGGGTATTGATAATGATAGTTAAACAAATTTTGGATATTGTCTACTTATAGATTGTACAGGTTCACTCAATACTAGTTTTTAATGGTAGCTATTCAATATTATCTTAATACTGTTAACAGATACCTTAATCTAAGTAGTAAAGTAGGTACTGAACGTATTTTAAAAGACATTATTGTAGACATTGTTTTTGTTGTAGTTCGAATGTTTCCTGCTCTCAATTTTAAAATGTATTAAGTAGTTAGAACCCTCAGAAAAATATATTTTTGTTCTGTATTTTAGAAATTAAAAAATGTTAGCGTTTAAATAAATAATAATAATAATAATAAATATTACGGGACAATCTTACACAAATCAACCTAGGCCCACGGTAAGCTCAGTAAGGCTTGTGTTGTGGGTACTAGGCGATGTTATATATAATAGATACATACATATATATACTTATATACATAACATCCATAACTCAGGAACAAATATTCGTGATTTATACACAAATGAATGCCCTGACCGGGATTCGAACCCGGGACCTCCAGCTTCGTAGGCAGAGTCACTACCCACTGGGCTACGGAGGCCGTTAATAATAATGTCTCATTGGTCAAAAATGATGTTGTTCAATTTCTACAACTACCCTGTTTGAACAATGTCGTAGCTCTCTACATAAATAATGCGCTATTAAAACATAGTAAAACTTTAATTACATTGTCACGTCGTCTCGTCTTCTAATAATAAATTACAAATCTTTATCTTCTTAATTTAGTGCGGTTATAGTTGTAGCCCGAGGCGCGATATTTAGCAAAGCACTTTATCACATTATACTACATAGTTTACAATTACATAAAACGACCTGAATACTTTCTGTTAATATTATACATTAATCCAAATATAATTGTTATATTCTATGAAAATAATTTTTATTTTAAGTATTTTGTTAGGCTAGTCGCACACTGTGGAGCATAGGTCTCTCTTCCTATAATTAAACTACATTTTCCTATTCTGTGGTAATCCTTTTAAGGCATTGGTGTATGAAACAAAATGCAATCACTTTATACGTAAAAAATACTGTACATAAGGCTTCAAGCTATTTACATCAAAATGCATACCTATCATTTTTTCATGTAATTTAAAATCTACGTCAAGTAGGTAATCTATCTATCTAAAACTCTGTTACTATTTTTTTTGCAAAATACGAACTAATAGATTATTCGAATAAATATGTAAACAAAAAATAATTGAAGCTACTTGAATACTCAAAATTAATAAAATTTGAATATAAATTATGTTTTAAGATCAAGAAGATAAATGATAATATAAACTGATAATATTCAACCTCCTTTTACGATTATGGGGTTTTATGGCCCATTTGAATTCTTTAAAAAGTCCAACATCAATATTTACCTCAAACTAAGAAATCATTTTATTAATTTGCAAAATGTCTTTAATTTATATATATGACCATTAGCATAACATATAAATTTAATTTGCTACGGAAATCTTGATTTTCTGACTTTGTTTTAATCAACTAGTAATAGTCGTCGATATTATGTTACACATTGAGTGAGTTATTAAAAAGCCCATGAATTTTAATCGATAACAAAACAGTTTAAGTAGGTTCCGTAACACAATTATACTGTTTTGATATAATTATTGCGTGTCAAGCACGAAACACAATGGATAAATTAAAAATATCATTAAAAGAACACTGAATAATCCTGAAAAACAAAGTGAGTCTAGCATTAATACATACAGTTAATTTAAGACGAGATTACTCGTGTAATTTAAAATCCAGCCAAGTGCGAGTCAAAGTCGCGCACGAAGGGTTCCGTACCATTATCTATAAAAACACGTTTGTTGTATGGGAGCCCCTTTAAATATTTATTTTATTCTGTTTTTTTGTATTTGTTGTTATAGCGGCAACAGAAATACATCATCTGTGAAAATTTCAACCGTGGTAACTATCATGGTGCAGGAGATACAGCCTGGTGACAGACGGACAGACAGACAGACAGAGACACAGATAGACGGGCAGCGGAGTCTCCAAAAATCATCGTTTACGCATAAATACCCAACGTTTTTAAATCGGTACCATGTTTCCCGGGTCTCCCCTTATCCCACATATCCACACTTGAACGTTGCGTCAATCGGCAATTTCACCACTGGTGGAGAAATGCCGTCGAGCCTATACAAAAATAGATCAGCATTCGCATTCCCTAGCGAGAGATCGCTCAACTGGTTTAATGGAAAAATGCCGAGAGATTTCAATAATAATAGAATGATTGGTCGGTTTTAGGGACGATATGTTAATGTAGAAATTACTATATCTCATAACTTGCACAATTTAAGAGATATTAATGTAAGAGATGTGATATACTCGTAACCCTGTCATTATGTGGCTGTTATATCAATTGTATCCACACATGACTATAAGAATAATTAATTAAATTCAGGCATCTAATTAAGACATAACAAATACTCAATTAAACACTCATTTCAAATATGTACATCATTTTGGCGACATAACGGTGTGGCTCCACTGCGTCGTCAGCACCGATGTAGGGTTCGGTAGTTCGCCCCGGAACCGCCAAAACACCGCCAAGTCAGCATTCGCGATGGTCTCATTCAACGGCTCCAGCACGCGCACCACAAAAGGGCACGTAGTAGCGCGATCGCAGCTAGCACCCTTAACGTGCAGCCAGTCTTCTAACGAACGTACCCCATCACTTCATCAGCCGCGGCAGCGTGATGCAGGCGCGGCATTGATTGGTTAATTACTCAGACGACGTGACAGCTGTTGTTATGGCAAGGTCCTAACATTGTACATGTCCAAAAGTATTTCAAACTAACATCATAACTTGAGCAAGCTATAGTTTTTCATATGAGTGAAATTACCAAGAAAAAGCGGCCAAGTGCGAGTCGGACTCGCACATGAAGGGTTCCGTTAAATAAATTGCTTTTTACGATTTATGAAGTATTAAAAAAAACTACTTACTAGATCTCGTTCAAACCAATTTTCGTTGGTAGTTTGTACATCATATATTTTTTTTAGTTTTATCATTGTCTTATTTTAGAAGTTACAGCCCCCCCCCCATTTTACCACTTTGGCAGTGTCTCTCGCGCAAACTATTCAGTTTAGAAAAAAAATATGTTAAAAACCTCAATATCATTTTTGAAGACCTATCCATACATACCCACACGTATGGGTTTGATGAAAAAAAAATTTTTGAGTATTAGTTCTTATTTAAGGTGAAAATTTTGAATCTAATAGCTTGGACAGTATAGACGACGCTTTTCCAACGGATTACTATGATGCAACTCTGTGAACTCTAATAATTTTTAGTATGTTACACATTCACATTCTCCATCACTATCTCACCCACGATAATCTATTTGGGCGAGCATTAACAAAAACGTAATCGTCATAAATTATAAAGGTAGTAAGATTTAGAAAAAAGGTCGCCCAAGGTCGGTTGGGGCCCAATGTCATAGTAGGTAAGGTTCTTATCGCTTATCTCCTATGGCTTATCATGCTGCCCTGCTTACACTGCACTAATAACGGCGTATGTTAGTGGAAAATACTTTGTGGTTCAGTCCTTTTATGTCCGGAAAATATTGTACCTATGTAGGTCATACGAGCTACGCTGTAAAGGGCTAGCATATTTATAAAGTTTGCAAATGGAACTCATGTTAACATGTGAATTTTGTGGTTATGTCTGAAATTTTACTATTTTTCGATAGGGAATTACGAGTAGTTAAAGTGAAGCTTTATTCACGATAAGCTGTTTCAAGTAAAACTGAACAACAATCTTTGCTTATAAATTTTATTAGTAACAATTTTATAATACCAGATTATTTATTTTATTTATTTTGTTTATATCTAATGACTCATGATGAATGGAAACTGTGTCTGAAATAAAAGGCTTATAATAGTTATAATAAGTAATTAAATATCAAATTTAATGACAAAACGATCCACTGTAACAGTGAGTGTTTTTTTTTAACAGGGTTAAAGGTTAGCAATTTATCACGAAACAAAATTATGATTTTCATCTGCCATGTAAATAATATTATCGTTGATTAGCAAACTAACAAGCATCTAACTTTGGGTACAAAAGTTCACTGTCGTTTTATCAACGCTGTTTGAATCTTACAGAAAAATAGCTATTGTTGTACACATACCTCCGTCACGTTAATTTGAATTAGCGACGAGGTGGAGAAGAAAAGATATGCGCTGTCGCAACCTCTAAGATACCGCCCAAATTGGGCCACTTACAAAATATTATAAATATTACAAAAGATACAAGATAGCTTGTTCACATATTGTGTCTACCTTGACGCCCTAAAACAACAGTGTGTTCGCCCTAAATGGCGAAGGGACCGGATTTTATCTCCCTGTGTCAATTCAGAAGTGTCTATGATGATGTTAATAGACAAATTACCGTATATTTCACCTCTTATATTACTTAACGTCGTTTTTATAGCAAAAGGACAACCGTGTTGTCTGATAAGATTATTAAGTACCTACCTACTTCCCAACATTATACCTATTTGTTTAAGTTAAAACCTATTAGGAGAAACGTTTTGATTAGAGTACCACGTCGGTGGCAAATGAGTGTACCCGCCTAATAGTTAGTGTTACCGTAGCCTATTGACGACTGCAGCTCCAGGAGATTTATTCCTTTTTAGAAGAACCTCATATATTTAGTATCTCTGGAAATCCTTTCAACATTTTGATTGTTGATTTGACTGTAGACATAAGTATCATACGACTTCAGTCAATTAATTATATGTTTCTTTGCGGTGATCCATACCAAATTCATGTCAAAATAAAACACCAACTTGGGTTGGATGAATTTTGAATCAACCTGATTACAAATAAATGCTCAGTCAGCCGCAACATTTGAAGGACCAAAAACAACCCACGGCATGGAATACCAAAACGAAATCTTGTAATAAATCTCAGATTTGATGTGACAAGGTCCCAAAGTGGACTACAAATCACATTAGTCACCTGCACAATTTTACACCTACACACACAAACGTTGAAACACCCATTGCGATGTATTACCGAATTATTTTGTTCGCGCTAAGTACAGGACGCTTGGTCATAAATTTTATTACAAATTAAGCATAACATTACTACCATATGCAACCTATCAGTGGGCAATCATTACATTGCCACCCAAAGGAGGAAAGCATTTACAACGTATGGAGTATTAAAGAATGTGTTTTTCTTACGTATCATTGAACTGAAGCAGTAAAGTGGCCACCAAATGGCCGATTTGTGGACAGGAGAGTCAAATCAAAGCGTTCCAAGCGGGGTTCCGCCATTCCCTTTTATACTGAACTATTTTAGTAGCAGCCTTGTCATTCTGTACTGCGGTATTTCGGTAATGAAATAGTCATTTCCATTTACCGGGCTATTTCTGTAGTTATGTTGTGGCTCTTTGACGTACAATTTGCGTTCTCATTCGTCATTTCTAAAAATTTCAAGGGCGATTTTAGATGGATAGAAAGAAAACTTTTGTCTTTTTTTTATGTTACAAAAAGCATTTGAACTTTAGTAATTTTTGACAGGAAAAGTTAGAAAACATCTTTATTTCAGAACATTATTACATAAAACAATAAATTGAAATTATTTAAAAACTATTTAAAACATTAGGTACAGATGTGAAAATGTCAAGGCAAGGTGTCTTAATTAATAATGTTAACCCAGGTACACAGGATGGAACCGTCTGTTCTATCAGCCTTTAGTAAAGTGTTTTGAACTAAACTTATGTTTTTGTTATCACAAAACAGTCTCCATCAGTCACCATCTTTCTTCTGCCGACGAATATTTCTTTTACTGTTGATCTTGACCTAGCTAGATTTTAGTGTAACATTGTTGACACATTTATTACATTTTAGACGTAACTTTGACAAAAAAGTACAAACATTTTTTACATAAAACACGACTCTTTTGTCTGACTTTGCACAGTCAAAAAAGCCGTGTTTTATTTTATTAATATAAATAAATAAAATAAAAATAAAAAGGCATTTTAATACCACACCTTAAACTTTAACACTATATAATATGGTATAAGTTAATCTGGTTATTCTAATAATTTATAAACATAATTTATCTTATCTTATTAACTATTTTGGTGGACCTCTTCGCGAGTGAAGGCCTTAATACATATAACCGTAAAAAAAATACTAGTCATGTAAAAAATAAACTTTTCAATTAAATATTACTTCGTTTCAATTTAATTTAAATAGAGTTGAAGACACTATTAAGAATTGTGTTTAAAATTTATTTCAAGTACCTAACATTTCTTAACTTATATTTTTTATGTCGTTAACGAGGCCATAAATAAAGCAGAATAGAAAGTCATAAAACTAATGGTTTTGTTTAAAATAATTTTAAATACGGAAAACAAGGAATGTGCAAACTTTTCAGCTGTCATTCATTTACTATTTCGACCATTAAAATTTAATGTACGAAGTTCTACGCCATATTCCAAGAAATGTTCTTGTAAAAAACAGCTCTGTGACGTCATATAGCTTAAACAACTGTTATTTTTTGTCATATGATACATAATCAGCACGAGCAATAGGATTTATGCGTTAGTTTTAGGGACTTTTTCATTTTTTGCTCAGAATACAGTAAGGTTCAACTTATGGTTCCCTTACAAAATATCTTCGCAATGCTCTGTGTGAACTGCGATCTTCTGTTTTTTCCGTCAAGACAAATTTTGACAAAATCCCATTCGGAAGTTCGCCAGGGCAAAAACTCTAGGAAATTCCCATACAAAAATATTTCTTATCATAATAGCGGGATTCACCCACAAAAATATCTGTCTGTTTACAATCGCATCAGTCTTCGTGATGGCCGCGTTAAGTCGGGGAAGTTACAAACATTTTAACGCATCTCATTGATTTATGGCTCACCGAAAGAATCCGCGTAAAAACAAAGAGATTTACTAATAGCGTAGTAAAGTATTAGAACAAAGTCATCAGTGATCTAGGGCGACTATTCAAAAAAGGCGTATGTTACTGGAAAATTATGCGTACCTACGTCCTTTTGTTTTCTAGCGGTCTTGTGTTGGCTCGTCGCCAGCCGCCGGCGGTCATTCAGAACCGTCCCGTCATTCATGCAATAGATTTCAATAGTGGATTGAAAAAGCGAGCAAAAACATTTTTTATTCGATCTCAGATCATGACTCTATTGGAAAATGATAATTGGTTGTTGCACTATGTACTTAGCATACAGCGGGTAAATGAAATAATAATAATAATAAATAATAAATTGTCAAAAGGGCCTCTACGTGTTGGCTCAGTTGGTACTTTGTAGGTACCTAGCCCAACGCACGCCTCCCAAAGGTCCGGGACATCATTGTCCCGTGAGCGGGAAAGACATAAATAATAATCAATATTATGGGACAATCTTACACAAATCAACCTAGGCCCACGGTAAGCTCAGTAAGGCTTGTGTTGTGGGTACTAGGCGATGATATATATAATAGATAAATACATATAGATACTTATATACATATATAACATCCATAACTCAGGAACAAATATTCGTAAATGCGTCATTATAGGTAGGTATAGTAATCTGTAATGGTAATTTCTTCCATATGCATTATGCAGGCTCAAATGCGTTCAGCAGTAAGTGCCTGAAACCTATTTCACGTAATACTTCAGAAAAATCAACCTTGGTTTTGTTTAGTCCTTATTTTGCAAACGATTTCTCGGTAATGCTTCCTTGCAGGTAGGTCTCAGGATGAATATGTCCAAGACTAAGGATATGGCGAGCATTTCCAGTGACTCGAATTCAGCAATAACAGTTGGGAACGAGTCACTGGAGATGGTTGAGCGGTACGTTTACCTTGGTCATACTCTATCCTTTGACAAGGAACATCAAAACAAAGAGATCTCCAGGAGAATTCAGCTGGGTTGGGCGGCATTCAACAAGTTAGATGACATCCTCAAATCCGTTGACGTTCCACAATGCCTGAAGACTCGTCTCTATAATCAGTGTGTCCTGCCCACAATGACGTATGGTGCTGAGACATGGACGCTCACAAAGGAGACTGTGCATAAAATACGGGTAGCACAGAGAGCCATGGAGCGCGCCATGCTCGGCATTAAGCTACAAGACCGAGTGAGGAATATTGAGATCCGACGTCGCACTAAGGTGCGTGACGTCGGCGAAGTCATAACCAAACTCAAATGGAGTTGGGCAGGACATATTGCCAGGCAGCGTGACGGTAGGTGGACCAAAACGTTAACGGATTGGTGGCCAATTGCAGGAAAAAGAAGCGTTGGTCGTCCACCAGCTCGATGGGTTGATGACATAAAAAAGACCGCGGGTCATTTCTGGATGAGACTAGCACGGGACCGGGATAAGTGGCGTACGCGAAGAGAGGCTTATGCTCAGCAGTGGGCGATTACAGGCTGAAAATGATGATGATGATGATGAAAATTTTCACAGATAAGAAATTTGTTCTAACAAAGCAGTCTGTTTTTATGGTGGTCATAATGTGCGGTTCTTGAACGCATCATGGAGGGTTTATGATATTTGGATAGATAAATACTTAAAAACTAAATAGTATAACATTTCAAAGCATTTAGCGAAAGCGATGTCAATTAGCATTTAGGTACGTAATAAGAACACTGAAATGAAAGAATGTTATTACTACTTGTTTGAATCCATTGCTATTTTTCGGTGTTTAATTGGCCTGATAAGAACGCATATTTGTGTCATAGGCTGATGGAGCACGGGTTTTTCATTGCCTTTTAATGTTAAAGCAGCCTATTTTCATTTGAAATGTGCTCACCACAATGCCTATGTTTTCTCCTTCTTCTTCTTATTTAAGAGCTAGACTATTGTCAGTGGAGTTATTTCGAACTTATTTTACATTCCGCCTTTTTTTTATTCCTTTATAAGATGAAACGTTTATTTTTGTATTATTTGCTCCATGTAAGATATATATCATGGACTTCCGCAAAGTAACGCCTGATTCAATAAATTACCATGTGAGATATTCTCGGCCTTCCTTTTTCCCTTTTTCTTTCTATTTTTCCGCCTTTTATTATTATTACAAGCTTTCTATTAACTTGCAATGTATGTAACTAGATATGTTCATGTATCTTTCAACTCAATTTTGAAGCAGATATCTTCAACCGATTGAGCTGAAATTTTGGGTAAAGGTAAAGTTTGGATGACAATTCAATATTATTGTACCAACGAGCTGATCTGATGATGTATACTTCTGTCTCCATCATCAGATCAGGATCTTTTGTGAGAAGGTGGCCAATGGCCATGGCAATTCAGTGCTTAATCGATGTAACCTCGTTGAGTCGTCTCAAAGATTAGTTGATGACGGTTTAGAGAAAAGTACAGTCGGAAATAAAAGCGTGTAACATAAATTCATTTTTACAGAAACTTGTTGATTTTAGCCAGTCATTGTGGCGTAACATACGTCCTATAGTTTTTCTCTTTCCTATTTGGAACGATTTCTAACCGATTACTTTTTTCATTAAATATTTTAAGAAGCTCCTTATTCGTTTTCTCCCTATGTTTTAAAAAATTAAAATAAATGTCGAAATGATTTTGATTCATTTAATGAAATGTCAGCATGCTAGCGAAACATATTGAAATGCGATTGGGATTTAAAACGAAAGAACTGCATTGACGCCCTGATTGTGGGACTAATGAATTACCCTGACAAAATCGTAAAATAACTACTTCCATCAATAATCTTGAATAAAATAACGCCGTACAATACATATACTTATTCTGTCCAACAACTCTGAGGGAGCCTTTCCCAGTAACTAGTCCACACCCCGTAATGTTGAGGTTACCTTACTATACCTATGTACCTACCTAATTTCCGGCAAACAACTTTTTCATCACACTTGCTCATAAATGGTGTAATTCTATGCCTGTATACGGAAGGACAATGGCCTAAATTGTTCCCGCGGGAAATAATGGTCCCAAGGAAAGTAATGAGCTTGTGTGTGATCTGATTGGTTAAGCAAATCTTGACGGCCGCGTACGACAAGAATTCTGGCTCTGTGATTGGTAATCGAGCAGGCCATGCCCTGCAAGAACCACATGCTCCATGCTCCGTGATTGGTTGAAATATTCAAACTACGCCCCCCCACTCGCACTGATGAAGTGAAGTTGAAGTTGAAGTTGTCAATTTCGTCAACATTTGATTGATGTGCTTGTATAAAACATAGATTTTTCTGTATTTTGTAGTTATTTATTTCCTCGCAAATGTGATGAAAAACATTGTGTATAACACGGGCGTAAGAATATTGCAAACTCGAGTCATCAAAAGCCCTCCGCCTCACTGCGTCGGGCTTCTGATAGACTATCGTTTGCAATATATAATACGCCCCTTGTTAGACAATGTACTATTGTAATGAGTTAAAAATGACACATACACATTATTTATTACACGAAGAAATGTACTTCCATAAAAGCGGGGCGCTTTTTTTATCGTAAGTGTAGATTGCGCAAACCTTCCCCCACCACGTCATGTAACGCTCAAGAAGTTTGCCGGCTGTTACTTATACTAATATCAGCAAACTACTGAAATTAATTGCTCTGTGAGATACAGCACCTTGGACACCGCGTGAGTGCGGACTTGTCAGAATTTACTTCATCTGTCTGCAGTCCAGCGTACTCCAGACTACTACGAACTACGAACAAAAGCTATCTGATAAGTTTCTGTAAAAAAAACATTTTTGGTACAAGCTTTTATTGCCAACTTTACTTTTCTGTGGTATCAATTGTAGACAACAGAGCCCTTCATGTCTTGATAAAAAAGTTTGATAAGGCTTAAAAGTTTAGGAGGGCAACCAATACATTACAGTACCGTGTACAGTCCCTCTCTGCTAACTGTATCAAATGCCTTATTTAAATCGAGAAAAGCTACCAGTAGGGGAGTTTTTTGCTCTCTGCATTTCTCTTGGAGTTGACGAAGGGTGAAAATCATGTCAGTTGTAGAGCGTTGAGCACGAAAACCGCACTGTGCCTCTGGATAGATACGATCTGCTAGTTTCTGTAGCTTGGCCAGGATGATACGGCCAAGCAGTTTTCAAGCAATGCTCAGGAGAGAGATGCCGCGGTATGAGTTACAGTTGCCGCGGTCACTCTTCCCTTTATATAGAGTGATGATCTTCGCATCGCGCATATCCTGAGGGATATATTCCTCGGTCCAGCACTTGACGAAGAAATTGCAAAGGAATGGAGCTACGCACTGTAATTTGATGACCTCAGCAAGGATGCTATCAGTACCTGGGCTCTTCCCAACCTTTGGTTTTTGAACAGCGGTATGGAAATCTTCAATGGTAGGGATGTTGTCAAGATCATTCCACACTGGCAATTTGGGGATGGACTCAATTGTTTCTGGCTGTATTCCTATAGGCTGAGAATAAAGCTGCGTGTAGTGTTCTACCCAGCGATTGAGTTGAAGAGCTGAGTCAACTATCACAGTACCATATATCTCTTTTTGAAGAGCTGTTTTTGATGGAGAACGAGCATTGAGACACCAGCGCGGTGCTGCGCCTCCAACAGCGATGTGTATGACATTTACATGTCATATATGCGGGCGTCACTGTCGCTCTCGTATTGGCCTGACAAGCCACGTACGCAAGTGCCGCACTTTAATGGTCGCTGCTTAAATCATCTTTTATAGATGCTACAGGCCATTGATTGATTGATTGATTGATTGTACTTTTCTGTATACCGTCATCAACTACTAATTGAGAAGATTTTAACAAGCCCAAGCTCAACGGGGTTACGTCGGTTTAGTACTGAATTCCCATGACCACCTTCTGTCTCCAACCTCAGATCAGCTCGATGGTACCATAAATTGAGTTGTTATCCAAACTATACTTATACCCAAATTTTCAGCTCAATTGGTTGATATTAACTAGTTCAAGATTCAGTTCCAAGATTTGTCCCTTACGAAAAAACTGACCAACTAACAAACAACGGGTCAAGTTAAACAAAAGCTTGTAAAAAAAAACACTAACCATTTCGTTTACTTGCGTCTACAATATTTGTCTTATCATGTAATGGGTATATCTGTAGATTAGAGATACAGAAATTGTGGGTGGAATCCAATTAAGTAAAGAAGAGCATCACTATGCCAAATTGATTATGTAATCAATTAGCCTGCAATGTTATCAGGCAATGTCGATGCACCGGCCTTGCATTTTGCCAGACTTCACGATAAATTGTACATCGTTAATTGAACGAGAGAGCCAGAGAGCGAAGCGAACGAATTCTCCGTTTTACCCTCGGGCCAAAATTCGTTCGTATGTCAGGATGTCCCGCTGTATGGCTGTCCGGCTGTTCTCAGAGTTAGTATTTTTGTCATAAGTCTATTGAGCGTTGGGGGTAGGTAATTATGGCCTTTACCTATGTAGTTCTAATTATTTGCCTTAAAATCTGTAAAACCCATTCAATTAACCTAGTACCAGGCCAATGTGCATAAATATAATTAAAATTATGAAAATTAATAATAATACAAGTATTTAAGCTATCATTAAATAGCTATAAGCTATATATAATTTAATAACGTTTGGTGAGTGAAGTAGGATCAAGATTATTCAGGTAATTATATTTTATTAATAATTTTGATTGGTAATATTTAATTGGCTTTAGCCTTCGCCCTATTCGGCAATATCACACATACTTGACTATAACTTTATAGTCGCTAGCTCATAAAGTTAGGCTCTAATTAAGTGGAAATTACCAAATCAAAACCTACCAGTGTGCTTAGCTTTTATGTAACCGCGGAGTTTATTCGGCTAAACTATTAAAATAGGAATCGGATTAGTGGCGCGCATTTGCATTCACGCGTACAGTCGCCATCAAATACATCGGAGCAAACAAGCAGCGGCGCTACCACGAACTTCGAATCTCGATCTTCGTATATCTCCGTTTCGGTCGCTCGAGTACCATAAACCATAACTGCGATAGAGACGGAGATATACGAAGTTCGAGATTCGAAGTTCGTGGTACCGCCGCAGCTCACAAACATCGGAACACACTTCTATTTTCAAGGCATTAGGGTGCATGTGCCGATATTTTTGAACACCTATAGTGTACCTATGTATGTAATGGCGACTGTTCAAATCTTAGCGTGAGAGATGAGCGCAAGCTACAAATGTAAAACTACTCAACATTTATTACATTATATTTGGTCGAATAGATCCCTTGTTACATTCTCCCTCAGCAATGCTGCGGGGGCTAGTCCGTCCGTAGCCGGTATTTTTCGATTTGTCAAGAAAATTAATTGTTAGGTCTTGAAGTGTACATATGTGACATGTAATATTTCTGTAATATTATGAATAAATGGGTGGGCATGTGATACGATTAGCGCTGAATGTTTAATTACAGGACTTATTATAATAACAGACTAGCAAAGTATAACAAAAGAATAATTAAGTATAACATAAGAAAAAGGAAAGAAAGCTAGAGCCGGCCCCGTTCTGTTTATTTCATATAGTAATACATTTCCGATAGTCATCTAAACGTTCGTATCTAAATACCACAACGAGATAAGTGCTCCCCATATTCGCATGTTTACGTATCGATTCGGCGATGAAAAATATATCTATTAGCGCCGATCAAACACGATCGGAACTGGGTTATCGTGCTCTAATCATAAACATACTTAGCTTTATTATTCTCCGAATTTGTTTAAGTACAAGGACAACAAAAAATGGTGATTGTTATTCTGATCGTTAGTCCTTCAGCATCCTTCTTATGCTGGTTGACATCCGTGTCTAGATTTCAGTTCATCTTAATATCAGCTGAAAAACGTCCACTGCTGGACATATGTCTCCCCCAAAGTTTGACACAGTGACCGGTCGGTCCTTGAACAACAATATGAGTAGATACTATTAATACCGTTAACGTGTTGTAAATCTATGGTACAGTCAGCATCAAAAGTAGCTATGCAAACGAAGATGTCAAAAGTATTTAATAAAAGGGAAAAATACCTTTTGACGCCTTCGATTGCGTAGTTACTTTTGATGCTGACTATATTAGAAAATCTATAGATACATATCATTCAGATAAACAATGAACCTATAAAGTAATCCTAGATCAGAATTGATTATGATAATAAAGTTTTATCTATTGTCTTGAGAAGGATAGCATAGATAAATAAAAAATAAGACTATACGAACAGTTCTTTACTGACAAATACGAGTTTGTTTGGTGTAAGAAGTGAATTTTGCGAAGTGAAAATGGCGCATTCTCCTGTGGTTTTCGTTATGATTCTAATGGTAAGTGATTTTTCATTAATTTTTATTATAAGACAAAATCTTATCGGTGTTCGCGCATTGAGTTTTATTTGGCGTTTCTTCTACGATGTTATCTTCTGTTTTAGAGCACTGATAGGCTTTAATTCGTAAAGTTGCCTCAGTGGTCTACTGGCAAATCCATCCTCCATCTATTTTATTACAATATTAAATCTCTTAAATTATACCTAAATCGTCTACGTCGTGAAAAATTATCTTGACGTCTACGATGAACCTAATAAATTTTAGAAACACAACAGCGCAGAGTATTTTTGTAGTTTAAAAAATGCAACAAATTATAGAAATGTCGACGGCCTGTTCGTGCGGTTTTTGTAATTACCGTACTTTCAGTCACGAACTCTGTGGTAAAGTGAATTATGTCTAATTTATAATAGTCCAAAATTTAGTGCTAACCAATGGGGCGTAGGTGTCATTAAAATTGTTTCTAACCACATAATTTTGAAGTAATTCTTTGTCAAGGAAAAAACAGTAATAATATCATAATAAAGAAGTGGCTAGGTGCACTGACGTATCGTTATTTGTAATCATACAATTTGTACCTTTATACCTATTTGGAAGATAATATTAGGTAAAATATCTACTTAATATGATGCTTAAAATTAAAAAATACTTGGGTACCTACGTAGGCGGAATGTAGAATAAGTTTGAAATTACCTACTCCACCGACAAGAGCTAGCTAGCTAGCTCTTAAATGAGAAGAAGACGTAGCCACTAGCCATATTGCTTAGTAACTAATGAAAATGAACCATTTTTGCATTTTGGTGTGAGTACAGTCGCGAAGTGGGATTGTTGAGCCGCTTGACACCGTATCGTATTTAACCCTGAGGGTTAATCACGTAACGTTCCGAACGCGCGTTGGTACAATTTAACTGTCATTTTTCCATATAAAAAGTGACATTTAGATCTACCTGACGCGCGTACAATGCGTAACGTGATCGATCTGCCTTTATCCGAATCGGTCCGTATTCTATATACGAGTATTAGATCAAGATTCCGCTAGGTATACCTACAACCAAATTCAGTTAGTCGTGCGTGTCTAGCATGCATCTAGATTCTAGTTTCACTTCAAACTTGGCATGTATGTATACAGCCCATTGCATGGACTAATAAATGTTAATCCTACAAAAAGAAACAGCTGTTTTTAACTACCACAAAAGCCCGCCCTCGACATAGCGATAAGATCTAAAGACAATCGCTCGCTGAAACAAAGATAATTTTCAATAGGACCGAACTCATAAACAATCATTGACTAGGTGTCAATGCAAATGGCGGCGTCTAGACGTTCAATTCTTAAAATTGTGGCCACCAGGACATGATTGCAAAATCCGAACATCTATTTAGGTCACATACTGAGTCTTTATTGAGCTTACTTATCGATCTTTATCGTTATTTGCTATTTGTGACTGCTTTTTTCTAGATACAAGGAAATATGTCGGAAGTATTTTCGATACTGCGAGTTGTTTGTACAAACATAATATATTTGGTGGTTCGACATAATGACTTGCTTACATTCGGTCGTTAGGCAAATTTGACGGTCGCCAGTACCAGTTTTTCCTTTGGCGCCTGACTTTATCGTATGTTAATATACTCAATATTGTTATCCATGACACTGAAATACCAGTGTTAATCTGCAGGGACTGATCACGTAACGCATTGTACGAACGTCGGGTAGGTGTAAATGTCACTTTTTATATGGAAAATTGACAGTTAAATTGTACCGACGCGCGTTCGGAACGTCACGTGATTACCCCTCTGGGCCGCGATTCGATTTCTCTTCACTGACTGAAGCAGACATCCTACCTCCTTCCTAACCTTTTTGTCAACTTGTTAAAGCGTAAAATAATATTTTAGCTAACGTATAATATGATGGCCACTGTAAATATAACTAACTCTATGTTTAATACATTATTTTTAAATGTTTATGACACATGTTTATTTTTTGAGTTTAAAATTACCTAGAAACTAAAATTGCCGATGTTTTTCCGGCGGCTCATAAAACCTGACATTGAGACTATTGGTACAGTTTTAGTATCCGGAAACCACGTCACACCCCACCCGTCCCGAGCCTACGCTAATAATTATTTTACGAGTCGTTGGTATGTGGATTTCTATTTATTTGGGGTTCCTCGATGTCGTAATAACTTGTGAGGAATACGCAAATCCATGCACGTTAACTTTTGCGTTTTGCGTAAGACTGGCCGATTGAGATAATAAGGCATAGGTTAGTAACACACAATAACACTGGCAATTTATCATTTCTAAAAAGAAACAAGGAGCAAAGATATAGCACCAAAAAATTATTGTTCATTCATTTGGTCTCAATTCAACCCCCGTTTACGAAATAGTAACACATGTGTGCTGTATACTTATAGGTAGGTACATTTATAAAAACTATCTAGAATGTAGTTAGGCAATTTTTAAATATTGCGGTAGTAGGTAAATGCCCCAACAACATAGTTCCTGTAGCACGGTCATGAAACGCCCCTTGTGTTCTCTGTCTAACTTAGACAGTAAGTTGTCGGTAAAAAACACTTTATGGCTTAATCTACGTTTTCAGAACCCACCCCCTTTCTTTTTTTCTTTTTCTTTTCTTTTATTTTTTATTTTTCCTTTTCGTTTCTGTTCTGCACATCCTGGCCAACAGATTTCAAATATATTGTCCAAGTGTCACACTTGTTGAAATAATACCTCGCCTTGGTAATTTTTTTTGTACCTTTTGATATACGATATCCGCGTGGATACAAATAACAATCGAACACCGAAACGAATAGTTTCTTATTCGAGTTGTCATTCAATATCTGTGGAACAGTAAAGGGAGCAAGCTACAAGCAAGCCGAGGCATAACAAATCTTGTAAAGACAATAGAGATAATAGATATAAAGATACGAGTCACGTAAGTAGTCTACGTGCATGTGATGGTACAATACATTTGTTTAGATGCACCAAAGAGCGGTTAAACACGGTGACTTTAAACGTGCGAAGGCATCGTGACACTAATCATTGATATACAAACTGGACGGTTATCACAAGCTTTGTCGCGGCGAGATAGACTATTTGTCTCTTTCTAATTAGAACGCTTAGACAGGGACTGATAGTCATATGTCACCGTGACTATGTATCGCGCATTATTAGCTGCAAAATGTGTGTAAAGCCTTGTTCGGACTAGGCTAGTATTTCATTTAGTGCGAGTCCATACAAAAGCTAGTCACACTTGCAACAAATGTATGAACTCGCACTAAAATACTAGCCTAGTCTGAACAAGGCTTATCAGCTCTACGGTGCCTGACGGACTTGGTACGAACTTAGCATGGCGAAGAGTTTTGTTATTGTTTGTGCCGTCTATACCTTGGCTTCAATTTGCTTGCAGAAATTGAATTGTTTGACTTTAACTCAATGCACACAAAACCGCTAATGATGATTTTGAATAGGTATCTAAAAACCTGCAGAGCTTAATGTATGAGAGTCAAACTTACTCTTGATGTCTTTTAGACAAATACCTGAAGAATCTTGGCGCCATCCTCAGAGATTCGCTCAAGCATAGGCACTGTGTAAACTGAAATAGTATGCTCACGATTTTTACATTTGCCTTCGTCTATTAGCAATCAGCAAACATGTTAATATTGATACAACAGTGGACAATGAACGCTTAAAGGAACTGATGTTTCACGTAAGTACATTCAAGAGAAAATTTAAGTCATTGACCATGTCATTTAATAGCGATTGACTGCGTTTATGAATGCTTGGAGCGAGTACTAGTATTATAATTCGCAGGATAAATACAAAGTGACCCAGATCGGCGCGTGTACATGGGTGTTTGCATACTCGTCGCGGTCCCGGCTTTGTTTTACTCACTCTGAATAGCTAATTTAGAATCCTACTTATCTGATTCAGTTGTTCAGTCGACCTGAATTTTCGGCTTCATAAATTCCCCATCCACGTCATAGCCGTGCACATTGTCTTTGCCTGAGACTATCGCTGAATCATATTGATGACTACAAATAAGAGATTAAACGGTCTCAACCAGAACTGATAGATGGATGAACGTTAAGTTATTAATAATGATTCATAGCAGTTTCGTTTGGATGGATACAAACCAGGCCCTTCTGAATTTGTAAAGTAAACCACACCTCAGTTTGGTATTGGCATGTTAATGAAAATCGCAAGCTTCGCGTCAATTTAGCGGTGAGGAATGAAATGCCCGCGACACAGTCAAAATGAGCTGCGATTTTATAATTTCCATCAAGACTCATCACGTATGCCGTATGCGAAAACTTAACTAGTCTAGTTTTATTAATAATGATAATGAAACCTCCTCGGATGGTTTAAACAGTAAGAATGCTTAGTAACTTCTAATTTTATTTCGTATTATTACTTTACAATGCACTTACTCTGAAAGTGCGCCTTTATATGGTTCAACATAAAAACGTCGTTAGGGAGTGTTTTTGATCGACGCGAGTTGGGAATCACCTATCCGCACGTGTATCATACAACATTTTACAATGCATCATGCAAGGAAATAAAAAAATACATATAAAAGGTGAAATTGTAATTGTCATGAAATCTCATCCGCACGGGCTGGCTCCGCCCGGCACCCCCATGCCGGCATAGACGACTTCCCGTGTTTATGTTGAACCATATAAAGGCGCACTTTGAGAGCAAGTGCTTTGTAAATAACTATTACTTACCTAGGGCGTTAAAACAAAGAAAGCCGAGAATCGCATCCCGGTATTCGACGGCAGAGCTGAAAGCAAAGGTCTGAGGCCCATTGTTAGTATGCAATTTTACGTGTCGTGTGTTGCCACTTTATAGCCAGGTGTAACGTGACGTAAAGGATGTTACTATATCGTTTCAGATCTTGCTCTCGATTTGCACACCCTAAATGTTTCGGCCTTGTCCATGCTCGCGAGGCTAGTTCCATAAACGACAAACAATTGAAAGTAATAAAGTAATACGTTGATGCTTGTTCTAGGTGCAATAATGGAGATAGCAATGTAGGCAAGAGTAATAGGGGGTCATATGTGCAGTGCAAATGGCAGCCTTGTATCATAATAATCAACATTGTGCGCAAGCACAACCTTGCATCTGATAAATAAATGGTCAAATTTGTCATCCCATAAACGCCTATCTACTTAACTTCTGTTTTGAGACCACTGAATTACTAACATTTGCTCGCGACATTGCTGTCATGTCATCTCTTTTGGGGATGATGTTTGGTATGAAGGGGATCCTTATTCTTCAATATCTATGATTTTCATCTTAATCCGTTCAGTCATTTTTGCGTGATCTACCCACCTAGTAACAAACATCGAAAAATTTAATTAGTAAGACTGTCATACATTATTCATACTACGCACAATTCGATATATTTCGAATTTCATTTGTTTAAATAAATGTATTTAATACATAATAGTCACAGATGTATGTGTGGCATTCTCTACAAACGTCTGATTCACCAGCAGCATAACAAATTAGTTTAAATACGCAATTTACATAAGTACGTATATTGAAAATCTTCGTTGACACCGATCAATTTTAAACTAACTTTACACGTTCCCAATTTAATTGACAAAGATGGTTAAAGTAAATATTGGGTATTTCGAGGAATTAAGTGAATCCAGTTTGTTACCTAAATTGGTAATGAAGAATTTTTATTGGTTCTTACCGTCGGAGCAAAGCTGTTATAAGACAATCTTAGGAGCCTCATATTTTAAACATTTAACTGGATCGAATGGAACAATAATGAGTGGGCTTCGTAGGAGGCGTATAATGCTCCTGGTTACCGAACTGGTTACGGTTTCGTGAAATTGACCTTCGTTAACTGCATACGGTGATTAAAGAACTCGTCGCGTCACCATCTGTAAATCTACTTTTGCTTTGGGTCATTTTTGGTCCGACGATGAAACGTTTTCAGATTTAGGATGTTGCAAATCTTCGTTACATGCCGTCTTATTAGGTGACCAAAGGAAGGTTATTAACCTGATATCTTTAATTTTGAACCATTTTCGTTGAAATGATTCAATGTGTCTGTTGTGTAATAGTTGTTGTACCGCCTGTTGTTTATGTTTTAACTCTGTTTTTATATTATGTAGGTACGATTTCTTGTGAGTAGTGGTGGTGGTTTCGTGTTATATTCATTATTATTCTCTTCATTTATTATCATTCTTGGATTAGGTTTTTTTATTATTATTGTATGTCTTTCCCGCTCACGGGACAATGATGTTCCGGACCTTTGGGAGGCGTGTGTGGGGCTAGGTACCTACAAACTGAGACAACACGTAGAGGCCCTTTTGACAATTTAATGAAATGCAAGGAGTACACCGAGCGGATGCCGTCCCTGCCCGTGTGTGGACGCACACAGAGACAGCACCCTCTGGGGTGTATAGGGACTATTGCTGATTGATGGAATCTAAATAAAACGGGTTATTAGGTGAAAATGATGGACTAGTGGCTTGGGTATTGGGTGAAACATGGGACGCCTGCATAATAAAACTGTCTCACTTTTTATCTATGGCAGACGGAGACTCGCCAACTGCTAAATGGACCCCTATTAATAGCGACATTAAAACCAAAACCTAGCTCAGTGTAAGATAATGATTAAAAACTTATGAGTACTACATCAATGAATGCCAATTACCATTTGCTTTAGATGTGCTACGAAACCAATTGAATTTGTTAATATTTTACGAGTAAGTATAATAACTTATAAAATACAGTATAGTAGAATATACAGTAATAACAAAGGAGATTAACAGATCCCCAGTAGTTTTACTCTCAGGTTGACTCAGTTTACAGCTCCGATAAAGCTACTAATGAACGAGTTAATTGCATTACTCGGACGCGAAAACACGAGTTTCGAACAAAAGACGATCGAGTCTATAATTCACATCAATGAAGCTGGCGCACTTGCCCATCGTAATTAGTGAATCCATGGAAATTACTCTTATTGTAGGTATGTGCAGATTAGAGTTTGCGTTTTTCTTAACCGAGATCGAAGAACAACTGCTATGTCAATTGTGTCATGCCAAATGAAAATTGTTCATAACCATCAATACCATCATTTTGAAACTTTTAAACCTGCCATGTTTATTAATGTGCGTGTTGTGACATATGACATGATTTTTTTATGATGGACTGAATTTTTTACTCACTATACATATAACCAATTGGTTTCACTTAATAATTAATTATTTTTAAATATTGTAATAAATTGGCATGTAACTTTAATATTAATGATATTATCAATAAATAATTATGAACATGACATGGGCCCTACGCTGGCGATAGCCCAGCTGGCCCATAAATATGACATTAGAATCTCAAATTACTATACGTTTGCCAAAAAAATTACGATTTTTGTCGATTCCCTTTGGGTAATTGCAATCTGGACAAAAAGGCGGCTAAATATTGAAAGGGCCTAATGCTTTTAAATAAAGATCACGATAAAATGGTGCATTTGGCGGAGTTTTGAGGTAACATAAAAAAATACAATTACGATAAGTACTACTAGGTAGTCAGTTTAAAATGGCTGATTCAACTAAAAGTATTAAGAGTGCTCTTCAAAAAAGCGCTCGCTCAGAATTCGGTATTTTGACACGCGTAGTGCGTTTGTGTGTGTAAATACTACTACCACCCACACAAACGTACCTAACCCCCACATGCACAGCGAGATCGCACCAGCCGCGGGTGCCGTCCCTTTCTAGCTATATGTAAGTGCGATCGGGATAGAACTAACCGCGGAGCTTGCCGATGCAAATAGCTGTATAGCGCACCGTTGGAATTCACTCCGTGACCGATATTGATACTTGCACTAAAAAGTGGTAAGTATTACTTCGCTAACATGATGTTCTAGAACATCATGTTAGCGAAGTTAGATAACTTGAATAAAGTAAGTATTTGATTTTTGAGCACAAGTTTTCTATTTGTATTAAAATACTATGATATGAAATGAAATGAAATGAAATTTTTATTTCGTGTAACCATGGACACATGTTGTTAGTAGAATTTACAAAACTAGGGGGTTAGTAGTTACAGCTAAACTTACATTTAAAACAAAACAACACTGACAGGGGAGTGTAGTCCCTCGCAGTGCGACATGTAGGGACAGTCAACCCTGTCCGCTATCATGCGCAGAATGCTGTTGGGACTGCGGCGCACCCTGCGCACCAGGGATGCTGCGCGCGTACGATATGACAAAGTATATTTAGTTTCGTTTTTTTAGTATAAAATAAACTAACGAGTTTTAAAGTTGTCAGTAATAAGAATAATAATTTGTTTTACGGATATTAATAGTTTGCATGTTATCTGAGTCTTATTTATATATAGTAATGTAATGAAATTATACCAGTAGACCCACTACTAGGAAATTACTGGGTACTTACGTATTCATTTCTTGAAGAATTTTTTTTTGTTATGGACAGTAAAAAAAAACTGCCCTTCATAGAAATTGCTATGTCCGTTTCTTACCAAAGGAACTAAAAATTATAAATTATACAAACACAGCTTTTTATCTAGAATGCAATTAATTAATGCGTGATTTTATTCAAAAGCCTAAAACCTCAGATGATAAAAAGGAATAGATATGAAACGGGGGCTTGGCGCGTGTCGGTGCGACATGGCCAAATGGGCATGTCACTGCCCACCGCATGTTAGTCGCAATTTGCCGTGAATCTGAAATGTTATTCCACGTTTACTCAAAATGCCGAATTGTAGCGTGGTTACATGCAAAAATAGGAATGAAACTAAAACCTACATGAATGGTGGAGTCACGCACCACATGTGAGTTTATTTTAATAAATAAACGCAACGCCCCATCATTTCTCGGGATAGAACTAACATATCGAACGAAAAAGCATATTTTTGTTCTATGCGTTGTACATTGATCGTTCAATACAGTAAACCACGGCGCAATGTATTAAACCACTATGGATATGGACGATGCTTGAATTTTTTAGTGGTACGGCCGCTGCTTGGCGTCGCAAACTAGAGCGGTGCCAAAGTGCAGTTACAATTTACGCGTAATCGATAAAATAGAAGTACGATATCATACTAGTTATTTTATTTCGACTACTTTCGCTGTTTTATTTTATTTAATTACTTGTTTTGGTTGGGTGCTTATCTTAAAGGTAACTAATAAGATTAAAAGGCACAAAATGTTTACGGTACCTACTAATAAGATTTTCACTAAGTTGCAGTATGAACGGTAAATAGACATATTAAAATTGTATATACAAGTATATAATTTAGTTGCAAATGGCTTCAGAACAACTTAAAATGTGATATTATTACCAATATTTTTTTTAAATGAGTATTTTTTACTTTCATTTCAAATGTGATAATTGAAGAAGAAATCTCGGTTTCTTATTACAGTTTTCCAAAGAATCCGATTAGGTTCTAAAAAAATGGATAGATGCTACTGGCAGAGGTCCTAACTGGTTTCCTGAAGAAAAAAGAAGAAGAAAAATGTTTCCAACCACTTAATAAGAGCCGTACACTTTTCGAATATTTGACACCTCGCTTGCTTGAAACCTAGGTGTAAAATGTATGGTAACACATCTTCGCACATCTTTGGTGGATACTCGCCCTTAGCCTTAAATCTCGTAATATGAGTAATGGACATATTATTTCGCGCCAAAATGCGAGTCGGATCGGCCTGGTACCTACAGGTCAAAAATATCGATGTGACCAGAGTTTTAAATGTATGTGAACACGAACTTATAAAAAGCCGTTTATGTTACTCTGTAGGTATTCGTCAATATTTTTTACTTTTGCGATTTATGGTAAGTTAACAACACGTGTTATTTAAACTTGTAGCTAGAAGTTTAAATACCACCACATAAACTTACCATGTTGTTGAAGTTGTTACCCATCAAAATCAAAAATCAAAATCAAAATCAATTATTTATTCTGCAAATAGGCCACAAGGGCACTTTTACATGTCAAATGGTGTTCTACAATATAATATTAATAATCTTACACAATAATCATTTTAAAATTGCAGATTTTAACTAATTAGTACCTAAATGGTTGCAAACTAAATGTCACTGAATGAAAACTAGAACAATCCAAAATTGTAAAATATTATCAAATACATTCGATATAAGGTCTGTATCAGAATTAACAATAAGTTTATGATATAATTTAGTACCCCAGAGATGTATAATGTCTCTGAGCATCCAAATACAATTAATAATTATTCTAATGTTCTTATAGAGATGTATACTGTCCCTAAGCGTTAAAACAGAAAAAAAAGGATCATTAATGTAATATTGTCAGAGATGTACAGGGTCAATAACAATAAAACGTGTCAAGAACAGAATGATGTCTCTCGTCAAAATAATGATAATAACACTAGTATTTAGGTAGTTACTATGCCCTTGCAAGCATGAACAGACCGGACTCCACAAACAGCACCCGATCACGAGTATGACGCATATCTCAGCCATCGCCTCCCTCAACCATATGTTAGGGAAGGTGGCGACCCGATCAACGACGCCACCGTAAGCAAAGCCCTTTAAGCGAGCATGACATATTCAAGCCACACTGGACATTGATAATAGCAAAGATTAAAGCTACTTGTTCGGCGAGATCAATATATATATATATCATATCATCAATATCATAACATAATATAAATTTTAATATCAATGTCGATAAAACATAATTTTAACGTTTGTCGCCCCCCTAGTGTAGTGCGTTTAAGCCAATCACAGCCCTTGTTTGCATGTTGCCGTAGACTCACTGGCAACGCCCGAGTCTTTGTTTTTACACGGTTCAATATGTGTGCCTGTGGGCGCTGCGGTGGGAGAAAACTGGGGACATCGGTTTTGGTTGAAATTAAGCAGTACGGCACTTCTCCCTTTTTTTATGTTCTGAGCCTAAAACCTATGTCACTTATTAGGATTCCGTACTCAAAGAGTAAAACGGGACCCTATTACTAAGACTCCGCTGTCCGTCTGTCTGTCTGAATGTCTGTCTGTCCTTCTGTCACCAGGCTGTATCTCATGAACCGTGATAAATAGAGATTTTCATAGATGATGTATTTCTGTTGTCGCTATTTATAACAAAAAATACTAAAAAACAGAATACATCTTTTTATTTTTATTTTAGTTTTTATTTGTTTCTTTTTCTTTTACAATCTTACACAAATCGACCTTGCCCCAAACTAAGCAAAGCTTGTACTATGGGTACTAGACGACGATAAACATACTTATATAGATAAATAAATACTTAAATACATAGAAAACATCCATGACTCAGGAACAAATATTTGTGGTCATCACACAAATAAATGCCCTTACCGGGATTCGAACCCGGGACCTCCAGCTTCGTAGGCAGAGTCACTTCCAAGTTACTAACTAGGCTACAGGGGGCTCCTATACAACAAACGTGATTTTAGATATAGATATTTTGCCGTTTTTAGATATAGATAATGGTACGGAACCCTTCGTGCGCGAGTCCGACTCGCACTTGGCCGGTTTTTTTAACATTTATTTCGAAATAAAGAGTGATACTCGGAAATGTCGAAGGGAAGGTCAATCGTCGAATCCGACTCGGCTGGGCAGCATTCGGGAAGCTACGGCACATCTTTTCGTCCAATATTCCGCAGTGTCTCAAGACGAGAGTCTTTGACCAGTGTGTGTTGCCAGTGATGACATATGGCACGGAAACGTGGTCGCTTACTATAGGCCTCATAAGAAGGCTCAAAGTCACTCAAAGGGCAATGGAGAGGGCTATGCTGGGAGTTTCTCTGCGCGATCGCATCAGAAATGAGGCTATCCGCAGCAGAACCAAGGTAACCGATATATCCCTCCGAATTGCTAAACTTAAGTGGCGGGGCACATTGCACGTAGAACCGATGGCCGTTGGGGTGGAAAGGTTCTTGAGGGCAACCACGTACCGGAAGGCGCAGCGTGGGTAGGCCCCCCGCAAGGTGGACTGATGACCTGGTATAGGTCGCGGGAGTCCGCTGGATGCGGGTGGCGCAGGAACGGCCATTGTGGCACTCTTTGGGGGAGGCCTATGTCCAGCAGTGGACGTCTTTCGGCTGATATGATGATGGAAATGTAATAAAACCGAGTAAAAATCTCCCTTTCCAGTGTAAACCCCCGGTGTGTGTTATTATTATATATAAACGAAAATAATAACTAAATGCAAGGTAGGATCGTGCTGTACTTAACAAACGCCATATAAGCTTGTTTTTTAAATTTTTTTTTATTCATCTTGTTATTTTCAATAACCCTGCATATTATGTCGCTGGTTCGTGGGTACTTGTACAGACAAATCACACAAACCCAAACAAGATAGGTCTATCTATTTTAGTTTAGGAGTTCCCATGACCACCTTCCATCATCAGATCCTGGAAATCATCCATCACCAAAGTGTTTACCAAGACAAAACAGATGAGCCCAAACTAGATGGGTTTATCTAGTTTAGTTTAGGAGTTCCATGACCACCTTCCAGCTCCATCATCAGACTCTAGAAATCATCCAGCATCCAAGTCTTGCCGTGCCATGACCAAATAAATGAGCCAAAATTCGATGGCTTTATCTTGTTGAGTTTAGGAGTTGCTATGGCCACCTTCCGACTCCATCATCAGACCAGCTCTATGATATTATGGCATTGTCACCGAAGATACTTAATATAAGAAGATAATTGTACCTAATTTGAAGATTTCGCCCAAACTAACATACATACATACATACTAACTAATCATAATGGCCGTTGGGGCGGGAAGGTTCTCGAGAGGCGACTACGTACCGGAAACTGCAGCGGACCCTCCACAAGGTGGACTGATAGTAACAAGTAAATAAATTAAATCTATCAAGTATCACGATCACTCGTACAATAATAATTGACTATAGAACGCGTAGTTTAGACAACAGGATCCAACCCACAAGACATCACCATTGAAATGTATGACTTTTGTTTTAGGTAGAAGGTTAAATTTTAAATGTTACGTATTCTGTGGGTTTGAGCCTTTTCGCTACACTACGTCTTATCTGGCAGCTATGCAATTCATAACTTGTCTCGATTAGCCTCACGAATGTATCCCCAGTATAGTTTGACCCCGAGGTTGGTAACAACTATGCCTAGTCGGAGATCAAAATAATATTATTTTATCTGAAGAGTGGCCGGTTAGCTTCGTGAATAGCCACAAATAAACACACTACACGTCTGTCTCGGAGGGCTATTCAGCCGGTACTGAGATATATTCCCGCGCGACGGTAAATTTATACTAGTTTTGAATAATCTCCACTTATAATAAATCTCTAAATTAAAAAAAGAATCAGCCAGTTTGAAACTAAGCTTTGCGCGGTTCGAATGTTCTCAGCATCCCATGAACGGAAAAATATGAAACATTTTATATAGGTACATTATTATTCTAGCTGCAACTTAGGATAGTTTTTATCCGACTGCGACAATTAATTAATTTTCCGAAATATACGACTTCATTTAATTTTTCATTTATTTTTATTGAAATCAAACGCTGCTCCAACTGTCAGCTATAAGAACCGTCAAATTTTCGTCAAAATGGCGGAATTGCTTTCACTTATTAATAATTTAAATCCCGTCTACGATAGACCTTTACGAGACAAATGCTAAAATATAAACCATAAAAAAATATTCGATTCTGATATGAGAACTTATATGCGCAAATGTCGTTTTATGTCGTAATTTCAATAAATGAAATCAACAAATTTGAACAATATAATTAACAATTTGTTTTTTTTGAATGACAATGGCACGCGCTCGGCGCATTCAGCCAAAGTACCTGCGGCGCTACCACGAAAACCGATACTTAATGTTCATATATTTGCATCCCTGTCACTCGAGTGTGGTTAGTGCGATAGAGATAGAGATACCCGAATATTTTCGAATTCCGAAACTCGTGGTTATAGCTCAGGAATCGAAAATATGGTAAATAATCATAATGTATTTTCTCGAAAAAGAATTTAAAAGCGAGAAAAAAATGAACAACATGAACAAGAATCAATCCTTTGTAAGCTGACAACAAAGAAACAAAAAAGCATTCAAAGGGTGATTAAAAAAAAAACATCACAATGGCTAACAGTAATACCGACCAAAGCTGATGATACCGACCTAACAGCAACGCAGTTTCGTGATGGCCTTGCGATCAGATACGGTCATGAACCCTCTGGCCTGCCACCAACTTGCGATGGTTGCGGAGAAAATTGTTTCAACCTCAACCATGCACTTAATTGCAAGAAAGGAGGGCTCATAAAAAGAGGCCACGACCAACACAGAGACGACATCAAAAACTGGGCGGAACTAGCATGGGGTTCGGCTACTACTGAGCCAATAATGCGAGCCGCAACCCTAGATCAACCAGGGTTAATAAGCGACTTACTAATCGAAAGTGTATGGGAGCCAGCGAGGAAGGCGTTTTTTGACATTCGCATCGTAAATGCCGACGCCGCTTCGTATGGCTTACTCACATGGCCCACAATCGCACAAAACCACGCTCGCGAAAAACATCGCAAATATGACCTGGCTGCAGAAGATCTTAGAGCCTCATTTACTCCCCTTGTGGTCTCCTGTGATGGCATCGTCGGAATGGAATATGAATCCTTTATAAAGAAAACATCTCTAAAGCTATGTGAAAAATGGTCCAAACCATACTCACAAATAATAAGCTGGATCAAAGTCAAAATACAAATATCTATCATCAGAGCAGTCTCTATGAGAATTAGAGGAACGAGAAGAAGAATAGGAAGATTTGGATGCGAAGACGGCTGCGGAATACCCACCATAGAACACTAGATTCCTCTTCTTTTTTTATGATATTGAATGAGCTAATATTGTATTATTTAACGCAATAAACAATAACGATAACATTTAAAATAAATATAGTCAAATGGAGAAAAAAACAAAGCAAGAGGTTATATATATAATGATTAAGTTATAAGAGTCCAAAGTTTTAAGAGGGGGTATGTTCTGTCCCTTTTCCGCAAAACGCACCTTCATATGAAACGATTGTTTTTTACTATGACGCTCGAGTATATTGACGTCACAGTCCCTCATCGTTTTCTCACTCTAACAAGCGACATTAAAACGGATGTAGCTTCATAATTATTTGAGATATTTGAATGGGAGTTTCATTATCTTCTATCTATTTATACATAATAAATGCCTATGTCCTGACTGACTTATTCACTCACTCACTCACTCATCAACGCACAGCCGAAACTACTAATCTTAGAGAGTTGATTTTTGCACAGTATGTTGCTTTTATAACGTGGGCTAGGGATAAAAAGGGATTTTTGAAAATTCTACCCTTAAGGGGGTAAAATGGGGGTGCAAAGTTTGTATGGGAGAACCTTTTTTTTTTGAGCTATAGACTTAAACTTTGTAGAAAAATTAGTTATTAGAATACAAATGAAACACTTTCAGCGTTTTGGAAAATTCCACCCCTACGGGGGTAAAATAGGGGTGCAAGGTTTGTATGGGGGAAACATTTTTTTTTTAAATAGAGACTTAAAACTTTGTAGAAAGATCAGTCATTAGAATACAAATAAAGAACTTTCAGGGTTTTAGAAAATTTTACCCCTAAAGGGGTAAAATAGAGTGCAAAGTTTGTATGGGAAAAACTACTTTCTTTTAAATAGAGACTTAAAACTTTGTAGAGAAATTATTCATTAGAATACAAATAAAGTACCTAGATTCAGTGTTTTAAAAAAATCTACCCCTAAGGGGGTAAAATAGGGGTGCAAATTTTGTATGGGGGAAACAATATTTTTTTTAAATAGAGACTTAAAACTTTGTAGAAAGATTAATCATCAGAATACAAATTAAGTACTTTCAGCGTTTTAGAAAATTCTACCCCTAAAAATAGGGGGCTAAAATAGGGGTGCAAAGTTTGTATGTGGGAAACTATTTTTTTTAGCTAGAGTCCTAAAACTTTGTAGAAAGATTATTTAAATACAAAGAAAGTACTTTCAGCGTTTTGGAAAATTTCACCCCTAAGGGGGTAAAATAGGGTGCAAAGTTTGTATGGGAAAAACATATTTTTTTTTAATACAGACTTAAAATTTTGACGAAAAATTACTTATTAGAACATGAAAAATACTACATTCGGCGTTTTACAAAAATCATTCCCTAAGGGGGTTAAAAAAGGGTGCAAGGTTTGTATGGGGAACACTTTTTTCTGAGCTAGACACTTAAAACTTTGTAGAAAGATTACTTATAAAAATACAAAAAAAAGACTTTCAGCGTTTTGAAAAAATCTATCCCTAAGGGGGATAAAAAGGGGTGCAAAGTTTTTATCAGGGAAAGTTTATGTTTTTGAGTTAGAGACTTGAAACTTTGTAGAAAGATTACTTATTAAAATACAAAAAAAGAACACAAATCGTTTTAGAAAATTCCACCCCTAATAGGGTTAAAAAGGAGAGCAAGCTTTGCATGGGCAACACTATTTTTTTGAGTTAGACTTAAAACTTTGCAAAAAGATTACTTATTAGAATACTAAAAAAGAACTTTCAGCGTTTTAGAAAACTCCATCCCTAAGGGGATCCTTAAGATCCTTAAGAAGGGTAGCCAGTGTTGTGTGGGAAAAACTTTTTTTTTTACTAGACTTAAAACTATTCAAAATGTTACTTATTAAAATTAATAATAAAGTACTTTCAGAGTTTTAGAAAATTCCACCCCTAAGGGGGTAAAGAAAGCTTTGTATGGGCAACACTTTTTTTGAGCTAGAGACTTAAAAGTTTACGAAAAAAGTTCTTTCAGCGATTAGAAAAATTCAACCTCTAAGGGGGTTTAAAAGGGGGTTCAAATTTTAAATGGCGAGCAATAAAATTTTAAAGTGTGAGTAAGAGATTTTTAACTTCGGTCTTATTCTGTACCTACGTTAAAAGACTACAAAACTGATTTCAGAGTTTTTCCAAATTCATCCCCTAAGAGTGTTAAAATTGGTTCAAAGTTTGAGTATTTCAAGGCATTTTTAAAGTATGAGATTTTTAACTTTGGTTTTAGACTGTTTGTTCACAAACTAGAAAATGAACATCAACTTTTTTTTTAATTATCCCCTAAAAGAGGGTTCAAATTTTGTATTGAGAGAAATCATTTTCTTAGACGATAAAAAGTTCTACGCGGACGAAGTCGCGGGCAACAGCTAGTTATTTATAAATATAAATTTGACAAAAGTTATATTTTTTGGACTGGATCTTGTTGGTACAAGCATGAACTTTAATGTTGTGTAAGATTCAATACACAAATAATTCAACAATAATGAGAAAATCCTTGAGTTTTCAGTAAGATTTTGTTGACAAATATGGTGTAATTGATAACAGTTTACATATATATACGTGCAGAATAAGGAAAATTCGAGGCGGCTAGGCGCAATGGCAACATATTACGCTAGTGAAAATAGAATAAAACAAGTAGGTTCTCATATAACATCATGGAGTATTAGGGGCTCAAACTTATGACTCTGCGCTCTCTTCAGAAAACTACTGTCGGTAATCGGGTATTTTCGGTTAAAGTATTCAGTAATTCGTAAATTGGAGGCGGCTAGGACCAATATTAGGAGTTTACCTATGCAAATAAGTAATCAGGATCTAGAAAAAGCTCTCTGTTTCTTAGAATTACAACGTCAAAAATCTGTCATTCTCGCTTATTCCTGACCAAAAAACGAGCGCCCTCTTAATACAAGTTTAGCTATGATGTCAATCCGTTGAAGGTACTTGGAAGCAGTTTCAACCAAACACCGTGGTTAGATCCATTACCATTATGATTCACAGCAGGTGGCGCCAGAAAAACCACTATAAAATTAGAACGTATTAATGATCACCCTAAAAGGATTATGTGTCATACTTCTACATTTCCGGAAATAGAACAATGAAGTATTAAAAACATGAATACAATGTTGGCGCAACGACTTACAATTCCCAGTTATTTTAAATTGAATTAGATCTCTTGTTTTGGTACCTATTAATTATTTGGGTTACGAGTTTGACCAAAATAATTAAACTAAAACTCAAAATTCAAGGCCTTATACTATGCGAGAAGTACTTCGACATACAGTCCCTGTTTCGTTAACTCATTTGTGAGGTGTACAAATCATTGGCACCACGCAAATCAATGAATCTATATTGCGTGCCAAAAAGGGGTTGCAAGTAGCCAGACTCATAAAACTGCCATTACTGTCTCTAATGATAAGTGTGCATTAGCGAAGGTAAGTTTATAGTACTTAAGAGATGTGGCCGAGCCATGTGGACTATGTTGTATTAAGCCAGTGACTCGCTAAGGGACAACTTGTTGCGACCGGTATTACTCAACAGCGATGAGTTTGGGGTTGAAATAGCTGTCAGTTCATTAAACTTTGACGTATTTATATGGCCCTCGACCTTACCCGTTGTCAAAAGGTCGAGGGCACCAGACCACGAGGCAGGTTGCCGATGAAATGGACAGCCCAGATTTAGGGCGGGTTGCACCAACATACGATTACAGACCGATCAATGTTAAATATGGTGCCGGCAGGTGTCATTTAATAGAAACTTGTGCTACTTTCCAGATCATTCACAAAGCTTACGATTACTGATCGTTTGGTGCAACCCACCCCAAAGCTGCAGTAGATGCATCACTACACGCATTAAAAAAAAAACGCAAGCGTAAGGAAGGCGACTGTCAGAGAGGAATGGCGGCGTGTTGTGAAGCTTGCTACCAACACCTGAAATGATGACCACTACCACTATGTCAAGAATTTTAGCCCAAGCTAAAGTAGAGAACTTAGCTCCCTTTGTCGCTCGTTCAATAAAGACGTCAAGCAATGGGACGGGTTATGTTGTCATTTTTAACCTCTTCCTTTATGTACCATGTCTCTAGCATGTTAGACGTCCACGATCTGACATCTTTCCTAAGCTCTTATGTTTGGCTAACGGGTTAGAATACAACAAGAAATTAATGTTAAGATTGACCCATCTTTTACTTTGAAGATAGATATTTCACGACCGTCTTTAAGCGACAATAACTTACACCATTTTACGACAAAATTTTATGTCCTATCAGCCTCTACCGATCGAAGATAAAATGGCATTAACGTCTTTATTATATGCATGTAACTCATACTTAATAATACATACTATCATGATGATTGCAAACTTGCGATGATGATACTAACTAAGACGACTCAGCTCAATCACCAATTTAACGCTCTTGTTACCAATCAAGGGATTACTTAAAACCATGTTTTTGCGCTATAGTATTAGTAGTAATACGATACGAGATTTAATTGTTTGCAGCAGAAACTATTTTACAACATCACGATTGCCTGAAATACGACGATGCGATAGGTACTGACATCATGAGGGATTCGTGTAATTGTCTATTAGTTATGGCTATAAAGCGATAAAATCAAATTATACCTACACTAATGTTCTCCGGTTTATGGATAACGAGTTAACGAGCTGTTAAGTTTTATAGAATATAAAATGTGTTTTTATTGATTAGGTGGGTTTGTAGGGTAACCATTCTAACCAAGTAGGCAATGGGCGGTTTAAGGCCACGTCTGTCACGCTTAGATGTGGCCCCCTCTTTGTCATAGTTTTAAGAACATATTTGATTATTTTTCTTTTTTTTTATACTACAACGGCGGCAAACTAGCGGACGGTCTGCATGGTAAGCAAACATCGCAGTGTATTGACGCGTGTGAAGTTCCAAAAGAATCATAAGCGCGTTGCCGACTTTTTATTGGTTTGCGGATTTTGCACGCGTAAATTTTATAAATCAATAGCTCGGCCACACCAAAACAACAATAAAATAGGCATTATTCGTATATAATTATGATAATTTTATACGGTCACCTACTAATAGGCAACCCTTTGGCCAGTATTCTGCCGGTGAGGTCCTAAGCAAAAAGGACGCATCTGACTATGGGTCTCATGGTCAGATGCGGCCTTTTTGCTTAGGACGCGGACGGCAGTATTTCATCCGCGATTTTTGACAGAAGTGGACTTCTGGTTTTGAAACGCAGAGTCGCAGTAGTCTCAAAGATCGTGGATGAAATACCGGCCCTCAGATATGGATCCTCAAATCCCTCAAAGGCCTACGAAAAAGAATACAACATTCGATATTGGGGCAGATTTGTAATTGTTTTATTTCGTTCCGGTTCAAAACAAACCATACACTTTTCTTTTGCTTGTTAACTGCAAACTCTTGAAATAAAAAGTTTCTGCCAAAAATAAAATTTTTGGTACATGCTTTTATGGCTGACTGTACTTTTCTGCATACCATCATCAACTACTCATTGAGACGATTTTAATCATCACCATCATCATATCAGCCGAAAGACGTCCACTGCTGGACATAGGTCTCCCCCAAAGAGTGCCACAATGGCCGGTCCTGCGCCACTCGCATCCAGCGGACTCCCGATTTTAACGAGCCCAAACTCGATGGGGTTAAATTGTGTCGTTTTATTGCGGAGTTCCTATGGCCATCTTCCAGCTCCAGCATCAGATCAGCTCGATGTCATCATAATATTGCATTGTCATGCGATAAAGATATGCATGCAAAATTTCAGCTCAATCGAAAACCGGGAAGTGGGTCTTTAACTTGCAATATTTAATTACAAACAGACAGACAGACAGACATCAGGACATGTGAAAATAAATAAAAACTTGTAATGTAAAATATAGATATCAATATTAGGTATCGGAAAATTTGATAAATTACTCTCAAAATGTTAATTAATAAAATTACTCTCAAAATGTTAAATAATGTCTAGATTAGTTTTCTCCTCCCACATCCGTTACCCCAGTTGCATTCTTGGGTTTGCTTAGTACCGAATCCATTCATTCATCCAAATCCAAATATTGGCGTAGGCACCAGATTTTTCGGAAGCGACTGCCATCTGACCTTCCAACTCAAAGGGGGGGAATTAGGCCTGTTTGGGAATCTGCATGAATTTGGATGAGTTCCCGTAACGTAAATTGTCGTTAGTGCGAAAACATCTGAGTGCGGCAATCTGACAATACCCAGAAATACATTTAGTATTAGATGAAACGGTGTCAGTTATATATGTATCTCAGACGACTTCTTCATTATTTCATTGTATTCTTGCAAAAAGATTCCTGAAACGGTTGGTAGTCCAATCAAAGAAGGAGTTAACCGCACAAATTCCTGCGTCATTTTAATATGGAGGCCTAATAGAGGTGAAAACTGAAGAGTCCCCGGCAAGCTCGGCCGAATTTCCATTTCCCATACAAACGGAATTTCGTTCTCATTTTAAAACTACGTGTTGGATTATAACGAAACTTTGCATCTAGGTCTGTAATTTTTTTATATGGCTCCAGTGTATAAAACAAACTAAATACAGCAAAAACAAGTTTTGTATAAAAAACATAGTTAAATTCGCTGTATTTTTTTTACTATGGTATCTGAAGCTACATAAACATATTAAAGACCTGGATATACCTTAACTTATTCCAAGTAAAAAGTTTTAGAGCAAACTTGCTAGTCGTTAAAAATGAGAGCGTAACTACCGAGTCTATCTATGGAGAACCGAGCTTGCCGGGGACTCTTAAGGAGTTAGATGTAACTATGTTTCTATTAGTTTTATTTCTGTTAATTTCTATCTCTGTATGTTGCCAAATAAATAAATAAATAAATTAGCTTTGTTTTGCGACAAGGTCAATTTAGGTAAATTACGAGATATTGTGACAACGGGTCAAATTTTAAATAACAAGCATTGGACTTTGGGCCATGATATTCTGGCTATTTCACTTTGTCTAAATTGACTAAGGTTTTATAATGGCCTTTCAGAACTTATAATGTCAGATCAAATATTAGCGACATTTCATACCGACACGATCTCTAACGAATCTGTACAAAACCGGGACCTACAATGGCTATTTAATTACAAGATTCCTATTAAGATATATCAGCACCTTGATGTCCTAACCAAATACGTCTTGTCAGTATTAAATATCTGAGCTCCGAAACCAAATCAAAAATTTACCTTTTTGATTTGAGTACAATGACATACGATATAACAAGAACTTGTCCCAATTTATCAATGGCCTAATCACATTCCTGACTGTTAATTTTTATGGCCCAAAAGCTGTCATTAGCACCATTTCTATTCGCGAGAACAATTAACAGCGACCAAATTATTAAAATTAATACCTCAATCATTTTTACGACTCGTTCATTGAGGTTATGGTTTGTGCTAAGCTGTTATTCATAGAACTTCATTTCATACTGCCTCAGGAAAACCAGTGTAAGCCAGACCTCCAATTACGCGTTGTTATTAAGAATCCCGGCTTAGAAATATTCTACGGGTTACCGGTGAGGCGAGGTGAAGCCAGCTGTGAACGCACAGCTTGTATAGAGAAGATTGAGGTTCTTAATGAGACCACTTTGTGCAATAAACTTTGAATGGTACCTATTATGTGATTTATATGTTGTTGTTAAACATTTCCTTTTCTGATTTAAATTAATGATGTTATTCATTAACTGGACGTAATTAAAATAGTTTCATAGATTGTCTTCATTGGTCAAATGACGGTTATATTTTTGTATTGATTTTATGTGTATAGGACTCGCCATTAAGCCATTTTCAATTCAAAGTAAATTATTACTTCCGTAATCAACTGCTTGCAAAGTGTGTTTAACTTCTTTCGAACACTTCATTAACAATTAATATGTTTTAGTTTATGAGAGGCAATAATAAATTTATTCAACAACAATACATTAATAACTATATCCAATGTAATATACATACACTTTGGTCACTTACACAGTTAGACAATAAATATAAAGGTACAATGAGTGTTAATAATAAATTATTAACTTAGTCAAAGAGCCCGCCCCGAGCCACCCCCGGTGGAAAGGTGCCCATCACGCTCGCCGCGTTGCCGCGCTGAATCGCGATGGACAGACGTTGCACCAGAAATGACCCGGAACGGGGGTCAAGACCCCTATATGAGAGTCAAAAAACCGGTAGGCCTAAAGGGAAACCTTAAATGGATATAAATAAATAACAATAATAAATAATAAATATTATGGTACAATCTTACGTAATTAAGCTCAAAATGCTTAATATACTAAGGCCTATACCAAAATAGTATTTTTCACAATCATGTTATAATAGAGAGCTTTTTAATCGAGTACCGTGTTTAGGCTACGAAGCTTGCTGAGTGGCCTAAGTAAGGTACAAGATTAAAAAGCTTGATTATAACACTATTGTGAACAATACTTTTTGTACGAGTTCATTATAGTATTTTTCACAATCGTGTTATAATAGAGAGCTTTTTAGTCGAATACCGTGTTTAGGCCACGAAGCTTGCTGAGTGGCCTAAGTAAGGTACGAGATTAAAAAGCTTGATTATAACACTATTGTGAACAATACTTTTTGTACGAGTTCATTAAAATTAATTTTCTACGAGTCAACTGAACTAATTAAACAAACTCGATACTGTTGAAACGAAGTGCAGCTCATCGCTCGTACGCTTGTTGATATCTTAAAAGACATCAACGAGCGTACGACATCAAAGCGATTCTATTGGTCCAATTCATTACAGTTCAGTAAAGCAGCCACGTGATTGGTCGAATTTATTTTAGTTGTCTGGAGCGTATCGAAAAGTAGTTATTTCGATTGTTTCGACAGTAACATGGACTACAACTATGAAAAGAGTGACGTTGCAGTATTCTCTATGAAATCTTAATACACATATTTTAATCGTCGAGTACAAAAAAAATATTTTTCTACGAGTCAACTGAACTAATTAAACAAACTCGATACTGTTGAAACGAAGTGCAGCCTATCGCTCGTACGCTCGTTGATATCTTAAAAAGACATGAACGAGCGTACGACATCAACGAGTAAACTCAATATTATAATCAAAGCGATTCTATTGGTCCAATTCATTACAGTTCGGTAAAGCAGCCACGTGATTGGTCGAATTTATTTTAGTTCTATTTTCAAATTGATCGGTTGTCTGGAGCGTATCGAAACAGTTATTTCGATTGTTTCGACAGTAACATGGACTACACCTATGAAAAGAGTGACGTTGCAGTATTCTCTATGAAATCTTAATACACAGATGATTTTAATCGACGAGTACAAAAAGTATTTTTCACTTCTCATGCTCTAAAAGTTCGTCTTTATGTCGTGCGTAGGCGACATAAAGTCGCTTTTTATGCTCTAGAGCATAAAGTAAAATCTTCGTCGAAGACCAAGGCAATCGCTGCAACAGCCACACGAACATCTTTAACTTCATACAACAACCTCTTTATTTTATTTCGTTTCGTTCGTATTCTAAGACCAAGGCAAAGATACCAACAGCCAAAGTACACAATAAAACTTCATGAAATAAACTTATAATTTGTATTTCGTCTCATTTACTATATTTACGTGTTGCTGTTTCATTTCCTCGCAATCGAAGTGAAAAGTAGAGTGTACAACTCGTCCATAAAACCCATTTTACTCGAGACGTTTATCCATCCGAGCGAGCTTGCGAGCGAGGATAGATATAAAGTCGAGTGTGTTTTATGCACTTGTTGTACAATCTACTATTTACATATACACATATAAATAAAAGAAAACTGTGATTGAACTATACATAATTGCTTGGTAATATGTTACGAAGGCAAGCTTTAGCTGACGTTTGATGTAAAAAAAGGGTTTTATTCATATCTGTGTACAATAGACCCGTTTGCAAGCAGAAACAGCATATTTTTTTGCGAAGATTTCGCTTTGTCTGAAACAGGTGTACTGTATTACAAAAAAAAACAATGAAAATGTATCACAACAAGAATTGGGACGTACCTATTACATTAGCAATTCTATAAGCCTAAAATCTAGATAGTGATCGAAAAAATATTCTTATCTCAAAATCAGTTGAAGTTGAAAGTAGGTAATCCATGTTTTCATACAAACTAGAAGTCTCAGAAAAACTGAGGGCATCGATGTACGCAAATCCTCGTAACTGCATTAATCTTGAACAGGATGGTGAATTTTAGATACCAACATGATGAAGATTACTGATCCTTATTTCACCACCATCAATGGTCATTTGAAATAAAAAATATAGCCCTGGGTGCAGTTTAAGCTCAACTCAGTGCTTCGCAAAATTTAAAGTGAGCCTTGTAGGGAAACAATCGCTCCTTCTTTAAATTTTAAAGAAAATTGGTAATTGATGTTGATTACTTAATCTTTATAGTGTTACAAATTATTTTGTTGTATATACACCTAAAATCTAATGAAAATAAATGAAATATCACCAAAAATATTTGTAAAAATACTTTACGGCACAGGCCTTACTCACTTAAGGGGCTACCCGAGGTTTACATCGATTTTTGACTAGTTTTGAATCGTTACAAATACTTTTGCACTACAGATATAATTATAAGGAAAACAGCTGTCGCTTCTTTAATCTTTAATCTCCATTTTTGTGTACCATATCTTAAAGGAAATGAATAGTTATTTTTGTATGCATTTTTTAAACATTGTCTAAAAAAACACCTTTTTTGTTATAAGATTGCTCTGAAAGATCTAACATATACGAAATCTACATATTTAAGTTCGTCTCTGATGTCTCTATAAACGTGTGTAGGGTTTTGATTTGAAGCTAATTAAAATAAAAGTTATGGCCAGAAAACCTGTTTTTTGGTCTAAAATTGTTCAACTTTGATGCCAAATATCTCGAAAACAGTGATGTTTGAAGTAAATACGGGATACTATATTGCTTAAAACTGTTGTTGTTAACATGAACAGCTTCAAAAAACATTAGATAACTAAGGGATTCAGATCGAAGGTCATTGGCGTATGGGATCCCCTTAATATACTATACTATACTAGACGACGATATATTTAATAGATATAAACACTTAAATAGATAGAAAACATCCAAGACATACAAACAAATATTCATGCTCATCACACAAATATTAGCCCTTACCGGGATTCGAACCCTTCAGCTTCGTAGGCAGCGCCACTATCCACTAGGCTAACCGGCTATCTAATTAAGTTTACAAACGGTACCCGATTTTCCTCTAGACCATATTTCTCACTCGTTAGCGATGCGTCAATCTCATTCGCACTAACCATCAATATGAGTGCACAATCAATCCTCTAAATTAAATTCCTATATGTTAATCGTTTAGAAAGATTATAATTACAACCGATGACTCAGATATTTGTACGGTGTGAGCGGGAGCAATGCCTCGTCTGCTGACAGCGAAACTACACGATTATCTTCTTGAAGTAAGTACGGTATTTACAAGGGGATTGCGTCAGTATTTCACAATTATGATTGTTCATCAGATATGCATTCTGCGATTCACTTGTCGGTAACGCATTCGGGAAAGTACTTTCATCAACATGCTTGAAAATTCGTCTTTGTGCTGGATGTAAGCTGCACAAAATGCTACTTTTATGCTCTAGTGCCCAAAGCATTTTTTTAAGAATACCTAATCAAGCACACGCACAATAAAGCATCGTAGAATAAACTCGTTACTCTATTTAAAATTTTCAGATTTCTTAAATGTTAGTTTATTAGTAGGAATAAAACGTAGTAACTGTTACAATCCGGATTGATGAAGAAATGTCCCATATGGTCGTACGAACGTAGAAACCAGTGTAAACGTTAACGTTAAAACGATTACATCGTCAGTAAGCGTTATTTTCAGATTTTTCCATACCGTCAACTCTAGGGAAATGAATTATAAATAATTAGAATGGCGCCGATTATCCCAAGTACTTATGGAAAATATAACCACCAGTCCAGTAAAATAAATCACCAATAATAATTAATAGGTTAGGTAAAACAATATTGTGTATCCATGTAATGTAAAATTATTTACCATTTCTTTGCTCTAATCTGGGTGCAAGTTGTCTATACTGCATATTATATCTCAATACTAGTTTAAGTAGACGCATAGGATCCAGCATTCCTTTGAGAAATTATACGCGCACGTCGACCGCCCAGATTTTGCGCTCTCCGTGAAATGCGCTGACAACTTAATCCTCGCCTTGCACGTGAGGGCTTCAATTATTTAAACACTTAAAGATTTCTTAGAGTCATTTTTAGTGATGCATTTTTTATTTTGTAGCATATAATGTGGCTTCTAAACTCGACCACCAACGAGGCTAACAAACGGCAATGATGATTGATGGTAATAGAAATGGTGACGAAGTGTCTACTGGAACCGGCCACTTTTAAGCGATTTAGTCGCTAGTGAGCAGTGACGTTATTTTGGCAATTGTAATTATTTGTCTTAGTTTCATGATAACTAAATGTCCTAGTTTTAGGATCTCTTGTATCTTATTTATCTTATCCGTTGCAGCAGATTCCACTACGAAAATTTTATTTTCTGTTAGCTTTCTATATTAGTCTGTGACTAGGGATTTTATAATAGGTATTAATTAAATAGAGGCTAATGAAATAGATTTTATCTAGCAAAAGTGGTACAATAATACCCATGTAATTCTGATATGTGCATAAGCTCAGAAGCACTCAGTGTCATAAAAAAAACTGCAAGTAAGTAGCTAAATTTAACCCGCTTTTGTAAGAGTTTACTTTTTTATGCAATTTGCTCACAATTGGCTCCTAGATTCGTAGGTTCTAGTTAGGTCAATTGGCGTGAAAACATAGTGAAACTCAGCTTGGAAAGGACATAGCGGGATTTCGGTCACAAAACCTTCCATTCGCCAACACAAATTAAATTACTGTATGCGGGGAGTTTAAAAAAACCGGCCAAGTGCGAGTTGGACTCGCGCACGAAGGGTTCCGTACCATTATCTATAAAAACGGCAAAAAAATCACATTTGTTGTATGGGAGCCCCCCTTAAAAAAATATTTTATTCTGTTTTTAGTATTTGATGTTATAGCGGCAACAGAAATACATAATCTGTGAAAATGTCAACTCTCTAGCTATCACGGTTCTTGAGATACAACCTGGTGGTGACAGACAGTCAGACGGACGGACGGACGGACAGCGAAGTCTTAGTAATAGGGTCCCGTTTTACTCTTTGAGTAAGGAACCCTAAAAAATGGCAGATTAAGGTTATCTAAAGTGATGTTTAAGTCACGTCTAACCTGTCGATTTTATTACTAAACGTATGCGATTGACATTGACTGCCAGTTTTGTTACTATCCGTAACTGTCGGTTTAAGGGGACAAAAATAATGAATGTTCCTTTCCAGATCGTGGGTCGAGAAGCAGTCCTAGCTGCATCATCATCTCGGGAGGTGCGGTGCGGCCGCCGACTGGTGTCTGGTCTGTTTTCCCGACCGAGACTCCCCCTCGGTTATTCCTACGTCACCACGGTTCCGCGCGGAGCCTGTCGGCTGAACATCTCCGAGATCGTCTCTAGTGAAAACTATATAGGTATATAATGAATTGGCTGTTTTGTTCCGTTCACCATCATCCTTATCGTCCTCCTAGCCTTTTCCCATGTAAACCAAAAATCCTAATCCTGAGAATCCTGGAGTCTGCACGATTTTAGCAGTGATATAACCCTGTAATGACGTTGCTGTCATACGTTGGGCAAGTAGAACATCATGATGATGCTTCGGGACACCAAAGCATCTTTGCGGAGTACCTAAGTAACTAATGATAACGAATCTTTTTCACTCTTGGTTTAGAATTTTAGATAATAGTTTTTCTTACTCATTTTTCATTTACAATATTTTACCGGTCCATACTTAGGTCTACTATTTATTTAATACTAGCTGTTGCCCGCGACTTCGTCCGCGTATAGCATGGTATCGTCTAAATGTTTGTTGAAGGAATTAATTAAAAAAAAAACATTGAAATTAATTTTGTACCTAGTCTTTTAGAAAACAATCTAAAACCGAAGTTACAAATGTCTTACTTTAAAAATGTCTTGCTCTCTATACAAAGTTCGAACCCCCTTTTAACCTTCTTAGGCGATGAATTAAAAGAACGCTGAAATAAGTTTTGTAGTATTTTAGCAAACAGTCTAAAACCGAAGTTACAAATCCCTTACTTTAAAAATATCTTGCTCTCCATACAAACTTTGAACACCCTTATAATCCCCTTTAGAGGATGTATTTCAAAAAATGCTAAAATAAGTTTTGTGATTTATTAGTAGTATAGTAGTTTGATGATTTAGAGATTTAATATACCTTTTCACGCTTAAACCGCTGAATCGATTCAGATCAAAATTTTGTATGGAGGTATTTTCAACCCCGTGGAAAGACATATAATAGTTATTTCCTCTATGAGGTTAAAATAGGGGTGGCAGTTTGTTTAGTTAGTTAGTTATACCGGGCGTTTTTCCGCAAGTCAACATCCATTGTGCCTATTTTGCGTGAAACGGCGGTGTGGCGCTACTCTAACCACCCCAGCTCGTCTAGAAAGTTGGTGAGTGCCTTGGTGTTGCTGACTGCGTTCCGTAGTGTGTTTGGAGAACCTAGGTGCTTTATTCTGTACCTATATACTTCTACCTGCTTGCAGTCCAGTAGAATATGCTTAGTCGTTTCTTGTGGGGCTGTCTGTGATACCTAAGCAGAAGTTTGTATGGAGGTACGACAAAAAAGAGTTCGACGCGAACGAAGACGCGGGCAACGTTAGTAGGCTTATTATAAGTTCGAAAAAAGTATCCAATTGACACTATCATATTTACGATCACCTCATTTTTTATTGAATAATAAAGAACATTTAAAAACAAATAAACATGACTTGTTTACGACCGTTTCACAAACAATAAAATCTAAGCTATAAAACTGCGAATGAAAAAGGACATCGATTTTTTATTCGCGATCAATGTTTTATTACAAACTAAATAGGTCACAAGCTCTTAATCGACATATATGAAGTGTTTGTCGGTGCAAAGATCGATGTCGAATCGATTAGTGGGAATTGCAGTCTGCTCAATAGACGCGCCTACGCGAATAGTGCGATAAATGGAAGTCGCCTTCACAATTGGTAGCTAATTATTTGCATGACGTGGTCTGCTGCTTGTTTAACCATTTTTGCGATGTACATCCCATTTTAATGTACAATGTTTAGAGTCTAACAGGTGCTTAATTAAAAAAAAAATACACGGCAGTTATCTTCTGTAAAATATATTTATAATTACCTAGGTATCGAGCAAGTGCCTACCCAATGTTCAAAACAGCTCAATAATACTAATTCACGACTTTAATTTAAAATGCAAATCTAACTCTGTATTACCACTTGTACTATTATCTATTCTGTGGTGTGGTGTATTATTTACATATTATATTTTTTAATATAGAAAGTAAATCAAATAAACTGTGTTTTTGTCACCAGCCCTGAAAGTAACGAACGGCTCTTACATAATGAACGGTGAGTTCGCCGTTAGCGCGCCCGGCGTCTACGAGGCTGCGGGCGCGAGGATCAAATACTCGCGCGCGGCAGGCCTCGACGCAGTCTTCGCGCACGGACCCATCCACCATCCCATCGATATTATGGTGAGTAATGCTGCTATCATTTTATTTCTCATCAGCCCTGAAGGTAACTAACGGTTTGTACATAATGAACGGCCGAGTTCGCCGTTAGCGCGCCCGGCGTCTACGAGGCTGCGGGCGCGAGGATCAAGTACTCGCGCGCGGCAGGCCTCGATGCAGTCTTTGCGCACGGACCCGTCCACCATCCCATCGAGATTATGGTGACTAATGCTGCTATCATTTTATTTCTTCATCAACCCAGAAGGTAGCGAACGGCTCGTACATAATGAACGGTGGATTCGCCGTGACCCATCAACCATCCCATCGATATTATGGTGACGATTGCTGCAGACATTATATTTCTCACCAGCTTTGAAAGTGACGAGCCGTACATAATGAACGGTGAGTTCGCTGTGAGCGCCGCGAGCCGCGACCCATCCACCATCCCATCGATATTACGGTGACTAATGCTGCTATCATTTTATTCCTGAGGGCAGCGAACGGTTCGTACATAATGAACGGCGGAGTCACCGTGACCGCCGTGACCCATCCACCGGGTCACTAATGTTTCCCAACCTAACGTTTGACAACCTGATTTATTTCGCATCTTTTCATTTCCCAACCTCTTAATATTTCTGAAACTGTTACATATTTCAGGATTTTTGTAAACTAACCTAACCTAACCTATAGGGTTCTACACGATGGCCCTGAAATAAATCCTGAAATATTTACAGTTTCAGAGATTGGGAAATGAAAAGTTGCAAAATTAATCAGTTTGCCAAACGTTAGTTGTGAAAAGAAGGTGTTCCCCATCCACCATCCCATCGATGATTGCTGCAGACATTATATTTCTCACCAGCCCTGAAAGTAACGAGCCGTACATAATGAACGGTGAGTTCGCCGTGAGCGCCGCAAGCCGCGATCCATCCACTATCCCTGCAACTATTTTATTTCCAGCCCTAAAAGTTAGAACGACGTGGCCGAATCTGACCTGCACGAGCTTAAAACCATGAACTGGCGAGAAATGGTACGAGATTGGGCCTAGTTGTGATAACTCGTGTCAGAGGCCAAGAAGTTTGAAGTTAGATTAGTTAGTTTTTAGTAATGTATCAATTGTTTTTAGTTTTGTTTTTGTTATGTATCAAATAGACACGTATTAAATGGACTTATGGATTTGTTTATTAACCAATGTGACATATACAATACTGCAGTCCTAGGCTGTGTTAATGGAGAAGGCGATCGGCGGTGCGGCGCCGTGTCGAAACATTGGTAAATACAACACACATCCATGCCAAGAAGTGTTTATTTACAGGCGTGAGCGTTTCCATACTCGCCTGAGAGATGGCGTCACGCATCATCGAACGCCCGCTTATCCATAAACACGGCCCTAAACTTTCAGGCACGTGGAATGTATCGACTTGTAAAAAACGATTTTATCTACTCAGAAACAACAACTTTGTCAACAATGAAATTGTTGCAAAATTGCATTCTACGGAAAGATATTCTGCATAAGAAGGCTTGACTGTATACTTACTACAGATAATAAGTCTCATTGTTTTCAGATTCTCTACACTCAGCCGAACCCGAACATAAGATATGAATACTTAACCGACACGGAACCTGACGAAACAAACGACATACCAACAGTCAGTCCTCCGGAGCCACACTACCCTCAACGACACCACCGGCACTACAGTGCCGAGTCCCACACAAGAGCCCTCGATCACCAAGACCCTTCTCTATCACGACAGCCGAGTCACAACCAGAATCCTATCGAGAACCAAGCACCAATAGATTCCAACGTGATTGGAGACAGAAGATTCACCTGGAAGATTCTCTCGTTCACTCAATGTTCTCGAAGTTGCGGTGGAGGTCTCCAGGTTGGGAAATACAGATGTGTGGAAGTGGACAGCACGGGTGACAGGGAGGTTTCTGCAGTGCATTGCTCTGGGAAGAATCCTCCGCCAGCGCGTCGTCGAAGGTGCGGTCTAACCCCGTGTCCGCCGAGGTGGAGAGCAGCAGCTTGGGGCGCTTGCCCGGTCTGCGGGCCGGCTCATCGGACAAGAATTGTCGGCTGCGTTCAGGACCACGCTCGAGGCATCACAAAGGTATGTGGCCTACTTTAATGTACAGTCGTTGTCAGATATATCCAAAGATTTAAGAATGAGATTTGATGCTCACCGTATCACTTGATTTTAAACTATGTATGTAATTGTCACAAGTGCGTACGCAAATAATTATCTAGTTTATTTATACCTCAAACAAGTGTACGGTCTGCCTGATGGTAAACGGACCCCTCCTATCATCATCATCATATCAGCCGAAAGACGTCTACTGCTGGACATAGGCCAGACCCACTCCTATAGGCGTTTGCAACTTCAAAGATCACGTCTCTTTAAATGTGAGATATCGTTGTGTTGACAGATCACTACAACTGAATATCTTCCAATATTATCAATTTCTCTATTAAGAATTTTCTTAGCTGCAACACATTTTTTAATTCTGTTTACAGATCAGTGACCAAAAATGTCCCCTTCCCATGCCTCCAAGCAGCGAACCATGCGACATCCCCAACTGCGACGGAACCGTAACCACCGAGGCACCGAGGCCTGACACCAGGCGCCAGGTCCGACCGCGGGACAGGATCGACACCTTCCACGACGGTCCGATCATATCACTGGCTCAAAACGCATCTGATAATGAAATTGGACCGACGCTAAGTCAGCAGGCGTTTAGTAATTCTGGCGGTGGGGGATGGCTGTATACTGAGTGGTCTGAGGTAAGTTTCTCCATCATGTATGATGATTAATGTAAATGAAAGCAATATATTCCTACTCTTACTCACAAGTTTATTCAGCACGTTGCGTTCACGCAGTTGCGAAGTTATAGAAAATAAACTAGGCTTGCTAAGTTGCTATTAGAAAAATGTCTATCTACAGGGCAGTGGTCCTAATAGATGGAACTTTTGTTTGTCAAGATCTAGTAAGATGTTGACAAACCTTTCTTGCTTCATTCATTTGCATGACATTCTTCATACACATTGTCGAATTAGGGTACTCTTAAAATTATGTCATTGTTATTTTCAGTGTGTCGGCTGGTGTGTGGGTGGCGGCGTCCAATCTCGAGGAGTGCGCTGCGCCGACCCAGCCGGCTGCACCTCGCACCGCGCGCCCGCCTCGTCACAGACCTGCACCGTGAGGAAGCAGTGTGACGCGCAGTGGTTTACTAGTAAGAAATAAAACAAAAATGTTGAGTATTCTGGGGGGTAAACACGTAACGTTCCGAACGCGCGTCGGTACAATTTAACTGTCAATTTTCCATATAAAAAGTGACATTTAGACCTACTTGACGCGCGTACAATGCGTTACGTGATCGACCTACTGATCTCCTCCCTCATGATCATGACAATATGAACAACCCTTATGCACTTTAAGTACATATTTTGATAGCTTCGTATCTATTCCGTAACGTTTCGTACGTAAATTAGGTAGATCTAAATGTAATTTTTGTAAGGAAAAATGAGAGTTGTTTTGTCCTAACGCTCGTTCGAAAAGTTACGCAATTACCCTTCTGGTCATGCATTTGACAGCGTATATCCTCTTAAAAAATGTGTCATATTACAAAATAAAAAATATATAGACACTGGAAATGTCGCTTCCTATGCTTTGAAGCATATTTACCAGCATTCCAAAGTCAGTAGCTGGGATCATAGCATAGCCCTTTCGGTAGGTACTATGCAACTTTTGATTTTCTTTCTATCTACAATCACTGCAATCAGCATTGAAACGTTCTCAGTACGCATTAATTCTTTTCTATACCCATGGCTTTAAGCTGTACATTTTCGAGGGTTTCCACAACCTTCCCAAGCACTCCAATACCTCTAATATTACCTCTCTTTCCAGGCGAATGGTCGCCCTGCTCAGCAGGGTGCAATGGCCGCCAAGTCCGAGGAGTAGTGTGCATCGGAGGGACCGGGCGTAGACTGAGGGACGGCTCATGTCGAGTTCCTAAACCGGAGACGGAGCGGGCCTGCGGGGGCACTTGCGCACCTAGCTGGTACCTGAGCGATTGGAGTGAGGTACACTATCCTAAACCAAAGCTTAATTTAACTATACGTATATTAGTGGAGTAAATGTGAAGTGCCAGGTTTATGAGGGAGTTTGTATCGGGGCACCGGGCGTAGACTGCTCCTGTCGAGCGCCTTAACCGGAGACGGTGCGGGCCTGCGGGGGCACTTGCGCGCCTAGCTGGTACCTGAGTAATTGGAGTGAGGTACAAAAAAGAGGGTACTGAATCATAGCTTGGGCTTTACGTATATTTGTGGGGAAACATGAAGTGGCTGCCTGGCGTTCACGGGGTGCGTATCGGGCACCGTGCGTAGACTAAATCACGCCGCACGTTAAAACCAGAGACGGGGCAACCTTGTGAGTTGTGCACCGATTGGTGAGAACATACCAACTTTTTTCCATGAAGAAACTTTCAAAAATTTTTTTTCCATTCAAAATGTTTTACCATTCTAATATCAATTTTTGAGCTAGCAATTTATAATGCAGTAGGGACATCAATAATGCTCTTTTACAAATTAAAACAATGGTGCATTTATCGCGATACCTATTCCCAAGATTGTCCTTTTCCTATTTAAAAGTAGTTGACAATTGCTTACAGTGCCAAGGCCCCTGCGAGGCCGGCATCCAAAGCCGCACGGTGTGGTGCGCGCGCGGCGGCGCGGACGGCGCGGAGGGCGCGGCGCGCGACGCCGAGTGCAGCACGATGAGGCCGCTGGCGCGACGGACTTGTGTGCCGGCTCGCTGCTCCACTAGACCCGCGGTCAGACCCGCGGTTATAAAACCGCCAGCTGGTTAGTAACTTAGAATGACTTGGTCTTTGTATGGTGTTGAATAACTCACCGACGTGCGACATGATGACATGAGGCCAAAGGCTTGCCACCCCTGCACGCTGGTACGACGGATCTATGTACCCGCGTGTGAGCAGTATTAGGTAGATCCATGGATATGCTTGCGGTCATAAATCCGCCTGCCAGTTAGTATGACTTAACACTGGGCTGGACTCCTGTTTAGTGCTTTACTAGACATGTCAGCAAAACTATTTATTTAAGAATTTTTTTAATCAAGAATACTCATTAGCCTTAAGGAATATCGCAATATACTTTTCTCAAACATGCAATGAAATGTCGTCATAACGCGGGTTATATCAGGCTTCAAAGTATCACGTTTCGGCCGGATCAACTCGAGATAACTGTAAAGGAATTTCATACGATATTGAAGGCCTCGGCCGGGAAGTATTTTAATTTTTATTTTCATTCCACTATTTGTGGCACAGCATCACGGCATTCAGCCATGAAAATTTGTTTGATTTGAGGAGTTTTTATTTATTTATTTCATTGCATGTTTGAGAAAAGCACTATACATGCCTGGCCGTGAAAAGGGTTTGCCGGCTTCGTACCTATACCTACTCACCCGGCAAGCCCTTCTTTCCTGGCGTCTGCAGTAATGCACTTATTACACAGTAAAGAAATGAATCACACCGTAAAATTCAGTTTCAGATCCACAACAGCGAGTGACTAGAAATCAAAATTCCAACACGCATGAATCTAGGGACAGGACGAGTGCTAATGGTAAAGTTAATGATAATATTTTAAATGTATAATTAAGTCTAATTTTCTATGTTTTACACTTTTATAAAATGAGTAACCGTAAAACTACACAAATATAGTCCAGGTCCCCAACTATGGTCCAAATCAATTCTCATATTACTTGCTCAGATGGGACTTTTTTCATGGATGAACTTAAAGCTAGGCAATATAATAATAATTTCAATAAATTGTCAAAAGGGCCTCTACGTGTTGGCTCAGTTGGTACTTTGTAGGTACCTAGCCCCACGCATGCCTCCCAAAGGTCCGGGACATCATTGTCCCGTGAGCGGGAAAGAGATTTCAATAAAAACGTATAGAACAACTAATACGAAATTGGTATTGATAGAAACGAATGAGTTTACGTCTGGACCATAGTTGGGGTAGTGGACTATAGTTGTGTAGTTTTACGGAACCGATTAAAAAGTTTCCATCACACGATCCTTTTAAAATTCCAGGCCAATGCATAGATAAGCTGAGCAACTGCGCCCTGGCGGTGCAGGCCAGGCTCTGTCACTACCCGTACTACGCAGACTACTGCTGCCGTTCGTGCCATGGACGATAAACGTGGTAAGATTTTTGCTATAGACCACTTCACTGAGACGGCGTCTACGAGACAGGGGCATCGGGCACGGGGGAAGAATGAATGTATGTATGTATATCGGGGCGGTAGCTCGCAGCAGGCGCCTGCCCTCCACTCTCCACTACCCTTCTACCCTTTTTCGGCACGCTCCGTGCCCCTGTCTCATCGCTGGCGCTGTCTGCATTTTAGACCTATAATTTGCAATCTACTTGATCATCATCACAATATTAGATACGTATCTACTACCTACCGAGCAAATACTGGGTTGCTCCAAAAACCATGTTTATATTATGAGGATGATATTCAGTTGTACCCTGTCTTAAAGTAATTGATCATCAATGACAAAATCATATAATTGATGTATATTAAATGAAAATAACCTATAATAATGTAGTATAACTACGGTTAAACTGATGTATTAATTGGCACTACGGGTCGCATGTTTCGAAACCTACGAGAATAGTAGTAATACTTTAGTAGTAGGTAACAATTATTTGATAGGTTGGGTTGGGTTTACTTCAATAAGTAACCTCAATACGTTATTATAAAAATGACTCAAGACTGTTTAAGTTTAATCAATGAACTTAGCTTATTTCTTTTTTTCAGGTGACGAAAAAGTCTCAGGCGCTATGACACAGTATTGTGATATATGGACGCAAAGTGAGAATACGTAATAACTAATAACATAATGTAAAGTTGCACTGAATAATCTCACCGGACCGCAGAGCTAGCTAAAAATTGTATGTCCGACGTTTGGACGTAAAAGGAGGACAAATCCGACTGCGGGGTATTACCGTACGTGGTACGTGTTTCTAGACCATGACTAGTCATGGTCTTCTACAAGAATAGTGCGCCATCTAGTTTCCAATGTTGGAAGTAAATATTTGTACTTTATTGACCGAGTATGTTTTTCTTAATATAACGCATTTGTGCGGTAATAACCCGCATCCGGATTTGCCCTAGTTGACTTTATACTGCTATAATATTATGCCGTTCTGTGTTATTTTAAATGCCATTTATGTATCATAGAAGATTGTGACAGTGTTTTGTTTAGCATAGCAATCACCTGCTTTGCATAAAGCAATATCCAAGTCAATATAACATTTTATGCACATATGTAGTTTAAGAGTTCTATGCAATCTTATTTCCTTCAGACAACTCTTCATTGTGAAATAAATGTGTATGTGCTGTGCTTACTGTTCCGAAAGAGAGTGTAATGAAGAGTTTACGTAGCTTAATACTGTCTAGTTTCATACTTAACCAGTAGGTATAGAGGTGGTTGTTACAACCATCGGTAGTTTCGTCCGTCAAATCAGTTTTACTTATTGGAATTTGACGATGCTTTATGAGATGACAGCTGCTGACGCCATATTTAACGTTTATCGATTAGTAAAGTATGTTAGATAGAACCCGGCCTAGACCTGAAGCATGGCACTAATTGACAAGTACTAAGCTAGTGTAAACTAGGCATAAGGATTAAGTAATAAGTATTAGTAGATTCGTGATCTCCAGTTTATAGAATTGAAGTCGATCTGTGTGTAGTAGAAGAACAACTATATGCTATTCTGTAATTGTAATTCAGCACTGCGTTCGCTTACGAATACCTCCACTATGACGGTTAGTCCTTGCGAGCTACGCTCACGGTGCGTGCGCAGAAACGCGAATTAATCGCAGCGGCGTGTGTTATCCGCCTGACAATACAAGCTGTTACAAACAGGCCCCGTAGCATGGATGGCCTTATAACGCGATAAGTGACAAGATAGAGCATCCGTCCCTGGCTGACACCGTTCGATAGAACGAGACGACGCTCTTATCCTGTCACTTATCGCGTGATAAAGCCCATCCATGCTACGGGGCCAGATGAATGCATGTTTGATGTGATTGCTCTGTTTGTTTTTCTTTGTATAACTTTAGAAGTGGAATATTGATAGTGAACGATCGCAGTGCTGAAGTTACCTTGGGCTATGATCACACTAATGGGGCATATATATGCACGCGAAGTCAAGCTAGCAAATATTAGCAGTACCTACCTATGCATCCCCGAATTACCTATGTAAGAAAAGAAGGGATTAGTATGCATAGTAGGCACCTACCTGTCAGTGTGATCTTAGCCTTATTAGGGCCATTTCGCCGGTTACGCGACCACCTTCGGTTAGCGACCACCTGAAGAACATGGTTTTTTCAATTGAAGATAACATCAATTCTACAGAGCCTATTGAAACAGTTAGCCGTATGCATTATTGTTTGTAGTTATCGAATAGGAATTAACTAAAAAACGAGAAAATATGCTTTCAGTTCACCAACTCAGCTAAGTGGTCGCTAACCAGCATATAAAATTAGGTGGTCGCTAACCGGCGAAATGACCCTACCTTACTTTTTAATAAATGCACTACGTTTATATGAGTTTTGCACTTATAAATGCTAGCTTGTAAAAGTAAAGTAAAAACGCAATTGTAACTAGAGTATTGTAGGTTATATCACTAATGTGCGAACCATTTTACCAACTATTTAGCATGTTTGGGACAATTATCATGGTTCGTTTATGTATAACGGGTCATATAAGTAGCCCCCATCCCTATAGCTAGGTAGAAGTAAGACAACTAAATTGGCCTAGTTTAATTTAAAAAAAATGCTGCTTAGTATTACGCCTATTGAAATGGAATATAATTATATGTAATTTAAATTAGGTACGTTATTTGACTTTCTGAGAAAATATTTTCTTGTCAAAGTCTGAATGACATTGACATAAGCTAGGATTTCACCTGACCTGTGGAAAGTTTTTTCACTATACCTCACTATACCTAAATGTACATTTTTGTGTACACCTGCAGGTGGTGAAGGTTTTAGTGCAAAATACGCCTTGGCCGTACTCTGATCATGGCACTGCACAATAATTTAGACTATGATTATCTGTTGTTGTGTAATGAACTTAGGTATTTTTATATTTATTTATTCGCAAGAGATACAGTCTATTCGTACCTAACAATTCTGATCAAAAATGGATTTTATTTTTGGATGTTTTATGTATTAATTCAAATAAAAGCACAAAATCCTGGTATTTCGTTTTAGAATAGTGTGTTCATAATATATTAATATTTATGATGACTTCACTATCAAAGAGTTTTGCTCTAAGTAATAGTCATAGGAAAAAAAATTATGTAAATAGTACTTTTGTATGTATAGCGCATTTACTTACTGGCTGTTAAGTATTTATGTATTCTTAGGTAGTATACACTTACAAATACATCGTCTCGAACTTACCCGCTTTCATTTTATTATCATTATTCACAATGACCAATCACCATCACAAATATTATAACAAACAATATGCTCACAAACATCTCAACATGACCTTATTATGTTGTTTCACTAGTTTCCAAATAAATGCGTACCTATACTTACTAGTAGCGACATCTAGGGACCACAGTTTCTATCAGTAAGTACTTAGGTACACAGTCTTATCACAAAGTGATAACAATAAAGAAGAATTATTGACTTGAAAAAATATGGTATTTTCAACCATAGCTGCTAATATTTTGTATAGATGGTCCGAGTGATGACATTAAAAGCTGTTTCTACGACACTGTTATTTTAATAGAAATGAGTAGTTCGTTATAATTCTGTATTCCCGATACCCAATAAATACTTCCCCTGCCTTTTGTGATTGTATGTACTTAGAAGAATTGTTCGTTTAAGCGGGAGTTTTTTTGAGGAGTTTCGTACCTACAGATGATTAAAGTTATGATAGCTAATTTGATCTTGCAATAAGTGCCTAACTGCAGCTTACCAGTTTAATCAAGTTTGAATTATGTATCTACTAATTGTTGCGTAAAATAACATTGTACAAAAATAAAAAAAGCTTGAAAAAGTTCGTCGTTTTATTTGTTTTGTTTTGTCCCTGCCCTCCTGTCCCTGAAAGAAAGCGTATCCTAATATTCGACTTTGGAATATAACCCGCATATAAGTAGTAGCGCCACAAAATATATAAATAACTCCAAAATAACTGGTGATGTCACCCAGATTGACGATCGGTTAGCCTAGTGGGTAAAGTGACGCTGCCTACGAAGCTGAAGGTTCTGGGTTCGAATCCCGGTAAGGGCAAATATTTCTCTGATGAGCATGAATATTTATTTCCGAGTCGTGGATGTTTTCTATGTCAGAATTTAAGAATTTAATATCTATTAAATATATCATCGTCTAGTACCCATAACACAAGCCTTATTGAGCTTACTGTGGGGCTAGTTCGATTTGTGTAAGATTTGTGTAAGATTGTCCCCTAGCAGTTTTTATTAGGGGACCACTCCTTTATTAGATAGGTAGTATAGGTAGTATATCATTAGATACGATTTCCGCCGCAAATATGATACATTGATCGGATTTCCCGGTGCAACACGGAGTGAATGACCCCAAAACATTATGTTAATATGGAGATGCTCCGAGATTCCGGGACTTACATTTGTTTTTGAAGATAATGATTCTGATTATACATGAAAAAAAAATCAATTACATTTTAACAATCGATATAAAATAATTTCACTTTAGTCAAAAATAGTGCTACGGTGGAACTTAGAGCATTAAACCAACCGGAGACGACACGCGCACACTTTTCTATCTAAAAAAGTCTGCCGTTTTCGGCGCGGGGGACGAGGCAACGCACACAAATCATGTTAACACCAATGCATTTTTCCGATAGCGTCACTACACACGCACACGACAAAATTATCGAACACCAGCATAAACTATACTCACACAAGTACAAATACATACACAGACAACCTGTCCGTGAAAGAGATGACGTCAGCTCGAAATAAACATAGATAGTGCGAGGAACATGTCGATAATAAATAATAAACTTATCGATATTTCATGTAGGTCCGGAAACGAATGCTCAAGAAAAGGTATAGAGGGAAATGCATGGAACACAATTTTTGACTTCGTAACATTGTTTGGACTAGTTAGGAGGTAAACATATCAAAAGTCCTAGCCCGTAACCCTTGAGCCGGAGGGGAGGGGGGGGTTTCAAAGTCCCATTATTCGGTTTTTCACCTATATCTCGGAAACTATGCGTCCTAGCGACATAACAATTCTAACCGAAATGAAAGCTGATTAAATTTGCCACAAGTTTTATTATATCAAGTTTTTCGATATCTTGTACAGTTTTCGAGATATAAGATATTATACCATCGTGTACTATCGAGCTGATCTGATGATGGAGATGGAAGGCGGCCATAGGATATCATATTGAAATGCCATGATCGGTACTTATTAAAAGGGATTTTTTTTTATGCACGTAACATACGATCTTTGGACAGACGGTAAAAGGATAACAGGATTTTTTTTTCCACATGAATAACTGGTCTGAATTTTGGTTCAGGCAGGACAGGTTTACACTGTACTGTATCTTTTGGAGATAACATAAAACAAGAAACAAAGAATAAAAAGCAACTTTTATAAAATAACATTCAAAATGCTGGGAGCAAATAGTGCTAGTCTCGTTTAGGAGTCCACGACACATGATTTCCACAAGCTCGGATACAGACATCCTGAATCATTACATCTTTTGGGAATCTGAAAAATAAATTATAAGAATAACATACTTATAATGTTTATCGACATTTGTTTTTGTGCTGTCCCTTCACTAACTTTCCTAGTACAGTGTTGCTAGAGTAACAAATTAAAAATGCATATTTACGGAACAAGTGACGATCGTAAATTCCGTATAATTAATAAAATACAGCCTAAACATATTATATTTAAAACATTAAATAAAAATATATGGTGAAAATAAAAGAATAAATGAATTTGCAAACAGTAATCCATCATTAATTAATTAAACATCTACAATTATAAATTTCACGTTATTTATGGTTAGTACGATTTTTATTGGATAAACTGTGTTAATAATAACGAATTTAAAGTATAACTTATAATTAAACATTTATACAGTCAAGTTTAAAAAATACCCCAAAAGTAGAGGTAGTACCATTAAGTGGGAACACTGTTAGATTGACAATATTTTTTAGTTTTTTGCAAATTGAATGCACTATTTGATAATATTTAAACGTAATAATACTTACAGATGAAAAGTAACGTTATCCTTTTGTACATTAGATATTTCTGATCTCTTATTACACGAGAACACGTTGCAATTCGGCATTTTTAGCTCAGGTCATTCCGCGCTCACTGTGATTCATTGAATGGCGCGGAGCGCGCGGCAACTAGTTTTATATAACCGCTATGACCGGCGGTCTCGTACCTTTGGCAGAGGGGAACGCCTGGCAATGGCTACTCCGGTTGGTTTAATGCTCTAAGCGGTGGAAGGAGACATTATGGAGACCAAAACAAGTTGTTAACTTTATTTTATGAGCCTATTCACAAAATGTATATTTAAGACAATCATCATCATCATCATCATCATCATTTTCAGCCTGTAATCGCCCACTGCTGAGCATAAGCCTCTCTTCGCGTACGCTACTTATCCCGGTCCCGTGCTAGTCTCATCCAGAAATGACCCGCGGTCTTTTTTATGTCATCAACCCATCGAGCTGGTGGACGACCAACGCTTCTTTTTCCTGCAATTGGCCACCAATCCGTTAACGTTTTGGTCCACCTACCGTCACGCTGCCTGGCAATATGTCCTAATAAGACAATCAGTGTTGACTTATTCAAAAAAGCTGTATAAAAGTTTGCTAAATAACTCTATTTAAAATAGCCTAGCCTAATTACAAATATCATAATTCTGACTAGCATTTTTTTAAACAAGATGCCGGGATTTTGGTCATGTCCATATTAATATTTCTACTCGATATCCCACCGTGTTGCACCGTAAAATCCGATCACTGAATTGATTAGAATACATCATTTACCCATCAGACGATTGTAGGTAAATCATGTAACGTACTTATTATACGTACTGTTTAATATTCCTCGATTTATTGATGGCATTAGAATTGATTAGATTAACGAATGAGTAACTTCCTTTCGATAGAAAAAGATCCTACACCTGATAAGTTGTCGTAAAATTAGACAATTTTAGGATTCCGTACACAAAGGACGCCAGCTTTGCTAACGAGAAACTATTACCTACTTGATGCAGATGCAACCTTTTTTGTACATACTTTTGTCTTTTATTTTGCCGTTTTTATACTTTTAGAATAGGGAACATTACTGCAATGTTCTGCCGCCAGAGGCAGCACTACCACTTACAGTAACACAGTAACAGATTCACACACACATGCACAATTTATTTTCAAATGAGTGACAAGGATGCTTGCATAGACAATAACGCAAGTGGGAACGAGATACAATGTCAACGCTGCTAGTGTCACCACCTACGAAGAGTTTTGCGTAATCTTCCCTAATCTCTATTTTGTTTCTTCAGTTGTCAATAATATTGCTTTCGAAAACACATCAGTCGACTTGGTTTTACCATCAAAATAACCACGAAGTCCTTTTCACTACTTATAGTTTAGAAATTCTGTATGGTTGAGAACTTTTTATATAAAACAGTCGTTGGAATCTAAATCTTCTACCTTAGACGGTAGAGTTTCTTTTTGAATAGGCTATGATGCAATTCGGCCAACTCAAATAATCTCAAGAATGTATGGGCAAAACAAACAAATAAATAAAGTTTTGAAACTTGTGTGGCATGATACCTTTGGGTGTTATGTTCAAAAGTCACTACTGTCCTCTCCCTCCAACTGACGCCTCACCCCCCTTGCTAAGAAATATGTTCCCTTTAGGTAGTACCATTTTGTCAAAAAAAAACGAAATGTATCATAAAGTAAAAATAAACCAAGGCGTACGGCAGGGTTGTCGACTCTCGCCTTTGATCTTTAATATTTTCACTGTACCGCCATCCGAGAAGTTTTGGGTTCAGAAAAATTCGCTGTTGAAATGAATAGACAGACGTTTAAAGGATGACTCACGCTAGAACGGGCCGTGTCCGGCCCGGGCCGTTTTCTAAGAAAAACGACGGCGTTTTTGCACGGCTGAGCCATACCCAAGCCCGGCCGAGCTACAGCCGAGGCTCTGAAGCGGCCCAGTGTCGGTACGACCCGGCCGTGGCTCGGCTGGGCTTGGGTATGTCTCGGCCGCGCAAAAACACCGTCGTTTTTCTTAGATAACGTCCCGATCCGGACACGGCCCGTTCTAGTGAGAGTCATCCTTTACTTTATAATATTCGCTGATGACCCGCAGCGATAGCCGAAAACTCTGTACAACTTGGAACGCTGGTACAAAAACAGACCTCATTTTCAAAGAATTAGGACTAAATATAAATAAGACCAAAACATTAATTGCATCTAAGACAAATTATTTATTTAGTGTTATTATTAAATTTTCCTTATCCTTTATTAATAGTATTATGTAGAAGGTAGTACCTACTTAATATCCCAAATTATTATTTGGTTTCTTATTACCACTTCTTTTACTGGAATAGCGGTGTCTCCTGACACAAGCATAATGTCATGCTTAAAAGGAGACTCCAAACTTGCCTTTGTCATAACTATGTATAAACCAAAATAATCAAATTTTCATTTTTCATTTTCATCTAAGACAAACCGAATCTCATAACTACATGAACTCGCGGTGCCATCTGTCCCAAAATTGCTGGCGGCCGGATCTGCTCGATTCGCTTGTATTGTATCTGATCGTTGGATTGCCAGTGACGGGCAATGAAGGCACCGATGACGTAAGTGGCCGAGTAATCAGAAAATGCCCTGGAGTCGGTGGACACATATCGTTGGGGTCTGATGAAAGGGGTGTAATTGGACGAGAGTTAAGGATTGCCTCTATTTGTACAAAAAGTGTGGCCAACTCCGCAAACGTCAGATTAGCGTTTCCGGCAATGCGTTTTAAATGAAACTTAGCTGCCCGGAAGCCAGCTTCCCATATCCCCCCGAAGTTTGGCGCGTATGCTGGTATGAATTTAAAACAATCGCCTCGTTGGACGCATAATCCGAAACTGGATAACGGCTGGACCGTAAGACCCTGCCCAGCAGCTGTTCAGCAATTAAAAAAGTCAAAAGCTTAATACTTAAGCAGCAGTACAACCTGTGACTCCAGATGTTCCTACTAACTACTTTGGATATCATCGCACGCATAGCCATGGTCAAAAAAGCTTTCAATGCTAAAAGCAAATGGTGAAAAAGAAAATATCTCGTAATATCAGGAAACGATTTATTAAGACCTAAATCTGCAGCATACATTTGTCTGGAAGCGAGACGTGGACTAACTTAGTTCAAGGTGGAACTAATACTATCCAGGTAGTACCTGCAACCTAGATTTAACCTAAATTTAACCTAGATTTAAGCTTCTTTGCTGTGCCCTTACGGGGTCCATTTTATTACTTGTAATATTATGTGTGCAATAAATATTTTGAGTTTGAGTTTAACCCAGCGTGATGAGAGAGACTAAACGCATTTGAAATGTGGGGTTGGAGAAGGATGGAAGGTACCTATTAGTTGCACAGAAAGAAGAACAAACGACGAGGTTCTAAATTTGATAGAAAAAAGGAGGTATCTACGAGCATATATGGTTGTTATTTTCTAAGCCGTCCGTTCCGCACTAAAGAACGCCGCACTGCAGAACGGACGGCTTAGAAAATAACAACTATACTAATAACTATTGAGAACAGAACGGGAAATACGTTAGTCGAAGGAAAGGATGGAGAGGTAGATGAAGGCCAAGACGGCGTTTATGGATCAAGCTGTATAGAAGGTTTACCCTTAAATTGGCAGCGTATCTAAAAATTTACATATATTTTAGTTACCTTTTTGCATTTTTTTCTAAAAAGATTTTTTTGCGTTATTTACAGTACAAAGGAATTTTGAACGCATGATTTTTTTCTACTTTGCAAAGTTATGGGTTTGTAATTTCGTATCAAGAGCTCAAAACAGTCAGAGAGAAGAACAGAATGGCGATTACTCCACCGAAAAGCTCTCTCTCAGCTCTTAAGTTTATGATGATGGTTATTATGTATACCTATACGAAAATAGTATTAAGTGCAAGCAAAGAGAATCCTCTTAAAATTCTAAACAAAATATGCCAAGTGTCTTATTTTGATAGGATTAAGATTTTTCTTGCTTTATTATGTTCAACCGTCTGTACGGCCATAGACCGCTCTTACACGGCCACGTGGTTTACAAATACTATTGAAATTTCAAGGGGGTACCTACTACTTAGAGTTTCTTTTTTCGTCGATTTTACTTTGTGATACAGACAGAATCCTACAGTACCCTGCATCTGTGAGTCCAATAATCCAGCTTTTAATGTACCTACATAGGTATTAAGAGATATGATTCCAATATAACATCTGATTAGAAAAAAAATGTCATAATCGGTCTACATTCATACCAATAGCAATATATTCACATAAATAGATTACATTATCATAGTAACTATACTGATATAAATGTCCGGTTCACTTTTATGGAAAAGGTAAAGTACCAACCAAGCTACCTACCTGTAGGTACTTCAAATATTACGTACGCTTACATTTCATTGTTATATTATCCTCAACTACAAATAATTTTTCCTCAAAGGTTTTCGTTTAATCCTCAGACCGTTATGATCAAACAGAGTTATCTGGACGTGTCAACATTATGAAGAGGTACTCAAATAGTACGTGTGAAGAGGCCTCTCCAAATCGCATTTATTTAAACATCAATGTTAATCTCTCCTTAATCGAAGATCAGGCAAAGACGGGAAAAGACGTTACGAATCTGGAAAAATGCGTGAAACTAACGGAGACAAAATTCACACCACGAATGAATCTGTCTGGCTTTGTACTTTGAAGTCGGTCTTGAATCTCCTGTCTCACGTTTTGATCAGTTTAGTAGTCCTAATATGTCTATGGTTTTGTGGCCGATCGACAAAATTGTCGGTCATGGAGCTGCATATAGTGTTGTGTGTTTTGGGGGTAAGTTTAAAATATATATTTTAGCGGCCGTGGTCGTGCTTAGAGATGTTTGGAGGGGGTGGGGGGGGGGGGGGGGGGGGGTTTCTACATAATAACATCGATTTCGATATTATTATTTTAATCAAATTTCGAACATCTCTGAAAAACAAAGAAATTTTATTTGACCTCTATTTTAATATTAGTCGAGATGACGTTTAGTTCGAAATGAACTCTCAATTTGCATACAAATTAGACAAATGTCGCACGTAAGTACGATATCGAACGATATGATAGTTAGGGCTGACTCTAGTTTGTCTTTGAATTAAAAAAAAAACTATTACAGCTGCCAGAAAACAACGCTGCGATGCCGGTCATAATTTGCGGCTCCTGAATGCATCATGGAGGCTTATGCACAAAGTACTTACTGTGGATAGATAAAGTAGTGTATGTAACTGTACATATTTAGTAACTTCATTATGTACAGTCACATAAACTACTATTATATGCCTCCAGTTTATTAAACAATTGAAATACCTACAGCAAAAACAAGTTTTGCATGAAAAACTTAAATTTGCTGTATTTTTTACTAGTATCTGAAGCCGCTGCTGCTGCTGGCTTTGTGATGGTATGGTATAAACTAATTACAGACCTGGATATACCTTTACTTATTCTAAGTACAAAGTAACAGAGCAAACTAACTAGCCGTTTTAAAATGGGAGCGTAACTATTACGTTTGTATGGAGAACCTAGCTAACTGCGGACTCTTAATTTGTGTAAGATTATCCAATTTATTTATTTAAATTTTCAGTACCAATTATGTATGAGCGAAGGAATACTTGTGCTATCGAAGTTCAACAGCTGGTCCAAGTATATAAAACGCCGGAACAGACGATGTCTTCACTGGTTCCTTGAATTGGTCGCAGCCATATTGATCATTGTTGGCTCTATCGAAATCGTCAAAACCAAGCAGGTCCACTTCAATACTCTTCATGGCGCTCTGGGTTAATATAATTTTAAGCTTTACTAGTAAACGAAAAAACAGGACATTAATGACAATGTAATCTAAATTATTAAGTCAGCGATCTATGAGTACCTACATTATAATTGATACCTACGTATTTTCAATTTGCATTAGACAGACTATGCTCAGAAAAAAATACTTAAGGGCGGCCCAAGAGGTGTTCAGTGTAATAGCCAATTAAAACAAGCCACTATGACACAAAGTGATTAAAAGAGAAAATACATCTGAGTGGCATAATGGTTTTCCGTCCTGGGAAGGTACTTTTCACTTTAAATAGGTATTTGACAACAGTGAAAATAAATTGCTTTTTCATTAGCAACAGATAAACATTACGAAAATACTCGGAAAGTATCAATCTTTCATTTATGTTTGCTATTTTAAGATTTTTAAATTCATAAATACTAACAATAAGGACGTTGGTTTATTGTGACGTCACAACATAGTAATCCCTGCAGATAACATACTAACGGAGCGTTTATGACGTTTCATAAAAATAAGCTGATTTGACTTTTGTCAAATACCGTATTGAATAATTTACTTTCAAAACAAAGTTTTAACCGACTTCAATTCAGTACTCCGCCAAGCCACATTAACATTTCCACATTTTTTACCAATTTACCACATGAACTGATATCTGAGAACAAAAGCGTTGATTTTTAGACCAATAAACCAAATCGCTGTATGTGGGCCGATAATATTTGAGGACTTCCGTCGATTCCTCAAGGATTTCAGAATTACCTTTGGCACTTCATTGTTTGCTATTTCAACGGAATAATATCAGAATCTGTGACGTACTTATATAGTTTGAAGTACATCATTGCGACATCACACAATCCACAAGCCATCTGTGGTCTTCATCATCACTTCCACTTTACCAAATTTATGATTTCCGGGTGTAAATACACGAGTTATAATAGAAAATACCGAAATTACTACACGCGTGCCTAATATATTTGAGGAGTTCCCTCAATTCCTCATGGTTCCCATCATCCAACTGGGGTATTGGAAACAATGGGACCAATCTGGAAGCATATACTTTCAGTTAAAAAAAGAATTGTACGAATCTGTTCATAAATGACGGAGTTCTGAGGTAACAAACATAAAAAAAAAATACACATCCGAATTGAGAACCTCCTCCTTTTTTTGAAGTCGGTTAAAAAAGACCAATCGCAAATCACCAATATGAAAAAGTCTATATGAAGAAAAGACTCAATATTTCAAACATAATCATCAGAAAACGCTGGGAAATTAAAAACAGTATATACCCCTGAGGTAAACTTCACAGTGAGTAACACCCGGCTTGTCACCTGCATTGCTTTGCATTGCGATCGAAGTTGCCTCCTACCTATTGGGGTAGTGTCGAGAACTTACCTTAGAGTTTGTACATCAATGTCAACATGACCTCCGGGTGGTGCTAAAAGAGCAACAAACTCGGCAGCTGCACTGTTCCTTCTGAACCTCGCAGCGCACACTGGAACTCTATCAGCGACATCGATACGAATACATATATGTACCAGTGTGTAACCGCCATGCGATAAATAAATAATAGCCTTGGCTTAATTAGTACCTACCTAAGTTCGACCAACCTAAAATAGTCCTTGATAAAATTAGAACAAAATTGTAATATGCGAAAATCCATTTTGTTGTTCTAGTTAAATTAAATAAATCGAACGTGACCTTAGTTACCTATCTAAAATGCATTCTTAAGCCTGGCTAATGTAGAATTACAAATTGTGAGTTACGGTTGCTATATGTGGCATTCCATGCCTAAAGCACAGCCTAAAGGGTCCTTATGGCCGTTGCCATAGGCATGGAACGCCACATATGAGGGAGAGAATCAGCACCCTCATTGACAATTCTCATGTAATGCAGGGCTGACTTAAAAACATGAATTCGTTTGCATGAGGATGTATTTAGATAATACATTTAAGACTTATGTTACACGTACAAAAAACTATTAATCACTTCCTTTCAGGATTATGCGCCCTGATTACGACTATGATAAGCATTTTGAATGGCATGATGACGTCACTCGCCTCCAAATTTACCACTCATTGCATCAAGCTAACAAATCTAACAATTGCCAGTAAATGCGTGCACGGTGTCACTGGCATTGCAACCTTATTCCTTTCTGCAGCGAGTCTACATTACGGCTACGACAAAGGATCTTTCAAGAGGTGGATCGATGACGAGAATTTCATCATTATTCTGAAAGTGTTCACTTGGATGTTTACTATATTTGTTGGTTTTGAATTCTGTACTGCACTAGTAAAGAGAGTAAAATATATGAATAGTGATAGTAAATAACAATGCACAACCAGCAGACAAATAAAATCTAATAATACTCTTGCGTATCATAATCTGTTGACCCTGATGATAAAGACAATAAAGTCATGCAAAATTGCATATTGTGGATATAATCAATAAACTTCCAAGATAGGATTGAATGGTCATATTAAAACATATTGTAAATAATTGCATAATCGTTATAGAATACGTCTTCGATTTTCAAAAATCCTCTGCTGTGGCATTGCTTTGCCACCATTGAACGTTGTATTGGCCTTATACACGCCTTTAAGATTTACCTAGGTTTAATAGTACATTGTTTAACAAGGGGCGTATGAGGAATTCTTACGCCCGTGCTATACACAATGTTTTTCATCACATTTGCGAGGAAATAAATAACTACAAAAGACAGAAAAATCTATGTTTCATACAAGCACACCAATCAAGTGTTGACGAAATTGACAACTTCACTCCCAGATCAGTGCGAGTGGGGAGCGCAGCTTCAATATTTCAACCAATCACAGAGCATGGAGCATGTAGTTCTTGCAGGGCATGGCCTGCTCGATTTTATTTTCCAACCAATCACAGAGCCAGAATTCTTGTCGTACGCGGCCATCCAGATTTGCTTAACCAATCAGATCACACACAAGCTCATTACTCCCTTGGGACCATTATTTCCCCCGGGAACAATTTAGGCCATTGTCCTTCTGTATATATACAGGCATGGAATAACACCATTTATGAGCAAGTGTGATGAAAAGAACGTTATTTTCTCTAAGAAATTATACATTTCACTTATGAGAAACTTAATTAATTTTAAAAAACGTGGTTTCCGTATTATAAATACTCCTCGCTGTAAAATAAGCGCCTATCGTGTAAACGTTCTTTTTAATCATAGACTACAACAACTTAACGCATTTACAACAAGCACTGAACTAAATTTATCAAACTTACTAGTAGGTACTAACTTATCTAAAAAAATGTGATAAGTGACTTACCTCATTTCGGCCGAGCCCATTTGTGAAAGACCAGTTATAACGGCCCACATGGATACGCGACTCCGCTAAAAGTGATCGTTTTTTGTTTTCTTTTAACAAAAGTTGAAATTTAGCGATCGTTATTTGTTTAGTTCGAAAATCAAAATGCGTGGAGAAAATGAAGAACGTTCTGGGTTCATTATGTGTATGAATATAATAAACTCGATAACGCATTGGGTTCTGGGGGCAGTGGCCATAATTGCCATTACCTTAGCGATCGTATTTCCTGGATCGTCTCATTTCATACAGCATGTGTATCTGTGTACAATTGGCGTAAGTACTACCTTTTACTTGTATATTTCATTTTATTTCTTTATTTAAACTTCATTGCACAAAACTAAATAATTTACAAATGGCGGACTTGATGCCAAATGGCATGCTCTACCAGTCAACCATTGTGCCAAACAGAGACATAAAAAATTGGTGCAGAGTAAATGTTTATTTTAAGTTTATGGTAATATTTTGAAAAATTGCAGAAAACGATCCACCATTACCTATTTAATCAATAACTAGCTATTTATAATCACAATAAACATTTATCTATTTACGTCCTACTCCACGATTAATGGGTCTGAAGCTGAAAATAGTACAGTCGCCATCACATACATCGGTACGCTATAGGTGTTCAAAAATATCGGCATATGTAGGAAATGCCTTGAAAATAAAGGTGTGTTCCGATGTTTGATACGTGCTTGTTTGCTTCGATGTATGTGATGGCTACTGTAGGTGACAAGTTGACAACTTCTTTCTAAAGGGGTCGAGTTCAAAATGTTTTCAATCATCCTCCTACCGTTATTCCCGGTTGTGCCCCAAAGGAGCCTAGGGTCCGCTTTGACACCCAATTCCAAGATTTGGCATTGGCACTAGTTTTACGAAAGCGACTGCCATCTGACCTTCCGACCCAGTGGGAGAACTAGAATGAGGGATTAGATGATCACGATGTTTTCCCTCACCGAATAGCTAACGAAATGTGTTTAATGCCATTATTTATTTAAAATTGAGAGTGAATTATTGATTAATATTAAAAATAATTGTACATGCCATTATGGGATACGGTTCTCCTAGTAAATAGATTATTACATTTTCACCTCACTAGCTCGGAAAGGCCTTTTTGTATGTTTGATATCTATTGAGAAAATCGCTTTTTATCCACATGTAAAGAAAGTAGACGTAGAACGTTAAAAGTACTATGACGTAGAACGTTAAATATTAATTTTTGTTATTGGTACTTAAATTTGATGAAATATTTTTTTTTTACTTTTTAATTTAAAAAAAATAGTTTTTTTTTTTTACTTTTTATTACTTTTTTTAATCTTTTTTTACTTTTTTTTTTACTGTTCTTTACTTTTTTTTACCCTTTTTCTTATTTTCCTCGCTGTAGTGAGGTGAAAAGATTTGTGTTATGTATATTAATAACGGGTGAAAAGTTATTTTACGTCTCGTATGTTGAAACACTCGCTACGCTCGGGATTCTATTTTTGAACCACTCGCTTCGCTCGTGGTCAATCGTAGGATCCTTTCGCTAGCTCGTGTTTCAAATGAACACTCGCAGGTAAAATACAACTTTCCCCCCTTGTATAACAAATAACTATTTATACCATTGTAAGTAGGTACAAACATCAATCTACGAGTAAGTGCTAATAATAGTAATTATTTTCTTACAAGTAGTACTAACTACTACTGCTATAGTAGTCATTTATACAGGATGAAACTATAATCTTAGTTATAGTATGCAATTTAATAAAAATAAAATGTTCAGTTTTTATATTATATGTATATAAATATATGTGGTAGAATAAACAGTGTCTATAATAGCACATTTTTTATTTTTTATTTCACTCGAATCAAAGATAAGAAGACATGTTATCTGTACCAGTACATCACATTCCAAAAACATCAAGTACCTATCAGGTGAAAAGATATATTTTGTATATTATGTCACCGTTAGATTGTGAACACCGCGCCGTCAGTTTATAATCTAACTCGCGATATTATAAACTGACGAAAAATTGTGAACTATCAAAACCGTTCACAATTTAACGCATTATTTTTTGTTAGTTTATAAACTATCAAAGTCAAATCGTCAAATTGTTAACTGAGATCAAATCGGCATGCTACGGAACGCATACACAAAGACTAGGTAGGTTAGGTTAGTTAGGTAGCTTCAGTTGCCAGAAGGGCAAACCGCCCAGAAATAGGAGCCCCGCTCAGCGGGGCTTCGTCGACATTGCTGGATGACGAAATAAATGGAATAAAATGTCTGGACGAAAAAAAAACAATCATGTTCTGACATAAGTAGAAGCTGATGCAAGAGAAATATGCAATGGCATAAACATGGTTCGTTCCGAATCATACCAATTTGATTCAGTTCACAATTTGACGATCCGTCATTGATAAACTAAAGAAAAATAATGCGTTAAATTGTGAACGGTTTTGACAGTTCACAATTTTTCTACAGTTATAATATTGCGAGTAAGATTATAAACTGACGGGGTTGATAATCTGACGGTAACATATATATTTTACACAAAATAAAAGTTTAAATTTTGCCAAATATATGTCATTTGTGGGCTGGGCTACCCACGCTGCGCCTTCCGATATAGAACGTTTCCGCCCCAACGGCCATCGGTTGGGCCAACGGCCAACGTGCAATGTGCCAGGTCATCAGTCCACCTTGTGGGGTATCAAACATACCTACGTGATTTTTTTTCCAGTACGTCGTCTTGATGGCTCAGGCTATCCTCACCTTCAACCCTAACAACGGCTGGTCGAGATCCATGAGGTACCAAGACAAGAAGGTCATCCACTGGGTGATGCAGGTCATGGGCTCTGCCTTGGCGATGGCCGGCAGCATAATTCGAATGGTCAACCTTACCAACAATTTCACAACCCCTCATGGGATTCTCGGTTAGTAAAAAACATTTTACGTAAAATCACAATATAAGGCCTTACCAATCTAAGGTCACACAGTCTGAATTTATGTAGGTACTTAATTCAGTATCTGGGGCACTCAAGAGCAAAAAAAGATTTACCTACCACAGTAGCAATTCTGCACAAGGTGTAGGTACCGTTTTATTTGCTCGTGAGTGATACAGATTATGATTAGGTGACTGAATTTCGTTCTGTGTGAGGTCGGCCTAAATCTGTCACGATCATGAATTTTTAAATCGCGTCTTTTTGCCAACAAAATGTCAAAAGTAGTATTTAGTTTGGTACTTTACTAGTTAGCAAGGGCCCACATATTTCGACATCGAAGAGTCACAAAAATCACATTTGTTGATGGACTAAATGCACACCTATCGCGTTTCATAGCTCATGTTGTAGCTACTATAAATGACGGTGAAACAAATGCTAATGCTTCGACAATAGAGACGTGTTCAGATATTTGTGAGCACTTTGGCCGCTCCGATATATCTGATGGCGACTGTACGAAAGTTTGTCGGATAGCTTTTTCAGTGCACGAATAATCAAGATTATCTGCAACATTATAGAATTCGTCAAGTCACCGCATGCGCCAGCCAAGTGTCAGCGTATACAGCCTGTATGTTTAATATTACCTCAAATTTTAACCGTACGTAGTTTTTAGTACTATGAACCGATATTGTAAGAAAATTGTATGTTAGTCTCAACTACCAAAGCGTAATTAATTTTTGAAAATTTATGGATCTGCAATGTAATGCTTACACTCATTTGACACATGGAAGAAGCGGGTTACTTGTGACAGTTGTGACGTCACATCAGTAAGACAATGTAGTGATACATTGCGTGCTGAATTATTTTGTATGGAAAAAAAAAAGTAATCAGTTAAGAAAAAAAATCTTGCAATATCGGTTCATAGCCCTAACACCTACATCTGGTTACAATTTGAGGTAATATTAAAAATACACGCTGTAGGTATATTTCACTCACTGTCACCTACATCCGGCGCGAATCACATACTTTTGATGTTGTTCGATAGAATATTCAAGATAGTGATCATACAGACATCAAAACTAAATTATGCTAATCCTGCTAGTCTGACCGTATAGGAAAATGACAGTAGAAGTGTCCTAACGTACGTTAGAAAAATTACGTGATCATCCTTCTGAAGTCCACCCCCGCAATGTAGCCGTGGCCTATATCCACATTTTTAGTTCTTATCCCGGGACAGGATCGGGATATCGGGAACTGGATAACTTAATTTACGATTCGGTATTCGGTCGTTTGAATTTATTTGCAATAATTAATAATTATTAACCTGCCCCGCTATTCTGTAACTTGTTTTAACCTCACGTCACCGTTCACCCACAAATATATCTTGACGCCGCGATTCGTAGTAACTAAGCGTAGGTAGACGTTAGACGTGACGGGTGAGGTGAGGCGCATAATGTTGGCCATACACGTTACGGTCCACCGGTCCGGGTTACCTGTGCAGGCTTGCCTGCACAGGCCCCGTAGCATGGATGGCGTTATCACGCGATAAGTGACAGGATAGAGCTTCTGTCCCTGGCTGACACTGTTCGATAGCGTTCTATCGAACGGTGTCAGCCAGGGACGGAAGCTCTATTCTGTCACTTATCGCGTGATAACGCCATCCATGCTACGTGGCCAGCTCAGGTAGCGTGTACCGTAACGCGACCGGAGCAAAATCGATTTTCGAATTTGCTCCGGTTGCCTGCGCAGGTCAAAAAAACTGCACAGGTCGGTCGGCATACACACTCCGGTTGACCTGTGCAGGTAGGTCGACCTCTCCGGTAAACCGTAACGTGTATGGCCTACATTAGAACGTTCCGAAAATTGGTCCCTGCATAGTTTAGCAAGCACGTGCAAAGAAGAGGTTGAACTATCTACAACCATGTTGTAATAATTATTTTCCAGGTGTCATCGCAATGATCCTCACAGCAATCAGTCTCGTGGGCGGCATCGTCAATCTCTACTCCAAGACCTTCTTCGTCAAATTGTTGCACTCCTGCGCAGGGTCGTTGACCCTCATCTTCGCGTTTATCTGCCTCTGCTTAGGCTTTGATAAAGCGATCTTTAGAGGAATTTTTGGTGATACCACGGCTAATTTAGCCATAGCTTTAACTGTTTTTGGTTTAATTGGTACTTTATGCTCAGCGGCAAATACTAGTTATAATAGAGTTACGAAACGATAAGGGTGCAGTTTTGTTTAGATTTAAGTAACAAAAGCAGAATCAGAAGGAATGATTTCCGATATAAAAAGTATCCTGTGACCTTCCTCAGGATTCAAACTAATTATATAAGAACCTAGTTTCATTACAATCGGTTCAGCGATGATAAAGCGTGAAAAGATAACCGACAAAGTACTAATAACTCATACTGATTATAGATTTTAATGTGATGCCCGCCTTGTTTTATCAAATTAAGTGAATCCTTTAATTGGTTGCGGTTGATACAAGTTTGAGATTGTATATATTTAAAGAAGCAATCAAATTTTACTTATCGCTAGATAATGCTCTCATCCATCATAAATATTATAGTTAATACCTATCTGTTAACTATTTATTATTGGCATTGCCTATCACTTGTGAATAAGTAAAGTACTATATTACTAAAGGTGCTTTATTTAGTAAACCTTAAGTAACTATTTACAGTAATACTAATGAATACTTCTTGTTACCACTGGACATGCGTTAAATACTTATCTACCGATATACTTAATTTAATACTATGCAAAACGTCTCACCTACATTTAAAGATATAACTAATAAAATTTACAAAACTGTAATTTTATAATCAGTTTAAATATCACACGAAATTACTCAATTTATATATCTACTATACATTGTATGTATTGTATGACCAAGATTAAAAAGTTAAATAACCAAACTACTATATCATTACACCTCAAAAATGACAGTTCAAACATAGCCGCGATGTGTTGGTCAAATCGAATGAAAAAGACTACGGTGACATTTCGTCTAATGCCTTATGTCACATGATGTCATTAAGATGTCAAAAAATAGTCAATGACCATAGGTAAAGTCAACTTCAATGTCACAACGGTTAAGAGGATTTGGACTACATGTTACCCTAGCGATGCCGCATCATGGGCTCGATGCTTACCGGATCCGGTTTCTGGATGCATTTAGTCCCATCTATATTCTCGTATAGCATAAGTTATCTTAATTAGATATTTGTTCAAGTGGTATATTTTTGCATTGTAGAACAACTGGGAGCTAATCTGAAACATACATGTTGCAATTCAATTTAATAGGTAATTATGTGTAACGCTCGCTTGCTCTCACGCGTCAGCTTAGTGAGGGTGAAACACTTTAGAAGCCGGAAAAGTATGTCTTAAATTGACCCCCTAAAGTTTCCGTCTATGTTCTACCGTCCCTTGCAGGAGTGGCAGCAGTTGTGTGTGTAATACTTGTAGTGGCAGAGACGGGCTTGGACTGCTAGGGCGCAGTTATTCAGCTGGTCTTCACACTCTGAAATAAAATGTCATTTCGATTTAAAGGTAAGATTAGCTCCAGTCAGTTACTAAATACTGTTACAGCATGAGAAATTTAAGTAAAATTGTCGCCAAATGACACGATATTTCCATTTCGACTGTGTTTTATCCGTGATGCCATAAATATGCTTGTGAACTCCACTGCTCTATAGGTATCTATACTACCGCTACACGCGATCTATGCTACGCGCTACGTAGCGGAAAGCGACTACGTGTTGACAATAATTATTTTGCATGAATTACCTATTGTTTCATATTGTTGAGTAGTAGTGCCTTCTGTAGTAGAAGTCGTAGTTGTAGTGGTTGTTGTTAATGTTGTGTCACTTCTGACTGCCTTTTGAGATTCTACAAAAAATAAATAAGTTATGAATAATATGTTGACTAAGGACCACACATATCAAACGCCACACTACGAACGATAACAATTAGGATACATTTTCGTTAGTGGTATTGTGGGCGCTCAGCTCTGCACATTTTGCTTTAATAATACGACAGTGGCCCAAAAGCCTACACGTATGGCCTGGTAAGAAAACACCGGAGCCTATGACTTGCGTCTCCAGAGGAGAAACCACCATAAACCTACAGAGCAAGTAAGTAGTGGTTTTATTATAGAAAGCTGCGGTCTTCTGGTGGAGCTAACTAGGTACTTCCCCATTTGGACCACTCCAAATATAAGCGAGATGGCATTCCGCTGTGCCTCAATACCTGAGACTTGTCAAAAAGAGTTTAGCGGCAGCTTTAATTCGTATCTTGGACGTTATGTAGCCATGGTTTTCTCCTGTTTCCTTTCCACTTCCAACAGTAAATTTTCGTATCCTAATATTACAAGAAGCAAGAACGATATGATACAGATAACAAATATAATATAAAAATAAACCATCCCAAGACAAGATTCGTACTTGTGCCCTCTGTATTGTTGGTACAGCGCTCTCCCTCTGAGCTACCCAGACGTAGACTGATAAAGCGTATCCATCCATCACATTTGCCGCCGCTACTAGTAACCTCTCAGTATTTTATTGAAAGGCTCACAGTAGCAAGAATTAAGTCTCACGACTGCGAACGACTTTGTGTTGTTAGATAGTTACCGATGAATTCCGGTGGCGCTGTGATGCCACTGCACTGCGGGGCGCAGGGCCGCTGTTGTAGCGGACGTGCCCCGGCGCCGCCCCCCGCGCACGCGGCGTCGCGCGCCGCGCCCGTCTCGCCGCGCGCGCACCACACTGTTCGCCGTTGGACGCCAGAGTTGGTTGAACAGTTGGCGATGCACTGTAACCAAATCGTCAACATCATTCATTGACTTCCACATCCTCTAGTTTAGTTTGCGCATGACATTGATGCGAGTCGGCATCACTTTCCTTAGTCTGTCAGGCACTAATACTAATTCTAAGATGGCGGCCCGACGAAAGGCGTCAAGAAAAATGTTGTAGGTCACTACCTACAAATTTTTTCTTGACGCCTTTCGTAGTTATAGTATGTGGATGTCATCATCAGACTTTATGAGTACGTTCTACATCTTATGAAGAGGGAATTGGTTCAATGCGGGTTGGGGTACCTTTGAAATTCTTCGCTGGTGTAGGTATATGCACATATGCGGTACAATAAACTGCCGATATATAAATTCCTCTTCATCGCACTTTTGACGAAGCTTTTCAGATAATGTTGCTTAGATTAGGAATGATAATAGGATATATACTATATTTTATACGCAAAAGAAGTCATGGACAACAGCTAAGTGATATACACGAAAGAGTCTTAATTCTCATAATCATCATATCAGCCGAAAGACGTCCACTGCTGAGCATTGATGAAATATGTGTCGTTAACTAGAACAATTAATGTTTTAACTTTAAATAGGATTCCCACCTGACTCCACTCGCTGTAGTACCAAGTAGGCAAACAATTTTCTTCACAGTCCCTCTCATGAGCCGGTTTCGGTGCCTTGCATCCAGAATCCCGCAGATGTCTACCGGTACCACCTATGCACAGGACTCCACGGATCTGCTTCCCATTGCAGGGTGAAGAACAGGATGACCATTCCCCTACAAAATCACAACCATTAGGTAAGTTAGCAAATTAAAATAAAATTGGGTCGTTCTTGGTGACTTTCAAGTTTTGATCCAATTTGGTCGCGCTGCAGGGCACAAAATCGTTTATAAAAGGAGTAACAAAAAAAATATGACTAAAAGATACACTCCAGAGTATAGAATTAAGACTGGTCTAGTCATTGCAAAGTCTGGATACACAGTTTCTGCAGTTTTACAGCAAATTTACCAGTAAACCAATGTCCTTCCTGGGGTTCACAATACTTTTTTGGGCTACACGTCTGCGATGCAACAGGAGACCTCATCGGGGCACAACCTGACGGGTCTGAGCAACGGATTCCTCGGGTTTGTAAGCCGCCACCAACGCACCAGCCGACGCACTGAAAAAACCGTTTGAAAAAATATACCATGATACGAGTATCAAAATATGCGACCAATTCAGCATCTTGCATGGAACGCCCCTAAATACTTTCGGGATAGGTAATTTAGAATATAGATCGTTTCATGAAGTTCAAAGCCCACTCCTCTACGCTAGTTACTAAATAAAAATTACCACTCAATGAAGAGCAGTTGGGCGCTCCCTTCCTGTGAACCTAATGAAAATACGGACGGATTAAGTAATTAATAAATATTCGATTACAATATCATCATGTCATACCTCAGACCATTCCGTGAACAGCCAACTAGCAGCTGCATTAATATTATACTCCGGTCCAATTTCATCTTCAGATCCATTCACAGCCACCGAATACACCGGTCCATCATGGAAAGCATCAACGTTCTCTCGTGGTCGTTTTACCCGTCGATCGACTTGCTTTACATCAGGGCAGTTGGGAATATCGCACGGTTCGGATGATGATGGCTTTGGTGATGGACATTTTTGATCACTAATCTGAAATAATTATGGTCAAATTCAAACAGAATCAGAAGAATCTAAGGCATTTTGATTTTAAAAACATAATATACGACTTATTTACAAAGAATATTTTTGGAGTTGTACCCACAAAAACTTACTTTATCGTGCTAACGAATTATACAAACTTACTTTTGTAATGCCTCTAGAATGATCTTGAACACAACCAACTATTCTCGTGCGAGTAGTCGGCCCGCAGGCGGGACACTGTGTCCAAGCTGCGGCGCGCCATCGCGGCGGACACGAAATGTTTCCGCACCTTCGACGTCTGCTTGAAGGTGAAGACCCCGTGCAATGTACGGGAGCCACTTCTCGGTCACCGGTGCTGCTGGCTTCGATGCAGCGGAATTTGCCTACCTGTACATTTAAAAGTTGCGCTTTATACGGAGATGGAAATTATGTTTGTTCTGCTTTTAAGGGTTTGACCAAGATGAGTCTGTAAAGTGACAAGTGCAACGCGATGCGCATAGACAGAGAATTATTGCGCCATAGCGCATCTACGCAAAAACGTGGAACAAGTGAAGTGATTCTTAAATATTATGAACACATACCTGGAATCCTCCACCACAACTCCTAGAACATTGATTATATGACATTATCTTCCACATAAACCTTCTTTCCCCAACTATATTTTCTTCGAACTCCTCGCCCGAATTAAAAGCGTCTTGCATCATATTAACATTTTTGTGTCTAGGCACATTGGCTGGTCTAGGAAAAGCATCAAGACTGTGATGTCTTCGGGTATGTTTGGGAGAAACTGTTGATGGCGATTCAGGAATAGATCTGGTGATCGATTCAGCGTCTAGTTCACCAGATTGCGATTCCGTGAAGTATTCGTACTTTATGCTTGGGTTCGGTTGGGTGTAAAGTATCTGAAACATCCAATTATACATCGTCACTTGAGCTTGTTACATGTATGTACAGTCGGGGTACGAAAACCTTCGTCAGTTATTAAATTAGGTCCTTTATAAATTCAGTGACTCTGAGTAACTTTTGAAAGCAAAGTACTAAGTAGACAAGTGCATATAAAATTATACTTATGTGATATGAAAACAAGGATCAAAATAGTTCACACCTTTGACCTATATCTAGTTTCATATCAATCAACATCAATCCTTTTGAATGACCTAGTCAAATAGACAACTTCGTAAGAGTTCCAATCAAATACTCTATTTAATTGTCAGTCACAAAGTACTTTGTTATATATTGAAATAGATAACAATCTCTGGGCCTAAAAACGGTAACCCTGTAATTGATGACATTTGATGCGCCATCTGATATTTTTATTTGAAGACTCCACTTGAATGTTAAAACATACAAAAAGTGCGTCGGTCGCAGGGTTTGATCCAGGGCTCATCGACTCCAAAATACCGCCGTCTGTACCCCTAGGCTACTGATGTTTTTTGACAATACGGTGAATTTCAAAATACCTTGACGGCGCGTTTCATCACCATAGAAACAAGGCCATTATTGACCCCGCCGTCGTCACAATATAGTAAAAGAAAATTAATAAATTATACAAGTATTTTAGTTTTGAAATTATTTATTGGTATGTCTTTTCCGCTCACGGGACAATGATGTCCCGGACCTTTGGGAGGCGTGCGTGGGGCTAGGTACCTACAAAGTACCAACTGAGCCAACACGTAGAGGCCCTTTTGACAATTTAATGAAATGCAAGGAGTACACCGAGCGGATGCTGTCCCTGCCCGTGTCATGGGACGCACACAGAGACAGCACCCGCTGGGGTGTATAGGGACTATTGCAGTTGATGGAATCTAAAGAAAACGGGTTATTGGGTGAAAATGATGGACTAGTGGCTGGGCTATTGGGTGAAACATCGGACGCCTGCCTAATAAACGGTCTCATTTTTTATCTCTGGCAGACGGTGACTCGCCAACTGCTAGATGGGCCCCTATTAATAGCGACATTAAAAAATGGCCTAAGGGCAACACCAGTCAGAGAGGCTTGGGGGGTAGAGAGGTGGCACTGGACTTTAAACATATAGCCAACTCGCCACTTAGGTGTCCACATCTACCTTCGAGCAACAGCTCTTGCGACTCCACTCTGGACAGCCAGTTAAGGCAAACCAGAGGTGGGGGGCCTGTCCAACTAACCACCCGATCGGCTCAGCCTGACCACAGGACACCCCCAGGAGCACTCAGGCACGTAGGGTCGCTACTCCCTAACAGCCCGCCACAAGCTGCCTTACGTTGACTGATTGCACCAGAAATCTGGTGGGCGATGGGGGCGTCACATCCCTACGCCTTTATTGGTATTATTAGTACAAATAATTATTCTCCGATTTTTAGTAGGTGCCGCGTGCTTCCATCTATTGTTTGTATTTTACATCTATGAATTATTATGTGACTAAATTGGAAATCACCAGATATTCATAGTAGGCCCCTATACTTAATGTCCTTCTTTATTCAGTTAACTTATTATGCTGTCATTACCGTCCACCTAGTACTAAGATTGGCCGCTCTGTTGTCAGTGTTTGTCAGTGTCAATTTTTTCTCTTGTAATTTTTGCGATTAATATTAACATTAATAACTCTGCGTCGTATTTAATTTGATAATGCCGAGGAATTTAAATATCCATGAAAGAGCTGCAATAATTGCAGATCATGAAGCTGGCTATAACATTAGCGAAATATCTTTAAATCTGAATATTACGAGAGACGCTATTTGACGTCTACTCTGGAATACTCTGAGATAAGCTTGTTATTACAAATGCAAATGTCAATGCGATATTTCTGTTTCGTTTGAAATTAAACGTTGGCAGAGGGGTTATCACGTAACGTTTCGAACGCGCGTTAGGACAATCCAACTGTCATTTTCCCATATAAAAAGTGACATTTAGATCTACCGAACGTGCGTACAATGCGTTACGTGATCGACCTGCAGGACTGATCATTGCCTTGGTGCAAATGTCGACTTTAAGGTGACGAACCTTTTAAATACAGTCACAGAAGTTAGTGGCACAGCTTGCATTACACATGAGCTGGAGCAAATTTAAATCTCAACTGCTACCATTTGGAGTAAAGCATGCACCTTGATTTCATTAATAGACCGACCCACAGAGCGTTGAGTTTTATGCTCTGTGAAGCTACCGAATAATGTAATTTTACTCACCATAATATCAATAGGGTGTTGAATGGGCCCATGAGCGAAGACTGCATCGAGACCAACTGCACGTGAGTAGATGAACCGGGCACCCGATGCGTCGTACGTTCCTGGAGCGCTCACAGCAAACTCTCCGTTCATTATGTATGAACCATTTGTAATCTTTAATGCTGAAAAAAAAACGATGTCGATGTTATGACGCTAGCATACCTCGCATTGATCGCCTTAGCCAACTGATTGTTCTATTTTTAGTAGAGTGGAATATTCTTATAATAAAATAAGTCTCTACATTTCCAACTCCATAAGTTGTATTACAGGTGAGGCGAGGCGCCCATGGAATAAGTTTTTCACCGGCTATATTGGCATATTAACCTCCTGAACATGAAGAAAATGTAAGCTTAAATAATCCTAGCGGTACCGCTGATAAATAAGTACCTACTCGTAAAGGAGCGGAGCGTACAACTGGGAGACACAGTGCCTAGCTGGATTAACATTGCAACACGTATTTCATACTTACTAAGTCTAATTATTATTTGACAGTTCACAATGTTGCAAATTAAGAGTCCATTAGCAGGCAATAGTTATTGTTACCAGTAACCTATTATTAGCAAAACCACAAATTGATTTGGAACAGAACTCAATAGCGATGTAACTAGCCGGCCTATTCACAGAACAAACGTCATCATGGCCATTGTATGTCACGAATGATTTAGAGCCACAATACTGATTGATCAGTAAGGACCTACCTCGCGTTTGCGCACCATTTGCCTTCATCAAAGGACCATTCATGACTGCAAAGTAACAAATTACTGTCTCGTAAAGTTGTGTTGCACTTTGAGTTGTAAAGGGTGTAATTGTTGATTCATCGTTTATGTTACATGTGTACAAATCTTCCTGAACTAAATAATTATTTAGGCGACGAAACAGCGTGACTCCGTTGCGTCGTCAAGCCCGGTGTAGAATTCGGAAGGTTGCCCCGGAACCGCCAAAACACGACATCCTTCGGCCAGATATCTGCACACGCGATGGTCTCTTGTAGCGTAATATCCGTAGGTCCCTAGGGCTTTAGACTAACCGATGTAAATCTCGCTGGACATGATCTCACTGACGTTGAGGCGGCAGGAACCGCACCACCGTGAAGACATAGGAGTAGCCGAGGGATGGTCTCGGCCAGAGATTAATCCGGGTATCGGGCCATACCACGTCTTATGCGTGCCTGATAGCTTCCCATACTCCTAGTGTGTAGGTACTAACCGATGTAATTCTCGCTAGACATTATCTCAGTGACGTTGAGGCGGCATGCACCGCGCGGGACCGTGGTGACGTACGAGTAGCCCAGGGGCAGTCTCGGCCGAGAGAAGAGGCCGGACACCAGCCTACGTCCGCAACGCAGGTCATGCGTGTTCCCCGCTAGTACCGCTTCTCGTCCCACAACCTGAAACATGATACCATGTTGAGTTTGACGGTTATTTTAGAGTAAAGACGATAAAATGTGACGTCTCTTTCATGTCATAAGGGTATCCTTATTTAAATACTGTTTTTTCCGGGTCTAACGCGATATTTATTTACCTTGCAAGTTTATTTATTCATAATATTTACATTAAATGACATTAAAACTAAACTAATAAAACGAAGTAAGCCTAAAATATGGATAAACACAAGTAGTAAGTAAAAAAATAACTAGAAACATAATAAACAATGGAAAAAATTAAAATAAAACAAATAACGATAAGATTATAAATAAAAACCTTGTCCCAGATCGGCGCCAGGCGGCAAGGTGCCCAGCAGGCTGGCTGGTGGCATTTATTTCTGACGTTTCGACACGGGTTGCACTGGTCATGGTCGCAGATAACTGTCGTCCAGCAAGTTGTCAGCAGAGATATGGGTTTACAATATTTCACTACCCTCCAAAAGTCGATAAAAACATGGAGGGTACACCCGAAATAAGTCCACCACCCGTCCATTTTTAATGTGTATCTCCATATATCCAGTATCCAAATATCAGAAACCCTCCAGGATGCGTTCAAGAACCGCACATTATGACCACCATAAAAACAGACTGTTTTGTTAGAACAAATTTCTTATCTGTGAAAATGTTATTATTGCTACATAATAACATCGATTTCGATAATATTATTTCATTTAAATTTCGAACATCTCTGAAAAACAAAGAAATTTGATTTGACCTCTAATCTAATATCAGTCGAGATGACGTTTAGTTCGAAATGAATGGTCAAGTTGCATACAAATTTGACAAATGTCGCACGTAAGTAAGATATCGAACGATATGATAGTTAGAGCTGACTTTAGTTTGTCTCTGAATTAAAAATAATACTATGACAGCTGCCAGAAAACAACGCTGGAGGCTTATGATATGTGGATAGATAAAGCAGTGTATGTAACTGTACATAATTAGACATTATGTACAGTCACATAAACTACTATAATTGTCTAGGAAAAAACAGTATTTAAATATGTGTACAAAGCGCGAGAGTTTAAAGTGTTATCCTTATTTTCATTTTTTTTTTATTTATCCAAACAATTATTACACAGTAAATATTACAGTTACAGAACTAATGCACTGTGAATCTTAGAATTAACATTTCCAGCATACTTTATATACTATAGAAACTGACGGTCATCCATCGTCTCGCTAAACCTCAAGCATTCACGACAGACTTTACCCAGCTACAAGCGAAAACATCCCAGTCAGAAGCAGATGCGAGAAGTACATTGAGGCAGTGAAGAGCTCGAATAAGCGGCGACTTACTAGCAAGCAGTGGTCGGTTTCGCGGACGTAGATGCATCCAAGATTGCAACGGAGTGTGCAGCCTCACTATCCGCTCCACCAGTTCAGGGCAGTCTGAATCACCTCGTAAAATTTTGCAACCAACCGTGAGTAGTGCATAGTTACGCCTCGCTTCCAGAGAATTAAAACCCAATACCCGGAGCAGGAACTTTGTAGAGTATAAAAAAGGATAGTACCCGTACATTTTTTTTTTAAATCTCAAAAATGTTTTTTGGATTTATTCAAGCAGCAAGGCGTAAGAGGACTTATAAGGGTTCCAGACAATCGATGCAGCTTCCAATTTACTTCGTACCAGGGCAGTGTAAACAAGTTTTATGGCACATGGGCTGTCGAAGTCACGTGCGTTCCGGATAACGAACCCCAACCTCCTAAAACCGTTAATTGCTAAAGCTTTCATGTGCTCATGAAAGTTGAGGTTCATGTATTGTGTTTTTCGAAATAAGAATGAGAGAAACATGATACAAAGCGGTTTCTTATGTATATTCCATTTGTCGTACGTAATTGCCGTCTGCGGCGCTACCACGAACTTCGAATCTCGAACGTCGTATGTCTCCGTCTCTGTCGCTCGAGTACCATAAACCATAAGTGCGATAGAGACGGAGATATACGAAGTTCGAGATTCGAAGTTCGTGGTTATAGCTCTGTCGTGGAATTAAGGCCCTGCTGCATGAAATTTATGAATTAAATATCGCAGTCAGATTTTGTAGAACATATAATTTATATAGAATCCAAACAGGAATCGTCATGCTTAGTAAGGTACATTTCTGGACACGGCCTAGTCCGTAATTTTGTTTGTCATCTATTTGTCTTGTATTTATTTCACACGAATTTTAAACGTTTGAATCTGAATTTGAATAATCGTGTGATCGTTTACTTAAAACCGTAAACTAAAGTGCGAAGTGAAGCGGAACTAATCATATTTTAATGTCCCGTAAACCCTAACCTTACCAGTTACCACCAAAAGAACAAATAATAATGATAAACTTCGTAATGTCTTTTTCGATTAGATACACATCCCTGGCCCAACATCCAGGCATAACACTAAATAATTACTGTTAAAGTTTACGAGACTCCGTAACGATTGGCCACGACGTGGCGACGACGAGAATACGACAATGCGATTCGCTCATGTGACAGTTCTACGATGCATTATTCAACACAGTACAGTCGCCATCACATACATAGGTACACTATAGGTGTTCAAAAATATCGTCACATAGACCCTAATGCCTCGAAAATAGAGGTGTGTTCCGATGTTTGTGACGTGCTTGTTTGCTCCGATGTATGTGATGGCGACTGTACCTATACTGTTATTAATTAATAATAATAATTAAGGGCTTAAGGTTCATACAGAGATTTTAGGGTCGCGTCTTTTTGATTGGATTGGATCAGCTTAATTTTTGGTTGACTCTTAATACCTATGCATAAAAATCGCTCTTATATAATTTTAAGCGATAAAACCATTTTATTTATGTAGCTAAGGCCGGTGGTTCGATTGCCATACAAAACGTTATTTGACATTCGCAGGCTAACGGCGTGATATTTTAAGAAACTTATGTAACAAACTTTCATAAATATGTGAATCGCTTATATTATCTAGGTTAAACTATTGTGATGTCGTGTATGACGGGTGCATTACTGGTCGTTCCAAGAGGCTCATACAACGAGTGCAGAACGCATGTGCTCGTTTTTGTTTCCGAGTCCCTCCCCGGTCCCACATCACTCCATACTTGAACGCCGCTAACTTGTTTAACATGTCTGCACGTGCACGCCGACGCCTGCACCTTGCCACTCTACTTTTCGGGGTGGTAAGGCACGAAACCCCATCTTACCTTTTCCATAAACTGGTATGGTCAAAGAGTGCGCGCAGATTCAAGGCAATGGCCATAATACCTTTGCACCGAACCGCTGCTTTCCGAGGTAGCTTCAAGTTCGCGGCGTCTAAGTGCTGGAATGATATCCCTCCCCCTATCCAAGGGGCGCTTAGCAGATACACCTTTAAGCGTAAGCTTAAAGGCTATTTGTTGACGCTCCAAAAATCCTAATCCTAATCCTGCACTTTTGACAGCAAAAAATATGCCAATTGCAAATTTTTATCCAGTTTTTGTTTTTAGTTTAATAGTAAAATTTACTTTAATGTGTAACGTAGTTATTATTTTATTAAAGCTGCATGTAGGTAGTGCTGTATGTATTATCTCACTATGTATTTATGTTTATTTCTCTCTCGCCTTTCACAATTAATTATATAGTTGTGTAATTACAATTGTATGACGTTTCCGTGAGTCACCAACAGTGCTGGCTGAAAATCAGCGCTGTAGGTGTCTGACTGACACCTCAGCATAATGCTGAGCCAGTGTCCGGTTCACTGCCGCAGAGACACACTTGTTACATGTTTTTTACTGTTATTTTTATTTATGTTTGCCTAATATGTGTGTCCTGTGTGTTAGTGAATAAATGTATCTTTCTTTCTTTCTTTCTTTCTTCTTTCTTTCCTTATAAATTTGCTTCCCATTTGCGCCAAATGGGAAGCCAATTGATGAAAGTAAAATAACACGCCGTTAGCCTGCGAATGTCAATTAACGCTTTGTATGGCAATCGAACCACCTTAACTAATAACTAGGGAAAATACCTGAAACTGAAGCAAAACCTTGTATTGCTGATATAAAAAGATAATACAACAATCTCAGTACCTCTATAATGTAAACTTAATCGTTAAAATTTAAATGCACGTTACCAAGTACCAAATGAGTATGTTTTTGACAGAATAGAACCAGTAAATACCTACGCACTTACATATTGAACCATTCCCAATTAGGAAAACAATACAATCAGACAATGGGGTTGTCAATATCACCATGGGTTAGATACTTAACACTTTCGTTGACAGTACGTGGACAGGCGGGATATGTAGGCTTAACAACGCTTAATTGATGGTACTTACCGTCAACGAAAGTGTTAAGTAACATGACATACATATATTTATAGCAAAGGGGAAGCAGTAAACATACATTCCATCGAATAATGTATGTCGCCAAAGTCGCCAAAGTTTGATGAAAGGAAAATGTCTACCAATCCAATACAAATTCGCAGTTGATAAAATGCTTCAGCATTAAACAGTAAATTCTCATGTTTACACTTCCTAAACTGATTCCTAGCCAGCAATGGATGGTATTAAGTCAAAATTGAAAACCATTATAATTTATACCTTAATCCTAATACACATAGAGTTGAAAGTTGTAGAGTTGAAGTAGCGCATATGCATTAGCCATCTTTTGTTTTTATTAGTGAAATATTCGCCGCTCGCGCCTCTGCGCGCTTGAGGTCTGGTATTCACAATGCTTAACAAATAGCCTATAAAGACTAGTTTAAGTCTTGTCTTCTGATTACGCGTAATAGTTCCGAATCTCGGGGCAAGATATACTAGGGGTATGGTGAGGTGAGTCAGGAGTTTGTGAATGGCGTAACTGAATGGGATTAACCCGTCGACAGCCGTATTATACGAGTAGGTACGCGCGTGTTACCTGTCAGCTGTCTCGCGCAGATGCAAAGCTATGAATTTTATAACACTAAGCCTTTCCTAGACATGTGATGATGTTATATAGATGGTAACTCTGTACGCTTGATTTCGCAATGCGATACTATCGGTGGACACTGACCCTAAACCTGAACTTTATCCGCAACGATACACAAGGCTGTTTACACGCGCTTTAAGTACGTGTTCTGCACTTACATGATTACCATTTTGACCGCTTATTACGGACATGATAACACAAACTCGACAATTTACCACTGAAGCTTGAATATGTAAAGCACTTATGTACGAATGTCTTCATTTACATTTATAGTGTCGGGAATGTTTTGCGTGCATATACTCGATTGGTTTGAAGATACAAGATGTTTGTTTTTTTCACATAACAGCATAATAAGTACAAATAGCAGTTTACTCGATCCATACGGCGACACACGTCCTTTTGCTTATCGCGGGCGTGTAGTGTTGAGCTAACTATTCAGATTCAGATTCAGATTCAGAAGTTTATTGATGTCATATTTTACAGGTCAATATCATGCATGTCAAATACATTTTAAAATTTCTTATTGTCTTAGATGTTATATACCTACGTATCATAATTAAATAATTTTGAAAGTGTTGTTGATTTATGAGTGGGTCAATGATATATTTAGGAATTAAACGAACTTACCTGTAAGTGAAGTTATATTCTAATTATGTGAGCTGTGCAATCTTGAAATGATAATTATTTACTTGTAGTACGTCCTTTTCCGTACAGCCAATTTCCACAAAATTCAGAGCACAAGGGTTTCTAGACGGAAAAAACACCGATCTCCGAACGAACCCGTGACCCCTCCCGCGGTCCGCACCCCGCTGCTTGTCATTGTTTTATTTATATTATGTAAATTGACATGAATGTAATTTATAATGAAGTCTGTATTGTTTAATAAATAAATCTAATCTAATCTCTTGCGGTCCAAATGGGAAATGCCGCCAGCGTCATGGGGTCCTTGCCGCAGGCAGAACTTTTAGACGGGCTATTTTTTTTGTAATTAGCTTTTAATTTTAATATAATTTGTTGTTTTTATATCCCTTCTATCTATAATAATATTAATAAACAGTAGGTCCTACATTGGTAACATATAATGTAATCTATTACTTTTACAAATAAGGAGCTAAGTACAATGAATGCTTCTTATTCAACAAACAGGTGGTTTTTTAGTATGTTTATACAACAACAGAGGCAAACAAGCATAATTATGGCCTATCTGATGGTAAGCAAACAACGTAGCCTATGAACGCTTGCAGTTGCTTGTTGTTGTTGTTGTTGTTGCAGGAGGCACAACCTTTTGGCCTACTCTTTATTGATTTGCGATGAAATAGAGACATACAAGTGTAACACAGCCCATCGCCAGAGCTCTGCAAGACCAAATTTCGGGTTACTACTTATGAAAAATGCTTTATAAACGATAAAGTTACGCTGAAGTAAAGTAAACGTCCTATCTTCGACGTTACACTAGTGTATGACATGGACACATTATGTCAAAGCAACATGGGTTCCATTCGAACTAAGAGGATTTTTCTTCATTCGAATGTAGAAAGGGTCAGTTGGACAGAAAAGAAAACTAATGAGGAAGTTCTGGATTTAGTCAATGAAAAAAGAAATTCGATAGGAATCATTGAAAACAGGAGAGGGAAAATGATAGGACACATGTTAAGCCACGACGACTGAATGAAAACAATAATAGAGGGAAAAATAGAAGGGAAAAAAAGGGGAAGGCCGAGGAGATCTTACATGGAGCAAATAAAAGAGAAATTAAACGCTTCATCGTATAGAGAAATAAAAAGAAAGGCAGAATGTAGAACTAGTTGGAAATTACTCCACCGACAAGAGCCTAAGATTAAAAGATTCAAAACTTTATTGGTAAAATGTCATATGTTACAGGTCAATATAATGCACGTCAAATACATTTTAAAATTTCATATTGTCTTGGATGTTATATACCTATCATTATTGAATAATTTTGAAAGTGTTGTTGATTTATGAGTGGGTCAATGATATATTGGTCATAAAGTCGTCTATGCTGTAGCAAGCCATTTTTATGAGGAGCTGTTTGAGCTTGTTTTTAAATGCTTCGTCGAAGCATTTAAAAACAAGCTGCGTCAAAGACTAGGACGTTTTACCTTATCTACTGACAAAGAGAATTAATACCTATATATATGGACTTCAATTATACATACTTCACAAGCAGTCATCTGAAGAGTGGGACGGAAAAATCAATAATTATCAACGCAACGTGACAGGATTCTCACTTGTTATTTATATACATCATATTAACAAATAACCAGTTTTTAAGTAAGCCCTAATGGTCCTTTAAACCAGTCTAACGGAACTCCATCATATAACTGTTATATACAGTGCACTAAAATGTTATAAAACACCAGATAATAACCCAACCACTATAAACGTGCATCATTAGGACCGCTATTAAAAACCGCAATACTCATGTGGTGTAAGTGCATAGATAATGCATTAAATAGACTCAGATTGCAACAAAGTGCAAGTGGAGTGTGCGACTTTCTCAAACTAGTATCTGACCCAAGCGTCTGATAGGAAAACTGGATGTATTGCGAGTTACGTAAAATCGTTTTTTCCGGTGAACTAGCTGCATGACATACGATATCGAAACAAACAGTTGAACACATAGTCTAGCATTCCTTTATTACTATATCCGATGAGGCTTAAGGTGCCTACATAATAACATAAGTAGTCCTTCAGTCCTTCCATCATTAATGACAAGGATATTAAGCCGTTTTTCGTTTGACATTTATATTCAAACTAATTTGATCATCCTAGCTTATCTTAATGTCCATAGATAAAACTTGGAAAGAACACGGCTTTTTATTACCATCACTATCAAAAGAATAAGGACCTAATTCCATGCAGCTTATAGGTTTTTACGACGTATTTTTATTAAAGTGGCAAGTTGCCACCGATACCTTTACAAAACGATGGCCCAGAGACGCCTCTCAAGGATCTGTTTAAAAGCTTCTTTGTGGTTTTATTCGCCTTTTATGACTTTATACGAATGTTAATTGGTTTTAATCCGTATTAACATAAAAAGCGGCGCCAACTCCATTCGCCGATGAAGTTGTTGAAAATGTCACAAAACATGTATTTTTCCTTAAGGACGTATAAATAAACTATAAATAAAACCAGTGTCAACATGCTAATGGGAAATAAAACCAAACCTTAAAAGTGAAACAAACGACAGTGCGTTTGAATTATTCTTAATTTAAAAAAATGTTTAGTTGTTCCTCATAGTTAAGTATTATTTAGACCTAATAGGCCAGTTCGTAGAGGTTCAAAGCACCCCGGGGTACGTTGCAAGTGGTGGTGTAGAAGATTTTTTTTTTAAATATTGTTGACATCGTTAAAACCGATCAAATATCAAAAATGGTTACACGAGATATCTAGGGACAACTTTTGGCAGCCACAAATCCTCGAAATTTTGGGACTTTATTTGGTTTCTCACTCGTAGCTTCTATACGGTGCATCCTAGCGAAAAGTTACACACTAGGGAATTAAAGAACGCATAATTATGCGTCTAATAAGAACCAATAAATATTTATTTGGTTCAGCGACATAGTAGAAAACCATGGTCGAAAATTAGGCTTTTCTCAACTTTGTTAGTTATTTCAAGATAGTGGTTTTTAGGCTTCTGCGTTTCAATTTTGAATTTAACTATTGGTTTTAGCTCCTCATTTGTAGGAATTTACAGAATCGACAGTCATTTCAGCATTAGTATCATCATAACTGGTAATCGAAGAGCTGGTAGTTTTCTCGTGCAAAGAAAAAAAACTTATCTCCGACTGTTTTCACCTAATCGAAAAACTTGCTGAGAAACCTTATATTTAACTAGTTTAATTTAAAGGGCCTATCGATTGATGTGCCACACGTGGACTTACATTTTTTTTTTGACTTGCAGTTAGTTGCAGATGTATGGGGTATTAGTAATTTCATTACAAAACTATGTAGCGTAGCGGTTAACAAAATACACCTACCCTCCAAACTTTATACAAATACACCTTATACTTTTCGAGCAAAATGCCTGTGAAATACGGACAGATGGATATCGAGCAGACATGACGAAACTATAAGAGTTCCGTTTTTGCCATTTTGGCTACGGAACCCTAAAAAGGCCCTCTACGCATTGTACCGAGTATGCTGGCGGTATTTCCTCATTGAACTGCAATGCTGATGCGTTGCACGAGAAAACCGCCAGCTCTTCGATTACCAGTTATGATGATACTAAGGCTGAAATAACTCTCGATTCTGTAAATTCCTACAATTGAGGAGCTAAAAAACCTATAGTTAAATTCAAAATTGAAACGCAGAAGCCTAAAAACCACTATCTTGATGTAACTAACAAAGTTGAGGAAAGCCTAATTTTCGACCATGGTTTTTTACTATGTCGCTGTACCAAATAAATATGTATTGGTACTCATTAGACGCATAATTTCACGTTCTTTAATTCCCTAGTGAGTAAGTTTTCGCTAGGGTGCACCGTATAGGGTGCTACGAGCGAGAAACCAAAAAAAGTCCCAGATTTGTGGCATCTCGTCTCGTGTAACCATTTTTGATATTTGCTCGGTTGTATCGATGTACACAATATAAAAAAAAAAATCTTCTGCACCACCTTTTGCAACAAAGATACCTATACTCTACGGACTGTCCTAAACCGATTCCGACGTAGGTACATTTGACATATATATGTATATCAAATTTGTGGTTTTCTAATCTCCCTGTACTTATTAACTATTGGGAACCGGATAATACTCGTAACTTTACGAACTAAAAGAATAGAAAATCTTGCAACAACTAATGCTTGGTCGTGGGTTTGGAACATTTTGGGAGCTTGCCACCTAGTTCCAAAGTGTTCCCAACCAACTAGCACAGCTTTGGTGGATACTCCTCTAACATTAATACCACCTTGTCCTCTTGTTGTTAATTAACCACTGTGTTCAATCCATACGATATCCACGTCGTGTTATATCACTGTTAAACAGAGGCGGATTCAATGACGAGGGCGCCCTATCCAAACACATCATAGGCGCCCCTCTACCGGCCATAGATTAAAAACTATTGAAAGATTTATACCACAATTACAGGAGATACAATTAAACACGTCGTTCCGTTGAGGCAATTTAATAAGACAAAGACTTCTCGGCATACCGACATTTTCATAATAACAAATATTTTACTACCCTAAGTACATTACAAATTATCAGGAACTATATTTCGCGCGCGTGCTGCGCGTCGTGCGCCCCTTTAAGCCGGCCACCAACGCTAGGTTATAACCACAGATGCATGAATATAAGGAGATCGGACATGCCAGCCGATTTGTATTGTATACGCCTGTCGCAAGTACATTAACCCACACAAAGCCCAAGTCATTGACAAGACAAAGCACGCACACATCTAAAACACACACACATGTATACCTACGCTCTTATTGGACAATACACGCGCATTATATCAGGCATTTTGGGAAGAAACGTAATATTCTCTGCGATCAGCACGCGTGCACAGTATGTCAGAGTATGCCCATTGAGCTAACAACTGCGACGCGGCCGCCGGTGGCTTGTCCTCTCTCTGGTATTCTATGCTCTGAGGTTATAACCGATGGTTATGCATGCACAGTTCATTTGTGCAGGCATAACTGAACGTGTATATGACATAACTGAACGTGTATATGACATAACTGAACGTGTGAATGCACAGTTATGCCTGCACAAGTGAACTGTACACCACACCACGTCGTACCTACCAAAAGGCGCGGCGTTGCTAGGCCTCCCACAAGGTGGACTCTTGACCTGGTAAAGGTCGCGGGAGTCCACTGGATGCGGGTGGCGCAGGACCGGTCACTTTGGAACTCTTTGGGGGAGGCCTATGTCCAGCAGTGGACGTTTTTCGGCTGATATGATGATGATGATGAAGTGAACTATGCAGGCATAACCGTCCGTTATAACCTATTTGCGTGGGTAGCCGGCTTTAGAACCCCGCGCCCCTGGGCACGTGCCTACTTTGCCTACAGGAATAATCCGCCTCTGCTGTTGAAACGCATGGTAGGTATCCCACCCTATAACTACTATCACAAAACAATCAATTACAAGCAAAACAACGTGTTTTCACACTGAATATCATATTATCTTAATCGTTACTGACCACGATTAATGTGCGCCGACTCATTAATACCCCTAATCTGATCACAATGATCTCGCCCGTTTATCAGCAAATAGTTAAAGCATGGCGCTATAAATCTTACATAGTGGTAATTGAAAACGACCGCTAATAGACTATTAATTAGGCTTATAGCGAGTTAACAAATTAGCTGTCTGGAGGCGCGAGTTTGACAACATGATTTGTGACGTGTGCCGTGTTTAGTCTTTAAAGCTTAACCTTATTTGAAATTGCGAGTTACTTCTTTATTTCATTTCCAATTTATTTGAGTACGAATTGCATTTTTTTTGGAGTCATATATATAATTTAAGAAAGATTTACAATTATTAGTGGTAACTACAACTACTGGTACTTGCACGTAGAACCGATGGCCGTTGGGACGGAAAGGTTCTCGAGTGGCGACCACGTACCAAAAGGCGCGGCGTGGGGCCCCCCACAAGGTGGACTGATTACCTGGTAAAGGTCGCGGGAGTCCGCTGGATGCGGGTGGCGCAGGACTGGTCATTTTGGCACTCTTTGGGGGAGGCTTATGTCTAGCAGTGGACGTCTTTCGGCTGATATGATGATGATGATTGGTAACTAACTTAACTGCTACCTATTTACAACACAATTAATAGTTATTATTTATTGGTATTAAAGATAACAACGGCTGTAAATATAATTAATACCTACATATTGGTAATTACCAGACATCGTTAATTTGTTATCGGAATTGGCATGGACAATATCAAGCAAAGACAAATACGAAAAACTAAGTGAAAAAAAGTCACGACATGAGGTGTCAACCTCATTTATCAAAATCGGTCAGTATCTTAAACGCTACGGTGGATTGGTGGAACGCATAAATAGGTACAAACATAATTTATATAATATGCTGCTAAAGTCTTAAAAACTTCGGCTCTGCCGTAGTCGGGAAAACATCACCACAACACCGTCTCAGTGTAGTGCCTAAAATGCTGGCATTTCCTCGCTCAATCGCAATGCTTATGCGTTGAGCGAGGAAGCTGCCAGCTTTTCGGTCCTCTGTGGATTAAAACCTTGGCGTGCACTGGTACCCCACGGGCCAAGAGTCTCAACACCAAACGGAATAAATAGTATTTTATACAATCGTTACACAATGAAGTCTCTTAAAGTCGAGTACTGTGTTCAGGCCACGAGGCTTGCCCAGTGGCCTAAGTAAGGTACGAGAATTAAGAGCTAATTTTGTAACTAATTAGTTACAAAATTAGCTCTTAATTATTGAGAGCAATAGATACCAAGTTTGTTTAATTATTTCAGTTGACTCGTAGAAAAAGTATTGTATACATGTATACAATACTTTTTCTACGAGTCAACTGAAATAATTAGGTAAACAAACTTGGTATCTATTGAAAATCTAAGCCCTGCTGAAACGAAGCGCGGCCATTGGCTTAGCGTTCGTTGATATCCCTTCTTCTGTGGCCAAGGCGACGTTCTATTGGTCAAATTCATTATTATAATATAAAGGCGCCAAATCTGTTCAAATTTATTTTAATTGTCAAAACAGTTGTACAATAATTTATTTTAGTTGAGTTGGGTGCTTTGGTGTACGAAATCTTAATTCAAATATTCAAGTCGACAAGTACAAAAATAATATTCGGTGCCTAGATATTTAATAGCATTTAAGTTCTATTTTGCATTTAGATTTGCATTTAGTTTAAGGTAAATTCCTAATACCTACATTAAATAACAGATTATTTTTGAAGCCAATTAGACACCTCGCCTTTCATTATTGCACATGTTTTCGAAATAAAGTAGCAGACCAAATTAAATTAAGTACCTATTTATCAAAATGTCACGGTCCCAAATTTTATAGAATCAAAACCTATTACGTTAATAGTTATTTGTCGTGATTTCTGGAGTCAGCAGTAACTAATGTTGCATATTAAGTTAACCAAACTGACACGGTTCTGTACTCGTAAATGGCCTGGACAATTTTATTGGGCATAATTGGTTCTTATAAATTAATTGATACGCCTTTCTCGTGCTCTGATTGTAGTGTGTTGTAGTCATTCGACGTACCAGAGTACAGTCAACGATAATAGGCATTGAAAGGGTTAGTTAGGAGAAACAGCGTACTCTTATAATTATCATAGTTATAAGAGGAATTAAATTGAAATTGAATATAAATTTAACTACTTAATTTAACTACTTATGTTTCTACTTATTTTTTTACTTACTAGTTGTGTTTATCCATATTTTAGGCTTACTTAATTTTATTAGTTTAGTTTTAATGTCATTTAATGTAAATATTATTATTAAGAAATTATATTACAAAACACAATAAAAAAAAAAACTACTTAATTAAATATCCCTAGCTGTTTAAAGTTCATCATCTCAATCGTTTTTACCAAAATCCCAAAGTAACGCTAATTTACATGATTCCAACAAAAATATAATATTTTTGGCCTATTGGCCACCTTTTGTTTCCATCATCAGACCAGAGACCAGCTTAATGGTAGGTACCACACTGCATTGGCACAATGTGTACAAAACTTTTACTGGATTTGACTCCAGCAGGGTAGGTCTTAATGTCACTTTTTATATGGAAAATTGACACTTAAATTGTACCGACGCGCGTTACGTGATTACCCCTCAGAAGTTATAATTTAAATGAAGTTTGTTGCCTTAAAAGTCCGCAAAAAGAAGGAACCTACTTACTCAGTACACATAGACATGGGTCTAAACGTGTTCGTAGTCTAAATAATAATAATTAAAAAGAGGTCGGAATTGAGGTTACTGTCACGTTTTGCATATTAAGGTTAATTAAGCTCAAGATAAACATTAAATGCGTTAAAAATATCTTAAAGTGTTTACACAAAGTACTTACGAAAGTCAGTAGAACGATGAGAAGACAGGAAGCCACCATCTTGCTCCGATCGTTGTTTGCTTGGCTTGATTATCTTAGATAGCACCAGTTTATATTCCAGAAACGCTTTTCAGCAACACTCGACGCGGTATCATTTTCATATAAGAGACAAATGTAGACAACTCTATTCAAAACATATTTAGACATTAACGGATCAAGAAAATAATTTCTCCTAATAACTCAATGCCTGGATACTGATATACGGCTCGCTTTACGACTCTTAGATTTGAAATCCCTATTAAATTTATTACCTATCTATTACCGGCTAAGTCAAACAACCCCGGTATATTGGCCTCTAACTATTTATGACAACCGGAGCACCCGTAAAATAAATGGAACAGAACAATTTGCATCGTAAACCAGATTAATATTGGCGAAGGTTAAACTCTCAAAAGACGATCGTAGATTTCGAGCGAGCAGTTACGCTCGAATGGTGCTTTGGTGAAGTGATTAGGATTACTTTATTGTTGGTTGTAGATCGTAAGAGATGCCAAGAGAAACGCGCTCTTTGATCTGCCCAGATGAATTGCACTTACGCACAGAACCCAAATCCCTGCTGATATCTTTATGATATTGCGCTACGTGTCTTGACAAAATCTGCATTACATTCCCGCTGCAATCTGTGCTTGTTTTAGTTTACATAAATAAAATATAGCGTCATCATACAGCTTGTATAGCAGACCCTTTGCCATATTACTACTATTTATTGGCTGAATAAATTTACGTATAATATAGTAATGTATTTTCAATTCTACGTTATCTTATCGCGATAATGCAATACGCGCGAAGAAATGCAAAGTTGTATATATGCTTTTGGGCCACGGCACGGGACTTAGCTAGAAAAGTAGGAAATGTTCCCATAATGTATATAAATAAATACATACTGTTACATGTAGACATACCTATAGTCTTCGCACACACAATAGCGACGAGGCGGCGACAATAAGAGTATCTACAACTTTAAGATAATTCCGCAACAAAATTTAATGACTGTTCTGTAGACGTGTGGACGGTAGAAATGTCATCATGAAAGTCCCCAGAGGGATCTCTCATGAAAAGGATTGTTGTTTTAATGCTAGAAGGAGAAAATGCTAAGAATTACCCTAATTTAATATTAATTAGTATTAAAATCAAATTAGTAATGAGACAAATAAAAAACGGAATGTCTAACATATTGGCGATAGCAAGGAACACATGCCACTACATATTTCCGAATGCGATCCAAAGCGAGCCGTGGCCGCGAGCCAACCGTCCACGTTTCATTGACGATACTGTGTGCACCACACGGCGCTAATCCCTCGTACCACATCGTTCTGATATGTTGTACCTAAACGTAGTGCATGGTCAGTGCACGCAAATGAAACGTCGAATTTACGGGCCAATGTTTGAGATAAAACGAGATCGAGGTTTGAATACTGGACGATAATCAAAATATGTGGTACGTATTCTTGCTTTGCTTACGTACGAAGTAGAAATTATAGACATTTTAAAAGTAAGAAAATTACCCATGAACCAGTACCTTTGTATGAATGCACGACGTCTTACAAATAATATAATGGAAATAAGGAACTTTATAATTTAGATATCGGCTTGTATAGCCATAAGAGACGATGTCTCTCCCCTTAACACTGTTTTTATTACAAGCTTTATATTAACTTGCACTGTTCGTATGTATGTAAATATGTAAGTATGTAAGTGGTCCGTCAAAATTTGTAATCGATTTTTCAGTCACTTTCCGTTATCCAATTGATATGTATATCGCATGACAATGCAATATTATGATGACTTGGAGCTGATCTGCTGCTGGAGCAGTAAGTTGGCCATAGGAACTCTGCAATAAAACGACACAACCTCATCGTGTCTGGGCTCGTTAGAATCGTCTCAATGAGTAGTTGATGATGGTATGCAGAAAAGTAACTGACCGACTCAATAAACCAAACGTAAACCCATTTCGACGTCAAAACGCAAGCAAGCTCTTATTATATCGTTTACGAATAGAAGGGTGCCAGATCGCCGTTTGCGATCCAATAGGCGTATGAATTATGTGCACGTCTAATAGAGACATTCATTCAGAAATATTTAAATAAGTATTCAAATCCTCCGTGACATTGACAAGTTGCGTAACTCGCCATTCAGATCGCAATAAAGCATAAAGGTTCATTTTAGCAAACTCTATTACCTATTGTCTCTCAAAAACCGTTTTAAAATTCAATACCTCCAAGTTGACTTGAGTATAAAAGTAGCAGTCAATTCCAGAGATGTTACTACACCTCGTGGTACCATTTATCATTCTAATTTAGGGTCCCTTTTAACCTCGATTTGTTCGCGTGGCACCACTAAATATGTCAATTATTGTTATAATGATATCCCGGCCGGCCTAGCCGCTGCTTTTACAATTTAGAACCGCATCGTAATCTCCACTTATAATAAATCTCTAAATTAAAAAAAGAATCAGCCAGTTTGAAACTAAGCTTTGCGCGGTACGAATGTTCTCAGCATCCCATGAACGTAAAAATATGAAACATTTTATATAGGTACATTATTATTCTAGCTGCAACTTAGGATAGTTTTTATCCGACTGCGACATTTAATTAATTTTCCGAAATATACGACTTCATTTAATTTTTCATTTATTTTTATTGAAATCAAACGCTGCTCCAACTGTCAGCTATAAGAAACGTCAAATTTTCGTCAAAATGGCGGAATTGCTTTGCCTTTCACTTATTAATAATTTAAATCCAGTCTACGATAGACCTTTACGATACACATGCCAAAAGTTGAACCATACAAAAATATTCGATTGTGATATGAGAACTTATATGCGCAAATGTCGCATTATGGCGTGATTTCAATTAAATTTTTCAACAAATTTGATCAATATAATTAACACGAATTTGTTTTTTTTGAATGGCAATATGCCATTGCTCTTTGCGCATTCTGCCAAAGTGCCTGCGGCGCTACCACGAAAACCGAAACTCGAAGTTCGCATAACTGCATCCCTGTCACTCGAGTATAATTAGTGCGATAGAGATAGAGATACCCGAATATTTTCGAATTCCGTAGTTCGTGGTTATAGCTCAGGAATCGAAACTACACCCCGTAAGCCGCGTCCGCTGCGCCATGTTGTCGTGGTTTTTAAACGTCAAACATGTTTTGCCAATCAAAACAAAACCCTATTTGTTTGCCGAACCTGACGGAAAACATGTTAGATGTTTAAAAACATGGAAAACATTGGTGCAGCGGACCCGGCTGTAGGTAGACACTAAATAAAATAATCATAATGTATTTTCTCGAAAAAAGGATAATAGAGAAAAAATCAACGGAAGAGGTGTATAGGTAATCACTAAGTTCCAAAATTTGATGTTCTGTCCCTTTTCCACAAAACGCACCTGAAACGATTGTTTTTTACTATGACGCTCGAGGATCTTGACGTCACAGTCCCCGATCGTTTTCTCACTCTAACAAGCGACATTAAAACGGTTTTGAGATATTTGAATGGGATTTTCGTCATCTTCTATCTATCTATACCTACATATAAATGCCTATGTCCTGACTGACTCACCCACTCACTCATCAATGCACAGCCGAAACTACTGGGGCTAGAGAGTTGAAATTTACACCAGAACTACCTTTTACAACGTAGGCAACAGATAAGAAGGGATTTTTGGAAATTCTACCCCTAAAGGGGTCAAATAGGGGTGCAAATTTTGTATGGGGGAAACTTTAATATTTTAGCAAGAAACTCAATACGTTGTAGAAAGCTTACATATTAGAATACAAATAAAGTACTGTCAGCGTTTTGGAAAGTTCAGCCTCTTAGGGGGTTAAAAAGGGTTTGCAAAGTTTGTATGAGCGAAACTTCTTTTTGAGATAGAAGCTTAAAAGTTTGTAGAAAGATTACTTATTACAATACAAATAAAAAAAACAGCGTTTTGGAAAATGTTATGAAAATGGGGTACAATGTTGGCAAAGGGGATTTTTTTGAGCTAGAATCTCAAACCTTTTTAAAAAGATAACATAATAAAATAAAATAGAATACTTTCAGCGTTTTAGAAAAGTCCACCCCTTAGGGGAGTATAAAATATTTTTTTTTAGCAAGCGACAAATTTATGTTGAAAGATTACTTATTACAATACAACTTTCAGCGTTTTGGAAAATTCCACCCCTTCCAAGGGTGATTAAAACGGGTGAAAATTTGTATCGAGGAAACTTTTTTTTTTGAGCTAGAGACTTGAAATTGTGTAGAAAGATTATTTATTAGAATACAAATATATCGGTAAATTACTTTCAGTGGTTTGAAAATTTCCACCCGCTAAGAGGGGGATAAAGAGGTGCAATGTTTGTATAGGAAAACTTTTTTTAGGTAGACACTTAAAACTGTGTAGAAAGATTGAGTACCTACTTATTAAAATACAAAAAAATACCTACTGACAGCGTTTTTGAAAATTTCACCCCTTAAGGGGTTAAAAAGGGGTGCAAGGTTCGTATGGGAAACACTTTTTTTTAGCTAGAGACTTGATAGTTTGTAGAAAAAATACTTACCTATTACAATAAAAAAACCGAGTGTTTTATTTTTAATTTTTCCCTGAAAAGCGTTCAAAGTTTGTATGGAGAGCAAGAAAATTTTAAAGTATGGTATTTGTAACTTCGATCTTAGCCTGTTTAGACTACAAAACTTATTTTAGCATTTTTTGAAATATATCCCCTAAAGGGGATTATAAGGGTGTTCAAAGTTTGTATGGAGAGCAAGCTATTTTTAAAGTAAGGGATTTGTAACTTCGGTTTTAGACTGTTTGCTAAAATAATACAAAACTTATTTCAGCGTTTTTTTTAATTCATCGCCTAAGAAGGTTAAAAGGAGGTTCGAACTTTGTATAGAGAGCAAGACATTTTTAAAGTAAGAAACTTGTAACTACGGTTTCAGACTGTTTACTATGAGGGTTCAGAGAGGGTTCTTAGTTTGTATAGAGAGCAAGACATTTTGAAAGTAAGAGATTTGTAATTTCGGATTTAGATTGTTTTCTAAAAGACTAGGCACAAAATTAATTTCAATGTTTTATTTTAATTCATTCCTTCAACAAACATTTAGACGATAACATGTTATACGCGGACGAAGTCGCGGGCAACAGCTAGTTTAAGATATATGGATAAGTGAACAGCTTGAATTTATTGTGTTGTGGGTACACCTTGTATTTTTAAGTCTACAGAGAGATTAATCTCTTGGCATTATTTGAAAACATCTATTTGAAGGTCTTTAACCTGTATATGTCTAGACTTACTGTACAAACTGTTCAAACAAAATTTTTTTTATATGTCTAAACTGTCAATGCTACTTTCCTGATTGGGGTATTTAACAGGCGATTCATTCGATTGGATCATTAGGTATTTATTTATTTTATCATATACTTATAACTATAAGACGTTATAAGAGCGAATAGAATCGGTTCTCATTTCTTAAAGATTTTATTATATTAAAGATACATACTTACCTAAGTAAAGTTAATTCGAGATATTAACATTAATTTCCCAGATAAGTCAATGATTATTTCAAGACTAAAAATAGAATAAATACCAATACCCCGAATAATTAATACTATGCCGATATTGGCCACGCGCCAAGCACTAATTATTTTCTAGTTTAATTTTACATGACATCAACGTCAAGAACAGTGTAGGTATGTAAAGTGGCGCATTTGTGTAAAACCTCGTTTTAATCTCCGTTGTTAATGGGATAATGCCATGCGTCTAGAAATATTATGACATTTAACAAAATCTAGGTTTAAACTTGGGTGGTGGTGGTGACTGACAGACCAACGGAACGTGTAGGTACTCGTATAGCGCAAAATTAATCTTCTGTCAGGTGTTGGCTTTATTTACGCACATAATATAATCGTCAAGCAGATATTCACGTAGCAAAGAATTTGCATTAAACATAGCGAATATATCAATTCATAGAATGTTTATAAAGGTTGAACCCGTAATTGAAAGCAGAAAAGACTATATGCAGGTAAATTATGTAGGTAGGTATCGCATACCCGGGTAACTTTAGGAAAAATGCATCTACTTTGAAAGTTTTGACGTATAAAAGTAGCATTATTCATAGTTCATATTATGCTCAATTCAGTCGCGTAAACAGTAAAAAAACTGCAAGACTGTATGAAATAATTTACTTTACAAACAAAGTTTTAATCGACTTCAAATCAGTACCCAAATCGCTTCTAGTGAGCCTATACAATTTGAAGAGTTCCCTTGATTTCTCTAAGATCCCACAATCAGATCCTGGCCTGATGACCATGGGATCTCCTCAGAAGGATACTCTTTAAACAAAAAAAAAGATTTTTCCAAATCGGTCCAGGCATAATCGGGGAATATACATAAAAAATTAAAGATTCAGACGAATTGAGAACCTCCTCCTTTTTTGAAGTCGGTTCAAAAGAGAATTATTTTTTAATTAAATTTATTAAACAGAGTATATAAACATGGGTACATTAACTGGGTCTCACAAAACTGTCGGAACAGTTTGTCTGTAAAATTGTGTGTAAAAACTTATCACAGCCATCCCATTTTACGTACGACATGCCCATGCCCAATGATATTAGCTAAAGAAGTTGCGAATACTCACTAAGAGTACCTAAAGAGGTTTAGTAACCATTAAAGTACTGATCCCACTATCACACACCAAAGCAAACGTGGGCAATTGTTTCAACTAAAGAGCACGAATCACCTAAAGTGAAGACATTACTCAATACGCAACGAACACAACACGATATCGCTCGATCTGGCATGCGCGTGCGTCGCTCAGCTGTCGGCTACCGGCGTATTGTTTGTCTGTCTGATCTTTTGAACAAACAAAAACGTCTTAACTGCAACGGAATGCGAGAGTGTTTTGTCTTTTTGGTTTTAGGTGCGTTGCATATCATTCCTTATGGTAAACATTGATTCTGAGATGAAATGTCGTAATTGAGATCGGCACAAGCTATTACTCTAATGAGCCTGTCAATTTGGATTAATCGATATCGGTAATGATATGCTTGTTTAATGTAAGAATGCTAGAGAAGGACAATGTAAATGCTGTGTTTTATCTCGTGTCTGCTTTAGATCAAAATGTAAATTGTGTCCCACTTTTGATAATTTGCCATTAATGGGTATCTGAAAAAACTTGAAGATTAATTAATTTCAATTCAGAAATTTTAGTGTACAATCATTGTCAAAATACGAACAGAAACAAAGACCTATGTACTGCGTACAAAGATGAGCTGAACTGAAGCTAAAAGGTAGGAACACAACTTGAAAAAAAAAACAGACGCGTTTAAGAAAATAGACTGCCTTAAATAGTTTTGTTGCTTAGGTATATGCTATATGCTGATTATAAACCTTCGCAATCGACAATTTAGATGAGAGATATGATAAATTCACACCAAATAAATAACTATATTCCGCAACTTGAAATAAAAGGTGCATATTACAAGGAAAACTACATTTTAATGTTAATTCTTAGAGTGGTTTCATTTTAGTAGGTAGTATTTAGTAAAATATTTGGACCCGTTGTGACGGTAGCAGTTTTACCAACCAATATTTAAATAGACACAAAATTATAATACAATAGGTAATAGACAGTAAAAATAAATGTTTAAGCCGTCATAGACGAGGGAATATTTATATTATTAATATTATAATTAAAATAAGAAAATAAAGATAAAGAGAGAGTCAAACCAGCATGAAATAGGAGAACCCAATAGACCCCGTATTATACATCAAAAACCAAAAAAACTAAGGACCTACACGCGACGCCAATAAAATACTAGTAGGATGTCTACAACCATACTGAATGTTACACAAAAGTACTTCAAAAACGGATTCAAAGGAAAAAATAAGGTACTTTTCTGGAATATAAGTAGTACAAATTTTACTGAAGTTAAAATAAATAATAATAAATAAATAAATATTACGGGACAATCTTACACAAATCAACCTAGGCCCACGGTAAGCTCAATAAGGCTTGTGTTGTGGGTACTAGGCGACGATATATATAATAGATAAATACATATAGATACTTATACTTATATAACATCCACAACTCAGGAACAAATATTCGTGATAAACACACAAATAAATGCCCTGACCGGGATTCGAACCCGGGACCTCCAGCTTCGTAGGCAGTGTCACTACCAACTGAGTTGTGCAGGTTTAATATATTTATAGCAACAATTGTTTACAATGAATAAGCATATCAGAGATTTCACATTGAGCTTACTGAAACTAACAGTTATGTGACGTGCTTGTATGCAAACAATTTATGGGTTCTCTGTGAATAATGCAACTTGGGGGTTCTGAGCATAAAACAATTAGTTAGCTTTAGTTCTCAGTTTAATAGTCTCATGCTTTAACTGCTAGCTAGCGTTAACTAGCTTAGGCACGTCTCAAGACGCGTTTCTAATGTTCCTAAACGAAGCGTTAAATTAATTTCGGTCAGATGCGTTTCTGTAAATATCGCGAACAAATAATATGCAAAAGGCAAATCCGCGGGATAAAATTTAACTGGTATGTGAATGACCTGATAGCCGGACATGTGTGTTAATAATATTAGTTATGCTGATGACATGGTGCTGCTGCGTCTATCGGGGCACTAAGGCAGGTTGGTGGCCAAGTGTGAAAAGCACGTCACTACTCATGGGCTTATGAAACAACTCCACCAAGAATGAAGTGATGGTCTTTAAGGCAGTAAGAATTAAGCCTTACTTTATCCCGCCAGTACTTCTTGGTGTAGAGGTAACTATTAAGGGTAGTATGAGACCTTTGAATACCTAGGTCACATACTGTCGAATGATGTATGTGATGATGGTGACATGGAGAGAGAGCGGAGGGCGTTATCAGTGAAGACTGAGGAGTAATAGGTTCGCGAGATGCTCTGCTAAAGTGAAGGTGACGCTATTTAAAGCATTGCCAATCATTCTGCTCAAGTGGCCTGTGGTTTCAATATACGAAACGAGCTTATAACGCCCTTCGCATCCAGTACAATAACGCCTTCAGAATGCTGTGGTCTTAGATGGTGCAGTGCCTCAGGAATTTTTGCGGACACTCCCACGAATGGGTTCCACGCATTCATAAGAAAAAAAATGCACCGTTGATGGATCGTGTGAGAAAGAGTCAAATCAACATTTTAAAGGTGCGATAGTGGAACAGTACAAGTGTCCCATCCTTTGTCACTGGGTGGCACAGATCAGGGTAGTAGTAAGGTATATAAAATAGTCGTGAACTGTGTCACATCGTGTTTTGAACGTTTTTAGTGCGATACATATTAATGAGCCACCAGCGAGGGTGCATGCTAAATCGAGGGGTAAAAGTTATACACTCTGGCTTTCACTTCAATTATGCGAAAATTACCGTTATTTGCAAAATTTAATAAATAATAGTTCGTTCCCGCCACTTCACTTTTTAAAGTGTTTATGATAAATTTTCGACGTATTAGACTTAGGTACTTCATACTGCCAAGTTGAGCCAAGATGCCAAGATATTTCGATACGTTTTTGAATAATAATCCACTCTTATTTTATCTGGTTTTCTTAATTTAGTAATAGAAAACACGGAAGTTCAATTGGTTAAAACCTTAAAACATCAACTAAAATGACAAGTTAGTTCTACGAAGTATTAATTTAGTCTTTAAAATAATACTTTGTGCACTAGGACATCAAAGTAGCATTTTGTGCAGCTTACATCCAAGCACAAACGCGAACTTTACAAGCATGAGAAGAGTGAAAAATGCTTTCGGGACTGACATACGCTATATTTTATCCTGATTCTTCCTCCGCCCGGGCTTTCCGCGATATGCGGGTGGAGTCGCGGGGGCAGCTATTGGTACTTAAACATAGGTTCTGACAGTATCATTGGCTAAGATAATAGACTTTCAAAACAAAGTTTTAACCGACTTCAAATAGTTCAAATCAGTACCCAAATAGCTTCAAGTTTGCCTATAAAATTTGAGGAGTTCCCTCGATTTCTCCAGGATCCCATCATCAGAACTGGATTTTGGTGACAACGGGACCAATCTGCAAGTATATGCTTTCAAACAAAGAAAGAATTTTTCAAATCGGTTCATTAATTATGGAGTTACATAAAAAAAATAAAAAACATTCAGACGAATTGAGAACCTCCTCCTTTTTTGAAGTCAGTTAAAAATGTTAAATATCATGTAGGTACATATGCAGTGCAAATAGTCATTGCGTATTATGGTGGGCAATTAGCACGATGATAAACACTACAACCGTAGTGAATTTCGAACAATTGAATGATGATTAATAGCGCTATGCCGAAATTAAGATGTCTTCTCCGTTAATACGAACAGGGCTGTCACAAATTCATTACAATAAACACGCAATAAGCAACACAAAAAAGTCATTTTATGAAAACATAAAACAATTTTAATTAAATGAATAACGAACTTAATTTAAGTTTACGAGCTGAGGTCTACTTTCTTCTTGATTTCCTTTCACAATAGTTATAATGCCCTCGCGAAGACTTAATGAACACTTCAAGACAATCGTAATTAAAATGTAAAAGTTACTTATTTACTTGTACCCTTGTTTTGCAGACCTTAGGGGAAAACAAAGGTCATTAATTCTTCCTAGAAATTATGACTTTTGTTTAGTCTGTAACCTACGGTGAAAACGAGGAGCGTTATTTAACAACCTATCTGGGTATCAGTCTGTGTGTGGCAACGTAACTCCTAAACGGATGAATCGATTTAGGTACGGTTTTTTTAATCAAAAGTCTCGTCTGTTGAGATGGTTCCAAGCTATGTTTGTTGCGTCGAGGGTGTTTAAATTTATTATTTTTATTATTAGAAGTTGTATGTCGAATTATTGTGCTGCAACCCTACAGCAACGGTTGTTATTGAGTCTTTTCAGCTACAATTTGTTGATAACAATTCGCGAAACTCTTATAGCGGTCTGTTAATAGATCTAAACGAAATTTTAGCACAGACGAGTCGTCAGGCGCGGCAGACCGCACTGTCATCCTTGATTAATGATTATCCACCGAATTAAGTTGATGTAACTTTTTATATATTTGTATGTTTACAGGCCGCTTACCAACTAGATGGTCATACCCGGACCAACTAAATCATTCAGATACACCGAACTTTTACACTGTAGCTTAACATTGCACCTGACAGGAGCCGATGGAGGCAGTTCGTTCGTTCGACCAGAGAGCGAGGTATACAGAATAGCCAACTTCTTTTGTACAAAAATCACAGAAAGCCAATTTGCATGTTTTATGGAAATCAAAAGTACTTTAGTATTCAGCTTTTTATTAATCAACAGTAAATCAATAGAACTTTCTCAGACAGCTTAATCGAATTTATGAAAAATTATACACATAGTACAACAATTGAATATTTTCAAAATATACGGAAAATAAAAGTGGTATATCCTGCTATTCCTGCTCAAGCTTAATTTCTGATTATTATGAATATAACATGTATAGGTAATCTAATGCCATTCCATCCATCCATCTCGATGAATTTTTTGTATTACTTGCCCTTTGAATTACACAAGATTTTTTTCACCAAAAATTTATCACAAAATGTAGTTTAATAATTTAGCAAGCACATTGTCATCATTGTTGTTGATCTTAATCCAAATTCCAAACGCGTCATTGTAGATGAAGCCAGAACTATTCCCAGCAAGTGACTAACTCCATATTTACGTTGCCTTGTCATCTCTTTAAACGTATTTCAATAGTTTCGCCTAGATCCTAGCGATAAGTGTCCCGATGGCAGGAAGATATACGGAACTGAGAGGAGGGTATTCAACTTCGCGGTCTCTAATTTTAACTAGAATGCTCGTACATTGCGTGTTTAACATTTGTTTCAGAGTGCGGCAAATTATGAATGAAAGAAAAGCCGGCAGTGTATAACGTAGATTTGTGAGTGTGTCGTTTGGTTTAATGAATGAGTTAGAACAGAAACTTACTAACGGCGGAGCTTGTAATCCATTATGTTCCCAAGAAAACGCTACGCGACTTCAATTTATACATACAAGGTGTTGCAAGAAATATGCACAGGTATTAAACCTAATGGATCTCATCATTAACCTTACGGTTAGCTTAGCTGTTTATTTTTTGTTTGCCTATAAATAATTTTATATTATTGGTAATAAGGTTCAGTATAGAGCGAAGATTTATGTCGAATTAACATGTGATTGTCATGACGTTACATGATTTAGCACCTTACAGTATTAATTGTTCGAGATAAGAGATTTTTAACGGTACTTAAAAAGTTTTGGCTGTCCAAAGCGCGTAGTCAACATTAACTTTTTGTACGTACGTAATAAACTAATCTCTACAATTATTTCGGAATACAGTAACCACTCGCACTTTAAACCTTTTTAGTCTGTCGCGGTAACTGACCACTTTGAAAACGGTGAGCGAACACTTTCAAAAACAGATGCTTAAAAAAATACGATTCCAATTTCGAATTTGTTTTTTTTTCGGAACGAACTAATGCGCTGCGCTGGCTGTCGCGCGCCGCGTTGTGCACTACTGGTGAGGCGCGCACGCTTCGGTCCCATTGATATGTGGAAAACCGAACGAAGTGAGGGAATGTACTGGGAGAATATGACACTTGGGAGGTACAGTCAAGGATGAAAAATAAAGTACAAACGATCTTTCAACATTAAGGAACTAAATTAAAAAGCTGCAACTCTACAAGGTTTATGTAAAGTGTATATTTTGTGTCATTAACATAAGTAATTTTTGTGAATACTTTTTTTTTATATTTAACTCTAAATTATAAAAGTAAAAGTATGTTCCTCAAGAGCTTTAATGTCGCATCTAAACAAACGTAATGAAATTGAGAAAATAATCAATAACCGATACAGCCAAACGTTAATACATAGGTACTTTGTGTTTTTCTGGGGGCGTTGCGATGTCGTGTAATTGTGCTAGGGTCTGTGGATTTATTTTTAAATTTAAGGAGTTTGGTCCTTAAACAAGAATGCCCCTCCATACTCGTACGTCCGCTAATGAAATTAATTCGCTTGCGCTGTCTCAGGATATCAATATTTTCTTTTTCAGGCTTTCATTTGAACTATCGCTCTATCATATTGTCGTCTAGCCCCCATAGCACTCGCTTTATTAAGCTTAAATACAGGATTAGATCGATTTGTGTAAGATTGTTCCCTTGTTTACACAAAGGTCCGTTTTCATAATCTTCTGAAATCATGAATAAAAGCAAGTTATACACATTATCTAATGAAATCGAAATGTATGAAGCAATTTTCTCCAATAGTCTCCTCCCAGTGCATCCCATACATCACTAATGCATCGTACATCATAGAGAAGCATCAGATTTAGTTTCGTAAAGGTCTAAAATCGAATGATTTACTCGATCAAACGACGTCACTCGCTCAATCGAAACATCCGAAATCTAATCCCAGTACAGCGAAGATGAAGGAAACATCCATTTAGAGTGAAGTTTTGTGATTTTATTTGTAGGTAATCAAGGTACTTATTTGGTGAAAAAAAATACATTTCCGTATGTTTTTTTTTCCCTACGCATCATCGTTATAGTTAACATAGTAAGTATATGTTTTGGATGTTATGTCTGGGGCTAGGATCTTTAATTGTACTTTGTACTTTAGAACCTGAATGTTTATGATGTCCGCATCATTTTACGGACTTATACATAATTGTTTACCGCTTAGTGTACATTTGACTAGATGAATTGTTGTATTGAACGACCGAGCGAAGCGAACGACGTTCTCCGTTTCAGCTTGGGCCTAAATTCTTTCGTATGGTCGGATGTCCCGATGTCCCGCTTTCCGGCTCTCCGGCTGTTCCTCTCTACGGGTCGCATTTCTCAAACGATTCTCGTGAAATTTTGTGAGCAGCGGCGCTACCACGAACTTCGAATCTCGAACTTCGTATATCTCCGTCCCTGTCGCTCGAGTGCCATAAGCCATAAGTGCGATAGACATGGAGATATACGAAGATCGAGATTCGAAGTTCGTGGTTATAGCTCAGGTTCGTTAATTAGAATTTTTTGGTCGGTCCAGTATTGGAGAAAAAAAACTGACTTGCTAGTTCCACAGCTCTCCGAGCCACTACTTTTCAATATCTTAAGCATTTTCGTACAAACTATTCAACTTCAGTGCTTGTTATTCATTTCTTGGTTAATATACAGGGTGTGGCCTGTAATAGGAGCAAAAAATGAAACAGTAGATTATTAAGCTAGTGAACAATTATGTCCACGTGGTTTTATTTAAAAAGATTTTTTTTTACAAAAATGTTTTTCTTCAAAATAAGTTTACTTGTAGTGTTTCACTCTTCTGGAGTGCTTTAAGTAACTTTTTATGTTAAAAACAAAAAAAAAAAATCACAAAAATATCTTTTGAAAACAAAAATGCAAAAACTATTAATTATGACTCGTTACATGATGTTACCTCAAAATCCGCATTGACTGCTATGATGTCGTGGTGCCAAGATACATTACTTGGAGTTCATAACTTTAGATCAAAATATCTCCGAATCCAGAAAAAAATAAATGATTGGGACACAAGGGGTTGCTGCAAATGCTCTAAGGAAGCGTCCTTTTTCCTTTTTTAAATATTTGCTCCTATTACAGGCCACACCCCGTATAGTTACACCTGATTAACTTAGTTATCATGAATATAACTCACTTATTAACTTAGTGATGATGCTGCGGCCAAAATTTGACAATATTACAATCAATTTTCGCCTTTTTACAACGGAGTACCTAAGTAGAAGGTGTCAAAGTGTAGGTATACATATAATTTTTCACGTCGACTGTACTAAAATTTACAACTAATTGTACCTACGCGTACAGGCATACAGGTTGGAAATGACATAGAACGTCATTTAACATCATTCCTTGTCACTTTACACTAAGTTATTTAGTAATAACTTACTCATAATCGTAAAATTTACATTTATGCCAATGATAAAATGACTAGTTTAGTGATATTCAAACTTCTTGTCACAAAATGGTGGTAAAGCAACCAATTCCACTGTTTACATTAAATTATACATTCTTGATTTACCGAATAAATATTGGCATTACGCTTGTTGAAATGATATTTCTGAGGATTTCTTAGTTGACCTTTAATAATTGTACGTACCATCGGGCAAAGCCAGAGTCGACCAGATTCAAAACAGAATCGTTTGCAAGGCTATAGGTACGGCTGGAACCAAAAAGCGCCTTTAAGGTGGTCGATTATGGCTTTGGCCGATAGTACAACTTGAAAACTGTATATTCTGTAATACGTAATTTAATATTCCCTGGAAGAAAGGTCTTTACGCGGTTTTACCTTAGTTTTAATACATTGTTTTGTTGATGCTCTATATTTTGTGACCGATGAGCAATAAAGACGTTGACGTGCTCAATGATGTAATAAAACGTCAATTCGAAACTCCCTGTTTAAGGTGGTTCGATTGCCATACAAAACGTTATTTGACATTCGCAGGCTAACGGCGTGATATTTTAAGAAACTTATGTAACATACTTCCGTAAATTGGCTTCCCATTTGCGCCAAATTCCCCCTTTCCTAGAATAAACTTGTATAAACTAGATTAATTTGAGAAATTGGTTTGGAGCGTGATATTTTGGGAAAACTATTTTTCTCAAATTAATCTAGTTTATACAAGTTTATTCTAGGAAAGGGGGAATTTGGCGCAAATGGGAAGCCATTTGATGAAAGTTTGTTACATAAGTTTCTTAAAATATCACGCCGTTAGCCTGCGAATGTCAAATAACGCTTTGTATGGCAATCGAACCACCTTAAAAACGGCCAGGCACATCTAACAGAGATTCTGATACACTTTTACATTTCCATTGACGACGCGAAACTGAAGCAAGTTGGTGCAATTGACTCAATTTTAGTGTGCCATTTGTGGAGCGCTTATAACGTTATATTATAACCTATCAGTGGCGGAGCGCCCATACAAGCCGATTCCCACCGGCTTGACTAACATTTCTTGCTATATTTTACCAAACACGTAAATCATCAAAAAACAGCCCTTTTGTTTTTCTCCGGGTTGTTTGGTGAAAATTCCCACGCGCCGCCACTGTAAGCTATCTACCTCTTTTTAGCGTTCCGTACTTACAGAGTAAAACGGGACCCTATTACTAAGACTGCGATGTCCGTCTGTCTGTCTGTTTGCCCGTCTGTCACCAGGCTGTATCTCATGAACCGCGATAGTTAACAGTTGAAATCTTTACAGATGATGCATTTCTGTTGCCGCTATAACAACAAATACTTTTTTTTTTAGTTAGTTATATATTCACTTTAAAAACAAATAATTAAATAAAAATAAAACAAATATTTAAGGGGGACTCCCATACAACAAAGCCTAGATAACAACGTAACCCAATGGATCCAGCAATTGGGTGTACTGCTCTAATTTGCATGCATTTTTAACTAAGAACGATTTTAATTTTTAATTTAGCCATACGAATAAATAAATAAATACAACAAACGTAATTTTTTGCCGATCTTATAGATAATTGGTACGGAACCCTTCGTGCGCGAGTCCGACTTGCATTTGGCCGGTTTTTAGGGTTCCGTAGCCAAATGGCAAAAAACGGAACCCTTATAGATTTGTCATGTCTGTCTGTCCGTCCGTATGTCACAGCCACTTTTTTTGAAATGAAAATGAAAAAAAAACTTTCCGAAGCTATAACAGCTATACTGTTGAAACTTGGTAAGTAGATGTATTCTGTAAACCGCATTAGGATTTTCACACAAAAATAGAAAAAAAACAATAAATTTTTGGGGTTTCCCATACTTAGAACTGAAACTCAAAAAAATTTTTTTCATCAAACCCATATATGTGAGAAATTTATGGATAGGTCTTTAAAAATTACATTGAGGTTTCTAACATCATTTTTTTCTAAACTGAATAGTTTGCGCAAGAGTCACGTCCAAAGTGGTAAAATGTGTGCCCCCCCCCCCCTGTAACTTCTAAAATAAGAGAATGATAAAACTAATAAAAATATATGATGTACATTACCATGCAAACTTCCACCGAAAATTGGTTTGAACGATATCTAGTAAGTAGTTTTTTTTTAATACGTCATAAACCGTAAACCGCAATTTATTTAACGGGACCCTTCATGTGCGAGTCCGACTCGCACTTGGCCGCTTTTTTTTATATTACACCATTGGACGTACTTATAGGTTACAGTGCCACCAAAAACATACCTACAATTAAATATTCGTATCTGAATATAAGATTTTTAGGGTTCCGTAGCCAAAATGGCAAAAACGGAACCCTTATAGTTTCGTCATGTCCGTCTGTCCGTATGTCATAGGCATTTTACTTGAAAACTATAAGTTGTATTTGATTGTAATTTGGAGTAAAGGTGTATTTTGATGGCCGCTATATAGTTATGCAATCAAATTACTAAAAACATTTTTTTTACGGGGGCACTCCATACTTGTAACTGCAAGTCAAAAAAAAAAATTCACACTATGTCCATATGTGGAACATAAAACGATAGGTCTTTTAAAATAACTATAAGGTTACTCAGCTTTTTTTTTGCTTATGTGAATGTACTCGGAGATAATCGCCACGAAAGGCACGAAAATTGCGTCCCCCCCCTTTCTAACTTGCGAACGGTGGAAGTGAAAAATTAAAAAAAAATCATGGACATAGTGCTTATTAAATACTTTCACCGAAAAGTATTTTCAAAAAGATCGGTTCAAAGGTTTTCGAGTAATTGCTGAAAAACTGCTTTCCCTATAGAAAAGGATGTAAGTGCCGTAAGGTTTGTATGACTATACGACCATTTTTAATATTATATAATGTCCTTCACTGATATGCACAATTGCTACTTTTATAAGCATACTGATTATCAGTGGCGTATTTCGATTACAATACATAAATCCATATCCATACTTAATATCATATTACATATAAATGCGAAAGTTACTCTGTCTGTCTGTTGTACCTTTTCAATTAAATTAGGTATGGAGGTAGTTTTTAGAGCCTGAGAAGGACATAGGATAGTTTTTTTTCATCGTGGAAGTCATCCGTTAAAGGGATGAAAAAAGGTATTATGGAATTAAGTGCGATATTTGATGCGGCGCCTGTGCCGCCTGTCATTCTCATGTCTAATAGTAGTAATAGCATATTTTTGCTTTTAGATTTTTAGGCATTCAACATTAAATACGTTTAAGGTGACTAACAGTTATAAGAAGACAATTTTAATTAGTTATTAATTAATTAGTTACGGTAGGACCCTGCAGTTCACCTTCGGTCTCATATCAAATCACTGAAATATAGGTGATGAAGAGGTTCTCGGTCAGGCCTTGGTCTTAAACTTTTGCCGTGCGATTTGGGTGCATCTTGACCCACAGAGGTAAATAATTTATAATCTGCATTAAGACGTAGAATTTGTTTGTTTGTTTGTTTGTTATTCCAGAAATTATTTACCAAGGAGATTGGTTATAGCGGATCGTATTCCATAAGTCTTTAAAAAAACATCTAACCGATGGGGCCACAAGTGATTTACAAATATTAGCCTCTGATATCTATTTTATAGTAGAAACTTAGAGTAGCTGTATTAACTCCTTTAACTTACCTGGTTTTGTAGAAGTAGTAAGAACAACTTCTGAACACGCATCTTCGAATCCGGGAGTGTTTAGTAGTAGGCACGGAACCCTTCTTGGCCGCTTTTACTTATCACTTCAAACGCTTGCTCGCTTTCTTTCGCTTCTTCTTCACTTAACGCAAATAGGTTGCTTCATGTTCAATAGTACATAGATTCCTCCTAATATTAACGGCAGGTAGAGGCCTCCATTGAAAAATGTTTAGGTAGGTACCTCCCAACCATCACAACAGACATTGTCAACACTCACAAACGAACACATATTTCAACAATTCTGTTTAATATTTATGTTTAGCCATAAAATCAAATATTCCGAGTCATTGGCACACATAATGTAGGTGCAATACACAAAAGTAGTAAAAGATTTATGATTAGCTTTGATTTCAATAAGTCAGAAATAACATAATAGGTGTAAGACGTAGATAATATCGGGTGAAAAAAGGGTAATAATTACCTACGCCTCATACTATATAACTTCTATTGAAAAAAATGGTTTTACGCAGACGTATCTATACAGGCTTTTACATGGTCATATATAAAACAAAAGGAAAATAAATTGACAAAGTATAAAACTAAGCGAGGCTCCTACAAACAATGCCTTCAGTTTAATAGTCAAATACAAGTATTGTATTTTATTTACTACATACTAGTAAATTGTTATAATATGTTCATTATCATCATCATATCAGCCGAAAGACGTCCACTGCTGGACATAGGCCTCCCCGAAAGAGTGCCACAATCTAATAATATGTTACAAGCATAAATTAATTTCACCTTTTAGGTAGGTACCAACCAATGATGTTGGAGCCAGGACGATTTTTTCCTATCTATTAGTACAGAGTACCTACTAAGAATATATAAGTATTTATTTTATCATAAAAATATTAAGACAATATTTTATATTGTTAAATACACGTTCGTTCACACAAAAATTAAACATGACGAATGTTTAGGAGTGTTGTGTGTGTTTTTGTAGCACCTGTCAAAAAACAATGTTACTCTCTTCACCAGGCTTAACTTTGTCAGGCTGTTACGTCTATTCGTCACTAGCAGTCAATGTCAATTCAACAACCAAGTAGATATCCAACATTACATACATTTAGTGAGGTCGTAAGTACTTGTAAGAGATGTACCTAATAACACTATGATTGCGAAATAAACACTTCAAAGGCAGTAAAAAGATCGTAAAATAAACAGTACTGATTAGTATAGTTAGCGAGGAGGCGAGAACACTTCGCAGAATGATAATTTTATTTATTAATGACAATAATGACGCTGTATTCGTTGAAGATTCTTGGTTGATAAAACTGATATGTATAAGTATTGTACTTCAAAAAAATTTACTATACCTGAGTTACCTAGCTCGTTAGAGACAGGCAGACATTGTTAGGGTTTCGTAGTCGACTAGGAACCCTTATAGTTTCGCTTTGTCTGTCCGTCCGTCCGCGGATAATCTCAGTAACCATTGGCACTAGAAAGCTGAAATTTGGTACTAATATGTATATCAATCACGCCGACAAAGTGGTAAAATAAAAAGTGTTTTTTTTATTAGGGTACCTCCCCTATACGTAAGGTGGGGAGTGTTTTTTTTTTTCATTTCATCCCTAACTTGTGGTATATTGTTGGATAGGTATATAAAAATGAATACGGGTTTGCAAAATAATTTTTTGATAATGTTAATATTTTCGGAGATAATCGCTCCAGAAGTAAAAAAAAATGTGCCCCCCTCCCCTTCTAACTTTTGAAACATAAGTTTAAAAAAAAAGGAAAAAAATCTCAAAAGTACAACTTTGTAAAAACTTTCTAGGAAAATTATTTTAAAATTGATAGGTTGAATAGTTTTTGAAAAAAATTACAAAATAAATTTACACACTTACTGTGACGGACGAAAAACTACGGAACCCTACACTGAGCGTGGCCCGACACGCTCTTGGCCGGTTTTTTTTTTCAAAATCATTGCTATGTTTTTATTGACAATCAGATTACGTTAACCCCGACTTTCTTCTTAATTTTAACCCTAAGGCCTGAATCTCACTGGCGCGGCCTGCGGTGGTGGTCAATAGTAATTTTGACAGGCATATCCAAGGGCAATAGGCATAATACCTCATGTTAAAATTGGTAACGTAGTGTTGCTAAATTAGTAAACCATCAAATTATTGATTCTCGAGTGTACAAAACTTCTTTCTTACTCAGAATCGTTGATACTATCGATCCTCATACAAGAAAAAAAGTGTCCCAGATTTTACTATGTAATTTTTTTCTTCCAGTGCGTCACGACCATATAAATAAAAAAAGACTGCATACAAAAATGTGACGATCTGGAATGGAATATTTAGGACACTTTTTTCTTGTATGAGGATCGATAGTATCAAAGATTCTGAGTAATAAAAACAAAAAAAATATATATTTGAAAAAAAAGTTGTTTTGTACACTATTTTTGAAAAACGCTCACGTACCGGAAGGCGCGGTGTGGGTAGGCCCCCCCACAAGGTGGACTGATGACCTGGTAAAGGTCGCGGGAGTCCGCTGGATGCGGGTGGCGCAAGACCGGTCATTGTTGCACTCTTTGGGGGATGCCTATGTCCAGCAGTGGACGTCTTTCGGCTGGTATGGTGATGATGATGATGATCAAATTATTGCAATAAAGTATAAATTATAAAATATAATTAAAATCATAAAAAGATATGGACCTTAAAAGTTTAGAAAAAATATGGATCTTTTTTGTCCAAGATTTAAAACCAGGTACCGATACGTTTACGCTTTTATAGAAAAAAATTGTATGACAACTATGTACGTAAACGCAGTATTTCGCGACCGAAACAGCAGTTTACTTGATTTTCCATACAAAGAAAACGATTAGTAAAAATAACAGTTGTGACGTCATACTCGTGTGTCAATTAGTATGAAACGTTTGGGGTTATGTTCTTTAAATGAAGTTGCTCCCATACAAACATTTCTTCCTCTCCAAAAACTGGATCGAATGGCAATAATGGCATCGTAAAAAATCTTAGTCATCATCCCCTATTGATGGGTCGGTGGCACCTGTCACGATTTGGAAATTTGATACAAAATGATACGTTATTTTATCTTTGACAGAAAATTTTACATGCCTCTATAACTATAGATGTCACCAGCCCCCCTAATCTGTAACTTGTTTTAAGCTCACCTCAACACTCACCCACAATTATACCTTGACACCGCGATGCGTAGTAATTAAGCGTAGGGAGAGGGTGGTAGAGGTTTAGTTTCGTAACGGATGACCGGCGCGCGGCGGGGTGAGCCGCATTAACGCGTAGCGAATAACATTTTTTTGTCACGTGTATGAATCTACCTCATAGCCTGTATGAAAGTGCCCCGCATGTGGGGTACATTCATACATTTTTTATTTTTTTTTCTTTACCTCTTTATTTATTATTTATTTAGCCCTGTATGACTTGAGGTAACCTGAGAGGCGATCACATAACTTTTCAAACGAGCATTAGGATAATTTAACTAAAATTTTCCCAGCATATAAAAAAATCCATTTACTTAGATCTACCTGACGCAAGTAGTTTCAAAGCGTTACGCAGTCGACCAGCAATTGTAAAAAGAAATATCTCTAAATATCGTAAATTTATTCGCCACTATCTCTGAAGTTATTTTCAGTCAACCTACAATTATTTCTTAATAGAAGGAAAGGTAGAAGGAAATTTGGTATAACTAGGTCAGTCGAGGAATTCCTTAGAAAACGTAATATTCACCTCACGAATGGGAATCTTTCTCCTAAAAAGGCGGAACGTCTGGTTGACGGGGTATTCACGATATCTTCACGCAATTTGCATCCTATTAGGACATACGGCTACTTGCTAATTGGTCAATCTAAATGTTGATTCTTATCACTGCACCCATGATGTCATTTTAATACCTTTGGGTATGCATAGTTCCTTGACAAATAGGTTGTTTATTGAGCAAACATAATTGTATTAACTATCGTTAAGTTCCGTTATTAGATGGCAGGTCCGTAATTAGAGGTGGTAGCTTCTAAACTTATGGATTACTTTTGTAAAACACAAAAAAATTATGTTTAACCTTGTACCTATTTTTCAGGATTGTTGCCGACATATTTTTGACTCGATAGCGGTATGATTTTACAAAGAAGGCAATCTTGGAATTTTAACTTGTTTTCAAATTGTACCTTTACACATAACCTTTAGTAATTATATACTAGTCGGTACCTTTTATTATGTTAGTACCTACTGTACTTATATCAAAATTTAACACGTTTTCGCATTGCGTATTTGGATTTGCGCATCGCACGTAGGTACCTATAACAATTTTTTTTTTTAATTCACGAATTTCTTTGAAGCGCCGACTAGAACATTCTAGCATAATAGAATAGGTGTTCGCAGGCGCCACTTAGTATCGCGTATCTGACGGCGCCGGCGCTGCCATACTAAACACAACTGATCGATGCTTACAAGTCTTACAACTTGTTTGGTGCGTATCATGAAAATGTATGAGATTTTCCAAGCTTTCGAAGGATGTATCTGTCTTTTATGTTAAGAAAGTTATAGTTTGAATGCCTGCAAGTCGTATAACCTGAATGAAGCTACCTACTTCTATTATAGCTGATTTGCAATGAATCGATGATACTCGTATAAATAAGTTTATAGATCACCAATTCTCAAACATTGAACCAAAAATTGAACTATGTAGCTCCACTAAGCTCAATAAGGCTCATCTTATCGGTACTGGGCGAAGATATATTTAAAATATAATTAGCCCGTACCGATATTTAAACCAATGACCATCAGCTTTGAAGGCAGGGTTACTTCCTACTAGGCTAAACGGTATTCGATAGGTAGAGAGGTGACAACAGTAAAAATAAAAAAACAAAACTGTCAAAGAAGCTTGTAAAATGTCACGCATCAACTTATTTTTGCTATTATTACATAAAGCTCAGAAAATGAAGACTGATTGGCCGTAGAAAATCGTGACGTCACTTATTTCTATTTCCCGACAAACTTCAGACTAACCGAGCGTTTTTAACGTATCATAAAAGTTGCTGATCTGACAATGAGTCAACCATAATATTCAACATCAACAGATATTTTTGCCCCCCCGCTGGATGCGGGTGGCGCAGGACCGGTCATTGTGGCACTCTTTCGGCAGATATGATGATTTATTTATCAAGAACTGTCTTAGTAAAATTACCAACCTACTACTATGCTGCAGTCATGTTGATGTACCGATTTGTATTGCCAATTTTATTATCATAGTGATGAGTTGATGACGACAAATGGTACTTACGTGCCAGAATTTCCTTAGTATTTGCCAAATGACTTTAACAACATTTAATAGTCTAGGGAATTACCAGAAGTGTAACGTAAACAAATAAGATGTTGTGCTCTTGGGAAACACAAAAATGCTCATAAATGTATCATGTTTCAAGGTCTATCCACGCCTGTATTTATTACGAGCTATTAGCTACCCACGCCACGCGGCTCCGTCCGCGTATTGCAAAAAAACCCAGAGCCGCAGATTAAAGAGCCTAATAAGTTTTGAATTTGGATGAGAAGTTTCAGAGATTACTCTCTACATACAAACTTTTAACCTCACAGACTTTTCCTCTTTAATATTAGTATACCAACCAACTTAACTATATTCATGAGCGCTAAAATCTATGTATATGATTTGTAAGCAATTTTTCCCCCTTTTTAGGGTTCCGTAGTCGACTAGGAACCCTTATAGTTTCGCTTTGTCTGTCCGTCCGTCCGCGGATAATCTTAGTAACCGTTAGCACTAGAAAGCTCAAATTTGGTACTAATATGTATATCCATCACGCCGACAAAGTGAAAAAATAAAAAGTGATTTATTTTATTTTATTAGGGTACCTCCCCTATACTGCCTATACGTAACGTGGGGAGTGTTTTGTTTTTTTTTTCATTTCAACCCTAACGTGTGATATATTTTTGGATAGGTATTTAAAAATGAATACGGGTTTGCTATAATCACTTTTTGATAATGTTAATATTTTCAGAGATAATCGCTCCAGAAGTAAAAAAAATGTGTCCCCCCCCTCTAACTTTTGAACCATAAGTTTTAAAAATATAAAAAAATCTCAAAAGTAGAACTTTATAAAAACTTTCTAGGAAAATTATTTTGAACTTGATATGTTGAATAGTTTTTGAAAAAAATTTCAAAATAATTTCACACACTTACTGTGACGGACGAAAAACTACGGAACCCTACACTGAGCGTGGCCCGACACGCTCTTGGCCGGTTTTTAGCCCTTAAGTGTAGTTCTAGAAACATGCAACATTGGAATAACATTTATGGACCGCTAATACTCCTGCTGATGGGTCGTGTCGTGATCACGATGAATGTAAGGTAGAGTACGGATTATTTTTCTAGACCAAATTCACTTCTCTTTGTGCCTACTTAACCCTTTTTAGGGTTCAGCCTATAATTACTCAGACTCCGTTGTCCGTCTGTCTGTCTGTCTGTCCGTCTGTCACCAGGCTGTATCTCATAACTCTTTTTAGAGCATATTGCACTTCCCTGTTCACGTGCAGCTTATGGGCAAACTACATGCAGCGGGCCTATGGGGCCCTTCGGGTCCAGTATAACAATGCGTTCCGGGTGATGGTGGGGCTGCCCCGCTTCTGTAGCGCATCAGGGATGTTTGCTGAAGCGCGCATAAATTGCTTTTATACGACTATGCACAAGCGATGCACATCTCTGGTGCGTCGGGTGCGGGCCAGCCCCAACCCCATCCTGCGTTTGTTGGCTGGGGGGTTTAACTGCCCATATTTGAGGCATTGCTATGACATGCATGTTTCTAGAAGTACTTACTATGTCTGACCTACTTAAGTGCTTCTAGAAACATGACATTAAAAAATAGGTAAAAATAATAATAATATGTTTAATATATAAATTAAATTAAAATTAATTAAATAACTCGTGATAGTTAGACAGTTAAAATTTTCACAGATGATGTATGTCTGTTAAAGTTCTTATTAAAAACATATTTTTTATAGATAATGGTACGGACCCCTTCGTGCGCGAGTCCGACTCGCACTTAGCCGGTTTTTTAAATGATGTATATCACATTTTTTGATGCGCCTTTTGTATTTTTTTCATGTTGATTTTTTTTTTGCTCTACAAGGCGCAAACGAGGCTTGAACTCACGATTTTTGTTTTAATTTTAAAAAGCGATTGTCTTTCATTGTTAAGTGTAACCGCTAATAGATACTGTAAAATAAATGTAGTACCTAAACATCAACACCTTTTCAACCAAAGTTTGCTTTATACAACGTGTTACAAAACACCCCGTTAAAAATTTTCTAATTCATTTTTGTATTGATACTGCGTCTAAGTCATACTGCGATACTATGGTTTTCAAATTTTGTAAATTGATTCTTTATAAGGGACCATTTAACCCCCTTTCCTCTTTACGGGTATTTTTGTAACACCATGTATAAGGAAAGGAGTCACATTAAAAATTGCTACTTAGCAATGTTGATCATTTTGTATTCAAAACAATAGACTACTTTAACAATAGACGAGTAAAGTGTATATTAAACATGGCCTTTTCATTTCAAAGCGTTTGTGGCACGTGGCTAAACAATTTATTTATTGAACCGATGCGTCTTAAGATAAGATCCGGTCTTGAAAAAGAATCCGAACTCTAAGCGTCCTTATGTTGGAGACCCTAATTTCAATCATAGAGACTTTGAGACCCTTTTTGAACCTTGAATTATGATTGAAGAGAAGAGAAGATGATCGAACTTTTTGTCTACGACTACCATAATTAGTCGTGTTACTATTCTACACTGTGTTCAATGAAAACAAATAAGTTAATGTATCATCTTGAACGACCGAGACCTAAAACCATTCCTTTAAATTAAAGCCTTGTTCAGCATGAATTACACGTAACAAACAACCGACTAAGTACTACAATAGTGGTCGTATAACAGTCGTATAAGGCTTGCGCGGTCACGGGCGGCGCCGGCACATTTACCTACCACTTAGCTGCAATGCGTGTTAATAGTATTTTATTAAGGGCCCTTTTATAGATTATCGTGACTGTCATTTTGTTTGCGTGCAAATAAAATACACATATTACCGTTAGTGAGAGGTCAATGCGGAGAAAGCTAAAGAGTGATGTTAATGCGCGAACTAGCTTGTAGGTAAGATCTGTGCATTTTATTGTTGTGCTAGATGCCCGCGCGGCTTCGCTCGCGTATTTAAGGCAACGTAGGCTCGTGGTCTTCTCTCCCTCTCACTGAGCATAAACGTGAGCGAGATGGAAGTGCGTGTTCGGAAGTGCGGATATCATGTTTTTTTTTTATTTTAATTTTTTGTGCGTTTTAATAAATAAATAAATAATAGCTAAGTTCGCTCAAACATGATATTGCCAATTTTTAGAACCAATTTATATGTTTAGCTGTTGTGCATAATTTGTTACGATTTATTTAAGTGTATTTTAGACCTATGTTCGTGATTTTTTTCTATCGAACGAAAGTCAAAAACTCGGGATTTGAATAGCTGTTGTCCCTCGAGAAAGGCCTCAAGATTGCTAATTAAATTTAGGGCAGCCGTATTATAATCCAAACAAGCGGTATGACTTTTTTGAAATTAATAATCCGTTTTCTGAGCTCACGTCGCCTTAAAGAACGCAGGCAAACACGCAAATGAAATATAGCCTATGTCCAAAGTTCCAAACCTACAAAGCTACAATAGGTATCAAAGATTTTACTTTTATACTTAATATTAGTTTCGCCACGTCATTTGAAAATTTATATTTTGATTGAAAATTATAATTTCATTTGCAGACATTTAGACATAGACATAGAAAAACTTTATTCAACATCACATTTTATACAAAAGGAACAGTGTACAAATTAGACTTAGTAATAGATAAACACACTCAAACAATATCGTACGAGGTATTTACATTTTGTGATGCCAAAAAGGGGCTAGACTCAGCATACTGTTGCAGTGAGTACCTACTGAGTACCTACACTGCAACGCTGATTTTCAGTCAGACCCTTACATATAATAAGTTTTAATTCTAATTAATATTGTCGGAAGGGAACGTCGAAACTACAGGTACTATCGGCCAAAGCCAGAGTCGACCACCTTAAAGGTGCATTTTGGTTCCAGCCGGTATAGCATTTCTACATTCCACCCCAATAAAATTTTGCTAAAAACGTTAAAGCTCTATTTTAATCATATTTCATTAAACCCAGCCGTAAATTATATTATTATTATGATACTTAAATTAAAGGGAGTTTTAATTGTATATTGATCTGTATTTATGATATTGCTTAGTTAAAGGATTATTACCTACTTAAATTATTCTACAACAGCATGAAGATTGTTTTTAACATGTGAACCAGTGCCCATGGTAATTGGAGTAGATTACAACACCCTTCTAGTAAAACGATGCGCGAGGCGGTTCCTTGTTGTTCTAAGCCATTTTTCTGACAACTATGATCTACGAAAGACGTAATGTCTACATGCCGATTGACATCCGAACGACAAAGCCCGCAGATCGCGGACCATGGCGAAATGAATCTATCGCCAGAACAATAGTTTCAATAAATTTACGATAACGACGTACAGTCAACCAATTTGATTCCTAGGCCACCATAGAACCTTGCCGTTGTAAATGCTATGTCAATACGGGTTACTAGGATTATTGCGTCGCTATGTAGCAGTTAAAATGACAGGGTTCTACGGTGGCCTAGGAATCAAATTGGTTGACCGTACATGTCCTTGCCGCCGATACATTGCAACGGGACACTTTATAGCGCAGACGTAATATAACGTTTGTACAGCTTACATCAAACACACCACGTTGTAGGTCAAAGTAGTGAAGCAATTATAAAGACTTAAAACTTGTAGAATCATAATTTGACTTGAATCATGACGACCGCTTTAGCCTAGTTGGTAGTGACCCTGCCTACGAAGCAAGAGGTCCTGGGTTCGAATCCCGGTAAGGGCATTTATTTGTGTGATGAGCACGAATATTTGTTCCCGAGTCATGGATATTTTCTATGTATATAAGTATTTATTTTTCTATATAAGTATCTATATCATCGTCTAGTACCCATAGTACAAGCTTAGCTTAGTTTGGGACTAGATTGATTTGTGTAAGATTGTCCGCAAATATTAAAAAAAATAAAAATTTGAGTGGTGGCTGCTCTTGAATAGCACTATAAATGTTTACTAAACAGAAACGTCCGCTAATAATTCTAAATTACGTATTTCCAATTTGAATACATTATATTTCAATATATACTCCAGTTTAGACTTTGCGGCAAAACTAGAAAAGATACACGAAAGTAATGTATCACACAAATGATAACTTGTATTTCAGCTTTACATTTTAGTTTTTTATGTTAAGAGAAGAGCAAAATTGGGAAAATTGTGCTCAAAAAACCAACAACGCAAAGCGAGTTTTCCCTACAAGATTCATTTATTTTTATCGAAATTACAATCTTCCAGAAACCAGCACGAAATTTGTGTATGTTGTTAAAAATATTATGTACACCGCAACACAGCAAAGAGACAGTCTCTAAAGTGTCTTCAAGGTCATCAGTAATGACATAATCTTCATTGCCGCGGAGGATTTTGAAAAGTGGGAATTTTACCTGAGCCATGTAATATTACATACATAACGTGTGTTATATCATGTAAAAGCTAAAAAAAAATATGCTATAATTCTAGCCAACATTATAAGGATTCCATATACCAATAAATTTTAGAGGAATTTGCAAAATAGTAGAGAAGAAAAGTGAGATTGAGAAAGTACACATTTGGGTTTAATTTTGACTTTTCAAAAAGCGGGTTCTTTTTTTGTACGTTGCATGGTTTGGGTGTAATTTACACTTTTTCAAGGGCGGCCTCTGCGTTTTTGATGACGTCACTTCTTAGAAATTGTCTCTTGGCAGTTTTGGGATCCAGGAGAAATGCCTAACAACATACTAAAAGATGGCGCTGGTATCCAAAAGTGAAGTATTTGTACGACGGAATCCCCTAACAACACGCACTATTTACCAATATGCCGAATTAAAACAGAAAAACCACATTTGTCAATGTCAAAATAAATGATTCGTCTTCGTTTATTTTGTCTTTGATATTATATAAAGGTAATCTATACTCATATTATAAAGAGGAAAAGCCTCTGAGATTTCATCTTTGTAAGTTTGTATGCTTATGATAATCTTCCGTTTTCAAAAATTCTTTCACCTGCGTATACAGGGTGGAATTTCATAAAGTGTACATAATAAAAAGAGAGAAATTCCAGCCAATTTTATCGGTGAAACTGTGTATTTTTTTTTTTTTTAAGAATTTTTAACATTTAACATTTTTTAACCCGAGTTAAAAATTCTTAAAAAAAAATTACTAAAAAAAATCACAGTTTCATCGATAAAATTGGCTGAAATTTCTCTCCTTTTATTATGTACACTTTAAGAAATTCCGCCCTGTATAATTAATTGTGGACTTTCCTCGTGGACAAAGGCTAACCCCGCGGGTTTGCATGTGTTTTTGCGCGGACAACTAGTCTTTCAATAAATCAATATACTTAGTGCCCAATGAATGACTTAGTGCCCAACTTTAACGTTACAGTAGGTACTACGGTATGTTGTTCGGAGTATCTGACTGTTTTGCATCCGCATTCAAATAAATTGACTCGTAATAATCTTGAACCAATGGCCAATCTTCGGACAGCACTACTCTGTGAATCTAGTCAATCGCCTATTCATGACGTTTTATTGCAACGAATAATAGGCCGCAATCGAACACAAATTATTGGCTAAGATGTTACCATGTAGACTTGCTACATAAATCATCGACACTTAAATAGTCGTTAAAGAGTGGGTCAGGAAAGTCACGACTTTGAAGATGACAAAAAAAACCAGTAGGTAAATGTCTGATGTTTTGAAAGATCAATATTGTTACCGCTATGCTTTTGCCATCTGGCCCCGTAGCATGGATGGCCGTATCACGCGACAAGTGACAGGATAGAGCATCCGTCCCTGGCTGACACCGTTCGATAGAACGAGACGACGCGCTTATCCTATCACTTATCGCGTGATAACGCCATCCATGCTACGGGGCCTGACATGAAACCTGACTATTCTAGAAAGGTTAATATTTTATTAACAAAAAAAATGGGTAGGTACTACAAACTAAAACTTATTACTAAGTAACCTAAACCTAAAACTAAACATCAAACAACCCTCCCCGAGCCACTCCAGCCCCCCTATTCCGTAACTTGTTTTAAGCTCACCGCAACGCTCACCCACAATTATACCTTGACACCGCGATGCGTAGTAATTAAGCGTAGGTAGAGGTCTAGTTTCGTAACGGGTGACCGGCGGGGTGAGCCGCATTAACGCGTAGCGAATAACAGCCCAGGTGCAAAGGTTCCCATCACACTGACCGCATTGCTTCGCTGAACTGCTATGGCTAACCTTTGCACCAGAAATGACCCAGAGCGGGGATCAAGTCTTCTTTCTTGCAAGCGACAAAGAAAAGAGCTTGCTTTTCTAGAAAGTGTTTACAAAAACAATACAACGGAGGAAATTCCTCACATGAACACGACGACAGCTGTGTACTTAGGGGGTTCTCCAAGAAAAGAGTGTAGAGGTTTTTGAAGGGCTGGCAATGTGGACTCGCCCACTGGAGTTGCAGGCGTCCACATGCTTCGGTAAGTACTTGCCATCAGGCGTGCCGTACACTTGTTTGCCACAAACGAAAAAAATCTCATTCTAAAATAACTTTACTTTTACTAGGTAAGTCAGTTTCGATGTAAGAGAGAAATTTAAAAATTATTCGCCACGAGCAGGATTTGAATCCGCAACCTCTGGAATCCGTCCATTGCTCTTAGGTATCCAACTGAGCTACCGTGGATTCCGCTAGTAGCACCGAATCTTTCAATCCCTTCACTCTTCTAATTGACCTTAAGGAGGCTCGTACCTATGACAGACTGTCCAGTTAGGTAGGTCCAACTTCTAGAAAGAGATCAATTGTCGAATCCAGCGTTCGGGAAGCTACGGCACATCTTTTCATCCAATATTCCGCAGTGTCTCAAGACGAGGGCCTTTGACCAGTGCGTGTTGCCAGTGATGACATATGGCACTGAAACGTGGTCGCTTACAATGGGCCTCATAAGAAGGCTCAAAGACACCCAAAGACACAAGCTAACCGATATAGCCCTCCGAATCGCTAAACTTAAGTGGCAGTGGGCGGGGCACATTGCACGTAGAACTGATGGCCGTTGGGGCGGAAAGGTTCTCGAGAGGCGACCATGGAACGGAAGGTTCGACGTTGGTAGGCATCCCACAAGGTGCACTGATGACCTGGTAAAGGTCGCGGGTGGCGCAGGACCGGTCACTTTGGAACTCTTTGGGGGAGGCCTATGTCCAGCAGTGGACGTCTTTCGGCTGATAATATGATGATGATGAGGCTCGTAGCGACATCTACCGTGAAGTTGTTACAACTTCTGATACGGCACCAACGTCCCAAGTTACATTGAGAATCGCTAGTAACAATGCGCTACCCTATTTTAACAGTAGTTAGCGGAAGTTTCTGCTTAGTATAAATGTTCAGGTACTGTAAGTGTTGTTGATTTAAATAAATCACGAACTAATAATCCATTCAAGGCTCAAGCAACGATATGGGTGGCTCGCCGTAGCACGGAGGAGCATTATCCGCTTTGTAGCAGAAATTGCTCGTAGAGGCATGAATCATATGTGAGGCATTGAGGTCGCTGCGATTTGTTGCGACCTGTCGCGCGCTTTCGAGATGATCGACCATTCGTTGCTCCTCGAAAAACTATCTAGGTATGGTGTCGGCGGTCAGTTCCATAGTACTATCTCCTTTCTAAAAAACCGAAAGCAGTGCACATACGTTATGAACTCTAGATCTGATTTGGAAATAAATGGTGATTCTGCTGTACCGCAGGGATCGACAATGGGAAATATATTATTTCTAATACTTGTTAATGACATCTCATCGGCCATCCCGATCTTGAGTTCATGACATATGCTGATGACACATGCATCCTAGTGAGTGCGGATAGCCTTGAAATCTTAAACTCTAAGGTTGAAATTGCTATGCACCAAATATCTCAATGGTTTGCCGCAAACGGAATGCTATTAAATGTGGAAAAAAACCAATATTTTACATTTCCAGCTCAGGCAGAACATTCAGAACAAACTAGAGATAAAGCTAAATAGCATTGAGGTACCACAAGTAAAAGAGGTAAAATATCTGGGCTTCATCCTTGACTCCGGACTCACGTGGTCCCCTCATATTGATCGTATGTGCGACAAACTGTCTTCCGCGTGTTATGCACTTTCCAGAATTGCACCGACCTTGTCATATGACAATGTTAAAAAAGCCTACTATGGCTACTTTCACGCTATTCTAATTCTGGGTGCTGACCTGTGGGCAACAGCAGCGGACCGAGATAGACCATTTAAATTACAAAAACGTGCTATTCGTATCATTAGCGGAAAGTCATACGACCATCCTGCTAAAAATCTATTTAAGGAGCTTAAGATACGTACCCTTCCCAGTGTTTACATATTAACCGCTTACAAGTATGTTAGGGCCAACGTGGAACAATACGCTACCCATTCGTCGGCTCGTTGGAACAACCGCTTATTTATCCCGCGGTGCAGGCTCGCAAAGACCCAGAAGTCACTTGGGGTCTTAGGCGCGAAATTGTATAACTTGCTACCAGAGGAGATAAAACTATCAAAAACTGAAAAAATGTTCGACAACAAACTTAAAACTATGTTAAACAACATAGCATGCTACAGCGTTGACGAATTTGTTGAGACGTGCACTGGCCCTAAGTATTAGGAGCACCTACATAACCTTACAGTTAAGGCATCACTATTTAGTAACTAATATTTTTGAATTGAAACTTCCTGTATCACTCAGACATGTAAAGCTATATGCGACCTTATTTGACATCCGATGTAATTAAAAAATAATACTACTTATTATGTACATACCTGACTTGTAAAACATTGACTTTTATGAATAAATATCTTGTATCTTGTATTGGCCTTGAACGGGTAGCTGTGTTCAGTTAATAAACCTACGATATGATCTGACTGCGGAGATTGTGGAAGGCTTAAATATTCACCTCAAAGTGCACACTGGCACTGCTTATGGCCTGGAGACTGACAACGTGAAGTCGTTAATTCTCAGTAGGGAGGAAAGAAGAATTAACTTGACACAGAGGCGGGTGCTGCTCACCGCCACTAAAGATGTGCTCAAATAAATACACCCGGAGGTTTGTAGCTCTGCTTGGCCGATTGGTCTTGAAAACTCAGGCAGGAGTTAATAGTTAAGCTTACTATATTATAACATCTTAGGTGGTTACGCAGCATTATCATGTCAGTGTCACCTTTTTTGTTAGCCAAGCACCCTATCACACTGCTGAACAAAGGACTCCCCTCATTCCCACCTTTTGTGTCGATAAAAATTATGCTTCAACCATTTGGTTCACTCAGTCTTAGGCCTGTTAGCCATTATGTAAGGGTCATTATGCACTTAAGCATATACATTTTAAATCTTACCTTACAAGAGCCCTGGACGCAGATGGCTCGAAGACCTGGCTTGGTGCAGGGTGTTCCATCTGCCACCAAAGCCAGGGATGCGTAGAAGTGCTTCCCGAGAGGTCTGCAGTTCAGCGTGCAAGGGGAGTCACCTGGTGACAAGGTATAGTTGGAGATTTTAAACAGATATGGTTATATTAAAAGCAATACGCTCTTTAAAGAAATCAAGAAATGAGCGTTATAGCACTGACGACCTGTTTGAGTATCAACTGAAGACAGCTATTTTTCAACCGACGAAAAAAACGGAGGAAGTTCTCAAGTCGACGCGTTAATTTAATATATATTTTTTTATGTATGACCAGTGACCACGCATAACTTTTTACAGAGTAGTTCGATTTTGATAATTATTTTTTATTGGAAAGGGTATACCCCGAAGTTGGTCCCATATAAATTTGGAAAAAAAACAAAGGGTTAAGGGTAGGAAAATAGGGGATGATTGATTTTTCGTCGGTTAAAACTTTGTTTTTAAAGTAAATTATTTTTTAATTTAATAAAGAAGCAAATATGTGGTCTTTCACACTTTTTCACCTACGTTATGAATTCGGTGTAGTGAACATGGCAATGAGAGTAAATATAACTTGTACCTACAATTTAAGACCAGTGGCTCTGTGAGCCGTAGAAAAAAAATATAAAAAAAATCATAAATAAATTAATTCTAATTTCGAAAAACCGAACAGACATACAAATTCTATACAAACGGGCAGAGAGGGAAAATCTGAAACTACACGAGAAAAGGTAATTTGCTACTAGGAGTCACGCGAACTAGTTTAGAAAAAATCAATACTGCATTCATAGATTTTCAAAAAAGCCTCATTCAGAATCATTGAATGCGGTTTTGATTTTTTTTGTAAATAGGTATCGTGAGTCCTAGGAGCAAATTTCCTTACCTCATATAGTTTCAGATTTTCCTCACTGCCCGTTTGAATAATACACCCTGTATAAATATTGAACCTGCTCACAAAATTGCACGAGTCGGTTGAGAAATACGACCTATAGAGGAGAACAGCTGGAAGTCTGGGAATCTGGAAATACGAAAGAATTTTAGCCCAAGCTGAAACGGAGAACTTCGCTCGCTTCGCTCGCTCGTTCAATTAGGTTTGTGATGCATTACAAGATATTTTTAACATAGGTCCAGAACCAGTCATGACTCTTGACGTGGATGTCATATCGATTGGATAGATACATTATCTGGTTGAGTAGGTAACCAGCCAATGTGACAAGGTTATATTTATCACTACTGCTATATTTCCCAAAGTTATATGAATTATTTATAAATTCGTGGAATTCTTAGTTCGTATTCGTAGTAGTTTTGACTTTACATAACAACAGCGGATGATTGGTATCAGATCGTGAGTTTTGAAAGATTATTCGTTGCGAATCAATGAGAGAATCTGTTTCTCACGAACTAAATAAATACAAGAAGATGAAGATAAAGTAAAAAGACTACGTTGCTGGATGTCGCTAGTATAACGTGAGGATATATTTAAAACATGCACTGAATTGGGATCAGTCTTATATTTGTCGCACGCACGTATCAGAAGCAGCAAGAAGCAGAGCTTTACAATAGAAAGCGTAAACAATTGCAAGAAAAGGCTTCATGCTTTTTACCCCACCCAAACGGAAGGGATATGATTTTAGCAGTCTATGTATGTATTTACGTGTTTTCCACCGCAGCGTTTAATAAACTGAACTAATTTTGATGATTGAAGTATCAATCGATTCGAAATTATGCTCCGGTGACATAGGCACCTTTTATTTATATGCAGAAAATAAACAGTTTTTACGGTTGGTTTTCCATAGTCGGGATACAGTTTATTGGATTTTTTATGCTTGTTAATTACGCCTGTTGAAGGCTCGTAGTGAAATCTATCGCGAATTCACAACAACTCCTTACACAGCACCAAAGCTTCAAATACATTTCGGTTTTCACTTCGATTAAAACAAGAACCTGATTCCAACTCAATACGGTTTTCAAATACGCCAGCCACGTTAAATGTCGAAGTAGCTGGGCTGTTATTCGCTACGCGTTAATGAGGCTCGCCCCGCCGGTCACCCGTTACGAAACTAGACCTCTACCTTCACTTAATTACTACGCATCACGGTGTCAAGGTATAATTGTGGGTGAGCGTTGAGGTGAGCTTAAAACAAGTTACAGAATAGGGGGGCTGGACACTAACCGTCTATGTAGGGGACCCAGGTGTAGAACCGTCCCCGGAACGGTCTCCGGTCGTACGCTGAACACTGGCCCGCTCGCGTATCTACTGCAGAAGTACCGATACACGGCTGTAACAAACAAAAGACTAAGTAGTGCATTGTGCCACAAGTACCTACGGAAGAGATGATTTACGAACAAGAGTCTATTTTCGGCCTGATGACTCTAGTTTGTCAAATTCTTAATTTCTTACCTACCGTACGTGTCGCACAGTACAATGTTCTTCATCACATTTGTAAGGAAACAAATACATTTTAAAAGAAAATATTTCTAATCGGAATAAAAACGACATAATTTACTTTAAAAACAAAGTTTAAACCGACTTCAATTCAGTACTTCAACAAGCCACATGATATATGAAAATTTCCACATTTCCTTTCCAATTTACTACATGAACTGCTTTCCGATAGCAAATGCGTTGATTATTACAGAAAAACCCCAAGTCGCTATATGTGGGCTGATAATATTTGAGAATTTCCGTCGATTCCTCAAGGATCTCAGAATTAACATTCGTTAGTTGCTACTTCAACGGAATCATGTCAGAATCTTTGAGGAGTTCCATAAGTCATCTGTGGTCTTCATCATCAGTGCCACTTCACCAAAATTACGATTTCCGAGGGTAAATTCACGATTTATAATAGAAAATACCGCAATCACTACACGCGTGCCTATAAAATTTGAGGGTTGCCCTCAATTTCCCTGGGATCCCATCATCAGATTCTGACTTGGTGACAATGGGACGACCTCAGGAGTATACTCTTTCGAATAAAAAAAGAATTTTGGAAATCGGTCCACAATTGATGGAGAAATCGGCTAACATACATTACATTTTTGGGGAGCTCCATAAGTCATCTGTGGTCTTCATCATCAGTTCCACTTAACCATTATACACGAGTTATAACAGAATGAGTTATGACAATGGGACCACCTAGGGTCTAGGGGTTCTTTCGAATAAAAAAAGAATTTTGGAAATCGGTCCACAATTGACGGAGAAATCGGCGAATATACTTGTATAAAAAAAACATACAGTGGAACATTTATAACCTCCTCCTTTTTTTAAGTCGGTTAAAAATGTCAGTCGTAAATTTTGATATATTTTATATCAAACGAACGAGGTCTAAAGTTAACTCTTGCGGGTTAATACGTGAAGCGCGTAACAATACAAGGCAAAGACCCTTCGGCATGCAGCTACGATTTAAAGTTACATTATGTATAAATATTTTACACAGACACTAAATTGCTACATTTTAGAATTCTTCATCATTTACAATTCTGTGATACATCTTTTAGTAGTTTTTTTTATGTTTAAATGTATTTATCATAACGTTTCCAAACATCGTATTTGAGTTAAAACCTCCTTGATTTATAAGTTTTATAACTAACGTATGAGTGACAAATACAATTTGAGAAGAAAATAATTACGCCCGGGGTCGTAATATACGAAAATGTAAGGTTACCTACATCGCATCGCAATCACTAAATTTCATTTCCCAACTGGCAAAAAGCCAATTATCTCGAAAACCCAAATTTAAATTTTTTTTAATAGTCGCGTAGAGCCCATTAGGTTAGGTAAGGTTTATTTTTTAATCATCCTGAAAATGTCATGGCTTCAGAGAAAAACGGCTTTTAGGACAAATCATACAGTTCGGAACCCATTTTTAGTGATTCTGATAGGTAACCGTAAATGTACCTACTGTACGCCTGCGCATTATGAAGCCCTTTACGAGCGTGTGTGATGAAAAAACAAATCTCTTGAAAAGGATAAAACGTAAAAAAATACTCGCCGCGGGCAGTAATAAATAAAGCCTCAGATTTCACATTAAACGCATTTAACTTCGGCTCGGATTTGAGTTTCTGTTTTTGTTTGCCGCCCTTGATGAGTAATGAAACAATAAAACCTTGGCACAGTAGAAAGGTGAGGAATAACAATGATGTAGTTGCATTCTGACCTGCAATATTCATATAGCACTCACTTCTAAACGGTTTAGAAGAGACATTAAACTATGATGTCAACTAGTCTTCTTTACGAGTATAGTCCGATGAATTAAACTACCGTGAATATGTTGTAAAGTATGTACAAACACCATTTTAATGAAACATATTTACATACTCGCCGCTACACATCACATATACCATATGACACAAACTCGTGACACAGGGAAACCTAGTTTGAGAGCCAGAGCTTCAACTTATCATGTAGGTACTTACATTGTAGTTACAAATATATAATATCCTTTACGTCATACCTGGCCATAAAGTAGGAATAACCGCACGCTATGCGTGCGGAAAACCCCACTTCCTGGCCAGATAGAGACGTAAAATTTTGTACTCACCACGGGCGGTAATAAAGAAAGCCTCAGAGCGCATATTTATCGCCCTTGCCTTCGGCTCGGGCGACAAATACCTGCGATCTGAGACATTCTTTGTTTAACCGCCCTAGGTAAGTAATGTACTATTATTGCATATTCATGATGTTTTACAAGATGTTACAGTTTATATTAGGTCCAGAGAAATAAACCCTGCAAAGGCACGGCATAAAGCATTCTCGTACATAATGCTTTAAATACGAACTAAGAGGATTGCTCTTCATTCCAATTTAAGCCATGTCACTTCTTTAGACATAAAGTACCCATGTTATACACTACTGCAACTTCGAGGACTATGACGTACCTTTATATAGGTAATCTAACATTATTATCCTCAATCGAAAAAGCGTCAAATTCGATTCGTCATTTCCGAGTGACCGTAGCTTTCAGGTTCAAGCTTAAGAAAGCTATTAAACGGAACAATACTAATTTACATTCGGAATTCAATCGTTCATTGCTAATCAAGAGCTTTTAACGTGCGCTTATCAAGCTTCGAACCAAAGCGAGCAAATCACGAATAAATCATTACCTTTTTACTACCGTGACCGGAATGTTCCGTGAGAATGAATTTTGCATTTATTACAGAACTGTTCCGTGTCAAAAAGTAGCTGTTGAAACATTTACGATTTGTAGGGTAATCACAGGGTGACTAACCGCTTTGCGACGGAAAAGTAGCTTTAATATCGGAGATACGAGTAGGCTAGTTTGAGACATGAGACATTATTTTATTCAAAGATTTATTCAAAGAATTTTAGCATTCAAAAAATAAAAAAAATCCTTGCCCCAGAGGGAATCAAATCAACCCTTAAACTTGGTCTAAAATTTCACGAGCTCCCATATTCTTAGATACCATGTCATAAGTGACGGAATTATTCCTTTTTAGCCCCTCCGATTAGGATCTGTATCTCAAAATCATTAGGCATTTTTCACATTTGCAGGGCTTCTCAGTTGTAACAAACATTTTTTTTTTATCTTAAAATGCAGTATTACTTATTTTCAAAAATAAAACATTATCTTCATACTCCAAATCGCATAACCGTGGGTAACTCTTATAGTAGTTTATACGACTGTACATAATGAGGGGCATTAAACACGAGTGTGGGTTTATGAAACGAGCCGAAGGCGAGTTTTATAATAACATCACACGAGTGTTTTAATGCCTAAATATGTACAGTGACATACAAGTGTATCTACCCATATGTTATAAATCCTCAATGATGTGTTCGGGAACAATTAGAATAACCGCCATTGCACCGCCATAGCCGACTAGATTTCAAATCATGACCAACTACACGCACGACCCCAACACCGGACCTGATTTTCATAATAACATCGATTGTCGATGCTATTATGATTATTCATACATTATAATAACACTGGCACAGATAAAACGCTGATTTTACGTTACTGGCTGCAATTATGGTGGTCGTTATAATATGGTTTCCGAATACATTCTAGAGGATTTATGATATGGGTGTAGATAAAAGAATAAATGATCCTCACAGCCATATTGCATTGGTGATATCTCCTCGCGACTCCAACACAGTCTGTCCCGCGGGTCTGTCTGGATGTCCGCACGGTGACGATCGCTGCTGGCAGCGTCGTGTTGTCCAACCCCGCGGGCCTGAAACAACAAACAGACAATTATGTTAACAATATCAATAAAATAAAGGTAGAAAATGCTTGGGTATGGTGATGGGATAGGTACCTGTCATCTTCAATGCATTTTTAAACTTGAACGGTAGTGTATATATCTACATTCACCCAAATCTATCACCTGTACAAATTATAACATGTTTTATAAACCAAAGCTCTCAGACCCACAAACCATACCTACTACCTTAAATTTTAATGATGAAAGAAACAAAGAAAAAATATTTATTCAAGACGCTTAGACTAACACATAACAACACAACAATAGACATTTTCAACAAAAGCGTCAGAGCAGAGAAAAGGACTCCACTCAGCTAAACTCATGATACTTACGTGAAATAATTCGAGCAACACGGAAGGGAGTGGGGCATTCGCACCATTTCCCCTCTGCCAAAGCACAAGCCCATGTGCATGGTTCGTACACAAAAATGTATGAAGATGTGCAAGTATTTTCGGTGTACTTATTGTGTCATTTTTGATGTAAAGTAAGCACCGAAAAAAATGTAAACAAACAATGCCTAGTACTCACAACACAAGCCTTATTGAGCATACCGTGTGCAAAAAAAAAAAAATATTGAATTTGACATGTAATATGTCAGATTCAATACAATGTTTGATTAATTTTTTTTCGTTTTGAACTGGTGCTTACTTTAGTAGTGTTTGTTATTTACAGCAAATCGGGCCCCAACCCGCAAGAAATGTCAGAATTGTTTGACTGCTATATTCATAGCTAAGGCGACTCCCTTCCGCTAGTACCCTGAGAACTCTACGGTTTCGCTCTATGAAAACACAACAATATATCGATATCAGCCATATTTTTACACCAAAAAATAGGTTGGGTAATTTGACTAAATATTAATTAATAATCCACCTAAATTGAATACCGACACGGTAAAAAATAATGAAAAGTAATCTTCATAAATTCCGTAAAAATCAGGCGAAAATGGTATAAACTTTCATTACTTTATAATTGACTACGTCTATATACGTTATTTGGGATACGCGCATAATCCACTTATTTTTGTTAATGAATAAACCTTTCTATAGGCCAAATGAAATTCAATATTATCTCAAGGTCGTAAATATTTAATTAAAATGCCGTTATTTCCTGATGCATATATTTTTGGATTCAGGTAGTAAGTCTCCAAATTTGTGTACTCAAACATGTTTTCATTATAAAAATACTGTTAGCATTTTTCTTGCGGGTTAATTTTTTTTCCTCACTTCCGGTCTATAGAATTATTCATTTCCATAGTAAAAGCTGTTTAAAATAACATATAAAAGCCGTATACAAATAATTAGCCTAATATTGAATTATTTCCAAAAAAACCGTAATTTTCTCAGGGTATAGGCTAGGAGGAAGGCCGTGTTGCTCGAAGGTGAAATACGACGCTAATAGAGAAAAACCAATATAAGAACAGGTGAAATCAAAAGATTTTTCCAAAAAACACAACTGCTTTTTTTTTCAAATATTTAGTAATTCACACGATTATGAGGAATCCAACGACACCTCATAGGTATGTGAAAATCCACCGAACCGTTTCAACTGAAGCCCGTGAACTAGAATTTTGTTGTCACATACATATCCTCGAAAAACATAAAACTCCTTTTGAGGCGGTCGGGCGGCAAGAAAACAACAACTTTTAAATAACTCTTTCAATTAACAAAAATAGCCTCGGTCCTCACTTAAGGACAGATAAATCCCACCATTCTAATTACACTTCTCACTATTATTCACCGACTCAATGTTTCCTTAAAAATAAAGGTGGAAACTTGCGCGGTACCACAAAGCCCTCGTAATGAAATTAACTACGTGAGTTACAAATAGCCCCAAATAAGTTAATCTAATTTACTAAAAAAAGTTCATTGGAGATGTTTTTAGGGTTCCACACCGATAGGATCAGGATACTACCGATAGGATATCGGTATACTGCATTCCTACCAAACTGCTTCTGCGCTATTTAATCTGGACATGAGGAGGCACTCATTTAATAGGGTACTTTCATCTATCAAAATTAAATTATCAAAGTATTTGTTTTATATAGTTTTTACCATAAGAAATACGAAAATAAAACTATTTTGTTATAAATACCTGGAGTTAACTTAATGCACCCAAGTTAATTCACCTGGGGGAATTAAGACCACTAAAAGTACAATTAATTCACCTGTCAAATTCGCAAGATGTTTTAAGTCAACTTAATGCCCCTGAGATGAATTAGGTTCACTGACAGTATAGTTAATGCACTTGCGCCCAACCACGGGTGAATTAAGTATACGGACCCCTATTCTGTAACTTGTTTTAAGCTCACCTCAACGCTCACCCACAATTATACCTTGACACCGCGATGCGTAGTAATTAAGCGTAAGTAGAGGTCTAGTTTCGTAACGGGTGACCGCCGGGGTGAGCCGCATTAACGCGTAGCGAATAACACCCCTACACACCTTATGCACTCGTGACCAACTACTGGTGAATTAAGTTAACTGGCTCTGTACCTTATTCACCTTATTGTCTGTATGTCACTTGGCCAAAAACGCCGACCGCCTTTTTTTTCGTAAGTGACGTCAGTATAGCAGGGCAGGGCTATGCTAAAGGACATGCAGTAGCGTATGCACATTTAACGTTTGTATGTTTCTGCCTTTTTGGCACGAATAATATACTTACATCGTTTAAATTTTATCCCTTTACATAAAGCGATATTATTTTGAGGAAATAAAAATACTGGTAGGTCTATCAAATCTTAGTCTTAAAAATATATTTAAAAAATTGTAGAATAGCCTATTGTATAAGTGGTCCGTAGTAAAACATCTGTATTGGCTTGACTGATAAGTGATAACTGACAGCTTATTGATTCCGCATCGTCTCGGCACTGTCAAATGTTGAAGTAATTGTCACCGTACCCAAAAAAATCACTATATACTTCTTGAAAATATCAAGGCACTACATTAATAGAACGAATTAGTAGATACGACCGATAAAAAAATATGTTTCTCGTCGATAACCTGTAACAAATCCCAAATCTCCTCTTAAATTCCTCAACAGAATCGGGTCCATAACTCATCCAGACTTATTACCCAACTAATTTGAATGTGTACTCTGCGCATACATGTTCCATGCCATGACAAATGGCGTCTATCCTAATTTGTCGAGGATGTTATACTTATGGCACGCTATCAACAGGACTTCGTTAATCCTTCAGTTGGTGTAGTTAATGTTCGAAAATAATCCTTAACGGATGGACATAAGGTTGTATTATGATAGCAGTGTATGTATAGGCTGTAGTAATTTCAAGGAATTTTGTTTCGTGTCTAATTGTGTGATGTTTACGTTTTATGATTAAAGGTTTCTAGAACGGCTAAATAAAGATTGGTTGAGTGACATAACAATCAAGTCAGTAGGTAATACAAGCAAATCTTATGGTCAAATTATGAAAACGCGGTACTAGAGTAGATATTTTTCTTGCTAGTATTGAAGGTGCCAAGCTACATATGTATTACCTTATTCTATTTTTAACTTTCAAATAAAATAGCCCAATCGGTTTCGCCCAATGGTTAGCTGGTACGCTGGTAGAGAATGCCATTTGGCAGTAAGCTCGCCATTTGTACATTTCGGTGGCTTGTGCAAATAATAAATAAATAACTTTAAATAAATAAATAAAAAACGGTCAAATGCGAATCTGACTGAGAACCGAGGGTTCCGTGCAAACTTTCATACACAATGCCCATCACGACCCTGCTTTGAATGTCGACTCTTAGACGCAGCACTAGTGCTACATTACTAATAACTTGCAACCTGGTAGGTATGTTTGTTTTTCAGTGACAATTATTTATCAAGTGAACCAATTTCGATAATTCTTTTTTTATTTAAAAGGGGGTACTCTCAGAACACTGTGATAATAATTTGAATGAAGAAAATTAATGACTGAAAGTTTTAAAATACAAACTTATTAAAAAACTAGCTTTTGCCCGCGACTTCGTCCGCGTGGAACTCGTTTATATTGTAACTTTCTCCCCCCTTTTCACCCCCTTAGGTGATGAGTTTCCAGATAAAAACTATCTTTAGTAAGGACTCTTTGGGAAGGCCCCGGAATTCAAAGTATCTCTATACCAAATTTCATCTCAATCGGTTCAGCGGTTTAAGCATAAAAAGGTGACAGACAGACAGAGTTACTTTCGCATTTGTAATATTAGTATGGATTGTATGAAGGAAAGGGTCATTATGGCTGAGTTGCATGATTTTATAGATTACCTTACTCCGAACGCCTTTTTTTACAAAATAGACTCCGCCGCAAACTTGGTTTCTATGACCCGCCTCACCATAATAGATGCATGTAGACTTTTTTCAGTATTATTTTGCATATTTTCATATCACACGGCCGTAAGGACCTTTTCTACTAAACCGTAGGACTAAATTAACTGACTTGTAATTTAAATATTTTATATTAAAAATAAAGATACGTCAACAAAATGTTACATCGAATAGTTTTCAAAATAGCCATAATAAAACGTCTTTTTTACCCCGTTTTAGAAAACATCTTCGAAACTACGGCCATAAGGTACCTATACCCTTGGAACGTCACATACATATATTTACCTATATAATGTTCCTATTCCCCAGGACTCCCAACTACCGCTATACCGTAAATAGGTTCCATCCAATATTTCACCCCCTATTTCACCTCTTTAGAGGATGATTTTTGGTATAAAAACTATCCGTTGTCATTCTCCAGGACTCGAACTATCTCTATACAAAATTTCATCTAAATGGGCTACATCCAAATTTTCACCCCCATTTTACCCGCTTAGGGGATCATTTCCGGAAAAGAAACTATCATACTTATGTCCTTTTCCAGGACTCAAACTATCTTTTAACCAAATTTTATCAAAATGTGTCACAAACAAATTTCCACCCCCAATTACACCCCCGTAGGGGATGATTTTCGGGATAAATTTATCCTTTGTCCTTCCTTTACTATCGCTATACCGTAAATGGGTTCAATCCAAATTTTCATCCACCATTTCTCACCCCCTTAGGGGATGATTTCCTCCTTTCATGTATTCCAGAATAAAAATTATTCTATGTTCTTTCCTTGGACTGAGACCTCTCTCTATACCAAATTTCATCTGAATGGGTTCTATCGTAATCTTCAAGCCTCATTTCACCACCTCAGGAAATGATTTTTCGGGATAAAAACTATGCATTGTCCTTCCCTGGGACTCCTTCTATCTCTTTACCAAATTTCATCTAAATGGGTTTATCCAAATTTTTACCCCCTATTTCATCCCTGAGGGGATGATTTTCGGGATTAAAACTATCCGTTGTCATACTCCGGGACTCAAATTATCGTTCAACCAAATTTTATCAAAATGGGCCACAAACAAATTTTCACCCCCAAATACACCCCCTTAGTGGGATGATTTTCGGAAGTAAACTATCCTATGTCCTTCTTCAAGACTCCAACTCGCTATACCGTAAATGGGTTCTATCCAAATTTTCATACCCCATTTGACCCGCTTAGGAGATGATTTCTGGACTAACAATTATTTTAAGTCCTTCCCCAGGACTCTTAAATATCTCCATACCAAATTTCTTCTAAATCGGTTCTATCCAAATTTTCACCCCTCATTTCACCCCCTCAGGAGATGATTTTTCAGGATAAAAACTATGCATTGTCCTTCCCTGGGACTTTTTCTATCTCTATACCAAATTTTAACTAAATGGGATTTATCCACATTTTCATCCCTATTTCATCCCCTTGGGGGATGATTTTCGGGATTCAAACTATCCATTGTCATTCTCCGGGACTCAAACTATATCTATACCTACCAAATTTGGTCTAAACGGAGTCCATACAAAATGTCACCCCCCATTTCACCCCCTTAGGGGATGATTTCCAGAATAAAAACCATCCAATCCCCAGAACTTAAACTACCTCTAAACCAAATTTTATCAAAATGGGTTACATCCAAATTTTCACCCCTCCATTTTACCCCCTACAGGGAAGATTTTCGGGATAAAACCTATCCTTTGACCTTCCCCGGGACTAAAACTAATTAATTACCAAATTTTATCAAAATCGGTGCAGCGGTTTAAGTAGCTCCATACAAATTTCCACCCCCCATTTCATCCCCTAAGGGGTTGATTTTTAGGATAAAAACTACCCTAAGTCCTTGCTCAGGACTCAAACTATCTCTATACCAAATTTCATCTTAATCGGTTCAGCCGTTTTCATGTGATGCGCGGTCACATAAACAGACAAACAGATAAACAGATAAACAGACAAACAGACAAACAGACAAACAGACAAAAATTCTAAAAACTGTTGGAACGTATTCTGTTATCGATTTTAAGTATCCCAAGCCAATTTTTTTTCGAATATCTTTCATGTACAGACTTTCGACCCTCTTCAGCTTTATTATATGTATAGATATATTTTTGAACAATAAAAAAAAATTAGAAAGAGAAAAGAGAGAAAGTTAGAGGTATCGTTATACTTTTCCGGTAATATTTATGTTAATCATAATCATATATATTAATTAAAAAAAAATCGCTTGGTAAACTTCGGAGATAAGGGCATTTTCAATAATTCGTGCACCCAATTAGCGTGAGTTGTTAAATAAAAATTAACTCAGTGTCAGTTTTGTAACGACAATTAAGTATTTAGTTTGTATAAAAATTTACTTTTTCTTTTCAATATTTAAATCATATGCATATAGACCTTATTTAAATGCGAAAAAAGTTCAGTTTGACATCATTTGTATGCTTAACTTTCGTTACAAAACTGACACTGAGTTAATTTTTATTTAACAACTCACGCTAATTGGGTGCACGAATTATTGAAAATGCCCATAAGGGGGGGCGGAAAGTATATTTATCAAAATTGTAAAACAAAATTTTACCACTGCAAGAAAAAAACATAAAATAGTTATGGAATGTGCAACTCAAGCCCTTTCATATGGTACCCCACTCGGCCTACTAACTAAACTTTGAATTCCCCCCCCTTGCGAGATTGGAATAGTCTTCTTTATTTCTAAAAACAATATAATTCAAACCAACAAATATCTGTGGTAATGATAATTTGTGATCCCGCAACCAACACTGTTTCTGAGACATTCAAAGACATTTTATTTCTACAACACACCTGCCTAAACAAAAGCAAACACGACCTACCTCTAATGCGTATTTATTATCCATACAAAGCATCACTCTAATTACCGAATGATCTTTAATCATCATTAGCATTCCCGTTACGGAACGGATTACCTTGCGTCCTATCCAGGATTAATACCACTGAAGCAACTGCCAATGACCAAGGGTAGTAAGTAAGTACGAAGCCCTTACGTTGTTGGAACCGTGTCCTTTTGAGAAGCTGAGTCCTGTTACTGATAAGTAGGTAATCAAAATACCGTCACTCTTAATTAGATGAGCGTCTGCGGTCCTTCGAACTGATTTCTTAGTCTTGGGACCATGACACGACTCACGAGTTGTGGAGGCCTATCCGAGATGTACATTTCACATTTCAACAGTTAGCTCAGCACACGTGGAAGCGAAACACGTAAATTGTACCTTTATAAGCCCTCATTTTGAGATTGGAATTTTTATACTCAAACATTTAGTGAAGAACTGCGATTTAGGTACAGTCGACGTAAAAGTGTAAACATAAATATATCCTAATGGTACCTACATATTAACTAAATATGATGTGAAAGGATGTATGTGAATCTGTACATAACAAAGCTTAAATGCCAACTATAAGTACCGCACTGTTGGTGCTAAGTGTAAGCAATTGATTGTCAAATTGCTCACACAAATCAACGATTAACACGTTTCAAGAACACAAATATTTACAAATTTGACTTTTGTATGCACAATAAAGTTTGTAAACCTTTCAATATCAACGACAGACTCTGCACTTATAGCAATCTTCAGTTATAACCAATACACCTCTGGCGGTATATTAATTTGACGTTGTCATGCGATCATAAATTCCTTGCGGATACCATTAGAACTATTGTCTGGCCAAACACTCGTGTCACTTGGGCTACTGTCCAAAGAAAAGATACTGTCCAAAGAAAGATGTTTACAATGTTTTAGCTTGTATGTTAATGTTACTGAGACAATTGTGACCAAGCTATAGCGTCACAGAACTGACAGAACCTAGCTTAGCAATTTCAGAAGCTATTGGGACCTGTCGGGCCTGTTCGTTAAAGTTCGTTCGAAGGATGACTTACAGTACCTACACCGTGCTGAGTCTGGCATGAATGAGTGCCGGCCAGTGTTTGTCGCCGAGTTCCCCATACATTCGCCCGTGCCGTATCTGTACGTAGACCGGCAAACGTCGACACTGGCGTAGGAATCCGAATGTCAATAAATATGTGACTTTACAAACATTTTATTTAGTCAGGTTATACAGGTTGGGCCATACATTTTTGCAAATGGCAACACTGGCTATCTTGTAAAATAATAAATTAGGTATAAAGTTTTTGAGTGGAGGGAAATTTGACATTACTTTGTGCAATTTTTTTTGCAATAAAGCGTTTTACTGATCAACAACGAGCTTTTTGTGTAAACTGTTTTATAAAAGCAACAATTTGTATGTAACCGTTCGCCGACTATTTAGGAGGAAGCCCGGATCTCACTCCCGCCGATTTTTTCGTGCGAGGATATTTTATAAAGTCGAGTTCTAAGTTAAAAAACCGAAAACAATATCCAAACTCAAGCAAAACATCCGCGATGAGATAGCCGAGATCCCTCGCAGCATGTGTCATCGAGTTTCCCAAAATCTGCGTACCTATTCGTTTGCAGGAGTGCCAGCGACGAGATGGGGGTCATCTCAAAGATATTGTTTTCAAAAAATAAATTGCATTAGATATTATTCACAAAAAATAAATGATCAGGCCCCGTAGCATGGATGGCATTTTCATCAAAGTTTCAAAAGTGCAAGAATTTTTGGCCCATCCTGTATGTGACGGCGCCAGCCCGGGTACGGCTCAGTCACAGCCCGGGTTCAGCACGGTGTACTGTAAGCCATTATTTAGTTTGTGGCACGGTAATCACATGCTCATTAGGGCTCATCGACAGGTGATGCGCGTCAATCACGGCACAATGAGAGCTTGTTACAAACTTGGCGCTACGGGGTTTCCATTACCTTCGTTTAGCGGGTAAAAGAGCTGGGTCGCAAAGGCTTAACCTTTGAACTGAGGGCTTTTAGAGAGTAAGTTTTAATGTAAGAGTGTTTTAAAACTACGAAAAGTACCTGAGCGGGAGATTCTTAAAGAGAATGCGATAGAATTTGTGACAATTTTCTGGAAAACGAATACCTATATTTTATTTATTTGTCAGACACTTTAATTTCATGTGCTTAGGTTGTTATCTTTTTTCGATTTCCATTGAATCCAACGAGGATAAATCATAATGATTAATCTGATTTATTTCATGTACCAAGCTGCAGTCAGGGTAATAAAGTGACAATCCACAAGCTATGGACTCCTATGGCTAATTGCAATTGTCATACAAAATATATCACATAATTGTCTTGACTATAAATAAATCTACTAATCCACGAAAACCTCCCACGACCCACGTACGAATTTAAGTAGTAGGGCAGTTTCAGGGGATATGTGGACACGCTACACAAAAGCACCAATATTTTTTTAGGTACTATTTAGGTAAATAGCTTTAAGTTTTTGATAGGAACCAACTCCTCCGTCGGCCATCTTTTTTTTATGGAGGTCATTTTGAATTATATGTATATTATTGATATCTCGGGTTCTAAATCACTTAGAATCACAAACTCGGTATCTAAATATACATATTTGGGGTCAGGAAATTCAACTAGATATTTTTTAGGGTCGAGCTCCCAAAGGATACCATACGGAACCCGTTACCAAGCCTCCGATGTGGGTCCGTCTATCTACGTGTCAGGAATAGCTAGATTGTTATTTTTATTATAATTTTATTATTTGTAATTATAAAAGATATAGTCATACATAGTCTGCGGAAATTTCAAGTGTCTATCTATTACGGTTTTAGAGATAGATCGTTTGTAATGGGCGAGAAAAAAAAACGCCTTAAAATGACTTTCAATGTATGGGACCACTTTTTATTTTTAATATTTTTTTATTTTTATTAATTTTAGTCATAACAGCAATATAGACTCACGCAGATAGACGGACCCACACAGCGGAGGCTTAGTAACAGGGTTCCGTTTGGTATCCTTTGGGAATTCGAGCTTAAAAAATATCTAGTTGAATTCCCTGACCCCAAATATGTATACTTAGATAAGTTTGTGATTCTAAGTTATTTAGAACCCGAGATAATACTATAACATTAATTCAAAATTACCCCCATAAAAAAAATATGGCCGTCGGAGGATTTGGTTCCTATCAAAAACTTAAAGCTATGTACTTAACTTGTACCTGAAAAAAATTTGGTAATTTTGTCCGGTGTGTCCGCATTTACGACAATTTGTTCCGGCAGTCTGCCCCACTAATACGAGTGACCTCTCTTTCATGGATTGAACGACCAACTAGGTGTTCAAAAATATCGGCACATGCACCCTAAGGCCTTGACAATAGAGGTGTGTTCCGATGTTTGTGACGTGCTTGTTTGCTCCGATGTATGTGATGGCGACTGTAGGTATAATGATTTCGACTTTGAAGAGCCTGTTAGTGATTTTATTAAGACCGACCACCATTTTCAGAAAATTATAGCAAAATAATTGATATAATTACAATAGTCGGGAAGTGTAAAGGGTCTTTTATTGGCGAATTACCGTAATAGGCTTGTAAACGCGGTGCTTACAATTTTTGTTCGTGTTCGACACATCGCCCGCCCGTTCGAGTAAAGTAACTGACAAGGCCTTAAGGGGCTTAAGGCTTTACTAGTTTATAATATTTCATTAATCTATACAGGCATAGCCACAAGAATCACAAGATATTGGAATACATGAGGGTATTTAATTTACTCGTCGGCACCAATTTTAAGTGACTCTGTTTGGCCCTACTTATTATGGTAATTGCAAGCAAGTTGCCGACCCTTGATTGATTTGAGGATACGTTGTGACCGTTGTGTTGACAGCAAGAAACAAATGCAGGTATCTTACTCTCAATACAGTGCATCCTCTGTGGAGCTCTGGCGACCTTACTCACCATCAGAAACACGACATCACATACCTGCAGAGCTCGTAGTAGTGTTATTACGGTTGCGGTCTTGTTAGGTGGAGGTCCTTCCTTAATTGGGCTCTCTCTCTCTCTCCCGGTTTAATTTATGGCCATCGGCAAGTTTATTTTGGCCGTATTATACTCGTAGTAGTATATGAGCAATACACACCTGGGTAAGCACTCCCGCGTCTGGACAGCCACGCCCCCATCGCAGGTTCTGGAGCACGAACTCCAGGCGCCCCACGCGCTCCATGCGTATGCGCCGACGTCCACCTGAAACAACCATCATCATCATCAGCCTATATACGTCCCACAGATGGACAAAGGCTCCTCTCGTGATGATAGGGAATAGGCAGTAGTCCTTACGCTAGTTTTTTTTATCGAAAGTATTGTCTATTGAGATGGTTCTAAGCTATGTTTGTTGTGCCAGGGGGGGCATAAAAAAAGGTAGTTACGGTACAGTCATGTCATTTATGTTTTCTTTTGTAACTGCTCTATCTGTATGAGGTGTGGAATAAAGACTATTTGTATCCCACCAAAAACATTACATGTAAAGTGAATGCCAAGACTCCTAAGCTAATATAGCTTTCAGCGTTAAAAAGATATCAGATAATAAGGAGCGCCAAGCTTCCTACTCCACACGGCGTAACCTACCACTACCAGCCATGCTCCAAAAATTGTACATCTTGGCTTTCCATTCAATAAGTTTACTATTGACATCATATACCGAGAATTTTGTTTATCTGGTATAATCCAAACACAAGTTAAGATGGTTCAAAAAAACGACGAAGCGCTTCGAGAAAAGATAGGTAGTGCCTGCCCTTGCGCTTCGCTTGGTTCGTCTTGGCGGGGGCACTGCCGTGCCTCCAGATTGTATTGTACAGTCAGCTACAGACAAACGTGACCCCCTTCCTATATAGAAGTATAACTTGTATGTAGGGAGTGTTACATTTCTATGCAGCTGACTACAGCTAAAAGGTCATTATGTAGAACCCATTAGGTTAGATTAAATAGGTTTGTTTTATAAAAATCCTGAAAGTTTACTGATTATGAAAAAAAAAGTTTTTTGATGAAATGAAAATTCTGCGAAACATACATTCGATGGAGCATTTGTAGGTAAAACACACAAATTAACGCGCTGTCAACACCAAAAACGCGCACACTGTCTTTTTGTATCGGAGTGAACGAGAGCGAGTGTTACTTGGGCGGCCAGGTTTTAGAAGAAAATAATGAATAAATATTAAAATAAAAAAAGTGTAGTTTTATTTTTGAAATATAGCTCGTTAGTGGTTTAGGTATGAATATGTGGAATTCATGTTTGCAGACCCATACGTCAAATAAATAAGGACTTAGAACCGTTTAAGATGATTTTAAGACCTATCTTTGCAATTATTTTCTATCGAGCAGAGTTCGTCCAATTACGTTTTGAATCCGTCTACATGATGTCCGTGTATATGATGAATATTAACTTGTTTTTTTTGATGTGCTAGTACCAATAGTTTTACTTAAAAAACTGTTTCAACAAATTAGGTATTGTCTGCCTCTTGATGGGTTCTACCTCAGAGCATAGTATATTCATACATCTGTGGGTTCTACCTAGTGACATTTTAGCTGTACTTAAAAAAGTTAAAGGTTTCTGAGTAACAAGAATTCTATAAAATGAAAATTTGAGAAATAATGCATTCGGTGAAACGTTTGTTGATGAAATAAGGGGACACCGTTATTATGATCTTAATGATAACTGATTGGGTTTCGTACCTGTGTTGAGGTAGGGATATCGTTTGTAATTGCTGTGGTACACATTACAAACTGGATGATGGCAGCAACCCTGAAAGAAAATATTAACGTCTTTATTTGAAAGCGAAACAAAAATCTACAGGGGTAATATTATTTTACAGAACTAGATGTGAAAACATTATTTTTATAAACTTTGACAACCTTTCAAACTTCCTAGGTTAAACACGATTAATTTATGGGAACATTTTAGTTAATTAGGTGTAATGTGATTTTTTGTTTATTTTATTGTTTAATATAATATATGTGTCTTGCCTGTCTGTTTGTGTATAAATGTATCTATATTTATTTCTTCTTTCTTTAATTGGCCGTGATAGCTATTTTGAGACGAGAAGAATTAAACTGTAGAAAATAATTTATATATAGTAGTAACTGTAGATCAATTAGTACTCGTACGTCTAATCCCCATTTCAGTGTCCTTATTATGGATATTATTTCATTGAATATTTGATTCCCTTTTTGGACCAAACTGCAGGCAATGCGACAGACTGCCAGAAAATTCACAGACTATGGTTAATTACAAAATGTTTTATGCGTCAACATAACAAACTTCAACAATTAGTTTGTAGTTTCGAAGAGTAAACAACTAACTTGATAGTAAACCTAAGAACAATTAGTTAAACAATCTCTAACCAGCTCGAACATTTCATGTCACCGTAGCATATTCTAGTAGGAATATTTCAGCCCGATAACTACTTTAATTGATGCCCGACAAAGCTGCAGGATTGCTGTCGTGACAATATAATCTCCTCTATCCTCTAACAATTTCTTACTACAGTTAGCAACACATTTAGCAAGAACAACAATCTGTACTCGCCGCTAAAATCACGGGCATAAGAGCGCATTTGGTTGCTTTAAGAGCAAATTCAGCTAGGTATAAGTTGCCAACTGTACGCTCCAGCTACAGCTGGTATTCACAACGCTTAACTTCCACTAGCCTGAGACAAACCAGTGCAATTCTAATTTCTGACTACTCATAGTTTTTATGGGTTTCGGGGTAAAGATATACTGGTGGTTAGTGAAAGGGTGAGCTGAAACATCTTGTGAATCATATAGCAGGTAATGAGCCAACAACAGCCACTTAGGCCACGTGTAACAAGCACTCAAATCTTCGGTTAAACAAGAAGGCGGGTTTGTTAACAATCTGTTGACGGATAAACCACAAAAGGCAAAGCTAATAACACAATGGGAACGTAAACGAGTTACCAGTATATTGACTTCGTAGAGGTGTTCAAATTGGGTCGTTCCAATATTGGTATTTATGACAGGCTATAGACTTGAAAGACATCAGTTTGTATATATGTGTTCTAATTTATACAAAAAACTCAAATCAAGTCGAGCTGTATTTTGATTGTTCGCTTTTTTTAATGCGGTTAATTTGAATTATGCTGGGCTTTACTTTACAAGGCTTTAAAATGTTTCCCCTTATTCGCATTTTTTTCACAAATGCCAAAAAAAATGAGGCGTAATGCAAAAAAAGTGTGCCAAAATTGATACTTAGCCTAGTTATTTATTAGGAGCTATTCAAAAAATATGAATGCATTAAATTTTGAAGTCACTATAAGTATATAGTCAAGTGTAGTTACTGTAGTATAGTTAAGCTAGTAAGCAATAGCAACAAAATAAGTAGCTAGTAAAATAATATGTAGACTAGGTATTGATTGTCATCAGTCAAAACATTTCGTGAATGTGAAATAATGAAATTATTAAATGAGGTCTAAATAGGCCCATATTCCATCCGCGATATGTGAAAGAGAGACAGAAGGGTTAGACCCAAGTTTTATCTCTATCAGTCTGACTTTGAAAGATAGACATGAAAGAGGGGATATGTCCGCTTCTTTTAAATCACCCTGTTATGATAGAATGATGATTGCAAGTGAGAGCTATACGGGCTGATACTTATCTCAATTTACTTTACTTTCCAGATTTGGCTACTAGCCTTAGGGTTGTGTGTAATATTTGTATTTTTATAAAATCAAACAACAACCATTACTAGTTTGGTCTAAGAATACTGTATTACCTCGTTCAAGCATAGACAACCAAGAGCTACACCATAAACTCAATATATGCTACATCTCTCTTTTTCAATTAAATTAACCTTGTTACAAACAGTTACAGAAGTATAATCATTGAGACACCCAGGAGGTCAAACGTCGTCTCCTAAGTGGAACTGCTAAAGAGGAACCTTCATCTTTATTGGGTTCCATCTCAGGAGCTGCGGTCAACTCCGTCTCAGGTGCAGGTAGGACACCTACCCTAGCTTTGTAGCCTATCACAGATATGATAACGATAGGTTGGCCATTATGTCCCGTCCGGTCATTGAGATGCTGTCGAATACCTGGAATTGGCTTAAATGTTGAAATAGTCTATTCCCATGATTTTCGTGAGAATATTTTTAATATGTTAAATATCACCCTAGTTAGGCAACTAGGGTGATATTTACCGCTAGCTTTTCAGTGAAGGAAAAACATTGCGAGGAAACCTTTGAATTTCTTCTGAGATGTATGCAGGTTTCCTCGCGATGTTTTTCCTTCACCGAGAAGCTAGCGGTAAATATCAAATGATATTCCGTTCATAAATAATTTCCAACAAACTCATTGGTACGAGCCGGGATTCAAACCCACGACCGCTGTTTAACAGCATGCTTGAACCTCTAAGCCACCGTAGGTTCCAGCTGTGGTTCAGCCGCTTCTAATCTAATGCAATCCCACACTCCATTACTCATTCGAAGCTGATCCATTTCTTAAAACCGAGAGCATTTCTGTATCGCATTCGCGCATTAACACTAAGTATCATTGCAAAATCCTACGCAGTTCGTGTTCATCGACAACCCTAGCTCGCCCACATCGGCGTTTGCGCAACCCAACAACTCCATTAGATGTTTGAAGACGTTACATTTTCGACAACGGAGTGCATCCACTGCATGGCATTAAAGCGATCAAACGACTGAGGAACGCTCTAATGAACATCTTAAGTGGTTTATAAAGTGCCGATAGCCGTTAGTTTTATGTTAAAATCACTTCACTCTCTCTGTCCTATGAGAAATTTGTATTTTATTACGTCTGTGCGATTATCATTCATTTATTTTTCTATGGTTGTCTCTCTAATCTTGCCTAAGTATTTAAATATCAGTATTCTTTTCAAAGTTTATCTCAAACGCCAGTTAAAATATTGTACCAACATATACTGTCATATACATACTGTCAAAATGCACTAATTGACAGGCAAGTTTTACAGACTTTGCGCTTCAAAGCTGTGGATTTGATCCTTGTTTTTACAAGCTTTATATTAACTAGCACTGTTCGTATGTATGTAAATATGTAATATGTAAATATATACGTATGAAAATATGTAAGTATATTAAGTTGTGCATCAAAATTTGCAATCCATTTTTCAGTCACTTCTCGTTATCCTATTGAGCTGAAATTTTGCAAGCATATATATATCGCATGACAATGCAATATTATGATGACTTGGAGCTGATCTGATGCTGGAGCTGGAAGGTGGCCATAGGAACTCCGCAATAAAACGACACAACCCCATCGAGTTTGGGCTCGTTAGAATCATCTCAATGAGTACTTGATGGTATGCAGAAAAGTACAGTCGGCAGTAAAAGCTTGTACCAAAAATGAATTTTTTGACAGAAACGTATTGATAAAAGAGTCGAGCTCGCTGCATGCGGGATTTGGACTGTAGCGACCAATGAAAATGAAGCTTTCAATAATATACGGGGTGTGGCCTGTAAATGGAGCAAAAAATTAAACGGTGGATTATTAAGCCAATCAGCAATCAGTTCCAAGTGGTTTAGCAAAAAAATTAACAGCAAGCGAATCTTTTACTTAACTGTAATACTATCGATATTATTTTACATTTTAAATGCAAAACAATCTTGTAATCTCTAAATTAAAAAAAGAATCAGCCAGTTTTAAACTAAGCTTTCTGCGGTACGAATGTTCTCAGCATCCCATGGACGGAAAAATATGAAACACTTTATATAGGTACATTATTATTCCAGCTGCAACTTAGGATAGTTTTTATCCGACTGCGACAGTTAATCAATTTTCCGTAATATACGACTTCATTTAATTTTTCATTTATTATTCTTAAAGTATATCGCCGCCACATCTGTCAGCTAAAAGAAACGTCAAAATCACAGACTAATAAGAAATACTACGGACAAAATGGCGGAATTTCTTTGCCTTTCTTTCGCCTATTAATAATTTTAATCCCGTCTACGATATACATTGACGAGACACATAGGTACCAAAAGTATATGGTAAGAGGACGTGGGAGTACATGCTACCTAACTTTTTAAATAATATGCCAGAAGATATACACACAAGTGTCCTTGCAGACAAAAAGTCGTGCAAGATCGCATTAAAAAGATTCTATCTAACGAGAACAGACAGCGAGGTGTAGTTGCTGGAGTTTAAATACAATACCTACATAATAATAATATATTGTAATTACCTATATTAGGATCATGATATTACTGTTGTGAGCGTTGCGATACATTCGCGTCACGCATAAACCTTAAACAGGTTTCTGTACGCGTCTATTAATTTTGTACTGTATCTTTTTTCTTTCAATATGAATAAAAAAAAAAAAAAAAAAAAAAAAAAAAAAAAAAAAAAAAAAAAAAAAAAAAAAAAGCAAATATATAATTAATCGATTTTGATATGCGAACTTATATGCGCAAATGTCGAATTAAGGCGTAATTTCTACAAATGTTACAACAAATTCGAACAATATAAACTTGGTTTTTTTGAATGGCACGCGCGCGCGCTCTTTGCGTATTCAGCCAAACCATGAAAACCGAAACTCGAAGTTCGTATAATATATCTGCATTCCTGTCATTTGTTAGTGCGATAGAGATAGAGATAGAGATACCCGAATATTTTCGAATTCCGAAGTTCGTGGTTTAAAAGAAAATACGGATGTCGGATAGATCTAAATTAATATTTTATGTGTGAATATGGTTAAAATTATTTGGAAATACTATTGTTGTTATTGTTTTAGTATATTTGACTAGCTTTAAGTTTAATATTGTACGTCCGAAATGGGCAAGCTGTTGGACTTTATTTTACCCAAAACAACTAAGTGTACACTGTTCTGACAATAAAGAAATCTTATTTTATCTTATCTTATCGAAAATAGGGATGAAGACACTAAACAAAATAATCATAATGTTGTATTATCTCGAAAAAAAACAACGGAAGATGCTATACTCGTATAGAATCAGTAATCACTAAGTTATAAGTGTATAAAGTTTTAAGAGGGGTTTGTTGCGTCTCTTTTCCGCAAAACGCACCTTTATAATGAAACGATTGTTTTGTACTATGGCGCTCGAGGATCGTGACGTCACGGTCCCTGATCGTTTTCTCACTCTAACAAGCGACATTAAAACGGTTGTAGCTTCGTAATTTTTTGAGATATTTGAATGAGTTTTTCGTTTCTTCTTTCTTTTAAAGTGAGTCTACAGCTACACCTCTATTTGGAAGACAAGCGGAAAGAACCCATACTATCCATACTAATAATAATCCAGTGTGTCTGTCTGTCTGTTACCTCTTGACGCCTAAACCGCTGAACCGATTTAGATGAAATTTGGTATACAGATAGTTTGAGCCCCGCGGAAGGACAAATGGTAGTTTTTATATCTGAGGGGCTGAAATTGGGGGTGGAAATTTGTATGGAGCTACTTAAATCGCTGCACCGATTTAGATGAAATTTGGTATATTAATAGTTTGAGTCCCGGGGAAGGACATGTAATAGGTTTAAAAGTGGGGGGGGGTGAAAATTTGTATGTAATCTATTTTGATGAAATTTGGTGTAGATATAGGTTAAGTCCTGGGAAAGGACATGGGATAGTTTTAATTCTGGAAATCACTCCCTAAGGGGGTGAAATGGGGGGTGAAAATTTGGATGAATCCCGTTTAGATGAAATTTGGTATAAAGGTCGTTTGAGTCCCGAAGAATGATATTAGATAGTTTTTATCCCGATAATCATTCCCTAAGGGTATGAAATAGGGGGTGAAAGTTTGGATAAAATCCATGTACCTCGATGAAATTTGGTAAAGAGATAATTTGAGACCCTTCGAAGGATATAGAATAGTTTTTGCCTCGGAAATCATCCCTTAAGATGGTAAGTAGAAGTTTGTTTGCATTATATTTTCTAAGTATAAGTTCTACGCGGACGAAGTCGCGGGCAACAGCTAGTTATTTAAATAACTCTAACAATTTATGTAAAACAAAGACACTATTAATTACTATGACATAAACGCCTAGTGTACTACCAAGATAGAAGACTTTATATCGTGATGTAAAATTTCATTAGGTACCTACTTTAAATATCATTTATATACCGATATAGGATAAATGCGGATATTTTATGGATTTGTGCTTTAAATTTTTTGCTCCTGTTAACATAATAGAATGTATGATTCTATCAAAGAGTAGCTTAATGTCGACAATAAATCTGGATTACCTCACAGAAGGCCTTGCTCAACATATGAACTAATATTCTCTTTCAATACCATCAGAACATTTCATCATATAACGTACGAAATACCTTTCCGAATTACCAAACCTATACCCCTTCAGATGTGTAGCTTTTCACATCGCTGTTAAAATCCACGTATCAACACACAAACAGAGGGGCTATAGAAAATAAACCAAGATAATTAGCGGTTAGATATGGCTTTGCTTACGAAAAGATAAACATGTCAATTGTACTAACAGGATTTATGCCGAAGCGGGAGAAGTAGTGATGCGTTCGGGAATATTGCCTGAACTGGAAACACAACCGAAGTGAGAATGTCAGCCAATTGGCAGTTTTTAAAGCAGGGGCTGAGTTGGGGCGCGATAATGATATGTTGTGATTTGAGGCGAAAGGCGATCAAAATCAAACGATTCATCATTTACCAACATTCAGGCAACAAAGGTCCACAGAGAAAAATTATAACTGAATAACTACGATGTAGTACCTACGCAACCTCATGGGTCAGGTAACCAGCCAAGATTACGTGTAATGTGTATGGTTTTTGTATTGGTTTGTGCGCGCTCGTTTGTGCTAGTGCAGAGCAAAATGTAAAAGAGCGCGACGCGCTGATAATAAGACTTAGAATTAATTGGTTGTAGTTGAATGCGTTAATTAAGTAACCAAGCTTGGAAAAATATGCAAAAGGAGTACGCTAACTTTTTTCTTTACATGGTATTTTTTTTGAAAATCAAAAATAAATAAAATATCGATTTTTCTTAGTCGCAAGCTTGGAAAAATTGCAAAAGAAGTACCGTAACATTTTTCTTTACATAGTATTTTTTTGAAAATCAAAAATAAATATAAGAACGATTTTTCTTACTAGCAATTTTGCTGATAGTTTGTTTATATTGCCTACAATGATGCCAATGGCAGTATTATTAATAAACGTATATACCTACTACTGGCAGCAGAGCATCACTACTTAGATACTCGTAAAAGTATAACATAAGTTAGTACTCTGTATATGGTGCACCGATGGCTCGGATGAGATGCATATCAAGTGATCCCGTAGGAGTATGGCTCGAACGAGTGATGTGTTTTGGCCATTTTTGTCGAGATGATCTTAGTTGGTCCATTTTATTGAGATTTTCTCACGAGGTGGATCATGATCTTCGATTACTCGGATTATTTAACAAGATAAAGGGAGTTGTATGAAAGTTTTAGTACGACTTTATAATAGAAAGAAAGAAAGAATTAAAAAAAAATTTATTTGGTATCACAAAGAAATTTCACATGTGTGTTTCATAGATAGGTATGTGCTTCACGAGATATATTTTCTGCAAATTTGATTGTCATTGATAGATAAAGAGAGATTGATATTTAAGGTGACCGACATATTATAAAACTTTCGTTGCTTTTTGCTTGTTTTTTCAACGGATTACTATGATGCAACTCGATTAACTCAAATTATTTTAAGTATACTCGCTTTATTATTTATTTTTTTATTTATTTATTCAGTAAAGCACTTTACAATGACTTAAAACTAAATACAACGTCCCACAAAACTGTTTGCACAGTTTGACTGTGGGATCCATAAGTCTATATAATTTGAGGTAGTCTTAATGATAATGAGTGTGTAAAGTGGTAAAGTTCTAATCAGTCTATATAATTAGTAAAGTCTTAAGAAGTAAGAACAGCTTTAAATGATGTTGTATAAAGTGGATAGGTAACTAGATATAAGATATTAGGTATTTAAGTATTTAAATACTGTCGAGATAGTGTTTCAACACTTCAACAGGGCTCTTTTAAATTTATTTTTGTTTTTCTCTTGTCTAATAGCCGCAGGTAAAGCGTTAAGCAAGTATGGTAAGCGTTTTTCGATGAGCCTATCCCCGTAGTAATTGCTTACTCTGAGAACGGCATACTTACCCGCAGCTACGGATCTGGTGCCATATGTTTGGCTCATTTGAGATAAGTTACTTTCTTGATTGCCGTGCTGATTGACTAAAATTAAGTAATTATGTCTTAGTGTTGCCGGAAGAATTTTACATACTTTGAATAACTGATAATAATTATTTTTATATTTATTTTTAGTTTTATTGTTTACTAATAGTTTGAGAAATCTAATTTGCAATTTTTCAACCTTTTCCAAATTTGTTTTAAAGGTGAGGCCATAGCAATCCAGGGGAACCAGGGAGTAATTTATAATCGATTCCACCAGTGATATATAAATACATTTTAGGGTGCTTAATGGGACTCTAAAGCTTAGGTGGTAAAATTACCAAGAAGGACTCTTAATTTAGCACATATATCCTCTATATGAGATGACCATGAAAAGTTTTCATCTATTTTCATGCCAAGGTAAGTCATGTATTTAACACGCTCAATTGGCTTACAATGGTGTGAAACTAGGTTATTGTGGAAACAGGAGAAGTCATGCGTAATTATTGTAAGCTCTGGCGAACAGGAAGGGATTAGATAAGGTGAGTGTAAAATTAGTAATTTGGTTTTATCTGCATTTAAAACTATACCATTATTTAGGACTTTTTTTCTATTTATTTATTAGTTTGTTAGACCCTATTTTCATACAGATTCAAACGCAAAATAGAGACATAAAAATACTACAAGGAAAAGATTTGTGTATTGGACTAAATTAATTTACACACTTTAAATAAAATTATGGATTCTTACATTTCATTTTCTAACAACAATGTATGCAACTTGTTGCTAAGACATATGATAGGTGACATTACTTTGCTTTCATCAGATTGAATTTGTATTGCATTAAATTTAAATTAGTAATCGCTCAGCACGGTTAGCAGAAGATGACGCGCGTGTCGCGGCGAGACTCAGACTCAACCATTTACTTATTCGTGACAAAAACACAGATAATAAAATAAATAAATATAAAACACATTAGGCTCTGACACGAACTCGCACTTGGCCGGTTTTTTAGTATTTGTTGTTATAGCGGCAAACAGAAATACATACATCATCTGTGAAAATTTCAACATATTTCTGAATGAAAATTACAATTTAGGGAGAAATAAAAAAAGCGGCCAAGTGCGAGTCGGACTCGCACATGAAGGGTTCCGTAAAATAAATTGCGGTTTACGAATTATGACGTATTAAAAAAAAAACTACTTACTAGATCTCTTTCAAACCAATTTTCGGTGGAAGTTTGCATGGTAATGTACACCATATATTTTTTTTAGTTTTATCATTCTCTTATTTCAGAAGTTACAGGGGGGGTGGACACACATTTTACCACTTTGGAAGTGTCTCTCGTGCAAACTATTCAGTTTAGAAAAAAAATATGTTAGAAACCTTAATATCATTCTTGAAGACCTATCTATAGATACCCCACACTGGGTTTGATGAAAGAAAATTTTTTGAGTTTCATTTTTGTTTATGGGGACTCCTAAAACTTAATGTTTTTTTTTAGATTTTTGTGCAAAAATCTTAATGCGGTTCACAGAATACATCTACTTACCAAGTTTTAACGGTATGTCTCTTATAGTTTCGGAATAAAGTGGCTGTGACATACGGACGGACAGACAGACAGACAGACATGATGAATCTATAAGGGAACCCTAAAAACACATGTCCCTCAAAAAACACTTTGCAAAATGACCCACTTGAAAAAAATCTATTTTCTCAAACATGGGGTTTTTCATGGATTATTTAATTTAATTACAACGTTTTTCAGGTCTGCTTGTTTTTTCTTTTTATAAAAACGCATCGTCATTTTTTTTACTATTATTAAAGTACCGCTGCCTACGTCAAAAGTTTATTTACACCAGGACGCTCTTGACCCCATTTTTTATCCTGACAGCTCGTGCCTTGAATGGCCCGTATAATTTCTATTTACTTTTACTCTCGAAGGAGCCTCAAGTAGCAAGAGTTACCGTTAGAAAAAATATTTATCTTGAACAAACTAGCATTTCTGTGCACGTACAGTGAAAAAAACCTTGTCCACCTATGTACATGCCAGGTCAAATTGTACCTTATCCCATTGTCATAAAGAACAAGGATATTTTCATCGCTTTATGACTACAGCATCAAATTAGTTAGTGCATTGTTTACTTCATTATGATGTTTGTGTGGACATGCATTTCGTTGACATGATTTTTAGAATAAATATGCTTTCGGAAACTGTGGCTACCGTTATTTTTGTCAGTGTCAAATCGCCGGGGTTAGTTAAAGCTAAATATAGACATAGCCCTGTTTTCATCAAAACTGTTGGTAGTTGGTAAAGGCCTCTGAGTGAACTTGACGCTTAAACTACCATCAAACTTCTATAAAATCATTTTGAGTTAATAGTACATTACTGCAGACGCCGGGAAAAAAGGGCTTGCCGGGTGAGTATGTATAGGAACTGATAAATACTTTTTGAGAGGCTGATCTTGCCATTCTGCTCTAAATATAATCCCATAAAAAACATTCCATGTAAAAAATAGGCCAAGTCTCGAAACTCTTTCACAGTAAAAAGTGGTGATATATATTTCGTAGAGCCAAGTCAGGCATTCTTATTAATCTTTATTTTCTTGCTAAATAAAATTCTGCAACTTGGGAATCACACAACTTTACTGCATTTACTAATTTTTGCATAGGTAAGTACTTAAAACTATGGAATGTTATTTTTACCAGCCGCAAATAACGTTTGTATGTTTTACAGGAAGGAACTGCAAAAGTAACTATGTAATCGCATGTAATTGTATAGAATTACAATCTTACTTATGCAGTTTGTATATCTCTGAAACGTGACTGAAATTGCAATATTTTTAGGTTTTTTTTATAAATTATTAGGCTAAAAACTAATAACGTTTGAAATTAGGAACTTGTGAGTCTGCTAGAAGAACCTTAGAATTAGCGTGATCTTCTTCTTTGCCCAGCCCATTTCCCATTTTAGATGGGGTCGGGCCTCCTCGTACGTTGGCGCCAGGATATTCTATCCTGGGTTGTCGATGTAGTCAGGTTAAGTGTCCTCATCTCTTTTTCGACATTGGACCACCACGTTGCAGGTGGTCTTCCTCTTCCTCGGGGGTGATTTGGGATGCTCAGGTTTTTCCTCACGGAGTAGTTCTCATCTCGTCGCATAATATGTCCATACCATCTCATCCTGCTTTCTTGGAGTTTTTCCGTGACCGGTGCAACTTTGAACGAGCCGCGGACATATTCGTTCCGGATCTTATCGAGGCGTGTGACACCGCCAGCCCACCTAAGCATTTTCATTTCTGCCACGTGCAGCTTTTGTTCGTGCCCTTTTTTAGCGGTCCAGCATTCTGCTCCGTACATCATAGTGGGTCTGACAACAGCTTTGTATATTTTCCCTTTTGTTTTAATAGGCATTTTTGGGTCGCACATAACGCCAGACAGGGATCTCCACTTTAGCCATGCTGAGTTCACACGGTGGGTCACGTCATTGTCCACGCTTGCGTTTGACGAGAGGACAGAGCCGAGGTATTTGAACTGCGCCGATTTGGGCAGAACCTTATCGTCTATGAGTATATCACAGTTGGTATCCTCTGTGCCGCCATAGTCACACTCCATATACTCCGTCTTCGTTCTACTGATGCGCAGTCCGTGGCGTTCGATCTTCTTAAGCCAGGTATTGAAGGATTCCTGCAGGTCACAGGCGCGTTTGGTGATAAGCACTATATCATCAGCATACAGTATGCTCCAAGGAGTTGGCACCTGTATGCTGCGTGTTATGTAGTCCATGGACAAGTTGAAGAGCAGCGGGCTGAGCGCCGACCCTTGATGTACGCCCACTCTGACTTGGAACGGATCGCTTATTCCAGCTGGGCTTTTAATCTGTGTCAAGATGTTGTCGTACATGTCCTGGATTATGGTGATATATGCTTCAGGGATGCCTTGGACTCTTAGGGCCTGCCAGACTAGCTTTCTAGGTACTCGATCAAACGCTTTTTCGAGATCGATGAAAAGGAAGTAGAGGTTTTCTTTATTAGCACGGTGCTTCTCCATAAGTATCCGGATGGTTTGGATAGCCTCCGTGGTGGACCTGCCTGCTATAAATCCCATCTGGTTCTCAAATACACTGGATAGTGCTGTAATACGGGCTCCAATTATTCTCTCCCACATTTTTAGCGTGTGAGCGGTAAGTTTTATAGCTCTATAGTTATTGCATTGTGAGATGTCCCCCTTATTTTTGTAGATTGGGGATAGAAAACTGAAGCGCCAGGAATCCGGAATTTTGCCTTCCTCGTAGATTTTATTAAAAAGTTCCATAAGCCATGGTATAGCTGCATTGCCAAGTTTCTTCCAGAGATCGGCCGGTATGTTGTCTGGTCCCATGGCTTTATGGTATTTCATGTTGCTGAGAGCCTTTTTGATCTCTTCCGGTGTTATGCAGTTGATCGGTCCGTGGACTGGTGGCAAGTAAGGCATACTTTCACTTGGGAACTCTTCGTTTAGCAGGTCTTCATAGTACTCTTTCCATCGGGCATTGATTGCTTTATTACAGGTTAAAAGCTGTCCTTGTTTGCTCTTTATGTATCTATTACATTTTATATCCAAGGTTGATCTGTGCCTGTGCTTAGCTATTCTGTAGATGTCGTTCTTGTTTTCTGCGTTTTCGAGTTTATTGTAGAAGCTTTGTCTAGATGCGGCTCTTGATTGGGCAGCAGCGGCTTTGGCTATGGATTTAATTTTTCTATATTCAGTTCGGTCTTCCTCGAGCCCATACTTTTGCCAAGTCTTAAAGGCATCTCTTTTGGATTTTATTATTTCCTTAACGCTGTTGTTCCACCAAGTTGTATCCTTGTTTGTGGCCAACCCCCCCTTTTGATACACCAAGAGTTTGCTGTGCTTTTATTTGACAGTAGTTCTCGAAGTCGCCCCACATTATGTTAGCATTTTTGTTTCTGCCGAGGTCTGCTCTGAGGTAGGTTTCTACCTCTTCAATGAAAATCGTACCTTTCGAACCATGAATTTCCTTCCATTTGATTCGCTTGGTTTTATCTCTATGGGTTTTAATAGGACGAGGCAAGTTAAGCACAGCTACTAGAAGTCTGTGTTTAGAATTAGCGTGATCATTATCAGTATATAAGTGAGTCAGTGACAAAACTATCGAACTTTGACGGACAATAGTTCTTAAACTAAAAGTTAAAATTGAATGTTATTGATATTAAATGTTAGCCATATTATGCCCTAATTGTTCCTGAAAATTCAGGGTTCTAGCTTTAGCCAGCACAAAATTACAGGATGTTGAAAATGGCCTGAATGGCTTCGAGAAAAGGATATATATAGGTAAATAATAAATAAATAAATATTACGGGACAATCTTACACAAATCAACCTAGGCCCACGTTAAGCTCAATGAGGCTTGTGTAGTGGGTTCTAGGCGACGATATATATAATAGATAAATACATATAGATACTTATATACCTACATATATAACATCCATAACTCAGGAACAAATATTCGTGATAAACACACAAATAAATGCCCTGACCGGGATTCGAACCCAGAACCTCCAGCTTCGTAGGCAGAGTCACTACCAACTGGGCTACGGAGGCCGATGGTACGGCCGTGCCTCTTTGTTTTGCTCGACTTGGCGGGGGCACTGCCGTGCCCCCAGATTAATTAGCAATGAACATTTAACGCGTAAGAGAATTTGGTTGAATAAAAAGCATATGAAGATTCAAAGAGGAACATTAAATTTGATTTAATTCAAATTGTATATGCAATGAAACCTAGGTATTAAGTAAACTCTATGTCCCGAGAATGCGCTGTGTTGATAGTGAGGCATCTTCAAAATCAATAAAGGATAGGCAACGGTGAGCCGTAAGCTTGTTTGCCATCGACTTGATAGGTATTAAGAAAAAAAAAACGAACTTGTGATTCTAGTATAGACGCAAGCGACCATAGACTAAGGTGTCAGGTAGGCCGTATGGTTGTTTGCCACCATCGTAGTATAAAAAAGGAATTACGCAGGGTATTAATAGTTAAAGAATTAATGATTCGTTACTCTGCTTCTCGACTCTAATAACTATTATGTAACTAGTATTTTGCGAATCATTAACTGGATCCTAGCTCACAAACATCTCCAAAGCATTCAATACAATAAAATTCAAAGACCTTGCCAACTTTACCATGGCGCCCGAATTCCTTCCTTCCACATTGCAGGCCGGGAACAAATAACCATGTGTTTAAAGTCCAAATTTGTTTATAATAATTAGGTTATGTTTAGGCATTTTTGCCGGGCTTCCTGTTACCAACGCGTTAGCAGCCGTACCTGTTGCCGTTAAAATGAGATAGTACCGCGTACGCGCAACTCGTAAAATGCATGCGCACGAGTTGATTTATTGGGTATTGAGTTGCTCCCCCGTACTAAGCAACGAGCTGTAAGTTTATACGACTTTCTTACCCTCTTACTGTCTTTTTCTTTTAAATGGTTTTGTACAGCTGCCGTGGAAAGCGCTTTCACTGAAACTAAATTGTTGGTGGGCAAACAATGCTACTAGGTTTTGTTGTTTAAATCAAAGACTAGCTTGTCTCAGACATGATTTTATGCGGTAGCAAGTTGTCACATTATCTGTAAATTCGCGGAGCCAAAATTTAGTTTATTGACAAAGTTGACAGGTATAATACTGCAACCAATCCTTTTTTTTAAAAGGCATATTATACCGTTGAAGAGTATTTAAATGCTAAAGATGGCTGTATTAATTAACTTATGAAATGTGTTGATAGATAATTGAAACAGACATGTAATAAATACATTGAATTATTTAGAATTAGGTGACATATTACCTTATTAATCAAATGTATATGTGTGTTTGTGTAACCGAATAGATATGATATTGTGCAATGTATAATCATTGACGATGCAAAAGTGATTGTAAAATTCTACTTGAATAAATGATTTTTATCTTTATCTATCTTATCAACTTTGTAACTGACAGATCCTCATCAAGTGCAAAAAAAATATGTTAAAAGCCCCAAATGTATGTACTCCATATCATCACCAATTAAGAACTGCCACGTGTACACTAACATGCCGTCACAGAAAAAACTAAATAATACAAAACACACGTTCAAAAGGCATTAATTTATATTTAATATATTTAAATATAGTAAATAGTATACATCATTTACATACCAAAGGATTTCCATCCGCAAGACTCTCTCCATGTTTATCGTCACTTGCTATCGCGATTTCTGTCCATTATGTCTAGAACTCCTCTTTTTAAGGGTGTAGACATAGCAACCCATGTCGTTCACGTCAGATCGTCAGATCATTGATAGTGGAAGTCAAAACATTGTGGCGAGTTGTACGCTCCTGGAGTCTGTTACCATGTCCTGGAACAAAGAATAACGCTGTGAATATTCATATATAAACAGAAATAAACTAACGCCTGCGGATGCTAAAAGGGATAGGTAGAGCACACGAAAATGTTAGAGGTATATAATATAGGAACATACATAAAAAAAAAAGACGAGTTGAGAACATACTTACATATTCATTACGTGAGTTTAACCGTGTAATTATTAGTATGATTTTAAACTTGCCTCACGAAAGTTTAAATTCGAATTGAAAACTAGAGAAAAATGGACAACTACTTTTGGTTCTACATGTGAAATATAAAATCTGGAATCGAGAAAATTAGGCTCAAAATCTAATCTCGATTCAACTTGTTTTAATAACAGCTCCTATCATGGCGATCTTTAGTCGTTTTGTGAAATGTGACGATGCCATCTGCAGAATTGATATGTGCAGTGCATTAATTTGATGATAGATCAAAGAGCTTTATTCCTTTGTATTTACTTTAATGTTTGGTAACGTCTATAAGTATACCCCTATTTCACCGACTACTTACGTGGCAATTGACACAATGACAACTCAACGTACAGTCAAAGAATTTAATTTCCTACCCATTTAGGACTATTTCAAAGTGACACTGTAAATAAAATCATAAGAAGTCTCTTACGTTTTGATTGATTACGTCACTTTGACAAAGTCCAAAGTGGGTAGGAAATTAAATTCTTTGACTGTACCTACATTTGAAAAAATGGCGTAAAAACTACTGAATGAATTTGGATATAGTTTGCAGCCGGGATTAAACACACGATACTTTTTGTTGGAGTTAGCATGGGACTATGGAACATAAGGGCACAAAGTCGCGGGAAAAAGCTAGTAATTCAGTTCAATTATCATCAATGGTTCCCTCAATACTGGAGTCGTGACATCATGTCCTATTCTTGTTGACCAGAGTTCTCCAAAGGCTCCTATCCTATCACTCGCTTCATGTATGGCCTCGAGCAGATGTAGTTGCAGGGGTGCAGTGATTTGTGGGCTCTATCTAGCGGGTGGTCTGCCCCGAGACGTCTGGCCCTAAAATTTAGTCATAAAAAATTCATATACATAACGATTACGTTACACAATCTGGCCAACCTACTGTCGACAGATAAGAACGGCAACAAACGTGAGAAGCACTGACTCACTTCGTAACTGGAGCAGCCAGTTAAACACACAACTAACCTTCGTAACTTGATTTGAGCCATCTACAACTAATTGTGGAAATTGGTTTTTAAACGTTGATAAAACGGGTGGGAAAGTGGTAAAATTTTTATTCGTGCGAATTGAGTGTATGTAGTTTCATAATTTTCACGAATAACATATTGGTGGAGGCTGACTAATTGATTTAATATTGATCTATAGTATTTGCATTCCTATTTTCATACTGACACAGCTGTCATCCCAGTACAAATTATGTCATCATTGACGTTTATTGTACCGGGATGGATTTTTGATAACTTAAAGCAAATGAACTGTGGAAGGCGCATCGTAGATATACCCCACAAGGTGGACTGATGACCTGGTAGAGGTCGCGGGAGTCCGCTGCATGCGGTCGCGCGGGACCGGTCAATGTGGCGCACTTTGGGGGAAGCCGATGCCCAGCAGTGGACGTATTTCGGCTGATATGATGATCATGATGAAATTTAATGAACTGTGTTATTTCAGTTCTATTTCAGACGATTGCAAAGTTGTTTATAGATCATGTATCCTTAGTTTTACCTATACGATGAATATAAGTAAAAAGGGCAATGACTCGACTCCACTTAGATTTTGATTTGATTTTGCATATTCTTACGTTATCAGTAACTTAACGAGGAAAGGTAAATAGCGTTAAACATTACTTAATGATTACAACACAGTGTGTCACTGTGCTGAAAGGATAACATGTTATCAGCGCTGATTACTCAAAAGACGAGTGTACTTGCACTGTGTTGGTTCAACTAGATACTGAAACGATGGTTTTAATTAAACATTTGCAGCGATGGTCGAATTTGCAGTTAAAGTACTGAATAAGGGTAGGCGGCGGATCAATAATATGGTAGTCGACATTCCCCCGACTTGCCTACTAGAAAAAAATTGCCGTATCAGGCTCCGGCCTGCCAAAAAAGATACCTTTATATACATATGTAGACGCCGTTCCACTTTGCATTTAGTTTAATTATGAAATACCCCCAGCTTCGCGAGTTTATTTATTTACTAGCTTTTGTTTGCGACTTCTTCCGCGTAAACTCCCAAGTCCCATGCCAACTTGTACCCCTCATTTCATCTCCTTGCCTTGCCTTTGTCGGAGAATATTCTCAAAAGTTCCCGATTCTAATGGGAAAGATTGCCACACAAGGAATATGCCCCATACAAAACGGGATCATTTTTGAGAATCGCGTTTTAAAATAGTCGCAGAATAAACAAATGCTTTCATTGAAATATCAAAAAAAAAATATCTTAAGTTTGTCATGAATTATAAATGCAAAAATTAATTGAGTTTAAACTTATAATTTTTCAAGGATGGTAATGACAAATACAATCTGGTAATGATATTAGGTAGGTACTAATCATCATAGTACTTTTCTTGCGGGGTGTATTTAAATGACATCTGAATAACGATATTTTATGGAAAAGAATATAATCACCTTATTCTTAAAATGTAATATATATTTTAATCTTTATAGGTTTTGAAATAAATAGATCTAAACCTTAGTCTAGCTAGGCGGATATGCTCGAGCTGCAAATCAGCAGAACCGAGAAAAATGGCATACTCTCGTCTCGGCCAAGATTCATTTTGGGTCGCTGAGCCAACTGAGTAAGTAAGTAAGTATAGTAAACCTTAGTAGATACAGATATCTGTTTTGAAGACTGGGAACTTTCTCAGTAATAGCTAACTGTTATCTTAATCAAAGGTTGGTGCATACGACTAGGTAGTAATGTCATTTCAGTTGGCAACTGTAACATTAAACTTTTTTTGACAATGTATCTTTTTGATGCACTGTTTGTTTTTTTTGCTGACTACTTTTTGCTCTACAAGTGGTTTGCTCTACGAGGCTTGAAGTCAAGATTTTTTTTATTGTCAAGAATACAGTTAAAACGTAAAACCATACTACTAAACCTACCAACGTTTTATTATAGTTACAGAAACATGCGTAAGTAACACTACACAGAAGGCGTAGCAAATTACTGTAACCTTTGAGTAGCGTCTACATTAGTAAAGTAAATAATGCGCGAACGCATGCTGTCATTCGCATTTAAAAAGGTTACATACTCACTGAACTTAAGTGACTCTTAAGTCTTTTTCTAATTAGGCAGAATGTAGGTCGAATTGCATACGAGAGGACTTGCTTTTAATTAACCACGTGGAATACATTCCTTATTTAACTAAAATAAGCTTGAAATACATATTTTGTGCGTTAACTTGTTATAAGAAATTAAATGGAGACAAAACTTAACAGTCAACACACGCAGAGACGTATTATTTAGTTTTACGTTACGAAATTCAGACACGTTTAAGAGAAACCTAAAACTGTATCAAACATAGTATAAAACAAAGTCGCTTCCCGCTGTCTGTCTGTCCCTATGTATGCTTAGATCTTTAAAAATACGCAACGGATTTTGATGCGGTTTTTTTGATTAGATAGAGTGGTTCAAGAGGAAGGCTTATATGTGTTATACATGCATGTATTATACATATAAAGCCCGTGCGAAGCCGGGGCGGGTCAATAGTCGATTTATAAAACTTACCTATATAATAAACAAACTAGTCGTTTTTTAATCAAGTTTAAAAACACACCTAAAACATCTACAGAGCAAATTTTTAGTATGATACACAAACTGTTTTGAAAACTTAACCTATATATTTTCCCGCTAAAGAAAACTAAAAACTTTTTAAATTTCGAATTCCCCGCGTTTGGCCACGAAGGGCATGCGCGTCGCCCGTACGCCCGTGTGTGTTGCCTTTAGCAGACTGGACGCATCCATGGCTCTAACGTGGAATGCTCAAGCAGGTTATAATTAATAATGCCTGGAAACTGGAGCTGGCTGGTTAGGCTTAGGTATCGCCTGATCACTCAACAATAAATCGGCGTTTGATTTCACGATTTTTGGCATAAAGCCTTGTTCAGACTAGGCTAGTATTTTAGTGCGAGTTCATATATTTGTTGCAAGTCCGAGTAGTTATTGTATGGACTCCCACTAAAATACTAGACTTGTCCGAACAAGGCTTAAGGGCCTGTTTACAAATTGATTAGTGATTAGTGCTAGTCCGGATACAAACTGTATGAACTCGAACTAATCACTAATCAAAGTGTAAACAGCCATACGGTGGTTTTATTGCGTTAAATATTTATTCATCATGAAGCCTGATTTGCGTTTGAGGGACAACGGATCTACTCTAAGCTGTTTTAACTGAAATAAACTAGTGGCTCTGTGCTGCAGCAATCGCGAGCTTGTCATTTTTTTTTATTTTTTTTTTCGAAAAACTAATTCGACAAAAATTATCTATATAACTGACACTGCTCAGAAAATTTTACAAGAATCGGTTGAAAAATCTGAACATCCAGAAATAGGAAAGAATTTTGTTCCAAACTGAAACGGTGAACTACGTTCGCTTCGCTCGCTCGTGCAAATATAAAACCAAAATTTGCTAATCCAGCCTGAGGCTCTAGTATAAGTTTTATCGATACAATATGTTTTCGAACGCGTTTGCGTTTAGTTTCAATTTGTATGGCAACACGAACAGCGCATCTGATGGTACAGTCACGAGCTTTAATTTAGGACCCATTTCCTTCAAATGTTGTTAGAACATTCACAATGCAATAGGGTCGAAAATTTCAGTTCAATAATAGCGGTGAAATGTCAAGATAAGACAATTAAATGTCTTATCGAATAAGTCCTTGAATTGATAACCTTTTTGCAAAAAGCTTACCTATATCATTACGGTTTTTTAATTAAGAACATGCGTCAGGAAAACTGACATTTTGACGGAATATATTTGCAAATAGCAAATATGGCCGGAGAAGACAGGGCCAAAAAGACGAGTGACAATTACTCGGAAAAAATCGGAAACGATCGTTTTGACTCGTTGCGCCCGGTTGCCCCTAGACACGTGTAAACGTAAGTTGTCTATGGTAAACTTTATGACACTACATAAAAATATTAGCTCTAAACGTCTTAAGTTTGCTATACGATATTCCACCTTAGGCGGGTCCCAAATTAAAGCTCGTGACTGTATCTATTAGGAACTACGCGTTGCCATACAAATTGAAACTAAATGCAAATGCGTTCGAAAACGTAATTATAAAGAGTGTATATTCGCTAACAAAATGTTATGCTGTTTGGCGAAGATTTAGATTAAGTGTATCGTAATTTTTGTTGAGTAAGAAATAAATTTAAAAAAAAAAAACGTATATGTATCGATAAAACTTATAATAGAGCTACTGGACTAGCAATGTGAAAGTTGCAGAACATTCTCAAAATATCAGGAAATTTCTCAAATAATTCGGAAAGTTTCCGATGGGAATTTTTCATGGACGTCATCATCATCATATCAGCAGAAAGACGTCCACTGTTGGACACAGGCCTCCCCCAAAGAGTGGACGTACATACCATTAATTCTATTTATAAACAATTTTTCTTTAGGCAGGCAATTAAACAGCTGATGATGTATGTATGTATCCAGTGAGTTCTTGACATATTTTCAGAGTTTATATTTTTTAAGTTCCGAGAACTTTCCCTAGCAGAAATTTAGCAACTTTGGAAACTTCTCTGGGGGCATTACTAGCGTGGACGTATATTTTGGAGTTATTAATATGTGATAAAACTGCCTACTATTGATGATTGAAGTTTTTAAACACATCACGTAATCCAGTAAATTACAACTTGTCTGCGGACAAACAAGCACATAAACAAGTAGAGAAGTAGAGAGGTAGGGCACAGCGGAATGTCATCTCGCTCGTATGTGGAGCAGCCCAACTGGGGAAGTACCTCCACCTTACAGATGACCGCAGCCATAATAGCACCACTGCTTTGTAGTGCTGCTATATTATTGCATGCTATGAAGCATGTGGTGTTGTGTTCCTGGTGGTGAGTAAGGTCGCCAGAGCTCCCTAGGGTGCGCTGTGTTGGGAGTGAGGGACCTGCATGTCTCTATCTGCCAAACACAGCGAATCCTCAAGTGAATAAAGGGTCGGGTCGGGTGATTCTTCTGCAGTCACAAGTGTCCATAGGCTATGGTAACTGCTTAACATCAGGCAGGCCGTAAGATTGTTTGCCACCGTCGTTGTAAGTACAGTCAGTCGCAGAGAAACGTGTCCCCCTGCATAGAAGTCTGGATATCATGTATGTATGTTACGTTTCTTTATGGCTGACGGTACAGTCAACCAATTTGATTCCTAGACCACTGTAGAACCCTGTCATTTTAACTGCTACATAGCGACGCAATAATCATAATCAGGCAAGAAAATAGTGTACCTATGTATGTGATGGCGACTGTTACCATTATTCAATTATTTTAACCCATAGAATAGTCCGAATTCCCTATACTGTAATCAATTCAAATATATCTGGCATTTATTGCTCTCTAGTTTAGAATTGGCAGTAACTTTTTTATTGCTAATAAATGCCTATGTCGCCAACCAATCATCAGATGTCGATATCGTTTACTAAATCATTTATCATTCAATCGCATCATCATCTATTAAGTTTGGTCGTTGTGCAGAAATTGGGAGTAAAAAAGACGTTCGTTAGTCTTCGCTATAATACCTAGATTTATATTTATATAGTATGTTTAGCTGCTGATACTTGAGCATCCAAATATAACAGACATCGAGAATTAGCCGTTTTTATTTTTGTCGAACTTAATAACACCGAGCAGAGCCAAGCATAGAGCCAAACATTGCTAAGAACATTTTCATTATCATTCTAGCGAACGCTCTAGGAAAAAATACTGTGCGCGGGAGGTGGAACAATAACTAAATAAATTAGGAATGGATGAAAATTTTAGAAGTGCCTGATTATTTTTTTGGTGATAGGAATTACCTTCCTTATCACTAGAAAAAAGTTGCAAACTTTTTACCTCCGGCATTTATTTTTGAAAAACAGTTTCCTCACTTACGTTTCCGGTTTATGACGGCAAACAAGACACTTTGCTTGATCCGTCTCATATAACAAACAACATTTTAAAATCCGTGGTAAACTGACACTGGCAATGATATTGACAGCTGCATACACACTCTTATCTATGTGCAGCAACTATACAGGGTGTGGCCTGTAATAGGAGCAATAAATTAAATGGTAGATTATTAAGCTTGTGAACAATTATTTCCACATACCTAGTTAAACTTAAAAAAAAAATCTTTTTTTTGAATTTTTTTTCTTCAAAATAAGTTTACTTGTATTTTTTTACTCTTCTGGAGTGCTCATCAGTAACTTTTTATTTGAAAGACACTAAAAAAAAATTCATAAAAATCAAAAAATTACAAAAATTTCTTTTGAAAACAAAAATGCAAAAACTATTATGACTCTTTACATGATGTTACCTCAAAATCCGCATTGACTGCTGTGCTATGATGTCGTGGTGCCAAGATACATTACTTGGAGGTCATAACTTTAGATCAAAATATCTCCGAATCCAAAAAAAAAAAATGAGTGGGAGACAAGGGGTTACTACAAATGCAAGCGAAGTTCTAAGGAAGCGTCCCTTTGAATATTTGCTCCTATTACAGGCCACACCCTGTATTTGCTATTGCCAAAACGTAAGTGAGGAAACTGTTTATATTTTTCAATAATAATTGATGCAGCTGAAAAGTCTCCAACTTTTTTTTAAAACGACTTGCTAGTTTGCTCTGAAACTTTGTACTTGGAATAAGTTAAGGTATATACCTACTACTGGAATAAGTTAAGGTATATACGGGTCTGTAATTAGTTTATGTAGCTTCAGATACCATGGTTAGAACAATACATCGAATTTAAGTTTTTCATACAAAACTTGTTTTTGTGAACTGGGGCCATATAAACTAATTGCAGACCTAGATATACTTTATGTCATTGTATATGCAAAGTTTCGTTACAATCCAACATGTGGTTTTAAAATGAGAAGGACGGAGTTTCCGTTTGTATGGGAAGGTGAAATTCGGCCGAGCTTACTGCGGACTCTTAAGGGATGATTTTTTCAGTAAAAAAATATCAGTGCCTTTCCGGTGTTTCAAACTATATCCATACCAAATGTCATCTTAATCGGTTCATCTTAAAAATATAACAAACAGACAGACTTAATTTCGCATTTACAATATGTAGGTATTTGTAATGTTTTTCTAAGCCCAGTTCTATACAGCTACGAATATTTGTATTTACTTTCTGTAAAAACTGACTTCCTTAACCAGAATGCTCAAATGGTTTAATTGGTAATTTCACATTCTCATTTAAATCCAATCCTACACAATAAGAATCTAGCACATTAAAGAGCTGAGTCAAAAAACTGGCCAAGTGCGAGTCGGACTCGCGCTCGAAGGGTTCCGTACCATTATCTATAAAAAACTATTTTATTCTGTGTTTTTAGTATTTGTTCTTAAAGCGGCAACAGAAATACATCATCTGTGAAAATTTCAGCTGGAACTATCACGGTATCAGTGAGATACAGCCTGGTGACAGACAGACGGACGGACGGACGGACGGACGGACGGACAGCGGAGTCTTAGTAATAAGGTCCCGTTTTACTCTTTCAGTACGGAACCCTAAAAACAATTAAATTTAAAAGCGAATTCGTGCGATCTCTTAAATAGATAATGGTCAATTCATTAGGGTACCCTATTTATTATTTTTATTCTTGGCGTCACAGTCATCAATAGACACGTAACCTTCTAATGAGACAAGGTCCTTAGTGACTATGGTGTTCATAGGGACATGAGACTTTGTATCACTGATGGGATCAAAGCTACAGCACCTCGATTACGCGTCTTTATTAACATTCCTGGCACACCAGTGTTTAAGGCATCTTTAAACAATATGAATGCTGGCCTCACATAATCTGGACCACTCAAGAGCAAAAAACATGTGCATTCTGGTAGAAATTCTGCACAAAGTGTACCGTTTCATTTGCTCTTCAGTGATTTTTCATAAGCATTCAGCAGTAAACAGCCATGTTTTTTTGATTGCTTGCTGTGAGTGATGTATGTTGCGGTGATTCTTACGTCAATTTGTTTACCGTATATTTTATAATATGGCGGAATATATAAAGCTTATGAATAAAAATCTTATTTAAAATGTAATATTATTAGGACCGGCCATTGTGGCACTCTTTGGGGGAGGCATATGTCCAGCAGTGGACGTATTTCGGCTGATATGATGATGATGATGATATTACCTTTATTGTACTTATGATTGTACCTTTTTGTATTCGTACAATATTAAACAAACAGGCTTATTATATCGAACTAAAATAGTGCTCATTTCTGCATTAGATCGAGAATAATTTGGAAACTATCATAATTTTTGACACATTAAGCTCATCACAAGTTCCTTTGAACATTCACATACATATTCTCAATACATTAATATTATATTCGTAGGTAATACGGAATCTCTGCTTGCGGAAGCGCGGTTCGATAAATTCTCTAGCGTCCGTAAATTATTCACTCCCGACTTTTGTCAACTTGCGTCGTTTAAAATTTACTTAGGCATGCGTTTATAACTTAAGGTAATGTAAAAATAAAAAGTGTTTATCGTGGAGGAATAAACTGTGAATATTTACTAGAGACTACCGCTTGAATAGATTTATTTATGCAATATTTTAAGCTATTGCCTGTATCAAACGGTAACTGGAAGTAAAATCCACCTGTGGTGTGTATTTAAATTTTGTTTTGTAGAAATTATGCTTTACATATAAGCGTTTTTTTCTTATTTATAATTCTTCACAAACGCAATTCTTCACAATAGCACATTCATCTCCAATTTCTTCTAGGAACAAAAACGTAAAAGGGCATTTTTAAATAATTGTGTGAGCATTGAATTTATGTAAAAATGTACTCGTTTCAGTGGCGTGTTGCGATAACATTATGCATATCATTAACAAAAAGAAACGAAAAGGTGTATTTTCGGACAAACTGAATAGGTACTTTATTGACGTCACAAAACTAACACTGCGTAAATTTTGGTTTAACGACTCACGCTAACTGGGTACACAATAATTTGAAAATGCCTAAAAACAAAAAGTTCTCGAAATCTTCTTTGACAACCAATCACTAATAAAATTACAAATAAAATCTGCATAGCTACCCGAAGACTAATTTTTGTCTGAACTAAAAAATCAAAGCCAATCAGCAAACTCTCAGTTCTTCCATGAATACAGCTTCCCCTTAACGCATTCTTCCAATACTTCACAGTAAGTCGAGCACCATACCATTAGTATACCCCCGCGCTTGGTGGTCCAGCACTTTTCATTACCAGCAACAAAGCAACCGTTACCTTTCCCGATAACATTTTATTGTCCCCAATGTTATTTCACCCACACCCATTAAATAGGGAATAAATACTCCCCAATATATGGGTAATTCCACTTAAACTTAACGTACTCTTGTGACAAAACACTATCCTGATTTAGGAGTCGCTTTAGATAAGTACAAGGATATGGTAATGAAAGAAAGGAATGAAATCGATTGAGAACAATAAGTAATTTGTAGGCATTGGTGATCAATTTATACGATAGAAGAAGAAAAGTACCAAACGATATACTTAATATTAATACTGAACTCGATATGTATTCGTTTTTAAAAAACAATCCCCTGTATATGGCAACCATCGACCGATTCGGCTCATGTTTTTTTTTTTATACTACGACGGTGGCAAACAAGCTAACGGCCTGCCTGATGTTAAGCTGTTACCGTCGCCTATGGACACTTGTGACTCCAGAAGAATCACAAGCGCGTTGCCGACCCTTTATTCACTTGAGGATTCGCTGTGTAAATTAATAAAAATATTTTGGTCTCACTTCGCCTGCCAATTTTTAAGTTAAAATAACGCCGGATTATTCCAGTCGATTTGCAGAACTTTCCTTACTCGTTCAATTAAATCAAACTCGCATCGCATAGGTTGCATATTTTTCATCGATAGTTGCTTAAAGGAGCACTACATCAATCACATATGCTTATTTTATAATCATAACAACCTGTTTTTTTAATAAATACTCTTACACCTGAATTCAGTTTAGTGAAGTTGATAGGTTTAACTTGATTTAAACAATTTAAAATAGAAAGCGGTCCCTGACGAAGATCCACCAAGTCTCGTCAGCTATAATAAATATTTACTCAGTTCAGACGTTCTAATTATCCATACAAAGTACTTCTGACATCTCAATTGACATCCAGAAGGATATTTTCAATTGACCCATTTTTCATTTGTTGAATGTTTTTGTTTTCCTATTGTAGCCTATCGCCATACAATTAAAGAAATAAATAATTAACTTGAATACCTGAGTAATTATGAAGGATGGGTTGCACTGCACCAAATCATCTGTAATCGTAAGTGGTGCTTGTTTAAATCTGATAGTATGAAAATATTGACCAGTTTCCGTCAAACTGCCGGCGCCATAACATTGATCGGTCAGTAATCGTATGTTGTTGCAACCCACCCTAATTTTGTATTTATCATAGAGATAGAATAGATAGAGGGAGTCACCCACACATAGGTACACACATGAGTGACAAAGATGTATGCATAGACAATACCGCAAGTGGGAACGAGATACAGTGTCATATTTTCTGTCCCTCATCGCGTATACGGATTTTTTGTTTGCCACCAGCTTGTTTGCCACCACACCTGTCAAAATTTGTACTGAAACTGACACCACCATGACGTCACCGATATAATACGACTAAATTATAAATTACATTAGACGTCAAGAGTGTATTAGCTTCTGATACTTCTTAATTTAGTATGGTTAATTTACCATCGTCCCTTTTGGATATACGCTATGACGCCATCTATATATCCTCAATCTACGGTATTTATAGATTTACACATACAAACTTATATTACTGAAATTACGTAAACAGTGACACTTCACCTTTGGTCTCCAACACACACATACATTTAATACGTATCACTCAACCCAGACAAATATACGCATCCAACGTTGACAATTCTTTTATGCAACATTCTTTTCAACAATAGCCGACAAAAAAGTGATGATGGCGCATAACCGCGACTTACCTTGCCGTTTATCACTCATTTCTATCAATTGATTTTCAACCATACTCCACACAATACTAGGGCGCTTTTTGGATGATATTGTTTCAGAGTTTGTGATTCTAGATGTCAGGTGGGACTTTAACCGTTTACCCAAACAGCCTGAATTAGAGGCATGATGCACGTTAGGATCTATTAGCGGTGTTAGAGGGGGCAGCTACCTTTGACCCCACTCGATACAGTGACCCAATTGACAGCCTTTGCATGTGAAATTTATAGAACCAGCTAGCATGATAAGCGTTATGGTCATGTTTTATATAAAACTTGACTATAAAACCTATCGGTACCTGAGCAGAGGGGTAATATTTTGCGTACCTAACTAATCGAGCGCTAGAACAACTTAACTATATTTTTTACTAACAAAATGGAATATGAAAATGTAACATATGTTTTTTTTTGGTATATAAACATAATAAACTTACAATACATAATTATCTGCTTTGGACGCCACAATTTGGTGGTCTAGTATCATATTATTTCAGTGGTAAAGTCATTAAGGTTGCAGCCTACCTACATTAAATTAAATGACTTATTATGCCTTACAAAAACACTATTCAATGAAGAATGTCCTAAGCGACTGTGATATCCATAAATACTTGCGGCTTTGCTCTTCTAAATAGTCATGTCACGTCCATATCAAAACCACAATATTTTCTAGTATACATCAAAGTCCTTAATGTATACGTAGAATGTTCATAATTGCTTGATTCATGGGTAATGTTTTTGTGGTTTCGCTACAACCACACATCACCTTTTAGTAAGTAAAGGTAGTGACACACACTCGCTTTCTTAGCGGTCAGTAAAAGCGACCGCAAGTGTGCAACACGCTTTTAAATTCAGACTTACACGTTTTAGTTCAGTTTTACGATTATGGCCATATTTTCTGTAAGAGTTGAAAATTCTCGAAAAACATTACTTTCCCTGAGTCACGGTAAAAAGTTGTATGGAAATAGACGCTTGAATAACAATGAAAATGTCCTTGAAAGCGAGAAAGATTTTGCTACTGCAACGGTATTTTGCTAACTAATTGATTTTGGAATGGTTAGGTAGGGAGTAGGCATTGTATGTTTAATGATTTTTCTTAATAAAATTTTATGAGTCTTAAATGCACAACATACATACATTGTACCTACATTGTTGTAGAGGCTAGCAAGTAGGCAATAGATATACGAGTGGGTTCGGGGCCAAAGGTGAGGACCTCGAAGGAGACATTACAGTCATATGCTTTTGACACCTAATAATAAATTAGTTACCTACCTAATTAAAGATTATCATACTAAAAAAATCGGCGCGGTTGCGCCCTGTGATTGGCCGCATCGCTGTTCCTACTGGACTACAAAATCATTTTGAATTCATAGAAGGCCTGCTCGTGCGACGTCCAGCTAACCGCAGTTTTGACGCCTGAATTCTGACCATCTTTTGCTACATTTCCGAACAGTGGCGTGAAAATGATATACCTAACCCTGTTATGACGTGATTTATATGTTGTTTGGACACGCTAGTTAATTAACATCACATTATGACAACTGTTAAATCACAGGTTTAATTCTCCCATAGTGCTCTTAACCCACGACATAATTGTGCAAATCATAACTTGATGGACACGTAAATGGAATGGAATATAAATATATCACTTGCAGTCTAACTCTTCATAAGAATATACCTAGTCTTTAGTTGTTTTGATTGTCAATTTTTACATTAGGTAGGTACCAAAAAACTTCCAAAAATACTCTGAAATCTTTTTTTTGATATCAATATGATTATTTTTGCCTCAACGAATGTCGTAATGTCTCAAACAGATAGTCATTGCCGTTTTATTAAAAAGTTGCTGATTTGACTATCAGTCAACATGTATTAATTAATAACAATTCTGACAGGGAGCCATTACGAGAATTTCCTTTAGCTACTTTCTCTGTTTCTTTTTCCGTGCAAGTTTTGTTACGAGTAAGAAAATGACCGGTAGATCCGTCGCTGAGTCAGGTACCTATAAGTATTCTTAAAGAATGTACAATCTATTGCCATTAATCTGGAATGCACCCGTTCCGCCTGTTGATGTTTACCTTGCTTACTCTGTAATGGAACTAATGGAAGCGGTTTTTATTCCTAAGTAAATCTTTTCCTTGTCCAAATATGTAGCTAAAAGATTTAATTAATGTGATTGAACTTTCTGCCCTCAGTAAAGCTTGGATTTCAAAATAACGACTTTTGAAGTTAACTGAAATAATATAAAACCGGTTTAGTGCGAGTTTGACCGAGGGTTCCGTACACCATACCGTCACGTCACGTCAAGAACCCATTCATTCATGAACAATCTTAACAGCACATAAGTAGTAGAAGTTACCGTTGTACAACGCCATCTGCATTTTGGTACCAATAACGAGCATGAGATAAGGCAGTATCAATAGTTATGTTTGTTTATCAGCGATATTTTTTTATCACGCGTACCGATTTCGATTATTATTATTTTTATTTGAAAGAAGGGACTTTAAAGATAATCTCATAGGAATTTGAAGACATTAAATTACATACAAAATTAATAAAATTACAAATTTAGTTAAGAAATTATTTTTGATTAATGAAAAAAACACGGTAGATAGAGATATCGTTTTATTTCTCCTGTAATAATTTATGTTACTCTTAATCATGTAATAATTTCAGAATTTTCGCTTAGTAAACTCCGGAGATAGGGGGAACGGTATTTTTTTCTTCATTTTCCTTAATAAATCAAAATTGAACTACTGTAGAAAAAAATAAAAACGGTTTTAGAAAGCGCAACTAAAGCCCTTTCATATGTTATCCCACTTGATCTATTAACTAGACTTTGAATTTTTAACCAACCTCATATTCGTCATTTACACGGTAAATAAAAATGTATATGAGCAGGTATATTGTTTTTATTTTGCATACACGTGTCTTAAGCTTCTTAACAGTTGTTCCAAATTTCAAATTGATAGCTTCAGTAGTTCCTAGAGATATTTAACGTTGTGACAGACGGACAGACGGACAGAGTCGCTCATAAAGGGTTCCTTTTTTTACCTTTTTGGTACGGAACCCTAAAAAACACAACCTAACATCGTTTATTTTATTGATTGAATTGTTTTAATTGATAACTGTTGAAATAGTATTCGTGTTATAATAGAGAGCTTTTTAGTCGAGTACCGTGTGTAGGCCACGAAGCTTGCTGAGTGGCCTAAGTAAGGTACGAGATTAAAAAGCTTGATTATAACACTATTGTGAACAATACTTTTTGTACGAGTTCATTAAAATTAATTTTCTACGAGTCAACTGAACTAATTAAACAAACTCGATACTGTTGAAACGAAGTGCAGCTCATCGCTCGTACGCTTGTTGATATCTTAAAAGACATCAACGAGCGTACGACATCAAAGCGATTATATTGGTCCAATTCATTACAGTTCAGTAAAGCAGCCACGTGATTGGTCGAATTTATTTTAGTTGTCTGGAGCGTATCGAAAAGTAGTTATTTCGATTGTTTCGACAGTAACATGGACTACAACTATGAAAAGAGTGACGTTGCAGTATTCTCTATGAAATCTTAATACACATATTTTAATCGTCGAGTACAAAAAAATATATTAAAACAAAAGCAAACTATAATAATAATCCTTAAATCCCTATGCGCGATGTAGGCTTCGTCAAGCAAGTCTGATTTTTTTAACGAAAGAGTTTACTAGAGTCTTAAGCGGGAGCGCTGGATGCGGGTGGCGCAGCCGCAGGACCGATCACTTTGGAACTCTTTGCGGGAGGCCTATGTCCAGCAGTGGACGTCTTTCGGCTGATATGATGATGATGATGATGATGATGAGAGGCTTATATAAAATGCTTACATTATGCTCCTAGAGATGTCAAAAGTATGTTAAAAAAGTTTACAAAACAAAAAATAGAAGCATAAGTAGTAAAACTTTTTGTTCAGAAATGTTTGTTGTACTCGTACATAGGTTTAAATTTGGAGAAAATAGAGGACTACCACAGCCCGAATACAAGTTTTATATGGACGCGCCACGCAGTATTTCCTCTTAAATGTTTTAGGCTAGAACATTGAATAGACACCAAGACCTAGACATGTACATTATAAAATAAACAAGCCGATTACAGTGGGGCATTGACTCTGAAATCACGGGTGTCCAATAGTTCTATAATTATTCGCAAGCCGCAGACTCGACTGTTGACCTACACACCAAACTCAAAACGCACATAACTCGTACATGATCCAATGGCACTTACGCTCTTCTTAATCAGGAGACGAATGACCTATCAAGTAGAGCATATCTATTTATCGTTCACTTCAATTATTTCATCTGTTAGCCTTGCGATGATTGCAAGTCGTAAAAGTTGATTTTTGCTATTGTTTCGTAGTTGAAGAAATCAATTGGGTGCCCGGAAAAGCCTTGATTCGATATTTATTTTGTCAAAGTTTAGTTGGCATGTTCAATCCCGTGTGGGGCCCTACTTGCACAGTGTAAATAGCCGAAATTGTTTAAACTGAGCTTTTGTGGCAAAATGTGGCAAACGGCGACCACAAACAATGGCCATTCATCATTGATCCATGAATGATTTTTTGACGACCTATACCTAACCCTGTACGGTTTCGCTCTATGAAAACACAACAATATATCGATATCAGCCATATTTTTACACCAAAAAATAGGTTGGGTAATTTGACTAAATATCCATCCACAGCCATCCACCTAATCCACCTAAATTTAATACCGATACGGTAAAAAATAATGAAAGTAATCTTCATAAATTATATATATAAACTTTCTTTACTTTATAATTGACTACGTCTATATACGTTCTTTGGGATACGCGCATAATCCACTTATTTTTGTTAATGAATAAACCTTTCTATAGGTGAGACGATCCGAGAGCTTCGCTCTCAGACTCAATAGTATCTAAGGGCGGAATTACTCTTTTAAATTGATAGATGTTAGCGTTGTGGGTTTCAGGTCCAAATATGAAGGAATTGAAGCTTTCATTCGTTATCATCCTGTCAATTATGTATGTAAATAAGTTAGAGATAAATTGCGTTAGATGCTATTCTAGGCTAAAATCAAGACTACAATTAAAAGTGTAGAAAACTCGCGTTTCGTCCAAAATAGTTGGTTTAAAACATACTTCAGCATACTAATTCAGTATTGTTGGATTAGTGTATCATTTAATGTGTGCTAGATCTAGATTTATGGATTCATAAATTAGACTACTTAGGTTAATTGCAGGAATGGATCGCTGGCCAGCAAGAAAACGCGTGGACGGACGCGCGAGCTGCAGAGACATTCTACCCGCAAAGTCGAGAAAAGTGCTTATCGATCGGCACTGTGGGGCGGGGAACGCTCCCTGGAAAATGGGCCTTATACCCTTTTATTAAGGTATATTTTCAGATGAGGAGTCGGATTAGTGGCGTGATCGTGTTAGTGTTGGCTATAAATACCCCGGCGGGCCGAGGAGCGTTTCACTTTTCTATGGGACGTCGAAGCGAGATCACGCTGCAGAAGGCAAAGGCGGCCAGGCTAGGCTGACCTCTGGGCGCGTACTACTTCGAGGCGGAACAAGGCTGGTCACCGCTGGGCTGCATTACGGCTGTTGCTGAGAGGAATTAGAGTTTGGTAAGGTCGCAAATGCCTTTGCGATCGTCTGGTGAGATTGAATATTTTATTTTAAAGTGTGACTAATCATAGTGAATTCTGGAATTTCTTAGGGAGTAATTATCTTGTGCGCACATTGTCTTGAATTGAGTGATTAATATTTAGGCAATATCTTTCTGCTCGTGAACTGATATGATCTTATATGATCACGTGTGTATTTTGAATATGTGGCGGTCTAATAGGTTTATCACCTAATAAATGCGCTTAAGACATCATCATATTAGAATTCCGTATACTCCCATGAAGTGAAGTGAACACGACTATTTATAGTACATGAATGTTCGCTAAGGAACGGTCCAATGGTAAATAATTCCTAATTGTATACCAGTATCTAGTGGTTAGTTGTAGGTACAAATGAGGGAAATCTTTATTAAAATATGTGTTAATATTATATTGTAATTTATTTATGGCGGAGGAGCTGGCTTGTTACGAGCGTCGAGGGAGATCAGAAGTGGCGGGAGCCCTGGGAACCAGAGAGGCGTTGGGTACGTGTCCCACTATTAAGAAATTAAAATCTGGTGAGTGACCTTTATAATCACTGTATTGAATGATTCTGAAACTTATTAATTTGTTTTTGGGCTATTATCTAACCATTTCAACGTTATCATACTTGTATTTGTGTATCGAAATCTAGTTCTACTGTATATAGTTTGGGGAATATGCTAGATAAAGTACGAGCGGTTTATGTATAGGTTATGAACGGATCTAGGTCATTGATTAAATAACTGACGATATTACAGGAATGTTGTTTTGTTCTACATATATATTACTAGTTGATTTGTCACTGCGATATGATTGGGTTCCGTGCGCCCCCACGAGATAAAGTGATCAATTATTATACGACAACCTAGCTATAGCAATTGACTCGGTCCGTGGTACGCGTTACACTATGAGGATAGATTGTTAAGATGCGGATAAGCGACAAATATTACCACAAGTTCATATTAATATCCGGTGGTTAGTATAGGTGCTGATGGGTGGTTACTTTACTAGATTAACGCAACTGAATAAAGTAGTTATATACACTCGTGGCTGTGTGCTCGGTGTCGAGACAACCATATCCACAGGGCACATTGAGGACCCTGGCCACACGAGAATTCTCCCGAAAGGGGCTTCTTAGTCAGCAGAGATGTGCCCGCACTAGAGCGCCAGTCATAGATGTGTAGACAGAGTGAGTGGCTGAGAGTCTTCAATCTTGCAAATTGAGGGACCTCACTGGTCGAGCTGCTGTCTTAGTTCTAACAACCCTCTTAACAAGGGTTACGGTTGTGTTGGTTTATGAAGTAATCAGATGTACTTATAGATATATTGTGTGGAATTCCTTGAATGAATGAATCTAGCGTAGTAAATTAGTTATGTACACCTGTGGCCGAGAGCTTAGCGTTGTGGACAACCATATCCAAAGAGCACATTGACGACCCTGACCAATACGAGAATTCGCCCGTTAAGGGGTTTCTTAGTCAGTAGAGATGATGATCGCGCTTAGGCCTCCGTCACGGATGTGTCAACGAAGGTAAGGTTGGTGAGACCTTTCAGTCTTGCAAACTGAAGAGTTTCGCTGGCCAAGCCGTCGTTTTGCTTTAACCGAAGCTTCTTACCGTGAAGCTGGCTATGTTGATTTTACAAGGGAATCCAACACTTTCGCTTTAGTAACGGCAATAATTAAGTAGGTATCTTGTTAGGTGGGGTCGTTATTATCGGGATCTCAACAAAAGTATCGCAGTGGGTTGGTAATTAATTATCATTCGTCAGTTCAACTGTGCATTGTCGTATATTTAACATTGTTCCGACTATAAAGTGCCTTTGAGTTGATTGGGTGAGATTGGTTGCTAAGACATTGTGTTACATCCATTGAGATATTTTGGGGGTGAATTGTATTATAAATAGCTTAGGAAAAGTCAGTACTAATTGGTATTAGATTTGATAGAAATAACGATAGGGTAGGCGGAATCAACAGATGAGGTGGGATTACTAGCGAGTACGAGCAGCCGCGAGCGAGCGAGAGGCGAGCGCTACAGTTTGCTAACAACTCTAAGATTCATCGTTAGGGAGAATCGATATTATACTAGACATTGCGTCATTCATGTACCTGGAAGTAAAACATGTACTAATATTCTATTTCAATAGACTATCATCGCATCATCATCAATATCTTGACTTCTTCATGATTATTTTCATTATTATATCATCGCATCATCATCAATATCTTGACTTATGATTATTTTCATTATTATATCATCGCATCATCATCAATATCTTGACTTACGATTATTTTCGTTATTATATCATCGCATCATCATCAATATCTTGACTTCTTCATGATTATTTTCATTATTATGTCATCGCATCATCATCAATAGAGATCCCATCATGGCCAACACAAGTTGACCACTATTGTATTGCGAGTCTGTTTAAAGGGCGTCACCTACCACATAGCGTAATTTATCACTTCCCACAACTTAGTATAACAAGGAATTTATGCCCACTTTAGCCTCCATAATTGTGCATCACTTAATGAGACTACTGAATTGTAAATTAATTCTAAGGAACTGGTATAATTGTCTTACTTAAGTTATAGGTTCTACTAAAATGGGGTTAATGTACAACTTCAATTAACGTGTAACTTTTTCCCTTTATAGAAATACAAACTTCATACTTCTCGAAAAGGGCTGGGTCTACTCGCACAACGCGGGGCCTAACCACTAGACGAAATCACACGCCAAGCCACTTCACCAGCGCGAATCACGTATAGCTTAGGTCTAAATAGGTCTTCGAGGTTAGGTTCCAGAGATAATAAATTCTAGGTTAGATTACGGCATTGTAGGCCTGGAGTCGGACGGTTTTTTATTTGACCGAATCTCTTTCCGTCCGGCAATATCCTAGGAGATGATTTGGTCTGTTAAAGTACTCAAGCTCGACTACTTTAACATAAATAACGAGAGATTCTGTAGCTGTAGGACAGATTTATCTAGACTAGAATAAAACCCAACCTTTCTAGTAGGATCGGCCGGAACTAACTCGGTTTTTCTATTCGCTTTGGTACGAGTTAGTATTTATAGGATCAAAGTGGATATCTAGTACAATCGAGTCTTGATTTTACTGGATTAATTAATCAAAGGTTCTTTAGCTTCAAAACAAACAAAATTAATTTGATATTTCTATGGTAAATAAATGATTTATTTTCTCGCTTACTATCTGTTTAATTTTATTCAATAGCTTTTCCTTCAGGTAGGATTCAATTTTCAGACGACTAGAAGCTTCTCAGGAGCTTCAGCTTTCAGATAGGGGTTAATTTAAGTTCAGAATAGGAAAACATAAAAAAGCAGCCCATTTAAGAGGTTGAATCGTTACATTTTGGTGAGGCCGTGATCAGGATGAAAATAAGGTTTAAATTCACTTTTAAGTATCCCGGGTTACTACAGAATAGAGTATTTTCAATTTAAAAAAAAATATATATATAAAAAAAAATTATAATAAAAGGAAAAATATTTTTTTATTACGTGATTCGCTTGGTGAAAGGGCTAATTAAATTTATTTACAGATTTTTCTGTGTGTGGGTTATACAAATAACCCACATTTTGTTGCCGTGGAGTAGATAGAGAGATGGAGTTTGTATTTTTTAATGTTGTGTTGTGTATTATTTTCAGGACTTTCTTTCTTTTATTTTATTTCAAAGAGATTTTCACGCGCGATACGTACGTGAATTGTGTTGTGTATTATTTTCAGGACTTTCTTTCTTTTATTTAATTTCAAAGGGATTTTCACGCGCGGTACGTAGGTGAATTACTAATCAATAAGTTATATCACACTAAACTATGAAAAATATGCATAGAAATAATTTTGTTGTAGACGAAGGGCTAATATTATTTTGACAGAAATTCATTTGGGGGTACACATTTTTATTCCCGACTGTACTTTTCTACATATGTTTACCAACTGCTCATTGAGACGATTCTAACGAGCCCAAACTCGATGGGTTTGTGTCATTGTATCACGAAGTTCCTAGGCCCATCTTCCAACCCCAGCATCAGATTAGTTCCTTGTCATCATAACTTTAATTTGTCATGCGATTTATACATATGTGCGAAATTTTAGGCCGAACGGAAGTCAGGAAGTGAGCCTAATCTAAGAATTAAGTAAAAACGTAACAGTACCTAAACACTCTTTTCATCGGACAGTCGTGTCAAAGTAGTGCCTACGCGTAATTTGTATAAAAGGGGGGCAGGAATGTTATGCGGAATGGCCTTACAATCTGCCAATGCCATAGCACAATTAAGTAGGTTCCATATACATCAGGCGGTTGCGGTAGTAGTTATAATAAAGTTTAGGTATAATGCTTTTATTCCAAAATAAAATAAAAATAAAATAAAACGGATCTAGATAACCTCAAGATAGTATTTTGTTAAATTAGCATCTTATGTATTTAGCTACGATTATTTCATCCTTCATATTCAATTGTTGCATTTGAGTTCGCAAGAATAGTGTTGAGGTCATTGACATCTGTCCCGCGGTTGGGCAATTATTCGTTAAATAGTGGTTAGGAAAGTACCGGTGGATGATTATAGTACCAAGGACTTAGGAACATACTTAAGAACTCATCACATAATAGGGGTTAGAGTTATAGGTAACTTTCGTAAACTAGGGGAGAAAAGTAGGTACGCGTTATACCTAGTTAGTTGACCTAGTCAAATTGAATCCAATTCTCGGCGTTTACGATAAATCGATCGCTACTAAGTATTGTCCGAAATCTTAAGTACCTATAACCTTGCGGATATTTTCTACGTAATCGTCTTTGTAAAGAAAGTAATTGTAAGAATAGATAAGTAGGTAATTCGCGCGAGTTATATTCATTAACCAGTTAAAATGATAGGAAACTGGAGCGGTTATCTGTTACAAGAAAATGCGCATTCGAATCGGATTAGTTCCGGCTAGAAATTCAAATACCTAAGATCAAAGGTACACTATAATGGACTTTGTTGTTAGGTCATTAAGGTCAAAAGGTAAGCTGTGTGTAGGTATTTAAATGGTTGTCATCGTGAGTCAGTGAACCGGTTGTATGTACGCGTGAGATTTCAATTTTTAATTACGTAGGTACATAAAACCACTTTGGCAGGGTTAAAATAGTGACAGGTTTGAAGATAAGCAACAAGTCAAGGGCACTTAAATACCTGGCTAACTCCACAGAGGTATATTCCTGGCATGGTAGGACTCGCACATTTCCACATAAATACGCGGCCACTCTATCACGATTCACTTTATATTTAGCACTAGTCCTATTATCACTGCATTGATTCATGTTTGAATACACACTAAACCACAGTAAAACACCTTAAACTGATTAAATAATAGACCTGAATATGTGAGAATTCGGCTTGTTGAAGCCCGCGCGCAAACTAAAAACAATTTTAAACATCGAACTTGTGGTTGTTCGGGCCGACATCTTGAAATTCTGCAGACATTTGGCGTCGCGCCGTCGGTAGGTAATCGTAAAGATTTTTGGCGGGAAATTGTTGTTTAATTTGATGATAGAGGAGTAATATTAATTAACTATATATCGCGTTCACTAATAATTTAGTGGAATGGGTGAACAATTTTAGGATCATAGGATAAATATTTATGTAATGCATTAAGGTCGGTCTTAAATAAAGCGCGTCGCACGTAAAATATTTTGACACGGAAAATAATGTAGCCAGTTAGATGCGTTAATATTGATAGTAACTTTATGATAATGGCATAGTGTAAATTATTTCTAATAACTAGGTAATAATATAGTTGCTTTACTTTTAAGGTGGTTTTTCTCACGGGCCGGAATTGATATCGGCGAATTAAATATATAGAAATAGTATGCGACAAAATTAGCTTTGTGGAGGTTGCGGGCTAAGTATAAGCTAGTTAGAGCCTACATATTTTATATTGGTCAATTCTAATAGGTATGTTAAGTACCTTAAAGCGTCACGCGGGTTTACGTAGGTACAATGTAATGAAAAAGATAATAGATAAATTGCGCCTTACAAAACTTAGCGAAATAAAGTTTTAGACCCATCACACACTGTAGGTATAGCGAATTTCATTGTAATCAGTAGCTTAATTAACGCTAACGTACTTACGAACGTTCGAATTAGAAAATAAGTAAGTAAGTAATAATAGATATATATATATAGATATAAGATTAAGGCGCTATTGTATTAGGTCAACCTGTAAAAATAGTTGCTGTACTGAAATAAATAAATAAAATAAATAAAAAAATAAAATAAAAAAGGTAACACGTGTTGGCAAGCGAATGAAATAAAACGAATTCATTGAATAAGGATATTCCGAAATCCGTCTGTCTGGTTTAGTTACTTCGTGAGTCATAATTATAGAGCGGGGTTTGTGAAGTTTCAGAGTAATTTAAATAATTAATTATAATTCCAGTCAAGTTAGGTTTTCATATATATATGCAAAACCAAGCACGCGTGATCTACGGTACGACATTATTAGTTAGCGAATAACTTTGATACTCAGGTTCTGAGGCGAAAGACTTCGCTGATAGGGATTTCCGAATCTCACGGGAGATTCAGCTCTAAGAAAGGGGGGCAGAAGGCTTAGAATCGTAAGACAATGTGTGTAGGGCATGAAATTGATTAACCGCAACGCACTTAATTATTAATAAGGTAGTGTTAAAGTCATGGGTTCTATCAATAGGGTTGAATGCAATTTAAATGTAGGTAGGTATAGTAAGTAAATATAGTACGGATCAATTCATTGATAGTTACGTTGATAGTAAAATTTATTACTTACGTATTTTAAACAATGGTTTCAGAATTTGTCAAGTATAAGATGGATAGTTGTCCCAGTCTGAAACCGAAAGATTAGAGCTTGTCAGACAAATACCATATATGTACCGGTTCACGTCAGGTTACGAAAGATATTCGCCATGTTTACATTATATGGTAACAGGGCAATTCGGAGAAATTATATTAGTAATACCAAGTTGTGCACGTGTTATTATTATTATGTACTTTAAGGCAGGAGTCGTATATATCGCATGGCACTTTAATTGGTTACCATATTATGTGATACTGGAGTATGTAAACTAACTGTTCCACCTCTCTAGTCATTGTTGAGGTAATGTGAATTTCGAAATAGGTCGTTAATTTCGCAAGTTATCTTAACGGCGCACTGGACGGGCGGTTTGTCCGGCGGGCTATGAATCGCGAGCGTCCGGGTTCGATCCCCGGTACGGAAAAATCTTTTTGTGTTTTTTTATTTTTGCTTTACTAACAATATTGTGGGCTACTACTTTTTAAACCTTTGGTTATTAAATTGAACGAATTTTACAATGTTTGGAGTAAGTTAAGGGCAATTGGGGATACTTATATATTTAGGCGTTTATAGTTTTAACATTATGCGATTTAGGTATTCATCAAATTGTGTATTTGTCTACGACATAGGGTCCGTCTATTTTTTTTCCATGAAGTACCTATGACAAAAATGACTTATCAGTTAATGTAAGAGGTTGTAATTAGGTATTATTTAAGGGTCTGCGGTATAATTTTACGGATGCATAAAATTATCATCGAGGCACTCGCGTAGGTTTATTGAACAGAAAGTATGGTTGTTTATAAACGATATTCGTATTAGGGCATATTTTCAAGTTCGGTTACAAAACTAGCGCAAAATAGGTCAAATATTGGTCACGTAGGAAAATTAATTCGACCCGTGGCGGGGATATTTTGATGCTAGCGACGAACGCAAGTGATATTTCTCTCATCCATGTAAGAAATAAGTAGTCGGCCGATGGATTAATTGTCGCATGAGTAAGATCGCGGTTGCTTTCCGTTCTTTCATATCCGTTTAAAAGAGGTTAGTACCTTTATTTAATTCAGTGCTGGATTAAAATAGGCCTTATGGATTAAAATGGGGAGATTTTAGAAGAAGGAATTACTTACGGTCGGTTGACTAGACACACACTAGTCGAGTTCCTGGTAGCACAGTATTCATTGTTTCACTAACTTCACTTTAAAACTAACTTTAAATAATAATACACAATATTGACCCAAACACGAGTAATGACACGTTGGAATAGGCTGAAATAGGAGGCAAAACACTCGTTGTAGTACTATACAAGTCAGACGTAACTGGAGCAATTTATTCCTTCAAATAATAGCAATCTAGACACTAGTTATTATTGTTATTAAATTATTTGATTAATTACGACGAATGTTGTTTACAAAATTTGTCTAGCCAGGCCGCGGGAATTTGACATTTGCTGATTTGGGTTAAGATCTGTGGTGAGGCTTTAATGTACGGCCAAGTGGCGTGTTTAAACGGTTGTTACGGTTTAGGAAAATTAGGAGTTGTGAATATATAAAGCCTGAGCTTACTTAGAGGTGGTAATTTAATTCTAATGGGGTTTTGTCATGTGGAATACGGTGGCGGAATGAAGGGGTTAATTCGGTTTCGAGTCAAATCATTTACGCGTTACAAGAGCATCTTACATTTATAAACTGTGTATCAGGCAAGTGAGGTATTGGGAATTATGTTAAATTTTTTTGACAAGAGAGTTCATATTTACTTAGACGGATTTTCCTTGCCTACTAACATTAAACTAGGACCTTTTATTAGACCCCCCCCGACGTGCTGTCACCTTGTTGTGGTGGGGGGGCTTGCGTGTTCCCAGGATCCCCGAGGCTATACCGGATAGGGCCACCCATACCGGGAAGGCGAGGGGGGAGGAACCAGACGAAGAGCAGCACACGAGGAGAGAGCGCCCAGTGGCGCGGAGAAGGAGTCGCTCTAGTTCCTCTGATACAGCAGAGGGTACTCCAGAGGTGACTAAGGAGAGGGGAATATAATTAAGGAGGGTAGTTCTGACCGAACTACCAAGAGGGGAGCCTACGCCAGCTCTCCTTGAATCCCGGAACCCGCAGCATTCTCCCAACGACCCCCATCAGTGGCGGTATGGGGTACGGGAGGTGCCAGCTTTTAGCGTGCAGACCGGAGGGCTTGCCTTAACTGGCCGGCCCGCGGGAAGGAAAATCCTTTAACACCCGACAGCAAAGTCGTTAAAACCTGTAGATACCGGGCGACCTCTACAGTATGTAGCCACACCCGCGGAATGGGCGTCACCCGGGGGTGTAGTTTTAGTTCGGCCCTACTCGTGGGATTAAAATGGCAAACTTAATGAAAAAACCAACAAACGGACTGGATACAAGCAACGACAATGGCGATGACATGGACATTGAAAACGGACAGATGGTGGAGGTAGACGCCCTGTTGGCGTGTGCCGACATTTCGACGAGGGCACATACTGAAGATGTAGACGATGGGGAGGAGGAGCAATGTGGCTATATTGGAGGGGGAGCAAGGGCCCTAAACTCCACGGAGAGTATGACTCCCATGGCGGTGGAAGAGGTCTCCATTAAAAGGGGTAGAGCAGACAGGGGCAGTGACGAAGAAACGGCCCCCGAACGGAAAAGGAACTCCTCCCGAAGACGGCATCCCGTGGAGGAACAGGAACACATTGACTTGAGAGATGTCAAAGCTCAACTCCGACAATCCCAGTTGTCGGAGTTCGAGAAAGGGGCAGGCGCAGATGCCTTCTGCAGACCGGCCCCAACTAGGTCATGTCGGACGGAGCGGCCTATAGTGCTCTCCGATGGTGAGGAAGGGGCTGAACCCCAGAAATCTGCAGAGGCAGTGAAGCGGTGCGCAAATGCAATCCTGGCGGAGATTGCTAAGTGCCGCAATATCAAGGGAGACGTGCGAGGTCGCATGAACGCGAACTGCAGGGAGCTGCTGGGCTTTGCAGACTCCGTGAACGAGCCGGAGGAGGCAGTCCGCTGCTTAAGGGCTGAAAATAAGAGGATGCGTGAGCAACTTGCGCACCTTCAATCAGAAACGAAGGCCCTGAGGAAGGCCTTCTCTGAAAGGAACCAGACTACTGAGACGGCAATCCCGGCTGAGCCGTTGCTGCGGGAGTCTCTCGTTGAGCTCAAAGAGGAGCTCAAGAGAGACCTTATCAAAACGGTGGGCGAAATGTTAAACGTCCGCCTCGACGACATCAAAAGGCGCCTCCCAGCGGAGCCGATCCTCCGCCCTCCGCTAGCGGCGGACCGGAGAAGACAGGAAGCGGCCGGACCTGTGGCAGAGCAGGAGGCCAGTCAGGCTCCCGCACCTGCTGCCAGCGTTGGCAAGAAGGGCAAGCCGAAGCAAAAGAAGCAGAAGAGGCAGGCTTCTCCTCCTCCCGTGGCACCGGCCCCGCCGATGGCGGGTGAAAGGATTGCGCCAACGGCTTCGACGACGTCTTCGGTGCCCATTCTGGCTCCGGAATCCACTGCGGAACCCTGGACGGATGTGGTCAAGGGGGGGAAGGCCAAAAAAGCCAAAAAGGCCACAAAGCCCTCCCAACCCCAAGCAGCGGTTGCCCCGGTCCATGAAAAAAGGCGCAAGTTGGTGGCGCCCGCGTCGGCGGCCGTAGTCGTGTCTCTGAGGCCGGAGGCGGAGACCGACTACCTAACGATAATGGGGAGGGCGACCACCCTCAAACTGGATGAGCTGGGCATCGACCACGTGAGAGTGCGGAAGACGGCCACAGGGGCCCGTAAAATAGAGGTTCCCGGGACTCATAGTGGCCCGCTTGCAGATAACCTGGCTGAGAGACTCCGGGGCCTCATTGGAGACGTGGCGGAGGTCACCAGACCTGTCAAAAAAGCGGAGGTCCGGGTCAGCGGATTTGACGAATCCGTGACCTCCGACCACATTAAGGGAGAGGTGGCCTCCAAAAGCAGGTGCCCAGAGGCCCAAATTGAGGTTGGGAGAGTCAGATGGCTGGGGAATGGGTCTGGCGCCGTGATCGTCAGGTGCCCAATCACGGCGGCCAAGACCCTAGCTGAGGCGGGTCGACTGATGCTGGGGTGGTCAGCGGCGCGGGTGGAGGCGATGCAACCTCTGCCCATGCGCTGCTATCGTTGTATGGGGGCGGGCCACACCAGGGCCATGTGCCCGTCACCGGTTGATCGCAGTACCTGCTGCTTTAGGTGCAGCACGCTGGGGCACATGGCCAAGGATTGCAGTGCTCCCATCCCGTGGTGTGCGGTATGTCACCAGGCCAAGCTGCCAGCGGGCCATATTATGCGGGGACCATCGTGTGTCCCCCCTAATGTCAGAGGGAAGGAGGTCTCCGCCCGGGCAACGGAGACCTCCAGAAACATCGCGGGGGGCCAACACATGGAACAGTGATGCCAGGACAACCACTACCTCAACATATGGAAGTCCTGCAATGTAATGCTAATCACTCCGCCCGTGCCCAGGATCTACTAATCCAAAATATGGCGGAGTGGGGCATCAGTGTTGCAGTGGTGGCGGAGCCGTACTTCGTGTCACCTCAGCCCAACTGGGTTGGGGACACTAACGGCCTGGTAGCGGTGGTGGTCCCTCCATTGGGCAGCCACCCTTCCATCACGAAAATCAGGAGCGGGCCGGGGTACGCAGCGGTGAAGTGGGGGGGAATCGTGCTGGTCGGCGTCTACTTCTCCCCTAACCGACCGCTGTTTGCCTTCGAGCAATTCTTAGAGGAGCTTGGGAGGGTTGTGGGCGGCGCTGCTCCGGCACCGGTCCTACTTCTGGGGGACCTCAATGCGAAGAGCACAGCATGGGGTTCCCCCAGAACGGACCCAAGAGGGGAGGTGCTGGAGGACTGGGCGGCGGGCCTTGGATTGGAGTTGCTCAACCAGGGCACGGCCAATACGTGCGTGCGCCGGCAGGGGGGGTCCATCGTGGACGTAACGTTCGCGACTCCTGCCGTTGCTGCCCGCGCATCGGGCTGGCGTGTCCTGGGAGACGTAGAGACCCTCTCCGACCATCTCTACATCAGGTTCGGATTGAGGGTCTCCGAAGCAAGGCGGGTCCAGTTGCCCAATGCTGTGGGACAGGGGAGGAGGGGTGCCTTCCCGAAATGGTCCCTAGGCAGCCTCGACAGGGATGCGGCGAAGGAGGCCGCGTTGATAGAGGCGAGGTGGGGCCGAGCACTGGACCGAGCAGCAGGAGTGGAAGAGAGGGCGCTCCAATTCCGTGAGTCGCTGGCGGCGGTATGTGACAGTAGCATGAAAAGGGCGGGGCGGCTGCCGGCGCGAAAGCAGGTTTACTGGTGGTCGGAGGAGGTCGCGGCCCTCCGATTCGCGTGCAATAGGGCACGACGAGACTACACCCACTGCCGGCGACGAAGACACACCCCGGAAGAGGAGGAGCTCCTGCACAGGGCCTTAAAGGAAGCGAAAGAGGCCCTGTGCCTGGCTATTGCCAAAGCCAAGGACACGGCACACCATGTGTTCTTGGCCACGCTGGACAGAGATCCGTGGGGGCGGCCTTACAAGGTCGTGCGCAATAAAATGCGAAATGGCCCCTCCATGGATTCCCTAGAGCCGGAGCTCCTCACACGGGTGGTGGTGGGCTTATTCCCACCCGCCCTCGACTTCGCCCCGCCGGCAATGGCGCCGCCGCAGGTGGAGGAGGTGCCAATGGAGGTGGTACCCATCTCTGAGGGTGAGTTGGCATGGGCAGTGCACCGCTTGAGGGCCTGCAAAAAGGCCCCGGGGCCGGACGGAGTGCACGGTAGGGTCCTACCACTGGTGATGGAGCACCTAGGGAGCCGCCTCAAAGAACTTTACGACGATTGTCTGGAGACGGGGCGGTTCCCACAATGCTGGAAGGAGGGCAAACTCTGCCTCCTCCGAAAGGAGAGTCGGCCGGCAGACTCCCCATCCGGGTGGAGGCCGATCGTCCTGCTTGACGAGACCGGGAAGATGCTGGAAAGAATCCTTGCGTCCCGGATCGTCAAGCATCTGGGCAATACGGGTCCCAACATATCGGACCGCCAATTCGGATTCCGAGCGGGGCGGTCCTGTATTGACGCGCTGAGTACCCTCAGGGCATTCAACGAGGAGGCGGAGGGGAGGGGGCAGGGAGTAGTGGCGGTATCGCTCGACATCGCCAACGCGTTTGGCTCCCTCCCGTACACAGTAATAGGGGAGGCACTCCGGTATCACGGGGTGCCTCCCTACTTGAGGCGTATAGTAGAGCACTACCTCACGCAGCGGGTAGTGCTCTACGAGGAAAGAGGAGGAGTAAGAAGGGCGTGGCCTATGGCCTGCGGCGTGCCCCAGGGGTCTGTTCTTGGACCCCTTCTATGGAACCTGGGGTATGACTGGGCCATCAGGGGTGACCTCCTTCCCCGAATGGCAGTAATCTGCTACGCAGATGATACGATGGTGGCTGTTCGGGGAGCGGAGATGAGGGAGACTCTGCGGCAGGCGGAAGTGGCCGCGGAGCTAACTATCACCCGCATACGGCTGCTGGGTTTGGAGGTCTCCCTCCCCAAGACAGACGCAATAATCTTCAAGGGGAGGGGGTGGCGGCCGCCTGCGGGTGCTGCGCTGCGAGTGAGCGGAGAGATGGTTCAGGTGAGGCCCCACATTAAATATCTGGGCCTCATCCTTGACAAGCGGTGGAACTTTGGGGAGCATTTCCGCCTACTTGCTCCTCGGATAGTGGCCGCGGCCTCTGCGTTGGGGCGGCTGCTGCCCAACGTGGGGGGGCCGTCCGTCGCGTGCCGTCGCCTATATGCCGGTGTCACCCGAAGTATGGCCCTTTACGGGGCCCCGATTTGGGCAGACAGGCTAAGCAGGGCAAATAAGACCCTGCTGCGTAGGCCACAAAGGGTGGTGGCCATACGCATATGCAGGGCCTACGTAACGGTGGCGTGGGCGGCAGCGTGCGCCTTGGCTGGCACTCCTCCGTGGGAGCTCGACGCGGAGGTGCTAGCTGAGGCACACAGGGAGCGGGTGCGGTGGAGAGCCACCGGGGATTATCCCGCTCCTGAGGAGGTGAGGGCGGCGCGGCGGCAGACCGAGCGTAGGCTGCGCGAACGCTGGAAAAGCGACCTAGAGGACTCCCCCTACGGAATCCGTACTGTAGGGGCACTCCTTGGGTCACTGGATGAATGGCTGGATAGGGTCCATGGTAAGGTGGACTTCCGATTAACGCAGGTGATGACCGGACACGGATGTTTCGGTCATTACCTGCATAAAATCAAAAGGGAGGGAAGCCCCGCCTGCCATGAGTGCGGCGCTGAAGATGATACGGCCCAGCACACCCTGGAGTGGTGTACTCGCTGGACCGACGAGCGCCGCACAATGGTGATGGCCCTTGGAGTGAGTGATCTCTCGCTGCCCAGCGTCGTGGCGGCCATGTTGCGTAGCGAGAGATCTTGGGCGGCGATGGCCTCCTTCTGCGAAGTCGTCATATCGCAGAAGGAGGCCGCGGAGCGGGAGCGCGAAGACAGTGCGGATGCGCTCCCGCTCCGGCGCAGACGGAGGGGTCGAAGACGCGCGCGGTATGCAGCGGCAGGCCGCGTCCTCCCCCAGTAGGGCCAGTGGGTTGGGGACCCACATTGCACATGGCCCTACACGTCTGGGGGGAGGGTCAAGCGTCTTGACCCTCCCCTCCTTTGGCGCGGGTGTCCTGGCACGAGTAGAAGCCGGGACCGCCGGGGGGAGCCGTGGTTTGAATGTTCGCGATCCCATGGCGCCCCCTTAACGGCAATGCGGGTGACGCCGGTGTGTTTTTAGTGGGTATGCTCCCCCAGTCACCATCACTCGGATGGCGGCGGGAGGAGAGAGTCCCACATTACCCCCAAATAGCCTTCCCCAGGCCGGGGGTATGCGTAAAGCATTTTCACACCGTCAAAAAAAAAAAAAAAAAAAAAAAAAAAAAGGACCTTTTATTAGATAGACCTTGCCAGTACGTTGTGTCTAGTTGATACATCTAATGATTAATTTCCCTGCGCTTAAAGTTATTAAACTATAAATGTGATTAACAGGTCCTACCAATGTCAGAATTCGCGTCGATTTATAAGGGGCCTTTTGTAATTGGGGTTAGCATTGTGATTATAAAATACTCTGATACTACATTATATCCAAATGAGAAATCCTAGTAAGTGTTTGTATTCATACCAAAATTTGTAGACATCCCATTGAAATTGAGTCGCGCATTATGTTGGGTGTACATTATCGGTTGTAGGGCCATTATCGCTTGTATCGCGGGAGGGTTAGCGTAGTCGGTTGTCTTTAATCCATTCGGTATGATAGCTTTTGCGAGGGTACTACCACAATTTTATTTAGCATTTTAGACGATAAATATCAAAAAAATAATGATAAGTAGAATAAGAAAAGTTATAGTCTGTGTTAAGAATAGTTACGCGATCCACTCACCGCTGGTTCAAATCGCGCGAATGAAACCGTAAGTACTTCGCGTTGTTCGTTTCACACTAGATATAAAAAAAAAGGGGAAATTTAGTACTTTATGCTTGATTCCGTGCTTAAAACTAGAATAGAATAGGCAACTTGTAAGTTTGTAAATAAGATATTATGTGGTCGAGATCGTAAGGCGTATCTATAGTGTGCGCTCACGGGAGGTCGTGCGTCGATAAGGTTAACCGACTTTCAAAAAGGGGAGGGCTCTCAGATGGGTTGTATTTTACTTCTTTAAATCAGGTTGGACGTTAATTAAAGGCGCCTATATAGGTTGTTCAACAACAAATTAGGTACTTGTTATAAAATATTAACAAAATGGTTGGTTGTAGTATGGGAATTTAGGTATTTTTAATGCGTAACATTTATCGTCAGAAATATTTCTAAGTCGATAAATTGTCCAATATGTAGTTCACGGTAGATTATACCGGTAGCTATTAAGGTAGATTCGAGATCGCTGCGTTGGGCGTGGCAAAATTAGCACTGACCCCTGGTCTTATATTGATATTGAGAGGTTAGAGATCAGGTTATACTGGCTGTAAGAAATAAATCGATTTGAGTCGAGTCGTTCTGCATTGGCGAATATCAAGGTTGGCGCAATGACCGCGGGATTGTCTCGCTATCAGCTGGGCTGTTATTCTGGGCGTACTAGGGAAGCACCTCACCTCACCTCACCTTTCACCACTAGCGAAAGTAGATCTATACCCGCAGCGCTGAGTCATCGTTGCCATCGTCATCATATTAGCCGGTAGACAGCTACTGTTAGACAGGACTCCCCCAAAGAGTACTAGCGGTTATATCCCAATATTTAGTTGTTACGAATTGCGGAGTCTAGAGATATTTGTACGTGACCTTTTAGGATGACGTAAAATAAGTTACAGGATAACGGGACAAGAATGACTGATAAATTAAGTACTAGATGGTATAAATTTATAATTCTTTTTTTTGAGTTGGCGGGAAATTTTAATTTTGTTCTTGTCATCCCTTCCTTTCGGAGAAAGTAGGTATACGGCGGATTGACGTCTCATAGGTATAAAGGGGGAATCAGATAACCTGTTGTCGTGCGTGTCAAATTTTAGATACTTAAGTTGAAATTTTAGATCGCGGCTCATCTTGGTTTTAAGGGATTCCTGACGGGTATCATTTTCAAGTTATACGGGAATGCAGGTTCTAGATTTAAGATAAGTTTGGAATCCAGGATGGCTGATAAAATTTTTGAAAGAAAAAATCGGCGCGAGTGTCATTTTCGAGTAATGCACGGATGCAGATTTCGAATTTTGGGGCTAAATTTGGAGTTCAATAGGGCAGGGTCGGCTTTGGAGAAGAAGAGGTCGCGGCTACCGTATTCGATTAGCTTGTGATTGTATATTTTGAATTACGATACAGATGTGGGGTAAAGGCGACGGTGTTATGACAGCGTGACGGCAGTTGCAGTTGCGGGAGCGGAATTTCAAGCATCGATTGAATACTAATTATTGAAACTTACAGGTATCTTATGAGAACGAAGAGATGGAGTTCATAATAAAGGGAAGGATATGGGGCCGTGATCGTCTAGTGGTTAGGACCTTACGTAGTTATAATTATTCCGGCTTAAAGTTATCTCAAGTATGAAGTATGGTTATATATTATGTCCACATGTTATGCGCTAGGTAGTGCATAAACAACGTTAAATATTTACATGAAATAATCCATTTATTACAGGTATATCTTAAGATGTATGATGCGTTTGTCAATACAATATTGACATCAGGCGTTAAATTTATGTGGGTCCTAATAGGGCGTGGGTGTAATCTTCATTTAGTAACCGGCGAATCTTATGTTTGCACAATATATGGTATTGGCGTAAGACTAATTTTAAACTTATGAATTATGTATTGCAATTTATCTGGTATTTACTACATAAATTATAGTATTACGAAAATTTGAGATCCAACTATAAAATTATTTAAGTTGTGAGAATGGGGGGCAGTTATTTAATTAATGACTGATAGGTAAATGGTAAATGGGATATGGCTTAAAATTTTGATATTTACGGGTTACTCTAGGAGGGTTAATTAAGTTTGACTTACTGTCTTTTATAATCTTCAAACATATGAAGGGCAGGTTAGTTGGCTGTGTGCGAATAGGGCTGTGCGGATCAATTAAAGCAGTAAAATTTTGTTTTGCAAAATAAGTAAAGTAGTAATATTATATTATCACTTTGTTCTACTCTTCATATCATAATTTTCTCGTCATTTAAAGTAAATGTAAATTCTCATAGCATATAACTTGGGAAGAACATTATATATCATTAATGTAGTTGTACCGTCGGATTCCGTTTAGTTGGTCTAAGTCGTGTTTAGGGCAAGGGGATTAACTAGGTTGGGTGGGTAAATAGTGTGTTCGTTGAGTTAAGAGATGTATGAGTCCGCATAAAAGGCAGCGTTGAGTGTGTGATTGTATGATAACAATGGGCTTTTACCGACTGGCCGGAGTTCGCAGTGCAACCTAGGTTTGTTGGTACTGATTGATCTCTCCAAACCATTTTACACCGGTGTTTCCGCAGTTATAGTCTGGTTAGGTTAAAGTCATAAAATGACAAGGTCCTTGTGTGACTAACTGTGGCGACACTATACTCTACAGAAGCTAAGCTGAAAGGCTAAGCTAGTCTTATCTTCGTCCTACACATCTCTTCGTGGCAAGGATACTTCCGACACTATATTCTTCGGGATGATTTGTCAACGAACATTCATTCTGAAACTTAAGTAATAATATTTTAACTTCCATTACTGGGAATTTATCAGGAATTTCCTATTATATGTTAAGTAATTTGCGATGTCAAGATTACAATCTTGCAAGGGTTCAATGAACATGGTTTGTTGAAATTAAATTTAGTAAGGCTGTTATTCTTACACGATGGTGAAGTGTTGCATTTTGTATTTGAGTAATGCAAACGTATTTTATAGTAGTTACGACATTTCTACAGTAAAGCTGGGTGGGGCTTGGACGCATGTAGTCGGATTCTCTATAGGATGTCAAGGCACTTCCTAGAGACCCCACGGGGTTGATGAATGTTACTGTGTGCGACTGGGTCACGTTCGGTATAGAGATAGAGTATCATCGCGAACGACGATTAAAGTTAGTTTGTTTGATGTTTTGTCAGTATTATCACTATCGTTAATGGTTTGATGGTGCTGTCAGGACATTGAAGGGATTAATGCAAAATTAACCCAGTAGTCCATGAACAGTTTGCCTCTAGTGTGGAATACAGTCTGAAGTCGGATATCCTAGTCAAGAAGAAACATTCTCCACTGGGTTTGCTTGGTGGTTATCTGTGTACTCAGTGTTCTGCTGTTCGCATGGGGAGTTATTGTAATAACATAAACCGAGATATGTGGTCGAACCTGGATCCTTGGTAGCCAGAAGGTATCTGAGGGTTCGGGGTGTTAGTGCAACATCGTGGTCATTAGGATCTATTGGGCTCACAACCTAGTACTTTGTGCGAATGGGAGTATTCTGGGGAAGTTTTCTAGCGGCGCCGACCGAGATATGTGGTCTAACTTGAGCTTGTAGTGGCCAGGGGGCATCTGTGGGCTCAAGGTGAAGCTAGAAGATAATTATATTGTGTCATCGGCCGAGATATGTGGCCTAACTTGTACTGACGGAAGCCAGAAGGCAACTGGAGGTGCAAGGTGATGCAGTATAGGGGTTTGTATTGCCAGCCGAGATATGTGGCTAAACTTGAGTTTGTGGTGGCCAGGGGGCATCTGTGGACTCAAGGTGGTACCGTAGGGATGGGTATGTGTGTCATCAGCCGAGATATGTGGCTAAACTTGTGCTGACGGAAGCCAGAAGGTGACTGGAGGCACAAGGTGATACAGGGGCTATTCTTCAACGTCCATCACCAAGCAAACGTAGTGGTTAAACATTCACACGCCTAAAATACACTTGTTGGAGAGATCGATATATCAACGAATTGAAACTTCCCGAGTTATGGGGTTGGCATTTTTTGCAAATTATAATCATAGATTATTGGTCAGAATTAATTGGGAGAGTTATGTAAATAGACACAGCTAACAAATCTAGCCTTCAGTTAGAGTAATATTATATTTAAATTTGGTATAAGGACAGTAGGTTAACGGAATTATCTACTCAAAGTTATTTTAAAATTCACCATTTATAGGTCGCAATTCCTTGTTTATTGCTTAAGTATGTTTTAGATTGTGATAATGCTTCGCTCAATATCGTAGATTTCTCGCTGTGCATGATCATGGGGCAGAATGAGACGATCCGAGAGCTTCGCTCTCAGACTCAATAGTATCTAAGGGCGGAATTACTCTTTTAAATTGATAGATGTTAGCGTTGTGGGTTTCAGGTCCAAATATGAAGGAATTGAAGCTTTCATTCGTTATCATCCTGTCAATTATGTATGTAAATAAGTTAGAGATAAATTGCGTTAGATGCTATTCTAGGCTAAAATCAAGACTACAATTAAAAGTGTAGAAAACTCGCGTTTCGTCCAAAATAGTTGGTTTAAAACATACTTCAGCATACTAATTCAGTATTGTTGGATTAGTGTATCATTTAATGTGTGCTAGATCTAGATTTATGGATTCATAAATTAGACTACTTAGGTTAATTGCAGGAATGGATCGCTGGCCAGCAAGAAAACGCGTGGACGGACGCGCGAGCTGCAGAGACATTCTACCCGCAAAGTCGAGAAAAGTGCTTATCGATCGGCACTGTGGGGCGGGGAACGCTCCCTGGAAAATGGGCCTTATACCCTTTTATTAAGGTATATTTTCAGATGAGGAGTCGGATTAGTGGCGTGATCGTGTTAGTGTTGGCTATAAATACCCCGGCGGGCCGAGGAGCGTTTCACTTTTCTATGGGACGTCGAAGCGAGATCACGCTGCAGAAGGCAAAGGCGGCCAGGCTAGGCTGACCTCTGGGCGCGTACTACTTCGAGGCGGAACAAGGCTGGTCACCGCTGGGCTGCATTACGGCTGTTGCTGAGAGGAATTAGAGTTTGGTAAGGTCGCAAATGCCTTTGCGATCGTCTGGTGAGATTGAATATTTTATTTTAAAGTGTGACTAATCATAGTGAATTCTGGAATTTCTTAGGGAGTAATTATCTTGTGCGCACATTGTCTTGAATTGAGTGATTAATATTTAGGCAATATCTTTCTGCTCGTGAACTGATATGATCTTATATGATCACGTGTGTATTTTGAATATGTGGCGGTCTAATAGGTTTATCACCTAATAAATGCGCTTAAGACATCATCATATTAGAATTCCGTATACTCCCATGAAGTGAAGTGAACACGACTATTTATAGTACATGAATGTTCGCTAAGGAACGGTCCAATGGTAAATAATTCCTAATTGTATACCAGTATCTAGTGGTTAGTTGTAGGTACAAATGAGGGAAATCTTTATTAAAATATGTGTTAATATTATATTGTAATTTATTTATGGCGGAGGAGCTGGCTTGTTACGAGCGTCGAGGGAGATCAGAAGTGGCGGGAGCCCTGGGAACCAGAGAGGCGTTGGGTACGTGTCCCACTATTAAGAAATTAAAATCTGGTGAGTGACCTTTATAATCACTGTATTGAATGATTCTGAAACTTATTAATTTGTTTTTGGGCTATTATCTAACCATTTCAACGTTATCATACTTGTATTTGTGTATCGAAATCTAGTTCTACTGTATATAGTTTGGGGAATATGCTAGATAAAGTACGAGCGGTTTATGTATAGGTTATGAACGGATCTAGGTCATTGATTAAATAACTGACGATATTACAGGAATGTTGTTTTGTTCTACATATATATTACTAGTTGATTTGTCACTGCGATATGATTGGGTTCCGTGCGCCCCCACGAGATAAAGTGATCAATTATTATACGACAACCTAGCTATAGCAATTGACTCGGTCCGTGGTACGCGTTACACTATGAGGATAGATTGTTAAGATGCGGATAAGCGACAAATATTACCACAAGTTCATATTAATATCCGGTGGTTAGTATAGGTGCTGATGGGTGGTTACTTTACTAGATTAACGCAACTGAATAAAGTAGTTATATACACTCGTGGCTGTGTGCTCGGTGTCGAGACAACCATATCCACAGGGCACATTGAGGACCCTGGCCACACGAGAATTCTCCCAAAAGGGGCTTCTTAGTCAGCAGAGATGTGCCCGCACTAGAGCGCCAGTCATAGATGTGTAGACAGAGTGAGTGGCTGAGAGTCTTCAATCTTGCAAATTGAGGGACCTCACTGGTCGAGCTGCTGTCTTAGTTCTAACAACCCTCTTAACAAGGGTTACGGTTGTGTTGGTTTATGAAGTAATCAGATGTACTTATAGATATATTGTGTGGAATTCCTTGAATGAATGAATCTAGCGTAGTAAATTAGTTATGTACACCTGTGGCCGAGAGCTTAGCGTTGTGGACAACCATATCCAAAGAGCACATTGACGACCCTGACCAATACGAGAATTCGCCCGTTAAGGGGTTTCTTAGTCAGTAGAGATGATGATCGCGCTTAGGCCTCCGTCACGGATGTGTCAACGAAGGTAAGGTTGGTGAGACCTTTCAGTCTTGCAAACTGAAGAGTTTCGCTGGCCAAGCCGTCGTTTTGCTTTAACCGAAGCTTCTTACCGTGAAGCTGGCTATGTTGATTTTACAAGGGAATCCAACACTTTCGCTTTAGTAACGGCAATAATTAAGTAGGTATCTTGTTAGGTGGGGTCGTTATTATCGGGATCTCAACAAAAGTATCGCAGTGGGTTGGTAATTAATTATCATTCGTCAGTTCAACTGTGCATTGTCGTATATTTAACATTGTTCCGACTATAAAGTGCCTTTGAGTTGATTGGGTGAGATTGGTTGCTAAGACATTGTGTTACATCCATTGAGATATTTTGGGGGTGAATTGTATTATAAATAGCTTAGGAAAAGTCAGTACTAATTGGTATTAGATTTGATAGAAATAACGATAGGGTAGGCGGAATCAACAGATGAGGTGGGATTACTAGCGAGTACGAGCAGCCGCGAGCGAGCGAGAGGCGAGCGCTACAGTTTGCTAACAACTCTAAGATTCATCGTTAGGGAGAATCGATATTATACTAGACATTGCGTCATTCATGTACCTGGAAGTAAAACATGTACTAATATTCTATTTCAATAGACTATCATCGCATCATCATCAATATCTTGACTTCTTCATGATTATTTTCATTATTATATCATCGCATCATCATCAATATCTTGACTTATGATTATTTTCATTATTATATCATCGCATCATCATCAATATCTTGACTTACGATTATTTTCGTTATTATATCATCGCATCATCATCAATATCTTGACTTCTTCATGATTATTTTCATTATTATGTCATCGCATCATCATCAATAGAGATCCCATCATGGCCAACACAAGTTGACCACTATTGTATTGCGAGTCTGTTTAAAGGGCGTCACCTACCACATAGCGTAATTTATCACTTCCCACAACTTAGTATAACAAGGAATTTATGCCCACTTTAGCCTCCATAATTGTGCATCACTTAATGAGACTACTGAATTGTAAATTAATTCTAAGGAACTGGTATAATTGTCTTACTTAAGTTATAGGTTCTACTAAAATGGGGTTAATGTACAACTTCAATTAACGTGTAACTTTTTCCCTTTATAGAAATACAAACTTCATACTTCTCGAAAAGGGCTGGGTCTACTCGCACAACGCGGGGCCTAACCACTAGACGAAATCACACGCCAAGCCACTTCACCAGCGCGAATCACGTATAGCTTAGGTCTAAATAGGTCTTCGAGGTTAGGTTCCAGAGATAATAAATTCTAGGTTAGATTACGGCATTGTAGGCCTGGAGTCGGACGGTTTTTTATTTGACCGAATCTCTTTCCGTCCGGCAATATCCTAGGAGATGATTTGGTCTGTTAAAGTACTCAAGCTCGACTACTTTAACATAAATAACGAGAGATTCTGTAGCTGTAGGACAGATTTATCTAGACTAGAATAAAACCCAACCTTTCTAGTAGGATCGGCCGGAACTAACTCGGTTTTTCTATTCGCTTTGGTACGAGTTAGTATTTATAGGATCAAAGTGGATATCTAGTACAATCGAGTCTTGATTTTACTGGATTAATTAATCAAAGGTTCTTTAGCTTCAAAACAAACAAAATTAATTTGATATTTCTATGGTAAATAAATGATTTATTTTCTCGCTTACTATCTGTTTAATTTTATTCAATAGCTTTTCCTTCAGGTAGGATTCAATTTTCAGACGACTAGAAGCTTCTCAGGAGCTTCAGCTTTCAGATAGGGGTTAATTTAAGTTCAGAATAGGAAAACATAAAAAAGCAGCCCATTTAAGAGGTTGAATCGTTACATAGGCCAGATGAAATTCAATATTATCTGAAGGTCGTAAATATTTAATTAAAATGCCATTATTTCCTGATGCATATATTTTTGGAATCAGGTAGTAAGTCTCCAAATTTGTGTACTCAAACATGTTTTCATTATAAAAATACTGATAGCATTTTTGCTTGCGGGTTAATTTTTTTCCTAACTTCCGGTTTATAGAATTATTGATTTCAATAGTAAAAGTTGTTTTAAATAACATATAAAAGCCATATATAAATAATTAGCCTGATGTTAAATTATTTCCAAAAAAAACGTAATTTTCTCAGGGTACAGTGTAACTTTCAAATGTTAAGGGTGTGCTTCGGGTAGTACGGGTCAACCGTCGTGTGGATCTATGTACAAGTAGTTATGTGGTAATACAAGTACCACATCAAAAACATATTTTATTGCTGTACAAATTTTCATCCTAAACTTCCCTACTTAAAAAAAGCAACAAAAAAATACTTTCTTTCAACTTGTTCATTACAATCATATGACATTTACCAGCTATTATTAACTGAGCTTTGCATTTAGTATCTTAAACAGTTATACATTATCAAATAGGTACGAGTAAGTATGTAATATAAAAAGTGTGCGACTTAGGAAACCGTAAAAATACCACAAGTCTGTTCCGTTATGACGTCACATCCTTTGAGTTAGTGAGCTTTATATTTGAGATAAGGCTGAAAATGTATTACATATTTGGAAAACTATCTTCTTGATAATATAATAAGAATAATACATCAGTACGTCCCACTGATGGGCACATCTAAGCGTTATACAGGGTGGAAAGTTAAAACGGGGCAGTAAAGGCAGCTACTAGATCCCTTGCCGCTACGCAAAAATCTAAAGGTCCCTCGTGCTCGTTTGCGTTGATGTCGAAAAAAGGAATTATTCGCTGTCCCTGTCAGCAGTACGTCTAGCACAACTTGCTGCTAAGTCGTGTCGCGCGCGACTCAGCGATTCCTGTCTCACTCGTATTGTGCAAATTAGAAAGAGGCGGGTGGATTCTCTCGACTCGCGTCGCGCTTGTTGTGTCAGTTGTGCTAGCCCCGCAGAACATGTTATGCTCGTAATATGTTTATTAGACGTGCCTGCAGACTTTTTAATGATTGTGTAAAACTAACAAATGTTGATATTTTTAATTGCAGTATAGGTTCTTTGAAGAAAACCTGTTCCATATTTAGCAAACATTAACCTCTAGATTAATATTTTTGCATTGTGTAATTGAATTAACTTTATTCATCAATAGGTGCATGAACCTCGGTTCCATTTGATCACTTTATAGTCTTGGGTCGGTCTGTGACATGATTAACAAAACCATCAACAAAAGACTTTTACAATGCATGTGCATTTTAAAATGGAAATTCGGTCGGTAATAAAGGTAAAACGTTTTACGGGAGGAAACTAACGAGCTTTAATTATGTTATCCCTTTAAAATATTATTAAATGGGTCATTGAACAATCTAATTTGTTTTTGGGGAGCAATGTCGGTTTTATTGGTGGTTAGTTAGGCGGCTACATGTTAATCGGATATTGTTCACTCAATTTGAATGGAGGAAATTTAAACACGCCTCTGGACCTGGACCATAAAACAAAAATGATTACTTAATTTGTTGTCCTTCAAAATCCCGACATAATAATTATGTTTACGTCATACCTGGCCATAAAGTAAGAATTACCGCACGCTATGCGTGCGGAAAACCCCACTTCCTGGCCAGATAGAGACGTAAAATTTTGTACTTACCACGGGCGGTAGTAAAGAAAGCCTCAGAGCGCATATTTATCGCCCTTGCCTTCGGCTCGGGCGTCAAATACCTGCGATCTGAGACATTCTTTGTTTAACCGCCCTAGGTAAGTAATGTACTATTGTGGAGTATTCAATTTTGCGCAATTAAATAAAAATACTAAACGAGTGAAATTTATAACTTTTGAAACATGCTTGTGGTGTGTTTTTTACAAGCTTTAACTTGCACTGTTCGTATGTATGTAAGTATGTAAGTTGTCCGTGAAAATTTGCAATCCATTTTTCAGTCACTTCCCGTTATCCAATTGAGCTGAAATTTTGCAAGCATATTGTATATCACATGACAATGCAATATTATGATGACTTGGAGCTGATCTGATGCTGAAGCTGGAAGGTGGCCATAGGAACTCCGTAATAAAACCACACAACCCCATCGAGTTTGGGCTCGTTAGAATCATCTTAATGAGTACTTGATGATGGTATGCAGAAAAGTACAGTCGGCAATGAAAGCTTGTACCAAAAATTAAATTTTTGACAGAAACTTATTTTATATTTAGCTTCTGCCCGCGACTCCGTTCATATCGTAACTCCATCCAACCTTTTACCCCCATTTCACCACCTGAAGGGATGATTTTTGGGATAAAAACGATTCTATGTCCTTCCCCAGGACTCAAACTATTTCTATACCAAATTTCATTTAAATCGGTTCAGTGGTTTAAGCATGAAGAAGTAACAGACAGACAGACAGCTGTTTGTCTGTTACTTCTTCATGCTTAAACCGCACACACTTTCTTTCTTTCAAATAATGAGAACCGTGACATATTCTTGAATGAATAACGAGTGCTGTGAACCTATATTTCAAAAAATAATATATTACTACTAACTTACACAAATAAAATAACTTTACATAATAGTCATACTCCACGTGTTGACACTGTTTCTGAGAGCAAAGTGAGAGGTTAACATTATTAATAACTCAGTCGGGGCTCAACTTAATATAGTCGTAATCCCTCGCCGACAGTAATAATGGGATTAAACTTGTTTCTGAATGTCATTTTGATTGTACAATAGTTATAATCGGTTTAAAATTGAATCACATTAACGATTGTTCTGTCGATATTTTTATATCGATAAATGATTCGGAATAAGGTTAAGTATATGAAAATACATTTGTGGCCGTTACCTATTTTGGTAAAATGTGAATCATCGACATATAATGGTAGGGATATCCCCGCTCCAATATCTCTGTATTTCACAGTCAGAATGACAGACAAACGAAACAAAAGCGATACCAATTCTAGGGATATCGCCTTCTTGCAAATAAGACGAATGGAATGGCGGCCATTCAGAGGCACGGTGCATTATTAAGGCAAACGTCTTCATGTTTGATACCCTAACTTCAATATATGGGATCCTGCTTCTTACCTTCATTAGAAGGAAGATATACTATTGGGATCGCACGGGGACATACACCTATAGATACTTAAGGCATCACCCTTAGGTATGCCAATACAGGAATGTTTTATTCATTTGCTTTAACTTCGACACAGTGCTTGGTACATTCACAGAAGCAAATTAGCATAATTATTTCCTGAAAAAAAAAAGTTTTTTTTTTTTTGATTTTTGTATAAATTCATTCAAGTAATGTAGCATTAACGGTTATTGTCTTATTGTACAACGGTCTTGAAACACATGAAATAAAAAATATGTTATATCGAACGAACTCACTTTGTAAACCTTCTTGTATAGTGTAGGTATGTATCTTGTAATGTACCTTACAAAATGTAAAAAGCTGTTATGAAGTCACAGTTAAGAGCAATTTACACCAGTAAAATCTGCAAAACTGATAAAATTAACCATTGAATATCTTGATAACAGTAAGAGTAAGAGTTAAGATACAAATATGGTCAAAGAATGTACTTACAAGTCTTACAACTACTTACAAGTTTGTAACTGACCGTCTGTCAAGTCCGTTAGGTTTTAACATTGAATTGTAAACGGAAATACACATACACGCGAAATTTCAAACTGTCTGCATAATTACAAGAGATATATTGGACTCGCAATGTATGCGAGTAGGTTTTTGAATCGAATGGTCAGACTACAGTGATATAAATTCTTATATTTATTAAAGACCACACACATATGCAGTTCTAAGACATTAAATTGTCATTTGTATTAGGGATGGTGCATATATATGTGTAACATGTATAACAAGTAACCTTATTAACACCAACATACACCTTTTTGTTTGAGAACGTATTTAAATTTATTGCCTATTTTAATTTATCTATATTTTTGCCTATTTTACCTTTCGATTGAACGCATTTTAAAGAGCCCGCGATAGTATAAAATCTGCTCTGTTGTGTAGGTAGGTAAGTTAAAGTAGTCCATATTTAAAGTTATCGGAATCTAAAAGGTTTTGTTACAAAAGCTAAAAAACCAAACTGCGAGTCGGACTCGCCCACGAAGGGCTCCGTACCGTTATCTATAAAAACGGCAAAAATATCAGTTTTTTGTATTTGTTGTTATAGCGGCAACCGAAATACATCATCTGTGAAAATGTCAACTGTCTAACTGTCACGGTTCAGGAGATACAGACTGGTGACAGACGGACAGACAGACAAACAGACAGACGGACAGCGGAGTCTCAGTAATAGGGTCCCGTTTTACTCTTTGAGTACGGAACCCTAAAAAACCAAAACTGGTAAAATCCATTATTGGTATGTACCTAAACCTATTTGACCACTTTCTAGAAAAGGGCAAAAGCGCACCTAAACTACGTAGATTCCGTAACACTTTCCAATTCGATCGTAAAAAAATTACGAGCCCCCAAATCCTTTTTTAACCAGTTCAATACTTAGACACCAATTAACGTAATCAAAACACTAGCTATATAATAATCGTATAAATAATTAAATTATCGGTCCAGTGCAGAGGAATGCAGTTGAAACTCTAGTGGAGGTTTTAGAATGCAGTTGAAACTCTAGCGGAGGTTTTAGAATGCAGTTGAAACTCTAGCGGAGGTTTTAGAAGATTGGTGGGAACGAGACAGATGAGATGATGATAAAATATGATCTGGCGCTTGTTTTTCGTTTGCAAGACGAACTCTTTTTAGGTTACTTATACGATCGGTTTTGATGGCAAATTATTTGGTTTAATTATTAACGAAAAAACGCACATATTACTGAATGTTAAGGACCATAACTTACAATTAATAGTATTTTATGCAACTGTTTTATAAGAAGGGTCTTAAAATGCGAGTGGCGTGAGTTGCGATGCGAGCCTTGGCGAGCATCGCAATCAAAGACGCCACGAGCGTTTTTAGACCAGTTATAAACCGTTGCATACAATACTTTTTCTACGACAAATTTTAAATAAATAGCAGACTAAAAATTAGTTAGCCTTTTCGGGCTGCAAGTTTTCTATTCGTATGTTTGCTACTCACGCAATTTCTTCAGGAGTGCGGTTATTAATTGATTCGACCATTTTAAAAGGAACGTACACTTTTATCTTCACAAACACGAATACAATCTTAATATTCTAGGACTAACAGTTTATCATCTTTCATCTTTTCATTTTGATTTGAATTGTATTTTGGTGGGAAATCAGAAATGTGACACTTCTTGTTTATGGTTTGTTTTGTTTTTAATTTGTTTGCATTTGCCATCCGAACCAAACCTTATCCGGACCCGGACCGAATTCGAACTTTATTTTCATAAATAATACCAAGAATTTATAAAATATGTAATTTAGCACACAATAGATGATGATTTATTATTATTGTAGTAAATAATGTATAATATACAAATGGTAAATCGTAAATAAAAACTTTTATTTCGAAATATTTGTTTATGAAGTTGGCACCTGCACTGCAATATAGCGGCCGATTTAAAAAAGTTAAACAGTGCTTTTATGAAAAATGTATGAACCAAAAAAGTACGCTAAACAGTGCGTTTTTGGGCCATAGAGCATAGAGTTTTTCGTCGACTTATTAGTGGTGTCATTGTATTTGAGCTACAGCCTATATAAATGACAGATAACGGTACAGGAGTAGAAAAACATAATTATAGGTACTAAAGATTGTATCATTACTTAAAATGCTGAACTGACATGCTGTAAATTAGAAATTGAAGTTTGAAGTCTTTGTGCTGAGAAAAAAAATGTTTAAGTAAATAGGCGGATATTTGGATGTCGTTTAATGACGTTTGCTTATCTTTGATTAGGTACCTACAATAAATATATGATCCCAAGCTTTGCCTAGGTCAAGCTAAAATTCAATTAGGTGACAAAAAGTACGTGGATTTTTAGGAAACACTGCCAAATATAAATAAAGTAAAATAAAAATATTTTAACTAGATGTTAATCGCTTCCTGCACCGGTTATTAAATTCTGTTGGAGGTGCAGGGTAACAAAAACCAATCTTAATTGTTATAAAACGCTTACGTTACCGTTTTGACGACCGCTTTAGCCTAGTTGGTAGTGACCCTGCCTACGAAGCAAGAGGTCCTGGGTTCGAATCCCGGTAAGGGCATTTATTTGTGTGATGAGCACGAATATTTGTTCCTGAGTCATGGATGTTTTCTATGTATTTAAGTATTTATTTCTCTATATAAGTATCTATATCGTCGTCTAGTACCCATAGTACAAGCTTTGCTTAGTTTGGGACTAGGTTGATTTGTGTAAGATTGTCCGCAAATATTTATTATTTATTATTATTATACCTAAACTTGTCTGCTAATTTGAGATTAAAACTAATTCTATAAATTGCTAAACACCACGAGAACCTCCGGTAGAGGCGCCAGTTTTACGCCGACCGCCAGAGGGCCCGAAATCACTCCGCTATCGTATCTATATGTAAATAAATTTAATTTTACAGCGTGTCTTACATTAATCGGTTGACAGGAACGGAGTAATCGGTTTCGTAATGTGGAACGGGGTCTATTGGAACTATTGGATATAACCCAATGTGTTTGAGAACTATTAAGTCATTCAAGAAAATTAATACTTAGTAATTCGTTTCCTCTAACTTATTATGATGACATTAAGTGTAACTATTGAAAAATTGGGAATTGAATTTCAAATCGAACGACACAAAACGAATTAAACTCTGTTCCAATTTAGAATGATATTAATTCAATTTATGAGAAAAGAAGGTTTAAATAGGCCTCTGAGCGACTAGAGAATGATGCTATGGTATGGCTAAAGGAAATGCGCTTGTGATTCTTCTGAAGTCACAAATGTCCATAGGCTACGGTACCAGCTTAAGTCGTTGTATAAAAAAATTAAAATAAAAAAAATGTTTTAGTTCCTAGGAATTGAAACCGATTGTCATTAGAAGATTAGCGATTGAAAATATAAATTTATAGTTATATACAGGGTGACTGGTAATTCGACCTATTCCTTGAAAGGGGTTATACTAGAGCTAATCTGCAACAATTAATGTCCAGTCAACCAGGGGTCAAAACACGATTTTTTTTTAATTTTTCGAGTTTTTAGTTTGTTTGAAAAAAAATCGCCTTGCAGCCTTAAAGTGCTGATTGTGACATAAATGTTTTTTTACCATCCAAATGGAAGTACTTTTGTCACAATTACCAGCTTAAGGCTGCAAGGAGAATTTTTTTCATACAAACTAAAAACTCGAATATCTCGGAAACCAGCGAGTTTCGACCCCTGGTTGACTGGACATAAATTGTTGCAAATTAGCTCTTGTATATATATAACCCCTTTCAAGGAATAGGTCGAATTACCAGTCATCCTGTATATGGAATAGGCATCTTTTTTTACATATTTCGTTCCGTAGTTAATGAGAGGAGAGGCCAAGAGTATTCCTTCTTTACGTACAAACAAATTTAACTATGAACGATTATTACGTTTAATTTTATAACAATGACAAACATTTAATACTGTTAAATTTTTCAACCATAAGCTTTTTCCAACAAACTTGCGCACCCATTTTACTCCTTTAGTATTTAATAGTAGGTACCTACTCGTCGTAATCATCCCGACCGAATTCTACTTTATATTTCTAATATTATTCTTGCTTAGGGTCACTTGGTTTCTAGCTAGCAACTGGCTGCTCAGAAATTTGCAACTCTATATTAAAACTGTCACGCAGTTTCTAAGGATAGTTGAAAATAAACCGAGATGAATAATCTCCGCGGGTAACCCAATCCTCGAGTTAATACGGTGTAGCGTGCCATTACGCGCGGATCGAGTTCGCTTCCTGCCTCGCCGTTCACAACTCATGAATACTGCCTGATGGTGACCAGTATAAGGCCACCAGCAGGCAGGACCAGGGGCAAGACTGGCGCGGCCTGCGGTCTATAGTAAACTTGGCATTAACTGTATTGCAAACATTTATTGATTACTAGCTGTTGCCCGCGACTTCGTCCGCGTATAACATGTTATCGTCTAAATGTTTGTTAAAGGAATGAACTAAAAAAAAAAAAAAACATTGAAATTAATTTTCTACCTAGACTTTTAGAAAACAATCTAAAACCGAAGTTACAAATCTCTTACTTTCAAAATCTCTTGCTCTCTATACAAACTAAGAACCCTCTCTGAACCCTCATAGTAAACAGTCTGAAACCGTAGTTACAAATTTCTTGCTTTAAAAATGTCTTGCTCTCTATACAAAGTTCGAACCCCCTTTTAACCTTCTTAGGCGATGAATTAAAAAAACGCTGAAATAAGTTTTGTAGTCTAAACAGGCTAAGATCGCAGTTACAAATATCATACTTTAAAATTTTCTTGCTCTCCATACAAACTTTGAACGCTTTTCAGGGAAAAATTAAAAATAAAACACTCGGTTTTTTTATTGTAATAGGTAAGTATTTTTTCTACAAACTATCTAGTCTCTAGCTAAAAAAAAGTGTTTCCCATACGAACCTTGCACCCCTTTTTAACCCCTTAAGGGGTGAAATTTTCCAAAACGCTGGCAGTAGGTATTTTTTTGTATTTAAATAAGTAGGTACTTAATCTTTCAACAGAGTTTTAAGTTTCTACCTAAAAAAAAATTTTCCTACACAAACATTGCACCTCTTAGCGGGTGGAAATTTTCAAACCACTGAAAGTAATTAACCTATATATTTGTATTCTAATAAATAATCTTTCTACACAATTTCAAGTCTCAAGCTCAAAAAAAAAGTTTCCTTCATACAATTTTTCACCTGTTTTAATCACCCTTAGGGGTGGAATTTTCCAAAACGCTGAAAGTTCTTTATTTGTATTGTAATAAGTAATCTTTCAGCAAAGGTTTGTCGCTTGCGATCTTTTTAAAAAGGTTTGAGATTCTAGCTCAAAAAAATCCCGTTTACCAACATTGTACCCCTTTTTCATACCCTTAGGGGTGGAATTTTCCAAAACGCTGTTTTTTTTTATTTGTATTGTAATAAGTAATATTTCTACAAACTTATTTTAAGCTTCTATCTCAAAAAGAAGTTTCGCTCATACTTTGCAACCTTTTTTAACCCCCTAACAGGCTGAATTTTCGAAAACGCTGGCAGTACCTTATTTGTATTCTAATAAGTAAGCTTTCTACAACGTATTGAGTCTCTTGCTAAAATAATAAAGTTTCCCCCATACAAAATTTGCACCCCTTGTTTACCCCCTTAGGGGCAGAATTTTCCTAAACGTTGAAAGTATTTTATTCGTATTCTATTAAGTAATATTTATACAAAATTTAAAGTCTCTAGCTATAAAAAATAAAGTTTCCCCCATACAAACTTTGCACCCCTATTTGACCCCTTTAGGGGTAGAATTTCCAAAAATCTCTTCTTATCCGTTGCCTACGTTGTATAAGGTAGTTCTGGTATAAATTTCAACTCTCTAGCCCCAGTAGTTTCGGCTGTGCGTTGATGAGTGAGTGGGTGAGTCAGTCAGGGCATTTATATGTAGGTATAGATAGATAGAAGATGACGAAAATCCCATTCAAATATCTCAAAACCGTTTTAATGTCGCTTGTTAGAGTGAGAAAACGATCGGGGACTGTGACGTCAAGATCCTCGAGTGTCATAGTAAAAAACAATCGTTTCATTTGAAGGTGCGTTTTGTGAAAAAGGGACAGAACATAAAACTTTGGAACTTAGTGATTACCTATTTATATACCTAACCTCTCGCGTTGAATTTTTCTCTATTATCCTTTTTTCGAGAAAATACATTATGATTATTTTATTTAGTGTCTACCTACAGCCGGGTCCGCTGCACCAATGTTTTCCATGTTTTTAAACATCTAACATGTTTTCAGTCAGGTTCGGCAAACAAATAGGGTTTTGTTTTGATTGGCAAAACATGTTTGACGTTTAAAAACCCACGAAAACATGGCGCAGCGGACGCGGCTTACGGGGTGTAGTTTCGATTCCTGAGCTATAACCACGAACTTCGGAATTCGAAAATATTCGGGTATCTCTATCTCTATCGCACTAACAACACTCGAGTGACAGGGATGCAGTTATACGAACTTCGAGTTTCGGTTTTCGTGGTAGCGCCGTAGGCACTTTGGCTGAATGCGCCGAGCGCGTGCCATTGTCATTCAAAAAAAACAAATTCGTGTTAATTATATTGTTCAAATTTGTTGATTTCATTTATTGATATTACGACATAAAACGACATTTGCGCATATAAGTTCTCATATCAGAATCGAATATTTTTTTATGGTTTATATTTTAGCATTTGTCTCGTAAAGGTCTATCGTAGACGGGATTTAAATTATTAATAAGTGAAAGGCAAAGCAATTCCGCCATTTTGACGAAAATTTGACGTTTCTTATAGCTGACAGTTGGAGCAGCGTTTGATTTCAATAAAAATAAATGAAAAATTAAATGAAGTCGTATATTTCGGAAAATTAATTAACTGTCGCAGTCGGATAAAAACTATCCTAAGTTGCAGCTAGAATAATAATGTACCTATATAAAATGTTTCATATTTTTCCGTTCATGGGATGCTGAGAACATTCGAACCGCGCAAAGCTTAGTTTCAAACTGGCTGATTCTTTTTTTAATTTAGAGATTTATTATAAGTGGAGATTACATTTACTGATGACCTGGTAAAGGTTGTCCGCTGGTCCGCTGGGTGCGGTTGGCGCAGGACCTGTCACTTTGGAACTCTTTGGGGGAGGCCCATGTCTAGCAGTGGACGTCTTTCGGCTGATATGATGACGATGATTGATTATTTTAAGAAATGTTAAGCAATTAAATGGAATGTAATTAGATTAAACTAAATAAAAATATGATTTGATACGCCTTCTCAGTGCCCATATGAAACTTATGTACCTATTATAATAAGATGTGTACCTAAAACTATGGACGCAATAAATAAATGAAATGATAACTACAACTTAGAAATGTAGAAAAACCCCTGAACCGATTTTGTTGAAACGTAGCTAAGAACCATCTAGATCACGTCACCTTTCGGATAAAAAAACTGCATTCAAATCGGTCCAATGGTTTAGGAGCTACGATGCCACAGACAGATACAGACACACATACACGTCAAACTTATGACACCCCTCTTTTTCCGCCGGGGGTTAAAAATTGGTTTCAAGTTTGGCAGTTCTATATGTGATGACAGCTTCGGGCGCCATGTTTAAAGTTGAGCGGCCTGGGCTGTTATTCTGTGCGTTTATTCGGAACGCGCTAATGCGCCTAACGAAACTAGACCTCTACCTACGCCTAGTTACTACGAATCGCGGCGTCAAGATAATATTTCTGAGTGAACGGTGAGGTTAAAACATGTTACAGATTAGCGGGGCTCTAAAGTGCGCTTGATGCGACCCGTCCTTAGGCTGATCGCTTTATACAAATTGACACGTTTGGTACAATACGATTATTAGACCTTGTATCGGCGTGATAAAGTTCACGAATGGCAATTAACAGGTTGTCGCTGGCACGTAGGTACAATTGTAAAGAAACTCGGGGCAAGTAGGACTGGGGTTAAATGAGGTGAAGATACTTGTGAATGTCCTAGCCGCGCGCGCCTAGTGTGATCACATGTTAAACTACCTACTACTAAGATAAGATAAGATTCATCCGTTACTACATACATGACGCTACACAACGTTGGAAACAAATCGCAGTAAAAAACCGAACCGAGCTACCTACTTCTAGTCTTATAAAATCTGAATGACGAGCGAGCAAAGCGAACGAACTTCTCCGTTATAGCGTGGGCCAAAATTCTAACGTATGTCCGGATGGCCACATGTCGTCGTATTTCTCTACAGATTCTCATTAAATTTACTTACTTAGAATTTCTCGTCAATATAGAAAGAAAAAAAAAACTCATGCTCGCAAGTTCTACAGTTCACTAAGCCACAGTAAATAGTTAATTAGTTAGTGTGGTCGACATTTTAGGTACGTGCAGAGTATTCCATAAAAAAATTACTACTTATTATAATATCCCCTTGAAAACCCACTATTAGGCATTGAATTTAATTATGCAAAAATACTGGTTTCGCAAGGGATTACCTCCATTTTATAGCGGATGAGCCTATTTGATAGTATTCATAACACTCACATAATTTATACGTTATGAGCGCTACCTATTAAAAATAAAAATTAAGCATTGCAACTTTTGCACTATGCAACATTGTTGTTTTATTGAACTAGCTTTTTAGGTACATAGTTTAATGTTCCTGCAAGGAAACGGCCTTAGGTAAAAGTGATGAAAGAAAGAAAGAAAGAAACATTTATTTGAGACAAACAACACACAGCGTTTGTCACGAAACGGTTCTATCTCAGCATAATGCTGGCATTGCTGCCAGCGCAGCGCTGGGGACCGATTTTTGACTTTCGAGCGCTCGACTTTTTCTTACAGAGATTTTTTTTCATACAAACTAAAAACTCGGAAACCAGCAAGTTTCGACCCCTAGTTGACAGGACATAAATTGTTGCAAATTAGCTCTAGTATAACCCCTTTCAAGGAATAGGTCGAATTACCAGTCACCCTGTATACCTTTTCGTTGCCTGACCTATATAGAGATTTCATAAGGAACACCTTCTTTTCGCAACTAACGTTTGGCAAACTGTTTCATTTCGCAACTTTTCATTGCCCAAACTCTGAAACTGTAAATATTTCAGGGTTTATTTCAGGGCCATCGTGTAGAACCCTATATATTAGGTTAGGTTAGTTTATAAAAATCCTGAAATATTTAACGGTTTCAGAAATATTAAGAGGTTGGGAAATGAAAAGATGCGAAATGAATCAGGTTGCCAAACGTTAGGTTGGGAAACATTAGTGAACCATTTCATAAATAACATAATTTTGAGTAGGTAATGAACAATAAAAAAATCGTAACAAAAAATAGGAACCTAATGATATCCCACCAAAAACATAAATGTGAAAATGGGAGCAAAGTTCAATATGTATTATCAACTTCGCCGACAAAAGAATTGAGATCTAAATGGGTGCCTAGTTCAGTAGATAATAAAATGTAGGTATTCTTAAGAACATACAATTTTAAGGTAGGTAGGTATATTTAATTTTTTCATTTTTCAAACACGTGTCTTAACCCTTTTAACAGTTGTTCCGAATTTCAAATTGATAGCTTAAGTAGTTCCTGAGATATTTAACGCTGTGACAGACGGACGGACGGACAGACGGACGCAGTCGGACAGAGTCGCATCATAAGCGTTCCATTTTTACCTTTTTGGTACGGAACCTTAAAAAGAACGGGAATATTAACAATGCAGATACAGATTGGCAAATTATTAGAATAGAATGATTACAGCTGAACAATAAAAAACAAGTGGCAGTGGGCGAGGCACATTACACGTAAAACCGATGGCCGTTGGGGCGGAAAGATTATCGAGTGGCGACCACGTACCGGAAGGCGAGGCGTGGGTAGCCCCCCCCCCCCCCCCCCCCCCACAAGGTGGACTGATGACCTGGTAAAGGTCGCGGGAGTCCGCTGGATGCGCCGGGTGGCGCAGGACCGGTCATTGTGGCACTCTTTGGGGGAGGCCTATGTCCAGCAGTGGACGTTTTTCGGCTGATATGATGATGATGATGATGAATAAAAAATCGGAAAATATGCTACAGAAAAGGTTAAGACTAGTAAATTTCACAAATGGAAAGATTACTACCAGGAAAGATAAATTTTGGGAAAAAATCGCCATACTCCTAAAGCTGTCAACACAACCTATCCTCAAATCAATAAAGGGCCGTAAAAGCACTGCTTACCATCAGGCAGGCCGTATCCTTGTTGCCACCGTCATAATATAAAAACTATGTGTTCACAAAACCTTAAACACTTTCTAAACTAGACTAACACGTCGGCTAGACGGTCGCCAACATGCCCCTCCGACCGAGCGACCTTGGTCGGCACCGACCGCTGTAGTATGAAATTTTGCTGCAAACAACTGTCTACTTACACGGTCGGTGCGGACCAAGGTCGCTCGGTCGGAGGGGCGTGTTGGTGACCGTCTAGCAGAGGCTTGGACCATTTACATGATGCAACAACTCGTATGCGATTTTCATTACATTGCGGGCCTGCGGGCTACCGAAATACGTCGAATTCAATCAAACCCTGCAATGCACCTCTTGCACGCGAGTGATTGCACCACGTAAAAGGCCCTTAATAATTAGATTTTCAAGAACATGCTATGGACACATTAAGGCGACCAGTGCCGCATGACGCATGTCAAACGTCTTCAATAAATATTGACGAAGCTAACTAACTCAGCTGGTAACTAGTAAATCATGAGTCGGCGGGCCTCCTATGTAATGTTATTATGTATTAACCAGCTTCTTGCCGCGGGTCATAATATTATCTGACATCAATTACAGGTGGACTAGAATGAATATAAGGTAGCGAGCACACTGCTTTAAAAAAGCAAAACTTTTTTTTTCTGTAGTAGAATCGCACGTTGATCATCGACATTGATATATTACGAGTAATATTACTTATTCTGTGGTATTGACAAGATTTACTTCAAATTGAACGAGCGAGCGAAGCGAACGAAGATCTTCTTTTTAGCTTGGGCAAAATTTATTTGTATGTCCGGCGTCTGTCCGGCTGTTCTCTTCTACAGGTCGCATTGCTCAACCGGTTCTCGTGAAATTGAGCAGGTTCAACAATTATAATTATAGCTTGTTTTGTCGATTAGTTTTTTTTATAGGTAAGTCAGCCTCGCGAGTTCTACAGCTCACAGTAACAATCGTTGTTTTGTAAGTAATCAATTAATTACAAATGAAAAAAACTATGTATAAAGAAACTTTGAACCGTACAATATTTTCTTGGTTAAGTATAAAAAAATTGGCTGAAAATAGGGTAGTTTCCTCATGTTAAAGTTGATAACGTAGTGTTGCTAAATGGATAGTAAACCATCAAATTATTGTAACAAAGTATAAATTACAAAATACAGTATTATAACCTTTGAAAGTTTAGCAAAAATATGTTTCTTTTTATTGTCCGAGAGTAAATTTAAAGCTACCAATAGAATCCTTACGGTTTTATATGGAAACAAAATTGTATGACAACTATGGACCTAAACGTAGTATTTCGCGATCGAAACAGCAATTTACTTGATTTTCTATACAACGGTTACTACCAATATTAAACTGTAACGTCACAATTCTATATCAATTAGTTGAAACGTTTCGCCTGCCGCCAGCGGGGTCCGTCTTTAACTTAAATTTTTGGGTAGGTACAGTCGCCATCACATACATCGGAGCAAACAAGCACGTCACAAACATCGGAACACACCTCTATTTTCAAGGCATTAGGGTGCATGTGCCGATATTTTTGAACACCTATAGTGTACCGATGTATGTGATGGCGACGTACTTATGTTCTTTAATTGTAGTTGCTCCCATACAAACATTTGTTCCACTCCAAAAACTGGTTCAAATGGCATCGTAAAAAAAATTAGGACACGAGCCTATTAGATGTAATTTGACGGAAACCTAAAGATATTATGTTTTAGTTGCGTGGGGCTGCGGCTTATAGAAATCCACGCTAATCTAGAACACTGCCGTAATAAATAAAGCGCTGCAAGTGCTTTCTGCCCGTCCGCACTGCTTAGAACAGTGGTATCAGTGTCATCTCGACCATCCTGGCTACTGGCTATGCAAATACGTTACTCCAATTCAAAAGAGCATCAAGTGTGTGAGAACGTCTTGCATTGTTTTCATTATTCCTTCGGGCGGTATTAAACCTGCTACTCACAACATATGCCACCTTTCTTCACCGTTCACCTCTAGTATATCTTGGCACCGTGATTCGCGATAATAGCATAAAGGTCTGATTTACACTGGTTGGCGAGGAGAGGTAAGGTGAATGTGTGATTAACAATCCAGCACAATGTGGCGATATGGATCAGTGAATATAGCAGTCTAGTTTATGTTTGCGTTTTATGTGATGTTGGATTCGTCGTTGGTGGTGCTTGGAAAAACTAACAAGATTATTTGTTTGTATAATATTCATTCTTTAATTTTGATGTAAAAGGATTGTTAGTAGCCGACGGTGTAGAGAACTGTAGGAATAGACGCATCTTAGATAGGTTGAAAATAAGTTCCTCTGACTAGTTAGAGCTTTATAGGACATCGAGGTATGGGAACCAATATTTTTGTCATTAAAGCATGAGCCTTGGCACACTTGTTACTTAGGTGGACTAGAATTGAAAACGCCCGGGCGCCACTGATATGATGATTATAATATAAATACAACTCCAAAAACATAAAACTTGCTCTGTGATTTTCAGCCAAGACTTGAATATACGTAGTTTGCCTCAATGTAGTAATATATATTTTTTTGGTTATTTTTATATATACCTTTGTACAACTATATTTTTTTTAAATCTACATAAATATGACTAAATAATCAAATATTTTCCATGCCCAAATCGCTGCTTGTTTTCACGTAATCGTCGCAGAAACAATTTTTTTTGACAGAGATTTTTTGACTTTTGACAGTATTTTATTTTTTTTCTATGAAAACATGTTAATAATGTCCAAAAAAATGATTGGCCATCCTTAATTTATCCGAAAACGATACCAAACATGCCCTAGTCTCTATAAATAAGATAATAGGAGGACCGAATGAACACGCGTCGGAACGAAACTTCCCCCCCCCCCACCCCCCCCCCCCCCCCACCCCACCAGCGGGGCGTTTTCAACTCTAGTCCACCTAAGTAACAAGTGTGCCAAGGCTCATAATTTAATGACAAACATATTGGTGTTGTCCTATAAAGCCCTAACTAGACGAGGATCAAGCAAATCAAGGTCACGGTCTAAAACTCCGTCCGTCCTCCTATACACCTCTCATAAACGTATCAGGATCAACGCGCGGAATACATCGTACGTGAATCAAATTGATATGCGGGATATGGGGGCCGATTTTTGACTTTCGAGCGCTCGAAAATTAGATAAAAGTAAATAAGATTGTTGGTCAAAATTACAGGCACTTACTTTCTATCGATATCACTCGTTTTTCAATTTCCTATCGCTATTTCAAAACAGCTTTAATTTCGTCATTTTTGACCGTTTTCGAGTGAAAAAGTTGAGCGCTCGAAAGTCAAAAATCGGTCCCATGTTTCAGTTTGACTCATTATTTTCGATTTCACTGCTTCTGCTTAAGCGAATTATGAACGGGTCACCTGGTCCGTGTCTATCCAAATAAAAATAAAAATACGAGATTTCGGTCTCGACTATTCCGGCCTTCTCCAAAATTCAACATAAAGATGTGAACCATTTCTCATATACAGCGAGTATTTTTAATATTACCTCAAATTGTAACCAGAGGTAGGTGTTAGGACTACGAACCGATATTGCAAGATTTTTTTTCTTAACTACATATCAACTTTTTTTTTCCTTATAAAATAAATCAGCACGCAATGTATCACTACATTGTCTTACTGATGTGACGTCACAACTGTCACAAGTAACCCGCTTCTTCCATGTGTCAAATGAGTGTAAGCATTACATTGCATATCCATAAATTTTCAAAAATTAATTACGCATTGGTAGTTAAGACTAACTTACAATTTTCTTACAATATCGGTGCATATTACTAAAAGCTATGTATTGTAACAATTTGAGGTAAGATTAAACATAAAGGCTGTACCTGCCCCCCTATTCTGTAACTGGTTTTTAGCTCATCTCAACGCTCACCCACAATCATACCTTGACACCGCGATGCGTAGTAAGTAAGCGTAGGTAGAGGTCTAGTTTCGTAACGGGTGACCGGCGGGGTGAGCCGCATTAACGCGTCGCGAATAACAGCCCTGTTGATATTTTTATTGAATTATATATTAAGTACTTGTCGCTCGTCGTATCACAATGGCACCGGCCTTAGGCTGAATAACCTGTTATCGTGCACGTGGCGCATCGCCGTGCAAATACCGCAGCGCCGGCGCAGAGACAGATCACTCCCGAACACGAGCGCGTACGATAGTGTAATCAAAGTTATACTCAAAGGAATCACACATTAATTTTTAGATCAAATGAAATAAATAAATTAAAAAGAAGTCTAATCATGTTCTCAAGTATTTTTGAAACCAAGAACCAGGGGCGGGCGATATAACCAGTGGCGGAGCGCCCATACAAGTCGATTTCCATTGGCTTGCCTAAAACGTATTCTGTTATTCGCTACGCGTTAATGCGGCTAGATCTAAACTAGATCTCTACCTACGCTTAATTAATACGCATCGCGGTATTAAGGTATAATTGTGGGTGAGCGTTAAGGTGAGCTTAAAACAAGTTAAAGAATACGGGCAATAGGGCCCGTATAGTTAGCAAACTTACAGAAATGTTACGCCTAATTTAGACGATGCAATCATAAGTTCACTTACTTACGTGGATAATGTACAATAATGTGAACATACGCACGATCATATGACGTTCGTACGTCAGTTAATTGTAAGAAGGTTCGGTTCCATCCTGGGTCAACGGCGCTACCACGAACTTCGAATCTCGAACTTCGTATATCTCCGTTTCGGTCGCTCGAGTACCATAAACCATAAGTGCGATAGAGACGGAGATATACGAAGTTCGAGATTCGAAGTTCGTGGTAGCGCCGCAGGATTAAATTTTGACGACATAATTTGCCTTTTTAAGCTTCCCAGTCACTTGTTACATTATTGGTATGTTTTTTTTTGAAGGGTTTAAACAGTAAATCATAAGTTAAATAACGTTTTAAACTTAAAACAAAATTGCTATACTTACATGAAAGATAAAATATTGCACGCTGCTTCACAATTACCTACAGGTCTCATTAATTGAATTATAAGTATACACAATTGCAATATTTTTTGCAAAAAGGTCTTTTGCCCAAAAAACTTGAACGATCTAATAAAAAACAACACACCACGAAGGAATACAATTTTTCAAACTTTTTAAAAAGCCGCCATTTTCGAAACCATGTGTCAACGCGATAACAATTTCCCGAGGCATGCGCATGGGCAACTGGCGCGCGCAGCGGCTTTCGACCGTTTGAAAAGGGCTTGGTGCTTAGTAGGTACTAGAGTGGAAAGTAAAAATCGTTATGTGTAAAAGTACTAATTGCTGTCGGGACACAAGCTTGTCGGTGGTCATCTGTGGTTATGTTGTGGGTTTCCGTGTATGTCTACTTGAATCGGTAATTTACGGGATTTGTAGTTTTGTGACGATATTTGTTCAAATAGATAAGTATTGTGTAACAGAATCTAAAAATAAAAATGTATAACACACTAGGTTTTTTCAAAAGCTTATGCACGAAATATCATTTAAGAACGGTGGCTTTTCGGTGAAGAAAAACATTGTGAGGAAACCGGTCTTATCCCAATAAGGTCTTGTTTTCCCTCTGGGTTGGAAAGTGCCAATTCTTGGGATAAGGTGTCAAAGCGGCCTTTTAGGGCACAACCAGGAATAACGCTAGGAGGATGATGAAAAATGTATAACACATATAGCCAAGGACCAGCTCAACAGACTAGACTTCCGATTTAAAAAAACCGCACTCATATCGGTTCATCCATTTGGGAGCTACGATGTAGAGTAAATATAGTCCAATCGTACAAATGTACTAGTTCCGTCTTTTAGTTAATTTAGTACTTATTCTGCAATATTTTGGCCAAATATTTATATTATGGCCGCCGGGATCCCAAGAATTTGGAGAATCGGTGGTATAGATAGATTAGATTATAATAATATGAAGTGGGCTCATGAATTGTTCTTTGTTAGCTAGGTACACAATGCCGTTATCTGCTTTTCTTTGCGAACGCGTGCCATTTTTTTCAAGAAAAATGTTAGCGCAACGTAAAATGTTCATTAAATAACGAACTCTTATTCAATAGATTCAAAATGGACTAAAGATAAAAAAAAACCCGCTCCCAGCAAGCCAGCTGTAAGGCGCTGTGTGTGGTATTTTATCTCGTAGCTAATTTGGAATCTGTTGTAAAAGAAGATAGAGTTCATTATTCAATGAACATTTTACGTGGCGCTAATCATTTTCTTGCAAAAAATGGCACGCGTTCGCAAACAAAAGCAGATAAGGGCATTGTGTACCTGGCTAACAAAGAACCATTCATGAGCCCACTTCATATAATCTAAACTATATTATAACCGGCATAATAGAAGGCAGAAGACCAAGAGGCCTTGGCTCAACCAGGTGTCGGAGCATGCCGGTTGACGCAGCCTTCCAACAGGCAGCCGACCGAAACTCCTCGAGAAGAATACTTACTATGCTACGTTGGCAGAGTCACGCACGATCCTCATCAATGAGGGACCGATTGAGGAGGAGTATATAGTAATGATTAATTTTCTACACCGGATCTTATCTTCAGACCCATCTGTCAAACCAATTGGTTAGCCACAATAGCCACGTGCCGCAAACGCTTCGAAATGAAATGGCAATTTTTAATAAATACTTTACTTGAAAAGCGACTCTATTTTAAAAGTATTCTATTGTTAACCGACTTCAAAAATGAGGAGGTTCTCAATTCGTCTGTATTTTTTTTATGTGTGTATGGTTACGCGATATCGCGGTAGTTTATGAACCGATTTGAAAAAAAATGTTCTTTGTTTGATAGCATAATACCTACTTCCAGATTAGTCCCGTTGTCACCAAAATCCAGTTCTGATGATGGGATCCTGGAGAAATCGAAGGAACTCTTCAAATTTTATAGGCAAACTTGAAGCAATTTGAAGTCGGTTAAAACTTTGTTTTGAAAGTACAATTATTTTAAGTACCTACAAAATGGTCAACATTGCTAAGTAAGTAGTATTTTTTTATGTGGACCTCCTTAATTAGACATAAAGCCGCCTTATATGGTTGGAAAAGTGGTGATGTTTACTACGTTTATTTTACAGTATCAATTAGCGGTTACACTTAACAATCGCTGTGTTTCCCACTTAACAAAGAAATACAATCGCATTGTTCACTAGGCGCAAAAAGAAGTGAATGCGGTCTGGAAAAAGAATTCGCACTATAGGTACAGTCAGCATCAAAAGTAGCTACGCAAACGAAGACGTCAAATTTGCTGATTGTACACTATTACCTACATTACAGATTATATCTAAGCGTTGCTACCATTCAGTCCTTTTCGTTCCGCACGACCGACAAAGATCACGGAAGCTTTTCTGTTTAATGACACTAAACTGCATATGTGTAAAAGCTCTTATTAATACACTTTTATTTTATTTTATCAAACGTCAACTCGGAACGATTTATTATGTTGACAAAATGTCTCACAGCATCCTGCAATTCCTGTATTTACTGATTCGCCACGTATCCTGGATTTCCACGTCTAACTACAAGTTAACTATTCCTCTCTGTGTACAAAGGTTCTAACAACTGAGATGTATCTGGTGTGATACCCCCTTATCTAAGTAAGATAGGACAAGACTTAAGATTACTTTGACGACGCTTCCTTGGCAGGATGAGCTGTGACTGTGACGTCATTCAGGGAAAAGTAGGAATGTTTGCTTCTACTTTAATGTCTTAAAAACGACACGAACTCAAACTCAGTGAGCTTGGTTTATGAATGGTTTAAGATATACCTAGATAGACGATATAGTAGTGCATGTTGTTAGGGGAAAATACTTCACTTTCGGATACCGGCGCCATATTTTAGTATGTTGTTAGGCATGTTCCCTGGATTCCAAACTTCTGGGAGACAATCTCTAAGGAGTTGGTGGTTTACACATGGTGTATGTACGTTGCATGGTTTAGGTGTAATTTATACTTTTCCAAGCTTGGCCGTGGCGTTTTTGATGACGTCATTACAGGGGAGACCAACTCGTTAGAGATTGTCTCCCAGCAGTTTTGGAGTTCAGGGGACATGCCTAACAACATACTAAAGTATGGCGCCGGTATCCGAAAGTGAAGTATTTGTTCGCCGGAATCCCCTAACAACACGCACTATAGTGCGGGCAAGCTCAACTGACGATTTGGACCAGACCGTAGGACCATGCGAATGTGAAACAGATAGAATTATCACATAAAGCATGCTTTGGGTTGCGGATACTATAGTTTATTAGAGTTAAGAGTCAGCTAGATGTCATGGAGACGAGTATTTTGTCAAAATCATCATCATAAGGTAGTTCAAAAACTGTATCCTGACTACGGAAAACTAACTGTAGAAAAACTGAGTTTTTTTTCATACATAAAATTGAATCGATTGATATACCACATTCATCAAAATCGGTTCAGTATATTAAACGCTACGGTGGAACACACGTAACATACACACATAGACTGCTAAAATCACACCTTCCTTTCAACACTGCCGTAGTCGATCAAAAAGTAATTTTGGTTCCTGTCCCTTAAAATGTAAAAAGTGACGCCCATCTTTCACAAAATAATCAGAAGGGAATTTGTCCCTAAAAGACGCGACAAAACTTTTTGCTAGTCAGTTTTTTCTGAAGTACCTATATTTCACCAACAACTACCTCAGTAACCTGCCAACGGGTTCGTAATTACTCTTATTTTACAATTACGATAAAAATGAAAGAATGAAATAATTATCAACATGCATGGTATATAAGCCAATGAATTAGGTAGTCCATCTTAACATTATTCGCCCATGCATGTTTATTTATTAGTGGTTATTATCTGCATTGGGTCATGAATTTTCGTAAATATGTACGTACAGCCATCAGCAGGAGTATTATGCGATTTATGCGGGCTAAAAGCTGAAAATAAGCTAAACAATACTTCTACCTTATTGTATTGTAATACCTACGGACGTGTGTTAGAATAGTTTCTATATACAAACAAATGTCAAGGAGACAAATTGATAAGGTTTGGACGAGTCAAATATCGTCACTTTTGCCCACTCGCAGACGGGATAAAACAAAAGCAAGAATAAATAGTACCTACAATTTAACTGTCAATTTTCCATATAAAAAGTGACATTTAGACCTACCCAACGTTCGTACAATGCGTTACGTGATCGACCTACTGTTTGGGTGAAAATATAGGAAACTAATTTGTCAGTTTAACAGTGTCTTATACTGCAAATTTCATCGAAATCGTTAGTCGTTTTTGAGAAACTGAATTCGATTACAAAAATATACTTTTACATTCAATGGTGATTTTTTTAATATTCTGAGACGGACCAACCATTTGCCGTCCTAAACACAAAAAAGTTTCCTCACTTACGAGGAAACTGTTAATATTTTTCAAAAATAATTGACGCAGCTGAAAAGTCTGCAACTTTTTTCTGGTGCTAAGAAAGGTTATTCCTATCACCAAAAATTTAATCAGGCACTTCTAAAATTTTCATCCATTCCTAATTATTCTCTTTTAATATGATAATTTTAATAGGGAGGTCGTTGTTGTTCTACGTCCGTAGGAATAACCCTAGAAACCCTACACGTGACCTCCGGGTGGTGCTAAAAGAACAACAAACTCGGCATCTGCACTGTTCCTTCTGAACCTCGCAGCGCACACTGGAACTCTATCAGCGACATCGATACGAATACATATATGTACCAGTGTGTAACCGCCATGCGATAAATAAATAATAGGATAGTATATATACAGGAAGGTTCTTCTATGACTGGAGTAATTGGCCATGTGGGTCACGAAACAATTATAGCGCGCGGGAGGTTCTGGGCTAGATTTGAAAAATAATGCCTTAATACTATATTGATGGACTGGGGTACTTATAGGGGTGTGCTTGGCTATTATCGATAACATCTTCATCGATAGATCGAACAATGGTTTGATCTACACAGTATAGTCATTATGTAATGTATTGAAGATTGATCTTAATAATTATGACTGTTAACGTATTAACATAGAGAAAATTACTTCTTTAAATTGACCAAAAAAAGGGCGTGGTCTTCTCTCCCTCTCACTGAGCATAAGCGTGAGCGAGATGCAAGTGCGTGTTCGGAAGCGTGGATAACATGTTTTTTTTTGTGCGTTTTAATAATTAAAAATGTCATAGCTAAGTTCTGTCAAACATGATATTGCCGATTTTTAGAACCAATTATAATATATAGCTGTAGCTCTAGTATAATAAGTTTTATCGATACATATACATTTTCGAACGCGTTAGCGTTTAGTGTCCATGTGTATGGCAACGCGTAGTTCCTAATAGTTACCACCAGAGGCGCTGTTCGCATTGCCATACAAATTGAAACTAAACGCAAACGCCTTCGAAAACGTATTGTGTCGACAAAACTTATACTAGAGCCTCTGTTGTGCATAATTTGTTACGAAATTTTTTAGTGTATTTTAGACCTATGTTCGTAATTTGTTTATATCGAGCGGAAGTCAAAAACTCAGGATTTGAATAGCTGTTGTCCCTCGAGAAAGGCCTCAAGATCGCTAATTCAAGTTAGGGCAGCCGTATTATAATACAAACAAGAGCTACGACTTTTTTTAATCCATTTTCTGAGCTCACGTTGCCTTAAAACATGTCACATAATTCTATAAACTAAACAACCAACATTCGTACCATAATTCACATTCGTTCACACAGTAAATTACAAAGGCAAACTAGAGATCACTCGGAATTTATCGATATCCACCTTCCTTAGTGGCTGACGGTTGGACGGACCACACATACAGTGGCCTAAGCCCTAGCGAGGAAAACAAAAGGGCCTATGTCCAGCTATGCGATTCACTAGCTAGCTCCGACTCACTCACTCACCAGCATGTTTTGACCTGAAGATGTAACTAGGCGTCATCGGAACTCAAGTCGAAAGTCTTCGACCATTGTGTACTTCGGGTACATATGGAGCTGAGACGTGGACACTTACAATAGGCCTCGTCCATAATTTCCAAGTCACTCAGCGAGCCATGGAGAGGGTTATGCTCGGAGGTGCTGAAGGATAAAATCCGGAATCAGGACATCCGACGGAGAACCAACTCCAAGGTTACCGACATAGCGCTGAAGATAAGCAAGCAAGTGGCAGTGGGTGGGGCATATCTTTCGCAAAGTCGATGGCCGATGGGACAGACGAGTTTTGGAGTGGAGACCGCAAGCAACTCGCCCTGTGGGACGACCCCCTGCCAGGTGGACCGACGACCTGAAGGGGGCGGGCGGCGGGAAGCGGTTGGATGCAGAGAGCTGAGGACCTGTAGGTCAATCACGTAACGCATTGTACGCGCGTCTGACAGTAAAATCACAATCTAACTGTCATTTTTCCATATAAAATTGACATTTAGACCTTACAGACGCGCGTAAGAAAAGTTACGTGATCGACCCACGGGTGCGGTGACGCCAATTAGGAAAGGCGTATCTCGCAGTGGACGGCTAAGAGTTGTGGCTGATGAGTAGTCAGTCATCATCATCATCTCTGTAAGCCTCCAACCGTTTCCATTTTCCTCTTGGGTTTCAGCATATATTCTTTTCCCGGAGCTTTTTGGATGTCGTCTTTCTATCTCATGTGCACGGGTAGCACAAGAACTGCCTCGCGGCAAGATGGACTATCCATATCTTTCTATTTGGAGCTCCAACACTCCCACGTATGGAAGTCTAGTTTCACCTCATCTCATAGTGAGTGCCCTAGTAGAACAAGGCGTAATCGGTGGTCAGACTTATGGTAGAGTTGAGATTTGTAATCTTCTGTCTTTGACGGTAGAATTGCTTTTTAACCGACTTCAAAAAAGGAGGAGGTTTTACTCGTATGTTCCACTGTATCTATTTTTTATTTCGCCGATTTCTCCGTCAATTGTGGACCGATTTCAAAAATTCTTTTTTTATTCCAAAGAGTATGCTCCCGTGGTGGTCCCATTTTCACCAATTCATGATCTGATAATGGGATACCAGGGAAATTGAGGGCAACCCTCAAATTTTATTGGCACGCGTGTAGTGATTTCGGTATTTTCTATTATAACTCGTGTATTTACCCTCGGAAATCGCAATTTTGATTAGGTGGAACTGATGATGAAGACCACAGATGACTTATGGAACTCCTCAAAGATGTAATGTATGTTCGCCGATTTCTCCGTCAATTCCTATACTATTAAACGAGCAATATTTGTATATATATATATTTGCAATCACGTTCTCGGAAACGGATCTAACGATTTTGATGAAATTTGGAATATAGAGATTTACGTGGGCTAGAAATCGATCTAGCTAGGTCTGATGTCAGGGAAAAATTGTTTTCTCTATTTTCACACGAGCAGAGCTCGGTCACCCAGGGACTTGTATCTATTAGTTTTATAAAATGGGCGGCGGTCGCGCGTTGTGAATACAAACCAAGAACCAATGTCCCTTACTCTGTTTTGGTTTTAGATGACTCAGCCCACCCCCGTATCCCGTAGTCTGTAATCTCTATTGGTTTCTTATTAAGATGTTTAACTACCGGCCGCAAACGCTATATTAATGGCGGGATGCTTTGTGGTCGTTGCGCTTCCATTTTGTTTGGTTGCAATAAATTTGTCGTTTATTTGTATTGTATAGTCACCGTCGATAATAGATGAAGGGCTATAAGTTCTAAAATAATATGTGACTGTAATAGCTATACAATTAGTTATGTAATTTAGGTACCTATTCGCATTTTGGTTACTGCATGAACAATTTAGGTAATTTATGCTGTTATGAAACATACCCAATCTAACCTTACAGTTTTAGTGATAAATTGGTGCTGTATTTTGTATTAATAAATTGAATTTGTGAATCTAATAGGCTTCCACGCGATTATCAAAAAAAATGAACATTTTCCGATCAGAGAAAAATAAAATAAAAAAGAAGCTCTCGAAGAAGTTGCCATTCTGCTTATATTTAAAATTGATGACACTACACCACATAGGTTCCTAACGAAAAAAACCTTCAGTACACCTATTTAACTAATAGCTATCCTGTCATATAGGCAGATAAATTTATTGGTCCTCTAAAAAACTTATGAAATCTTAGAATACTATTACAATGATACCTACCCGTACGTAGCCCTTATTTCCTGTAATACCTACTAACCTGAAACTGCATCGCGAAGTATCGCGCTTTCAACTACTTAACTAAAAAAGCCATACTTTAAGCAAAACGTGCTGACGCTAAACATCATGCCCAAAGCGTAGACGCGGCGATAAATCTATTGATAACAATCGAATCAAGTCGACTCCCTACTCCATATCAAGTCACAGCCCATCCCTTTCAAACTAGTGAAGATAAACAGTGATGGGAAGATCTAGTGGTAAGATAGCCGGTGAGTCCGTGGGTATAGTGTGGCATACTGAATCGATTTATAATAATTAACTAGCATCCGATGACGCCAGGCGTGCTGTGCGCTGCCCGCTCTCACATAATTTAGATTTTATATTTGCTACGATGTGGGAAAAGCTACGATGCAACAATTTTATCAATTGTTTTACTCTTGTCTCGTCCAAGACGCGCAGTATCAAAACAAAACACAGTATAAGAACTGTTTTGTTTTGATACTGCGCGTCTTGGACGAAAATATGTCGGACACGGTACATACCTATTAATTGACGAAGAGTTTTGAATTTTCGCAGATTTTATTGATTTTAGGAGTCAATTTGAAACATTTTATGACATTGTATTTAATTTGTGTCCTGTTACTACTAGAAATAAATATTTTCATTAAATCATTCATTGTGAGGATTTAAGTCGATGGATCCTAATTATGTTGTTGCGTCATCGAATATAATTAGTCCTTCGAAGAACTATAGCAACGACCGCTTTAGCCTAGTTGGTAGTGACCCTGCCTACGAAGCTAGAGGTCCTGGGTTCGAATCCCGGTAAGGGCATTTATTTGTGTGATGAGCACGAATATTTGTTCCTGAGTCATGGATGTTTTCTATGTATTTAAGTATTTATTTCTCTATATAAGTATGTAGGTATATCGTCGTCTAGTACCCATAGTACAAGCTTTCTTAGTTTGGGACTAGGTCGATATGTGTAAGATTGTCCGCAAAAAAAAAAAAAAAAAAACTATAGTGTTTTCAATAAAAAATCGTATTGTATGGCATTGAACTTAAAAAAATGTGCGAAATTCACAACAATCTAGCTATTTAAGTATAGATATTACTTATGGGAATTGAATGTTTTTATTCATCCCAGCTGTGAAAACACACTGTCCGAACCCTAACGGTTTTACCACAGCACAGCGTCAAATACCAACTCTAACCTAACCAAGTAACGAACCTAAAAAAGGTAAATTTAGAAAAAAGGCCAGCCGTCCGCGGCACTATAAATCAGAATCGAATCGTCCATAATCGATACACGCCGGCATCGATTTATAATCGTCGGGTGTAATGTTACATGAGAAGCGAGTAATGACCAGCCATGATATTCACAACTTGTTTCACCTCACCTCAGCAATCACCCCTAGTATATCTTGACGCCGCAAGTCGTAATAACAATGCGTACCTATATTATGATGTTGGTCTGACTTACACTTGATCACCCGGTGGTGGAGCTTTCTGAATAACACGGGACTTGCATTCTGTCGCGGACGTCAGTTGTAGTTATGTAGTTCGCATTATCCTATTTTAGTTCAGAGAAGCTTTTGAAACACTTATGGGCGAAGGTATAGACTATTTATTGCAGAAAATGGAGAGCTGCGCCTAACTGTAATTGGCAACTCAAATCTGTATACATTTTACATGGCAGAAAGAGCTTGAAGATAGTTTTAAGAGAAGTTTGAATATTACTGACCGGGAAATCTATGGGAACTACTAGTCCGTAAGCTCGCTTTTAATAAACCTACGCCTCATACTAATTTCTCGACCTGCCAGGCATTTTATCGTGTTGTCATGAGACGTAGGGATATTAGGAGCGGGCTTACGGACTATACTGTCCACTGAATTATGCTAGACAAATCGTTTGGTTCTTCCTATTCGGAAATCCTTTGCCGACGGAATTTTTCACATTTTTAATTCACGTTTGTCTTTTTCTCATAAAGGCGTTTCGTCCTACTGGCAATTGATAAATAAGTAGTACATTACATCAGAGGCCGGGAAAACACGGATTTCGTTCCGTTTTCACGCCGAGGCATGTATAGTGCTTTTCTCAAACATGCAATGAAATAAGTAAATAAAAATCCTCAAACCAAACTAATTTTCATGGCTGAATGCCGTGATGCCGTGCCACAAATAGTGGAATGAAAATTAAAAAGTTACTTTGCAGGCCTAGGTCTGAAAAGTTGTATAAAATCCCATTTCAGGCCGCCTCGAGATGCTGCGCCCGAAAAAGTATACTTCCGAGTCTATATTTCATTGCATGATGTTTGAGAAAACGGATTTTTCTGTACAACATTTCAGCATAATAGTTATTTTATTCTTCCTATATTTATGTTTTGCACTAAATTACGAATGTACTGACATGTGTTACAGTATTCTGTACGAATGTAGTGAATAGGGATGGGGACACGAAATAAAATAATCAGTAATGTTGCATTTTCCCAAAAAAAGGATTAAAATATTGGAGAAAAAAGTAACACAAATGAATACATAATCACTAAATTATAAGTTTCCGAAGTTCTAAGAGGTGGTATATGCTGTCCTTTTTTCGTAAAATGCGCCTTCATATGAAACGATTGTCATTTACTATGACGGTTGAGACCCGTGAAGTCACGAGTCTCGAGCATTTTCTCTCTCTAACAAGTAACATTAAAACGGTTGTAGCTGGTTTATTTTTTTGAGATATTTGAATGGGATTTTTGGCATTGGGCATATTTTTTTGCCCTTTTTCTTTTGGTCTAATAATAAAATATCGTCCCCATTCCTATTTGCTCTGCGTTCTTTGTAGAGCAGATGTTAAGTTCAATAAAAACATACTTGAGTATTCCCGCATAGTTAACTATTTCTCTCATCCACTCCCAATAAAAAGGCCCTTTTTGCCTTCGTTATCAAATCAGGTGACAAATGGGTCCCGCCTCAGGTAGGTCATTAGACCTTATTAATAGGGGGCGGTGACTCCCCCAACCGGCGTGATAAAGGCGGTGCGCTCTTTGTACGTAATTAATTGCTGGCAGCGTCTAAATAGTTACGCCTGTAATTGTAAAGAGTTGTGGATGTAGGTGGTCAGTGTCTGGACTTCTGTGCATAAAAATGCACTATAAAATGCCGTTGAAATTTGTATTTATTTGTCACTTTGGCATTGGTGTTGGTGAAAAAGGAACAAAACTGCACGTTTTAGTGAACAGAGGCAGAGCTCCGATTTTACACTAGGTAGGACATAATTCAATATCAGCAATATTAAGTACTAGCTGTTGCCCGCGACTTCGTCCACGTAGAACTTACCTATACTTAGAAAATATAATGCAAACAAACTTCTACTTACCATCTTAAGGGATGATTTCCGAGACAAAAACTATTATATATCCTTCGAAGGGTCTCAAATTATCTCTATACCAAATTTCATCTAGGTACATGGATTTTATCCAAACTTTCACCCCCTATTTCATACCCTTAGGGAATGATTTTCGGGATAAAAACTATCTCATGTCAGTCTTCGGGACTCAAACGACCTTTATACCAAATTTCATCTAAACGGGATTCATCCAAATTTTCACCCCCCATTTCACACCCTTAGGGAGTGATTTCCGGAATTAAAACTATCCTATGTCCTTTCCCAGGACTCAAGCTATCTCTATACCAAATTGTATTAAAATGGGTTCCATCCGAATTTTTACCCCTAATTTCACTTCCTTAGGGGATGATTTCTGGGGTAAAAACTATCCCATGTCGTTTCCCAGGACTTAACCTATATCTACACCAAAATTCATCAAAATAGATTACATCCAACTTTCACCCCCCCCTTTTCACCCCCTTAGGGGATGATTTCCAGGATAAAATCTATTATATGTCCTTCCCCGGGACTCAAACTATTTATATACCAAATTTCATCTAAATCGGTGCAGCGGTTTAAGTAGCTCCATACAAATTTCCACCCCCAATTTCAGCCCCTCAGATATAAAAACTACCCTTTGTCCTTCCCCGGGGCTCAAACTATCTGTATACCAAATTTCATCTAAATCGGTTCAGCGGTTTAGGCGTGAAGAGGTAACAGACAGACAGACACACTTTCGCATTTATAATATTAATATGGAAGTATGGATTATTAGTATGGATAGTATGGGTTCTTTCCGCTTATCTTCCAAATAGAGGTGTAGCTGTAGGAGACTCACTTCAAAAGAAAGAAGAAACGAAAAACTCATTCAAATATCTCAAAAAATTACGAAGCTACAACCGTTTTAATGTCGCTTGTTAGAGTGAGAGAACGATCAGGGACCGTGACGTCACGATCCTCGAGCGTCATAGTAAAAAACAATCGTTTCATTATAAAGGTGCGTTTTGCGGAAAAGAGACGCAACAAACCCCCTCTTAAAACTTTATACACTTATAACTTAGTGATTACCTATACGAGTATAGCCTCTTGCGTTGTTTTTTTTCGAGATAATACAACATTATGATTATTTTGTTTAGTGTCTACATCCCTATTTTCGATAAGATAAGATAAAATAAGATTTCTTTATTGTCAGAACTGTGTACATTTAGTTGTTTTGGGTAAAATAAAGTCCAACAGCTTGCCCATTTCGGACGTACAATATTAAACTTAAAGCTAGTACACAACAAAAAAACAATAACAACAATAGTATTTCCAAATAATTTTAACCATATATCACACATAAAATATTAATTTAGATCTATCCGACATCCCTATTTTCTTTTAAACCACGAACTTCGGAATTCGAAAATATTCGGGTATCTCTATCTCTATCGCACTAACAAATGACAGGAATGCAGATATACGAACATCGAGTTTCGGTTTTCGTGGTTTGATGGCTGAATACGCAAAGAGCGCGCGCGCGTGCCATTCAAAAAAACCAAGTTTATATTGTTCGAATTTGTTGTTACATTTGTAGAAATTACGCCTTAATTCGACATTGGCGCATATAAGTTCGCATATCAAAATCGATTAATTTTATATTTGCTTTTGGTACCTATGTGTCTCGTCAATGTACTCGTATATCGTAGACGGGATTAAAATTATTAATAGGCGAAAGAAAGGCAAAGAAATTCCGCCATTTTGTCCGTAGTATTTCTTATTAGTCTGTGATTTTGACGTTTCTTTTAGCTGACAGATGTGGCGGCGATATACTTTAAGAATAATAAATGAAAATTAAATGAAGTCGTATATTACGGAAAATAAATTAATTGTCGCAGTCGGATAAAAACTATCCTAAGTTGCAGCTGGAATAATAATGTACCTATATAAAATGTTTCATATTTTTCCGTCCATGGGATGCTGAGAACATTCGTACCACAGAAAGCTTAGTTTCAAACTGGCTGATTCTTTTTTTAATTTAGAGATTTATTATAAGTGGAGATAACCCGCAAGAGTTAAGGGAATCCCATACGCCAATGACCTTCGATCTGAATCCCGTAGTTTTCTAATGGTTTTGTGGCTTATCATATTAACAACAACAGCTTTAAGCAATATAGTAGCCCATATTTACTTCAAACATCACTTTCTTCGAGATATTTGGCATCAAAGTTGAACGATTTTAGACCAAAAAACAGGTTTTCTGGCCATAACTTTTGTGTTAATTAGTTTAAAATCAAAACCCTACACACGTTTATAGAAACATCAGAGACGAACCCAAATATGTAGATTTCGTATATGTTAGATCTTTCACAGCAATCTTATAACAAAAAAGGTGTTTAAAAAAATCATAAAAAAATTACTATTAATTTTTTTCAAAATATGGTAGACCAAAATGGAGATTAAAGATTGAAAAATCAATGCCGTTTGCTTTATAATTCTATCTGTAGTTCAAAAATATCTGTATCGATTCAAAACTAGTCAAAAATCGATGAAAACATCGGGTAGCCCCTTAACTTGAGACGCGAGCGCGTGCTAACTAGGGAATGCAATTACCGGGCAAATTTCATTACCGGTAAATTACCGACTTTAGTGAGGCAAAACCGGTTAACCGGTAAATTACCGGTAAATTCAATTTGGCTAATAAGTATCGTTATTCGACGTTTATTTATCGTAAAAATAAGCTATGATATAATATAAAGAGTTTTCATGTGCCGTAAATGCCGTATTTATCAGATTCTTTCGTATTTAAAACTTGCTCAGTAGTACGAGGGCAAAAAACACAACTGAAAACGTTCCTTGGGGATTAGCAGGTAGGTTGGTATTGTCCCCAGTTCTACAGAAACTAACTACAAGCCCACTTAGTATTCTAAAATAATAATTCACTAAATAGGTAGATGTTTCTACGGGCTTCAAGAGATGTGTATATATCCAACCATTCCTAGATCAAAAAGAGTTGGATAGAGAAAAGGTTAGTAATAGTAACAGTTCATTTTACCTACGAGCGTTCGTAAAACGGTTTTATAACTTTTTCTAGGAGTGGAGCATGGGGGTTCCAAATTGTGGTATTGGTTTAGCGATTCATAAGGCTTTATCTGTTACCTTAGTTTTGCTGCGGATAGCCTCATTTCTAATGCGATCACGCAGATAAACTCCCAGCATAGCCATCTTCATTGCTCTTTGGATGACTTCTAGCCTTCTATTGAGGGCCATAGTGAGCGACTACATTTCAGATGCCATATATTATGTCATCACTGGCAACACACACTGGTCAAACCGAGCCGACAGAACTGGCACTGGACAGTCTCGTCGTTTACAACTCTGAGCGTAAAGCGTCTGATTGTAATGGGAGTTGGCACTACATCGGCATTTGACATGATTTTCGTCTTATCCATGTTCATCTTTAGACCGACTCAATCGGATATTTTACTGAGGTCATCGAGCATCGTACTAAAGTCCTCCATGGTCTCAGCCAAGACTACTAAATCTTCAGAAATCCGAAGGTGAGTGATGTACTCGTCGTTGATGTCTGCCTTCTCCAGTCCAGAGTCTTGAAAAAATCCTCCAGTGCAGCGGTGAATAGGTTGGGGAAATAACATCTCCTTGACTGACTCCCCGCTGCAGCAGAATAGGTTTTGCGTTCAAACCCTGGAGTCAGACTGACAAAGTGCGTTTTCGTATAAACACTTCGATATTTTGATATAGCGGTAGTCAACCGCGCCGGCGGGCGGGTTGGCGCCGCTGGAGCGACTAGTACAGCCCAGGTTTCGATCAAATCGAAGGCTTTCTCGTGGTTCGTGAACGCTAAGCAGAGGGGCAGGTTATACTCCTCAGTCTTCAGTCTTCTGTATAACCTGACGGAGCGTATGGGTGTGGTCTACGGTGCTAAAGCCTCTCCGGGAACCGGCTTGTCCGGGAGGCTTGAAGTCATCTAGCTTGCGTACGAGACGATTTGTAATGACTCTCGAAAACGGTTTATAGACATGGCTCAGAAGTCAGATGTGTTGGTAGTTCTTCAGCAGGGTGTTGTCACCCTTTTTGAAGAAAAGCACCTCCACACCTCTGTTCCTTGCCTTTTTCTCCCTCCCAGTAAGATGAAGAGAGGTATTTCTTTGGATTGTTATGATACGTATACCTCTAAAGTATGTTAAATAGGCGTCTCTATTGTACTTATTCAAACTGATCATTATTCATATTTTATAGAACGGCACCGGGAACGTGTTTATATTTTAAGAAGCTTCTACAAACGATTGCATTAATTTGATCCTACATGAGCTAAGCTAAACACTAACAAGTTTATTCAATTTACATTTTAACATGATAAAAGGAGGGTTATTGAGGTATAATCATGACGATGAAGCATTAACAATCGTTAAAATGTTGTATTTTACTTATAGTTTGTGTTCCGGTAAATTACCGGTTTTGATTTTAATTTACCGGTAATTTACCGGCCTCATATTTAGTAAATTTACCGGTTAACCGGCTAACCGGTTAACCGGTTTGCATTCCCTAGTGCTAACCTCATACGAACGAGGTCTGACTGAACTGACTGAACGTTCCCTGAATCTGTCTAGTGAAATGATAAAACGAGTTGACTTTGCGATTTCGTTTCGTCAACTCACTGACTTGTTTCAGGGATTTTATCAAATCACTAAACAAATCTAGTGAAATGATAAAACGAGTTGACTTTGCGATTTCGTTTCGTCAACTCACTGACTTGTTTCAGGGATTTTATCAAATCACTAAACAAATCTAGTGAAATGATAAAACGAGTTGACTTTGCGATTTCGTTTCGTCAACTCACTGACTTGTTTCGGGGATTTTATCAAATCACTAAACAAATCTAGTGAAATTAAAAAACCGGCCAAGTGGGAGTTGGACTCGCGCACGAAGGGTACCATTATCTATAAAAACGGCAAAAAAATCACGTTTGTTGTATAGGAGCCCCCCTTAAAAAAATATTTTATTTTGTTTTTAGTATTTGTTGTTAGGGGCAACAAAAATACATAATCTGTGAAAATTTCAACTCTCTAGCTATCACGGTTCTTGAGATACAGCCTGGTGATAGACAGACGGACTTAGTAACAGGATCCCGTTTTACTCTTTGAGTACGGAACCCTAAAAACGAGTTGCCTTTTTTGGCTGATTTTGTCATTTCACTAAACAGATTCAGGGATTTGATCAAATGACAGATTTTTTCTAGGCAAATGATAAAATGGCTTCGCCATTCTGACATCCTGCGTGAGTTGGTCATATTCCTTAGAGATTTGTTAAAATCTCTGTTTTGGCCATTTCCCTGCGACATTATATATCTTTCAAATTGTACTTGTTCATATTGAGCCAATAATTTCGAGTTGCCAATTTCCATTTATGCTGAATGACAGGTATCTACCTAAATCAGTTTTATGAATAGAAGGTAAGCGGGGGATGGATGTTGTAGATGACCGCATCGGGGACCGATTTTTGACTTTCGAGCGCTCGAATGTTTCACTCGAAAACTGACAAAAATTACGAAATGCTCTTTTGAAATAGCGATAGAAAATTGAAAAGCGAGTGGTACTGACCACTCGTATTCAATTATATCGGTAGAAAGTTAGTGTCTGCAATTTTGACACAAAAATCGTATTTACTTTTATTTAATTTTCAAGCGCATTTTTGCAGATAGTGTGTTTTATTTATAAGAAACTAACTCAGTCTATATTTGTTTTTTTATATTCCTTTAAAATAATCAAAATCAAAAATCACTAACAACCACAAAAATACATTTTTTAGATTTCATAAATAATTGTCAATTAAAATTTCACTTTAAATCGGTTGTGTTTATGGACAGGCGACGACGCGTGTGGCAATGTGCTGTCACGCAAGCACACGCCTGAACAGCCAGCAATAATATCTACTTAAACAAAATAAATGTCAAAAACATCTAACATGAATTTACTAAGTAACGATATCGCGTCGCAACGCCTGTTCATAAACATGGATTAAGGCCACTATTCCTATGGAGTTGTTTCCACTTTATGACGTTACAAATGCTACTATGCCTGCCATCTGTTGCCGAATAGTCGAACTAATATTACACTACACATTGATTGTGGCGCCCCATTGCCGCCATCGCCAGTGTATAATAGCAGAACTAAGCCATTCGTGGCTAAATACTTATTTTTTTTTATTGGATGTGTATGTAGGTCACAGTTAGGTAGCTTTAGGCATTCGTGGTAGTCTGCACGGACCTACCTGGCCCCTATTTCACCAACTTGACAATTGTCACCTGACTGACAATTCGCCACACATTGCTTGTTCTAAAAGTTAAGGTGGTCGCTAGGTTACTTGTGGAACCAGCAATGTACAGAGAATTGTCGTTGTCAGGTGACAATTGTCAAGTTGGTGTAATAGGGGCCTGGTGGCTACCTCAGTCAGTCCTGCCCCGCTATTCTGTAATTTGTTTTAATTTTACCTCACCTCCGTCACCCCCAAATATATTTTGACGTCACGATTCGTAGTAACTCAGCGTAGGTAAGTAGTACGTTAGAAGTCTAGTTTAGGCGTGACGGGTGAGGTTAAGCGCATTAGCGCGTTCCGAATAACAGCCCTGAAATTAGTCTCAACGAGTACTTAATTTCGGAAATTCCCCCTTCAGACAATATTCCAAGTCACCAATATAACATGTTTAAATATTTGAATAGATTAAAATGGAAATTACATACTCACTTCACCCAAATTGATAAGCTTGATAATAATAACTATTGAAACATAATATATTGCTCACTGCAAAGAGTTAGGCACTTTAACTAATAGGTACTAGTGGCTCAATATTGTTCAATAGAACACTTAACAAAAAAAAATTTTTTAATTCGACATTAAAATTCTATAAATAGTTAACGAACCAGGGAACCGATTTTTGACTTTCGAGCACTCTTTCACTCAAAAACTATCAAAAATGATGAAATGCTATTTTGAAATAGAGATAGAAAACTGGAAAATGAGTGGTATTGACCATTCGTATTCAATTATATCGGTAGAAAGTAAGTGCGTGCAATTTTGAGATGAAGTACAATCGTATTAACTTTTTTTTAATTTTCGAGTGCTCAAAAGTCAAACATCGATCCCCTGCTTATAAAATTTCACGAGAACCGTTAAGAAATGCGACCTGTAGAGGAGAACAGCGGGTCAGACACCGAACACCGGACACCGGACACCGGGCACCGGACAGACAAACGATTTTAGGCCCAAGGCTAAGCATCTATAGAACTTCATTCGCTTCGCTCGCTTCTGTGAGATTCTAACTTTGAAAGTTTTTATGTACGTAATCCGCGGAACTAATCATTCGATTTCATAATTTTTTTCATCTGTATATGAATGAATCTTCAGAGTGGACATCGGCTAAAAGTATATTTTTATCCTGCAGCTCCTCCTGGATTATATTTGATCAAAGGCAGTAGCTAGCAGGTTATTAAGAACTAACTAGAATCTAGGCCAGAGTTAGTCCTACACCGAATTAATGACATACATTCGGTTTACAAAAAACACTATCGTCAAATCTACAGACAACCAGAGATCGAAAGCAATCTTCAAACTTACAACTGTTTCACAAATGTGCTCCATGAATATGATACGGCAAATGCCGTGCTCCTAAAATAAAGAGACTCACAGCTCAGCATTTAGGTCAAAACTCCGCCATTCAACTCAAAGCAAACATTCAACTTCTATAGAAGCAAAGGAATTTCATCATTGCACAAACGTGAACAAGATTAAACTAATCTTAAATACTTCTCGCATTATCGCGAGTTGCACAACCTAATCTCAAAACTGTCAATTTTCCAACGATAACTGGACCGATCGAACTCTCCCATGTTATCTAAGACTATCGCTATCTCACACAGATCTGACTCAAGAGTGTAACTCTTAGTACGTAGCGGGAGTCCATGTGACCGCGTGTGTCTCACAACGGTTCGGAAGGTCTACTCTGTGGCTAGATTAGCGAAGATGGATAGACCCAGCACGAGCCAGCAGCCAATGGAGAAATATTCTGTTCCCAGAATAGACAAACTCCCGACGAGCTCCAGCCAGTCTGTGGATAAAGTCGAGATGTTTGAAGTGAGGGAGCACGTTCCGTACCAAGCGGAGGTCACTCGGGCACCCGGCACGTATGACGCTGAAAGCGGTGACGTGTATACCAACTCCTGGGACTCAGCATGGCTGGCTATGTGCCAGCTAGTCAACCTTCTCCATCACATGCAAGTGGCTATAGTCGTCTTCTGCATATGGCACTTCGCGTTGACTGTGGAGCCGAGTGGTGCCATCAGCAATTTACAGCTGCACATAATTTTTGCGGGGACCGGCGTACGTATTGAATGTTTTGTGTAACGGAATATTATATGTAAAACTGTTTCGTGACTGTTCTTTTAGCGTGTTGTAATGGAACCTGATAAGGAGGATAAATAAGTAGTGCTAACCGCAGCTATCGTTGCTGTCAAGTGTCTAGATTTATCTTACGGTATTACACTACACCGCCTACACGTTGACTTGTGTATGCCTTAAAACGAATGTGTTCCAAACTCTTATCGGTTGCACAGTTTCCACATGCATTAATGTTCTCAGGCAATTGAGAACATTATTGTATGTGGAAACTGTGCAAGAAGATAGAGATGTGAGATATGAAGTCAAGAGTAAATGTCGTGTCGCCTCATACGACACGACATTTACTCTTTACTTCATACTTGACGACCGCTTTAGCCTAGTTGGTAGTGATCCTGCCTACGAAGCTAGAGGTCCTGGGTTCGAATCCCGGTAAGGGCATTTATTTTGTGTGATGAGCACGAATATTTGTTCCTGAGTCATGGATGTTTTCTATGTATTTAAGTATTTCTTTCTCTATATAAGTATGTATATCGTCGTCTAGTACCCATAGTACAAGCTTTGCTTAGTTTGGGACTAGGTCGATATGTGTAAGATTTTCCGCAAATATTTATTTATTTATTTATTTATTATTATCCATTTTGGCTACCTCTTTCTCTTTCCTCACGATTTTTACTGCTACATACAATAGTTTTATGTAATCTTCGTGACCTACCTAATTCACACCTCAAAACTTGAATTGTGTGAGAATGTATCACTTGAAAATATCAAAATGTAAATATACTTGAATGAAATTTAACACTTTCACTGCCAGAAAACCGCCTAGCGGGCGCCTACGCCGTAGGCGCTTTCCGCTACTTTGCAGAAAACCACGGGGTCAGCTTCAAGCATAGTGCGTACCGATTCTTCGCTGTTATCACATGATAAACATGTAGATATTGTAGGTACTCTCTGGCAGGCACACTTCCTAAGTTCTGTCCAAATATTCTAGTCTAAATATGGTTCCGTCGGAAGCGACACATAGATACGACTTGATTCCGACAAGCCTACTCAAATCCATTATTGCACACTAGTATACTCGTACTTGGCTGATTGTGGAATAGTATTTTTTTTACACAACGACGGTGGCAAACAAGCTTACGGCCTGCCTGATGTTAAGCAGGTACCGTAGCCTATAGACACTTGTGACTCCAGAAGAATCACAAGCGCGTTGCCGACCCTTTATTCACTTAAGGATTCGCTGTGTTGGCATATAGAGACATGCAGGTCCCTCACTCCCAACACAGCGCATCCAAGGGAGCTCTAGCGACCTTACTCACCACCAGGAACACAACACCACAACGACAAAGCAGTGGTGCTATTATGGCTGCGGTCTTCTGTATGTTGGAGGTACTTCCCCAGTTGGGCTGCTCCACATACGAGCGAGATGACATTCCGCTGTGCCCTACCTCTCTTAAAAATCTATCTTATCTTCCCATTCAAACTTATTGGTTCAACTGAGTTATAAAAAAATATCGGCATGAGGCATCGCTTTATCTTACTGAATAGTAGGCATATAATAACAATAAGGATCTTAAAAGTTTCCACCAGAGATGTACGCGGTAAGGGAGAGGTGTGCGATAAAAAAATCCAGGAATAGGAAGAGATGCGTGAACGAAACTAGTAACGGTATTGGTGGATTCCGCTCCTCAACCTCACACAGTTCTGGTGGATTGGATACTCATCATAGTGCATAACGCCTATAAGAACGCCTATAGTTACATTACGATATGCTCCTACAAAAACTTCACCGCAAGGCATTGCTATTCAATAAGATCAGGCGCTTATTCAAATTTTCTCTTTCAGTACCAACTGTTCCTCGTAGAAGCAGTACTGACGCTCCACCGCCACAATTCCTGGTCCTTCCAACTGTCTCAGGATGGCAAACGCATAGTACACGGGTGCCTGCAGGTCATCGGCTCCTTATTCGTTATTGTGGGCTCGTTCCTTGCCCTAGCTGAGACTGAAATGGTTGTTAGCACGCCTCATGGATTTTGCGGTAAATATCTAGTCCCTAAATACCTTAGGGAGCAGTATAACTTCAATGATAATATCCGGTTTGAAGGACCATGTTTCTCAAAAAATGGTCCGTTGCGTCCGCGAAAGTACGTGCAAGTTTGTTTAATTAGTGATAGTGTATCTTGTGTGTGTATCGTAACGAAAAATGATACCCTGATGGTATCAAAACTTTACCCTGAACCGAAATATATTGAATTGATTTCGTCGGAAAATCAAAATAATTTTAATCTCTTAGTAAGATAGATACTTACCTCGTAACCATGTAATTTGAACTGCAAAATTTAAATCTCTCGTTCCAAAAAAATCTGTCTTGAATTTACGCAAGATACCGGTCCAAAAACATACTCGTAGTCTCAATCTTCACTACACGCTGTTATTTAGTAGGTACCACTTTAAATTTGATGCATTAAACTAATCGCAAAAGGCCTTTTATTGGATAAGCGGAGAGATAAGTTGCAAAATTCCACATGAACTTTATCAACATCAAAACTTCAATTTCAGGCGTCATCGCGCTGGCGTTCTCTCTCGCAAGCTTCGTCTCCGGAATCATAGCACTTTTCTCATCGAAAGTACGCCTGATGATCAGAAGTGGGCCAGTCAAGATACTCCACGTCGCACTAGGCTTAATTGCGCTCTCAATGGGCCTTATCACGATAGCCATGGGGTTCAATATGGACTACTTCAGCGCACAAAACCCTGGTTTGTCCACGGCTCTGATCGTGTTTGTAGTGTTTACGCTGGCCTATATTATTGTCCAGCCGATTATCAACTTGGTGTCGACTACAAGGAAATCACTGTGACTAAACAAAAATGAGGGTTCCTCAGATGGCGAGAGTATGGTAAGTAGGCTGTAGGTTTAAGTGTAAAAAATTGGAGGGGCGTGGAAATTAAAAATACTTATAAATGTTATTCGTTAAAAGAATCCCGAAGATATGCTGTGTGTAAGTGTGGCACTGGCATTTGGCTCCAGCTGGGAACACAACGAGTCCTCGCCTCAATAAAGGGTCGACAACGCTTGTGATTCTTCTGGAGCGACACGCGTCCATAGACTACGGTGTGCTTGTATGCCACTGTCGAAGGATAAAAATGAATTCAAAAATGTATCGTATTGTCCTATGTGCCAATGTTCCTTGGTCTCCCCGGAGACTAAATAATAGCGTTCTCCAGTACCTATTAGGTGCTATGTTCCAGTGTTCCTTGGTATCCCCGGAGACGAAATAAAAGCGTATTCCAGTACATATTTATTAGTCAAATTATAACATGATTGGAAATGAGCTAGTAACAGTAGCAAAACATATTATTTTATTACGAATCACTTAGTTACTTACTTATAGTTGTCAGATTAATTTCCACGCCCCTTTATCCTAAATATATAAGATAGATACTATGGTATTCATCTATAAATTGATTTGTGTAAGGTACCTAACATAAACCGAAACAATATTTTTATGTTTTTATTTATTAAATAATATTTACATTTCCTAATTTATAATATTTATAACAGAATAAAATAACCATTAAATTAATGTCAAGAATACAATGATTGAGTAAATGTGGCGTAAATGAGACTTCAGTTCCATTTCCATGTGTAAATTTATTTTTACTTATGGTAATAATTATTTCATTTCATATAATACATTTCGTTATAATTATACCTTCATTCATTTTCATCACCTTTTGGTAATAATACCACCATCAGTCCATCACTGTATTTTACGAGTATGATACCGACTCGGAATCGAACCTTGTACCTCTCTCTTTCAAGACCTATGTAGATATACACCACACAGACAGTAGGTACTAAGGACCTACGTAACTGTACAAATTATTTACTTAAGTTTTTTTTATCTTTTTGACTTTATTACTTGTATTGTTATTTTAAGCATATAATAATATTAAGTTGATGTGTATGTTCGTTTGTGTGATTGTAATAAAATAATTTATGGTTTTATAACATTATTCGTTTTATTCAAAATCTTGCCTTAGTACTAACACTGTAACTTCACTAATATGCTGTTAATTTAGTGTGCCGGTTTTCGACCACTTAGATAGGTCGAAGAACTGACAGGGTGATGTTTTCTCGTTTTTGTAGTAGATTACTATGTATAACATAAGTACCTACTAAAAATATATACACTGCCCATTATTTTAGGGTCTAAGGATATTTTTAGTACTCTCCCTGGACAGACTGTAGATTTTATTCATTCATTTATTTATTTTTACGGAAGGGCCACGTCCGACTTGCTCCCGACCAGCCTACACACGGCCATTACCATACAGATCCGGCAACTCGACCTTCTAAAGGTCGTGAAGCACGCATTGTTTTTACACCCTCTATTACGCAACAAGGTTTTTCGCACGGCTTCGCCCGCGAGATTACGTTTATTGCTACTAAGGGAACTGGTAACATTATAATTCTTCTGAAATGACATTACCAAGCTCTTTATCAGGAATGAATTCCTGAACTTCCACTCGATTTTTCGACATCCTGTAGAAAAGATTGTTGGCGATTCTGAAAAAATAGACACGAAATGAAAAATATAATAATTACCTAAGTATTAGAAGAAAGTACCATCGCTCTATTCTCAAAATTTATAATTTTCAATGCAATATAAATATGTTCTGAACGAAATGCTTTAACTAGATCATTGCGTTGGGTAGCGATAGCGACCACCTAACTTAGTGCGCAAGCTTTTTTTTTTTTTTTATACCACGACGGTGGCAAACAAGCTTACGGCCTGCCTGATGTTAAGCTGGTACCGTCGCCTATGGACACTTGTGACTCCAGACCAGAAGAATCACAAGCGCGTTGCCGACCCTTTATTCACTTGAGGATTCGCTGTGTTGGCAGATAGAGACATGCAGGTCCCTCACTCCCAACACAGCGCACCCTAGGTAGTTCTGGCGACCTTACTCACCACCAGGAACACAACACCACATACTTCATAGCATGCAATAATATAGCAACACTACAAAGCAGTGGTGCTATTATGGCTGCGGTCTTCTGTAAGGTGGAGGTACTTCCCCAGTTGGGCTGCTCCACATACGAGCGAGATTAGTTACATTCCGCTGTGCCCTACCTCTCTTCAGGCTTACGACCATTAAGATGTGTTTTATTAACCGGAAGGATATTTTCCCATGTCTTTAGATGGTTGCCGTAAGCTAATTGAACCTGGTCGTAAAACAGGCGCAACAACCTCATTGCGGGTGGGGTTCAGTATGTATACTGTATGTTCATTTAGGTTGATATTTAATAGAATGTTAACAAACTAGACCTCGTCACTCGATCATTCATTCAATCAAAATAAAATGATGATTCTAAGTCAGTATTTAATTGAACCGCATGACACAAACAGTTATAATGTAAAGTTTGAATTTGCTTATGTTAAATAATAACGCAAATTTATGTTATGACCTGCTAAAGGTCGCGAGAGTCTGCTGGATGCGGGTGGCGCAGGACCGGCCATTGTGGCACTCTTTGGGGGAGGCATATGTCCAGCAGTGGACGTCTTTCGGCTGATATGATGATGATGATGATGATGTTATGAAATAAAGAAACCTAATTAAATCCATTATATAAGGAACACTTTTGCGAAAATACATTAAATATTAGGGGAATCATAATGTAAAGTCATGTTAGTTGGCTTAAGTTAATTTATAATGTCAATGTTATGAAATGAAGAGATCTATTCTAATCTATACCCAAAAGCCCAAAAATATATCCCAAAGGTCGTCTGGATGAGATCGCTCTAAAGCGATGAGACCGCCTGTTGTTACCATTATTTATTTAATCTACTCCTGTAACATTTTTTTCTTATTTTGTGGTGCAATAAACCTACTACTACTACTATTTACTACAGGACATTCGCGGAAAGTCCATATCATGTATTTTAGACTATTAACATTGCTTTATTAAACTGTCACTGGAAAGCCCACAAAAGCGAAGCTAAGTTATGATGAGACTTATTTATCTGGAACGGATTATATCTTAAGACGCATCGGTCCAACAAAGCACATTGTTTATACCGAAATAGGTATATCACTAGTATCACTACCAGCTAGCCCTGACTTTGGACCTGAGTGGAACTGTCCCGGCAATGTTGGACATGTTTATTACTATGATACTACAAACTAACAATACTTACATTACAAGTATTAAGCACACAGTCAACAATGCTCCTGATATGATGTATATAAACCCTGGGAAGTCTTCTAATGTAATGAAATAGATCCAGCTGAACATAATAGGTGCAACCAACGGCATAGCAGCCTCTACACAGCTCGCTAGGGAATACATCTTGGCCACTTCGGCCTGGGGAAGCACTTTACTGATCTGGGAGCGAATTAACGGAGCTGATAAATTCCCGAGCATAGACATTATTCCGGCTGAAATGAATTGAATAACTTGAAAATCTTGAAATATGTACCTTGGCATAACGTAGATATGGGTTAAATAGACTTCTAATAAATTTGGCTAGACTAACAAATTCAGACAAGCAGTCTGATATTGGCCTTATTTTACACTTTCCTTTTTCTATGTGCATGCCAATGTGCCTTCATCTCCCCTTTCTTTAAAACTTCCTCTTCTATTTTATAGTTTTTTTTTATATCTAAGTTTTATTTATTTTAATAAATACTCCACCAGTGGATAGATAAAGTAGTGTATGTAACTATACATAATTAGGCATTAAGATACTCGTGTGATGTTATTATGAAACTCGCCATCGGCTCGTTTCATACACCCACACTCGTATTTAATGCCCTTCATTATGTACAGTCACATAAACTACTATACATTTACAATAACATTTTTAGTAATTATTATGCATTGATTGTTTATAGTAGGTAAAATTAATTATTGATTTGTAAGTTTAGTATTTAAGATTTGTTTGATATACATTTATTTGTTTTTCCACATTGTTATTAAGTACAACTTGTTATTATTATTCTCACCTTTTGTGTTTTTTTATAGATTATTAAAGTTACTTTTTATTACAAGTTACGTGTCTGTTTGCCTTTTGGCAAAGGCCTCCTCCAACATTTTCCATTTATCTCTGTCCATTGCGAGTCTTGTCCAGGTTTTCCCAGCTACTTGGACGATTTCGTCCCCCCATCTCTTATACTGTCGTCCTCTCTTCCTCTTTTTGTCTCTAGGGTACCAGATTGTGGCAGTGCGACTCCATTTGTCTTTCCCTCTCATCATATGTATAAATTTGAATCAACTAACGTAAGTAAAAGAGTTGAATATCGTTTGTTTAAAAAAGAAAAAAACAAAACAAATGCAACTCTATTCCAACCCAAAATGGTTAAAATTCCTTTAAGAGAATAAGTCCTTCCAGTAGGCCCATGGGCCTTAGGAGGGTATGACGTTTCCGTGAGTCACCAACGGTGCTGGCTGAAAATCAGCGCTGTAGGTGTCTGACTGACACATCAGCATAATGCTGAGCCAGTGTCCGGTTCACTACCGCAGAGACACACTTGTTACATGTTTTTTACTGTTATTTTTTTTTGTTTAATATGTGTGTCCTGTGTGTTAGTGAATAAATGTATCTTTCTTTTCTTTCTTTCTATACGTCCAGTCCATTTCCATTTTAGTTTCCTGATCTTTACAGTTATGTCTTCAATCTTTGTTTGTATTCTAATATCCTCAAGTCGTTTTTTGTCTTTCCTTTTTACGCCAATCATACTTCGCTCCATGGAGTGCTGACAAACCTTTAACTTACTCAGTTGTTTTTTGGTGAGTGCCCATGTTTGGCACCCGTAGGTTAGTACTGGAAGGATGCAGGTATCGAAAAGCTTGCGTTTAGGTGCCATAGACAGTTTCTTGTTCTTCATCACTTCCTTTAGGCCCCAATACCGTTTAGATACCCAAATAAATAGATACCTACAAACTTACAACGTCTAGCTACTCACAAAATATTGAACTCAAAATTGACCTCTATATAAAAATAGCCTTTGTCCGCGAATTCCGCGTCAATTCCCATACAAACTTCCAACCCGAATTCCCCCTCGTAAGTGATGATTTCCGGGATAGGTACCATTTATCACATATTATTATTTGAATCCATGTTATGATAATTATCTGTCGGCATAGTTTTATCCCAATCTGTTCTAATTAGTATAGATAAGTCGTATTTATCATAATGATAAGAATAATGTACCTATATTTTTTTGCCATGATTGTAACGTTTTCCATAATCATCTATGTAGTTTGTGTTAGAAACTGTAATCATTTCAGAACTGTTATGAAACAAACCAAAATCACAGGGCACTAAGTATACAAAGTTCATTTAAATTTTCCTGAAAATATTAAGTTTAAAAAAAAAACACTGTCATGACATTTATGACAAATGAAATTAGGATATCCGGAGTAAAATAATTTGACGTTTGGCTGCCATTAAAATTGCACAGGTTATGGCGACTTGTCAGCGAAGAAAGGAAGCAAAGTCATCAGGCATTCTAATTATTTCTTGAATAAACGTTGTTTTACTAAATGTCTGTATGAACAAAATGGGATCATTGAACAATGTATTGCCGTTTTGCTACCCCATCTTACCTCTCTTGGGATACCCATCTTACCCCAATGATAAATGAATGATGGATGCATAACATAGGAGGTGGTTGCTAGATGAAAATGATTTTTAACACCACTACCTACTACACTACCACTTTTCCTTTTTAATTCATATTTAAAAAATGTGTTATCAAAAAATTCTTAATTAATCCTGATTACCTACCAAATAAGAACCACACAATGTAACGAAATAATTACAAAATAACTTTTTCCTACTATTCGCTACCCTATGTACTTCTATATAATTCTAAATAGCCTTATATTTCAATGGCTTACCGATATACATGTGCCACGATTCTTGGGATAAAGTTCTAACCACCGCATCTGAGATATGTGACAGATACGCCAATATAAGTAAAACCCCGTCCGTCATCTTGAAGTACGATTGGAAAAAGTACATCGCCAATAACATCCCAATAATAGCTATAATCATGTTCACAGCACTGAACACTGTATAGTCCTTTAAAAGCCATTGGAACTTCTGTCTTGTGAACAAATAGTCCACGGAATCAACTCCGATAACGCAGAACGTAGTGATTCCATAGGCAGTTATTAGGAGCGCCAATATAGCTGCAATGATAAGCTCACGCTTTTTAAAGCATGTTTGGGCCATGTCTTTGATGAGACTGAAGTCGAAGATTTTCAAAAGACCTCCCTGAAAACAGAATAAATAGCATGTCGTATAGTAAGTAAGAAAGACGTATATATAATTCTACATGTTTAAGTATGGGTGGAATTTTTATTTATTTATTATTTATAGGTGGGTGGCGAGCGAATGCTGGATTGGCCCTCAAAAATTTGTAGTGTCCTTCATTCATATTTCTAGTTTCACCCATTTCTCATGACAGCTTGAGATGTGAAGCTTTTGGTACCACACTTGTCATGACATTGTTTCTTACTCTAATTTTAACGGGGAAATACATTTGCTTTTATTTGTAGAAAAAAATACTACTTATGAGTATGGTTTTCCGTACTCACCCTCTCAACTGTAACAAGTGTCTCTTTCACGAATACCATAATATAAAGCAAGATCAAGAAATATAAGGCCGCTGACAATGAAAACAAGGGAACGTATCCGATGAGGTCGTACACATAGGTAGACGCCACGGTGCCTGTCAGGGCTCCGGCGTAGGTACAGCCTTGTAGGAGCGCTAGTCTGAAAAACACAGGATCCGAATTAAAACGGGAGTATAGATGTGCTCATATAATCTAGGTAGGCATGGGCAGATGGAAGTTCTGCAAGGGCAGGCTTATCCTGAGTCTAGCTGGATAAGCTTTTGACAAGGACTCGGCTAGCCAAGTAGTAACAGAGGGGACAGATCTACTGCTCATCTCTAGCAGAATAAGCTTGGATAAGGATTCGGTTAACCAGGTACGGACAAAAAGCTCAGTTGGGCTTCGTGAGTAGGATAAAATGGTGCAAGGCTCAGTCGGGGTGACCCCGAACGATTTTTCCTTATGCACAGAAGATTTTTAAAGACTTTATTCTGAGGAGGACCGCCAAAAAAATGATGTCGGCTACATCGGGAATATCGGGATTGAGGAAATACATAAAGAGTCACTTTTTTGCAATTGTTAGGAGTAATGCGTTGTCTGTTGTGTGACAAGGATACTTCTTTAATAATTTAATTGTTTGTTTGGGTATCATTAAAAATACGTTTTTAATACAGTTGCTCAAAAAGTGGTACGTTTTGTAGCTGCAAATCGTGCGCAAAGTTGTATTTTGCGCACTAGTGCTTTTTACTTTTCCACGTGTATCGAACGACGTTTTTTAGTACAGGTGCGAAAAAATAAGAAAAACAACAAGTAAGGAATTTTAAACTTTTATATTATTAATTCTGTAACATCATTGTAATACAGTTGAAAAATAATAAAGTTGTTAAAAAAATATTAATATGTTCTTACTTGTTGTTTTTCTTATTTTTTCGCAACTGTATTAAAAAACGTCGTTCGATACACGTGCGGAAATGTCATTATTCACTCGTCCCGAGTCTTACCACTCGCCTACGGCTCGTGGCAAGATATCTCGGCACTCGTCAAGTAATGACATACTTTCCGCACTAGCATCGAAATGTACTATTTTACCCTCGTAAAACATGCATTTGAAAGCAACACATAATATGGTCTAAACCGTTTCATATATTTAATGTTAAAAATAAGAGAAAGATGCTAATCCGGATAATAAGCTTTCTACAATTGTTATTATCAACACTTATTGGGATGTCAAAATTAAAGACAACAGTAAAACTAAAGATTGAATATCGGGAACTGTTGACAGCAAAATGTTCCTTTACCTGAAAGACCTATTATCCTCACTGCTGATATCAGTGATGATCAAATTGGCTCCTAACATGATGGCGCTGGTCCCACCAAGCATTGCTAACGGTAAAATGCATGCAAGGAACCAATATGCACTTAATGATTGAATTCCGCTGAAAGCCATTATAAGTACAGCGGTTATGAACTGCCCTGAAAGTAATAAGGAAATAATAAATTATGAATGAATGTTACTTGATAACCGGAAACAATTAAAATTAAATAAGGACACAACATAATAATGTATAAGAACGCAACTAAGCTATCCCATGCTGAAAAAAAACAAGTTATAAAAATGACAAATAGACGTCAATAATCGTTATATGTAGGTACGTATGTCTGATATTAAAAAATATGACTGCAGTTAAGCTTTGTCACGATAACATCCGTAAAATTAATTACTTATCTAAGCTAGCATAATAATATCATCTTAAATCAATGTAAAGAATGAGTCAGTTTGGTACGTTTTGTCAAATATAATATCACAACCTTGACTAATCGGGGTAGTGTTATTAAGCTGCATTTTTTTAGACTGCTCCACATTTGCTCGGTATTTCTGTGCTTTAAAAATAAACAAGATTAATTATGAGGATTTTAAGCAACTTACCAACAAGGGGAACAACTACCAGCGGTTTCCTGCCATATTTATCCGACCAGGACCCTAGGAAAACGGCCAGTACAGCCGGCATGATGCTACTAAACACTGACAGAATCGTTATTAGAATTGACGCTTCTGCTTGCACGATTGTTTCTAATTCTTTAGATTCGGCAGTTTTGTTCAGCTCATTAAGTAGAACACATTTGGTTGAGTTGTAGCCAAGATCGATCACGCAGGCTCGGTATAAGAGGAGATTGTATATTACCATATCTGAAAAAAAAGTAGCTATTCATTTGTTAAAAGATCAGCACGATCGATCTTGCAAGCTCGGTTAGCTCGGTATACGAGGAGGTTTTATGTTACCATAATTGAAAAAAAAGGTAACTTTTCATTTGTTTTTAAAGATCATCCAGATCGATCTTGCAAGGTCGGTATGGGCATGGGAGGAGGTTTTATGTTACCATATCTTAAACGTTACCAAAGATAATAATAATCTTTGACGTTACGGAATAACTCTTCTTCTGCTACATCAATACGGCTATTTACTTTTGGAGGTGGACTAACGGACTATAAAGACAGAAGTGATTTTAGTTATCTATAACATAATATTTTATACTAATTAAATCATGCGAAGAGTTTTGTATCTAAGACAACAAAATTATAATTATAATATAAATAATACATAAATAAATAATGAGTAAAAAAATAATTATGAATCTGAATGTCCGTTTTGATTTCATGTCATGAGTAAATCTATAATTAACCAATATACCAAATACCAACTCTTCTTCTTCTTCTTCTTCCTTGCTCTATCCCGCTTTAGGCAGGGTCGGCTCTCCTAATTATTTTGCGCCACGACACTCTGTCGAGGGTTGTCGGGTCAATCATATCATCCAAGTCGTCCCAGAAAGCATCCTTGACCTGGTCTTGACAACCTACTTGTGGCGTATAGACACAGATGATGTTGACTATTGGTTGATTGTCTAACGCTAGCTTGACAGCAATAATACGGTCAGTTTTTCTGTCTATGCTCACAATTCTGTTTTTGAGGTGATGATCAAGTACAATGCCGACTCCGTTTTGTTTGTTATCCGTACCATAATAGACCAGTTGATACCCTAAGCCTAAGTCTCTGGACTTTGATCCCTTCCAGCGCGTTTCCTGTAAGCAGCATATATTTATGTTCCGACGCTTTAGTGTTTCTGCCAGTTCTTGACTGCGACCGGTAAGAGACCCCAGATTCCACGTCGCTATTCTAAGTTTTTGTGTAGATTGCGAAACTTTCTTATTCTTGTCATAAGTATCGTCGCTTGGGGGGCACGCCCTATTATTCTTCGCATTTAAAGCCTTCACGTCGCTTACGGGGTACGCCCTAGCATTTATACCCTTAATGTCTTTAGCTTTTTTCATAATTAGGAGTAGGTTTTTTTGGTTTGTATTTTACGGCCGGTTACCACCTGACGCCAAGGTTGTAGCTCTCCTGGAGGGCTTGGGAGCCGCCGGTGACTCTATGGTTCTTTCGCCGCCTTCCCTACTGAAAATACCAACCTGTATTTCCAGCACACCCACGACCTCTACTCCGAATATGTCAGAGAAGCCCGCCGGTGGGGTTTGATATCGGAGTTTCCATCTCCGGCCTTGTGGTCCGCGGGAGGTATTTAATTTCCCTCCTACCCTCTGAGCTGGTGAGTCCAACTCAGTGAGCATCCCCCTATCCGCCACCTGGGGACGCGCTCTCTAGGGAATGAGGCTACCCCGAGAGAACCAACGATAACTTAAATTTTTATATTTCGTTTACTTTACACACCCTTCCCAATAACCTCCCCAATACCCAATACCATTACACTGATTACACTTAGCAGCTATTTTGTACATATAATATACATATGTTGAGCCGAAGCAAACATGTATATTTTTCTCTTTTTAACCAACTTTAAAAAAAGGAGGAGGGTGTAATATATGTTCCACTGTAGGTATGTTTTTTTTTAATGTATGTTTGCCTATGCTTACTCCTGAGGTTACTGTCACCAAGTCAAGATCTGATGATGGGAGGGCAACCCTCAAACTTTATAGGCACGCGTGTAGTAATTCCGGTATTTTCTATTATAACTCGTGTATTTACACCCGGAAATCATAAATTTGGTGATGGTGGAAGTGATGATGAAGACCACAGATGGCTTGTGGAACTTCTCAATGATTTATTTATTTTATTTAAATATATTTAGACAGCATTACAGATTTACTTAAATCTAATAATACACTGTTAAACGAAATATAAAATTAAAGGAACTACACAATACAATAAAACTAATCAACTGCGAATACTAGAGGGCCTATCATCCTTCATCTCGCAAAACTTTAGGCATTTCACAGCCGTCGCAAGCAGATCACACTCGGGTGTGGACACCAACAGGGCATTCAGCAGCGTCAGCGCACGGAGGTGCGGCGAGTTCCCGTGCGACACAGTGCGAGCCGGAGGCACCGCCAACAGCGGGCGCGTCCGAGGTCTAAGAGCCATTCGTGGGACTTCTGGAACATGCAACCTCACAAATTGCTCCACTAGTGCTAGGCAATCTGACTCTCCCCGTAAAACACGACAAACAAAATTGTGTAGGCTGAAATTGCGCCTCACTTCCAAAGACTGGTAAGTCAGAGTTCCAAGAAGAAATTTTGTGGGATACATGTATGGAAAAAATCCATAATTTTTTTTATCTTAGAAATGTCTTGGACCTTTGCCAAGAGTAGTATATAAGTAGGTATATTCGTACGCGTTCCATATTATCGCAGATGCTTCCAGCTTGTACTTTGCATGTACCTATGTACTTCAAACTATAAAAGTAAGTACGTCACAGATTCTGATATTATTTCGTTGAAATAGCAATCAATGAAGTGCCAAGGGTAATTCTGAGATCCTTGAGGAATCGACGGAAGTCCTCAAATATTATCGGCCCACATACAGTGATTTTTGTTCTCTAATAATCAACGCATTTGCTCTCGGAAATCAATCAGGTCATGTGGTAAATTGCAAAAGAAATATGGAAATGTTTATGTGGCTTGGCGGAGTACTGAACTGAAGTCGGTTAAAACTTTGTTTTAAAGTAAATTATTATATAAGTTGTAAGTGTATATGTACACCAGAAAAGGTAGGGTGTGGTGAGCCCAACAGAGCCACTGCAACTGTAACTGCAAATTGTACCCATTTCCCAGATACTTACATAATAAATTTATTTAATTTCTTTAAGTATTACATTATTTTAAAGTAAATTATATAGACATGCAAAGCAATGTCCGCGTTTGATGGCTAAGTAACGTCTAAAAACTACATTATGTATTGAAGCGAATATCTCCGTAGGCATACATTTGGGGCTTTAAAGTCGGGAAGATAAGACTCAAATTCGAATGTATATTTTAGAGTTTGCAGCTGCATTGATTAGTAATTAATTATGTCAGTGTAATCGGTGTAATGAATCTGGCAAGGGCATGTCTTTGTTTGGTCACTTGGTAGCTTAGGTACTTACAGCAAATACTCTGTAGGGAGTTGCGGCCTTTTGGTTGGGGTGGTAGTTTTGGTGTACCGCGTTAATAATATATATATATATATTATATTTATTTAAGTGAGCGCATCGCCAACAAACTGCAATCTTTAGATTAAGTTAATAAAATTTTATTTTCATTTTGTTTCCAAATAAAAAAAATTGCCAAACCTACGGGGTGCTATTTTTTACATTTACTCGCTTATCCCGAAGAGTTGCTATGTGCAATTTATTTACGAGGAGATATTCTACGTGCGTATACTGTCTAGGTACCTACACAGTAAATTCCGCGAACTATGCTTTAATAATTTTACTTTAAAACAAAAATGAAATAAAATGAAATGAAATGAAATGAAATGTCGTTTATTCACATTAAACATATGGTAATATAAGGACAGGTGTACATATTACAGTCATTTTCTGGTTCCTTAATATGTTTAGCCCAAACAGGCATGTGAAATTGGCATTACGTTTGATTCATGCTTATCAAATATCATTTTAACCGACTTCAATTTAGTACTCCGCCACATGAACATTTCCTTTCCATTTTATCACATGAACTTTTTCCGGAGAGCAAATGCGTTGATAATTACAGAAAAAAACTAGCCAAGTACGTGTCGGACCACGCACAACAAAGGGTTCCTTGCCTATTAAAAAGGGCGTATCGTCACAAAAATCTTGTGGCACTTACGTCGTTTTCTATAGGGAAGGCAGTTTTCCATTCCAGCAATATCTCGAAAACCTTTGAACTAATTTCGTTCAAAATAATTATCGGTGAAAGAAATTAATGACCACTATTTGTCCATGATTTTTTGCATTTTTTTTATCACACCTTTTGAAAATTAGATGTACACAATTTTTGTGACAGTGCGATCATCTCCGACTATATTCCCTTAATCAAAAATAAAAGGGTTCCGTGAAATAAATTGCAGTTTACGATTTATGACGTATTAAAAAAAAACTACTTATTAGATCTCGTTCAAACCAATTTTCGGTGGAAGTTTACATGGTAATGTACATCATATATTTTGTTTAGTTTTATCATTTTCTTATTTTAGAACTTACAGGGGGGGGGACACACATTTTACCACTTTGGAAGTGTCTCTCGCGCAAACTATTCAGTTTAGAAAAAAATGATGTCAGAAACCTCAACATCATTTTTGAAGACCTATCCATAAAAACGTATGGCTTTGACGAAAAAAAATTTTTTGAGTTTCTATTCTGAGTATGGGGACCCCTAAAATTTAATGTTTTGTTTTTCAATTTTTGTGTGAAAATCTTAATGCGGTTCACAGAATACATCTACTTACCAAGTTTCAACAGTATAGCTCTTATAGTTTCGGAAAAAAGTGGCTGTGACATACGGACGGACAGACAGACAGACAGACAGAAGGACAGACATGACGAATCTATAAGGGTTCCGTTTTTTGCCATTTGGCTACGGAACCCTAAAAAAGCTGAAAAACCTAATATTTATTTTGAAAGGCCTAACGATTGTTGACTTACAATGATAATATTTTTTTTACTTTCTGTTACATTTATTTTATGGAGAGCACACCTAAAAAAATATTTCTTTACCTATTTCATTCCAGAACTATGTAGCGAGCGGCCAATAAAATACACCTATCCTCCAAATTTTATTCAAATACACCTTATAGTTTTCGAGTAAAATGTCGTGACATACAGACAGACGGACAGACGGACACGACGAAACTATAAGAGTTCCGTTTTTGCCATTTTGGCTCCGGAACCCTAAAAACCAAATCGCTGTATACTAGGCTGATAACATTTCAGGAGTTCCGTCGATTCCTCAAGGATCTCAGAATCACCTTTGGCACTTCATTAGTTGCTATTTCAACGGAATCATATCAGAATCTGTGATGTATTTTTACAGTTTTAAGGTTTTTTTATTGTTTCGCTTTGTCTGTCCGTCCTTCCGCGGATAATCTCAGTAACCGTTAGTCCTACCTAATATGTATATCAATCACGCCGACAAAGTGGTAAAATAAAGTGTTTTTTTTTATTAGGTTACCTCCCCTATACGTAACGTGGGGAGTGTCATTTTTTTCGCAGATAATCGCTCCAGAAGTAAAAAAAATGTCCCCCCCCCCCCTCTAACTTTTGAACCATAAGTTTTAAAAATATGAAAAAAATCTCTAAAGTAGAACTTTATAAAAACTTTCTAGAAAAATTATTCTAAACTTGATAGGTTGAATAATTTTTGAAAAAAATTACAAATTTATTTCACACACTTACTGTGACGGACGTAAAACTACGGAACTTTTACCTTTTACCCAAACTGAATATTCGGACAAACGATAGATACAATTGGGAAATATAAAAATTAAGTAGTGATAGCGATTAGTAACCGAATGGAGGGCTGCTTTTCCTGTATGTGGAAAATCGGCCTCACTTCACAAGACGAAGATTTAAAAGCATTTTATTTTGCACATCGCTGGCCTAGTGGTCGCCCCGTCTTGCCCTCAAGGGTACCCCATTTTGCCCACCTTGACATGTGAGGCAAGATAGAGAGCGAGGAACATCTATCACATTAAGAAATCTTTCAGACCAGAATACAGCCAGTGTGATGGTAAGTGGACATCGAGTTCATGGATTGGCACATGCTTGTTGCCGAACGTGTTGAACCTTTATTGGTTTGAAGATTCGTTTTTTAACAGAAGTAGTCAAATGCAGCTCTCTTACTCTTAACACAGTGCAGCCTTGGGGCCTGTGGTGACCTTACTCACCGACAAGACTACAGAAGTAAATACCTAGAGTGTTACTATGACTGCGACCTTTAATAAGCTGGAGGTATTTCCTCATTTGTGCTGCTCCATATTTGAGCGAGATAATATTCCGATGTGCCAAATCACTCTCTAAATTAATTTAAACGAGTTAATTAAGAACCGTACCTTATCTGAAATATTTGTATCCACACTATTCATGGGGCTGTTACTTAGCCTCTTTAGCCGGCTGTAAATACATCAGTAACTTTAAATGACTAGCATTTTCTTACCTGTGAGAGATGAACAGAATAGGAGAAGAAAGGTGGGTAGTTCCACGCCCAACCAGATGGAACGGTGAGGTTCCGGGTCTTCCGGGGTACGTACAAGACCCTCCAATTCCCCATTGGCGACGACTGACATCCTGGCTGGTTTTAAAAAAAATTAAAGAACTTTTAGCTCTCTTTTCGTTTTGGCGCGAGAAAAATATGATTCGGCGCGACGCGTGCGCCGTGGTTTGCAGACTAAGCGATTTATCGGAGCATTGTGATTTTAAACCTTGAATTATGTTGGTTTAGCGAATTGTTTTTGTTTTAAACAGTGATAAGGTGAATAACTGATTTAGCGCCATACGCCGCATAGCTTCAACGTTTTATATAAAGTTTTGGAAATAAGTAAGCCGGTTAGCGACCATCTTATTCAGTGCCCCGTAATGAAAAAATTAACTATTGACAATTTATTTAGCTTTCATTTGGTATCCCACATGTGTATGTACGTTGCATGGTTTGGGTGTAATTTAAACTTTTAGCTTGGGCTCGGCAGCGGCGTTTTTGATGACGTCATTACAGGGGAGACAGACTCCTTAGATATTGTCTCCCGGCAGTTTTGGAATCCAGGGGACATGCATGCCTAACAACATACCTACTTAAATTTGGCGCCGGTATCCGAATGTGAAGTATTTGTTCGACGGAATCCCCTAACAACACGCACTAAGTATAATTTGTTTTAAGGTCTATCGAAATGACAATATACTTAATTGTAGGAAATGTGTCCTCCAGGTGGTCGCTAACTGATGCTGATCGTAGGTATCTTGTAGGTAACCGGCGCAATTACCCTCATTATATAGATGAATTAAGCGAAAGGATTAGGCATTTGCGTAGGTATACCTAAAGACTGTATCGAAAAGTATAAGGACAAGTGAAATATGTAATGACTTTTTAAATATTTACGTATGTTCTTGGTTTATGTTTGAAATACATTTTAAAACGTTTAACTGTTAACTAATGGTACCTATTATGTTTGCTTTCGGGCGACTTTTCGCACTTGACTTCGGACATTCTCATCACATTCCGGACAACGATTACGGTGACCGTTTCGATGCTTTTAGCCAGTCTTTTTTAAATCTGTCTACGGAATCCGCTGCCGGCAAGCGTTGCCGAAATGTACTCTTCATGATTGCCCAATATTCCTCGATGGGACGTACCTCAGAGTAATTTGGCGGATTCATATTCTTATCGACATATTGCACGCCGTGGGCTTCCATCCACTCTCTTACTGGTGCGAGCAGCATAGGGGAACCTAGCCAAATCGGGCCAAAATAAAGTAGAGCCCCTGTGGCGTCGAATCAGCGGCAAAACCCTTTTTTGTAAACACTCCTTGATGTAAAGATCGGTAGTTATCGCGCAAGTAGTGATGAACGCCGTCGATTTCATGCCGCATTTGCAGAAGAACCCAAAATTTTCGGCATAAATTGACGTTTGGTTCTCATTCAGGTATTCTCCTTTGTTGCGAACATTATAGTACTGGGGACCGGGTAGAACAGAATAATCCAGTTTGACGTAGGTTTCGTCGTCTTGAATTATGCAATGTTCATTTTTGGTTCAAACCGTGTCGTTTAACTTTCGAAGACGAAGTTTAACATTTGCAGCCTGTTTTGGAGTTCGTTTAGGCTTCATTTGCTTTCGATAAGATACCAAGTCGTTACGCTTCTTGGCGCTCTGAACCATTCCTACAGAAATTCTGCACTTTTTAGCCACATCTCTGAGGTACCGAAGCACTGGGCGAGATTGGATTGTTCGCAATATTTTAGAGTCGATATTGCAATTATGTGGGCCAGTTCTTCGACCACTTTTCAGCTTGTCATTTATAAGAGTAGTCTACCCCGTACTTTTTAATACCATTGTAAACCGTAAATTTTTGAAATTAAAAGTAGGTAATCCGAAAAAAATAATTAGTTATTGAGCTCAATACCATAGCATCTTTGAAATAAAGCGATGTTCATATTTTTAAAACAAACAAAACAAGAATGGCAGCCAGCTATAAAGTTGTCCTTATACCTACTTTTCGATACAGTCTTTAAGTACCTACCCAGTAAGAGGCCTCCACACACCGGTCGCGGGCGCGGGTCGGGCGCGGGTCGGGCGCGGGCCCGCGCAAGTTGTAAAACATTGAAAATAAACTTCAAACACACATCGAACGCGAGCCCGCGGGCCCGCGGCGAGCCCGCTTTCGATGTGTGTTTGAAGTGTAGTTTCAATGTTTTACAACTTGGCGGGCCCGCGCCCGACCCGCGCACGCGACCGGTGTGTGGAGGCCTTAGTAGGTAGGTAGGTACTTGTAATGGTCGGAAAGTTAATAATAAAAAGACAATGTCATGTCATAAGTATGATTTTGTAACAGAACAAAGAAAAGATAAATGCATCAAGAAGCCGTTACATTAAGTAGTTAGGATCATTGCGCCAGTTAAGCGACCACCTGAAGGACAATAAGCTTTCTTCAATTAGTCCAGGCAATGAACTGACAACTTGTATGAAAAAAATGACAATTTTGGAAATAATTTATAATAGATGATTTTTTCTTGGTAATGGATATATTATCAACTAGCTGTTGCCCGCGACTTCGTCCGCGTATAACATGTTATCGTCTAAATGTTTGTTGAAGGAGTGAATTAAAAAAAAACATTGAAATTAATTTTGTACCTAGTCTTTTAGAAAACAATCTAAAACCGAAGTTACAAATCTCTTACTTTCAAAATCTCTTAATCTCTATACAAACTTAGAACCCTCTCTGAACCCTCATAGTAAACAGTCTGAAACCGTAGTTACAAATTTCTTACTTTAAAAATATCTTGCTTTCTATACAAAGTTCGAACCCCCTTTTAACTTTAAAAAAACGCTGAAATAAGTTTTGAAGTATTTTAGCAAACAGTCTAAAGCCGAAGTCACAAATCCCTTACTTTAAAAATATCTTGCTCTCCATACAAACTTTGAACACCCTTATAATCCCCTTTAGGGGATATATTTAAAAAAATGCTAAAATAAGTTTTGTAGTCTAAACAGGCTAAGATCGAAGTTACAAATATCATACTTTAAAATTTTCTTGCTCTCCAATCTCTCCATACAAACTTTGAACGCTTTTCAGGGAAAAATTAAAAATAAAACACTCGGTTTTTTTATTGTAATAGGTTAGTATTTTTTCTACAAACTATCTAGTCTCTAGCTAAAAAAAAGTGTTTCCCATACGAACCTTGCACCCCTTTTTGACCCCTTAAGGGGTGAAATTTTCCATAACGCTGGCAGTAGGTATTTTTTTGTATTTTAATAAGTAGGTACTTAATCTTTCTACAGAGTTTTAAGTTTCTACCTAAAAAAAAGTTTTCCTATACAAACATTGCACCTCTATATCCCCCTCTTAGCGGGTGGAAATTTTCAAACCACTGAAAGTAATTTACCTATATATTTGTATCCTAATAAATAATCTTTCGACACAATTTCAAGTCTCTAGCTCAAAAAATAAGTTTCCTCCATACAAATGTTCACCTGTTTTAATCACCCTTAGGGGTGGAATTTTCTAAAATGCTGAAAGTCTTTTATTTTATTTTATTATAAAAAGGTTTGAGATTCTAGCTCAAAAAAATCCCCTTTACCAATATTGTACCCATTTTTCATACCCTTAGGGGTGGAATTTTCCAAATCGCTGTTTTTTTATTTGCATGGTAATAAGTAATCTTTCTACAAACTTTTAAGCTTCTATCTCAAAAAGAAGTTTCGCTCATACAAATTTTGCAACCCTTTTTAACCCCCTAAGATGCTGAATTTTCCAAAACGCTGACAGTACTTTATTTGTATTCTAATAAGTAAGCTTTCTACAACGTATTGAGTCTCTTGCTAAAATAATAAAGTTTCCCCATACAAAATTTGCACCCCTTGTTTACCCCCTTAGGGGCATAATTTTCCTAAACGTTGAAAGTATTTTATTTGTATTCTAATAAGTAATATTTATACAACATTTTAGTTACTCTAGTTCAAAAAATAAAGTTTCCCCCATACAAACTTTGCACAGGGGTGCAAATAGGGATTTGACCCCTTTAGGGGTAGAATTTCCAAAAATCCCTTCTTATCCGTTGCCTACGTTGTAAAAGGTAGTTCTGGTGTAAATTTCAACTCTCTAGCCCCAGTAGTTTCGGCTGTGCGTTGATGAGTGAGTGGGTGAGTCAGTCAGGACATAGGCATTTATATGTAGGTATAGATAGATAGAAGATGACGAAAATCCCATTCAAATATCTCAAAACCGTTTTAATGTCACTTGTTAGAGTGAGAAAACGATCGGGGACTGTGACGTCAAGATCCTCGAGCGTCATAGTAAAAAATATGAAGGTGCGTTTTGTGGAAAAGGGACAGAACATAAAACTTTGGAACTTAGTGATTACCTATACCTACATATAACCTCTTGCGTTGATTTTTTCTCTATTATCCTTTTTTCGAGAAAATACATTATGATTATTTTATTTAGTGCCTACCTACAGCCGGGTCCAATGTTTTCCATGTTTTTAAACATCTAACATGTTTTCCGTCAGGTTCGGCAAACAAATTTGGTTTTGTTTTGCTTGGCAAAACATGTTTGACGTTTAAAAACCACGAAAACATGGCGCAGCGGACGCGGCTTACGGGGTGTAGTTTCGATTCTGAGCTATAACCACGAACTTCGGAATTCGAAACTATTCGGGTATCTCTATCTCTATCACTAACAATACTCGAGTGACAGGGATGCAGTTATACGAACTTCGAGTTTCGGTTTTCGTGGTAGCGCCGCAGGCACTTTGGCAGAATGTGCAAAGAGCGCGTGCCATTGCCATTCAAAAAAAACAAATTCGTGTTAATTATATTGTTCAAATTTGTAGAAACATTTATTGAAATTAATCCATAATGCGACATTTGCGCATATAAGTTCTCATATCACAATCGAATATTTTTTTATGGTTTAACTTTTGGCATGTGTATCGTAAAGGTCTATCGTAGACTGGATTTAAATTATTAATAGGTGAAAGGCAAAGAAATTCCGCCATTTTGACGAAAATTTGACGTTTCTTATAGCTGACAGTTGGAGCAGCGTTTGATTATAATAAAAATAAATGAAAAATTAAATGAAGTCGTATATTTCGGAAAATTAATTAATTGTCGCAGTCAGATAAAAACTATCCTAAGTTGCAGCTAGAATAATAATGTATCTATATAAAATGTTTCATATTTTTCCGTTCATGGGATGCTGAGAACATTCGTACCACGCAAAGCTTAGTTTCAAACTGGCTGATTCTTTTTTTAATTTAGAGATTTATTATAAGTGGAGATATAAGTGGAGATTAAATAGTTACCTAGCAACAAAATCCAACAAAATTTCAGACATCAAAAAAATTATAACTTAACTAGCTATTGAAAAGTCAGAAAAAATATTAATAAATGGTTTTATCTTTATTTTGGTTCATTTACATTTGCTCTATAATATTCAAGATAAAAAATAAAAAAAAAACAATTCATGCTTTATTTAAATCTATTCAAATACTTCCGGATGGAAAGTTTGTTGGATTCTTGAATAAAGCATCTTAGAATAATGTTTTAAAATGATATAAAGAAAAAAAACGCTATTATAAATTAATGTTTTTCAAAACCGTATTTTGCCTGGAGTAAATGAAATAATGTAAATTAACAAACGCAGCGGACGCGGCTTTAAGCCGTGTCCGCTGCGCCATGTTTTCGTGGTTTTTAAACGTCAAACATGTTTTGCCAATCAAAACATTACCCTATTTGTTTGCTGAAACTGACGGAAAACATGTTAGATGTTTAAAAACATGGAAAACATAAAACATTGGTGCAGCGTGCAGCGAACTCGGCTTTAATCAGTCAAGTATTAGTAAAGTAAACGCCATCTATTGCCGGTATTAAATATTACATTTCTCCGTTCACACGTAAACAATAAGAGATGGCACTAGCACTTAAAGTAAAATATTGTTATTATAAAATTAAAATATTACTGCACTTGGCTAAATAATAAATAATTCATTTAGAATAACGAATAAACTTTATTGGACTCCCAAGTCGAAATCTTTTAATTGACTGTATAATTATTTTTCTAAGGCAACCAACCATTCAGGCGTTAAAAAAAACATGAAATGTTAGCTGTCATCGTCCGGTAAAAGAATAGTATATGTTGAATTAGTGTTTCTTTATAAATAATTGATACCAAGACTAGTAATAGTCAACTAAATCAAATTCAGTGATAATTAGATACATCTAATAAACATGGTAAGTCATAAAACCTGTATTCCATGTAATATGTTAGGTTAACAAGTTGCTTGGTCATTCTGGTATAAACACTAATTTCTCTGTTATTTACAGGCTCGTCGTTATGATACGCGTACCACGATATTCTCACCGGAAGGTAAATGCAACTAATACGATACATTAATCGCAAAAAGTGCTCTAACCAATATAATAGTAACCAATATTTTATTTTCACAGGTCGACTTTACCAGGTCGAGTACGCCATGGAAGCGATCAGCCACGCCGGGACATCACTGGGCATATTAGCAACAGACGGTATTCTTCTAGCCGCCGAGCGCCGGAACACGAACAAGCTTCTTGATGAAGTGTTTTTCTCCGAGAAAATCTATAAACTGAATGACGATATGGTCTGCTCTGTAGCCGGGATCACTTCGGACGCTAACGTGCTTACGAATGAGTTGAGACTGATCGCCCAGAGGTATCTTCTGCAGTATGGTGAATCCATCCCATGTGAACAACTGGTGTCATGGCTCTGTGATGTTAAGCAGGCGTACACACAATATGGAGGTGAGATATCTTATTGCTTTTATATTTTGAACCTTGTTAGTTCTGGATAGATTTGTTCAAGTTCGAAACTCAATTTAAATTTGTACTTTTACAAGTATGCTGGGAAAATCTTGTTATTTTTGGCCCTCCCCAAAAACAGAATAATTAATAATTACGTTAGGCGTAGGGATGTGACGGCCCCATCGCCCACCAGATTTCTGGTGCAATCAGTCAACATAAGGCAGCTTGTGGCGGGCTGTTAGGGAGTAGAGACCCTACGTACCCTCCTGCTCCTGGGGGTGTCCTGTGGTCAGGCTGAGCCGATCGGTTGGTTGGTTAGACAGGCCCCCACCTCTGGCTTGCCTTAACTGGCTGTCCAGAGTGGAGTCGCAAGAGCTGTTGCTCTAGGGTAGATGTGGACACCTGAGTGGCGAGTTGGCTATATGTTTAAAGTCCAGTGCCGCCTCTCTACCCCCCAGCCTCTCTGACTGGTGTTGCCCTTAGGCCATTTTTTAATGTCGCTATTAATAGGGGCCCATCTAGCAGTTGGCGAGTCACCATCTGCCAGAGATAAAAAAATGAGACAGTTTATTAGGCAGGCGTCCGATGTTTCACCCAATAGCCCAGCCACTAGTCCATCATTTTCACCCAATAACCCGTTTTCTTTAGATTCCATCAACCAGCAATAGTCACTATACACCCCAGCGGGTGCTGTCTCTGTGTGCGTCTCATGACACGGGCAGGGACAGCATGGCTCAGTTGGTACTTTGTAGGTACTTAGCCCCACGCACGACTCCCAAAGGTCCGGGACACCATTGTCCCGTGAGCGGGAAAGACATGTTAATACTGACCACACATGAATTTTAAGCATTCGCAAAACAATGCGAAATGTTTATGAAATAACCATACACACACACCAAAGTTTAGCATTATAAGAGATATCTTATACTTGTAAACAGCACGGCTATCGCAAGACGGCACTCAAGCTCTCTCGATTTTTCTCACACTATACGTCTCTTTCTCACTATACGTTTCTGATGACCTGGTAAAGGTCGCGGGAGTCCGCTGGGTGCGGGTGGCGCAAGCCCGGTCACTTTGGAACTCTTTGGGGGAGGCCTATGTCCAGCAGTGAACGTCTTTCGGCTGATATGATGATGATGATCATATGGCTCTTTCTAGAGAGAGACTAATAATGCGAGAAAATCGAGAAAGCTCGCGTGCTGTCTTGTGATAGCTGTGCAGAGCACCATGTTTTAATGGTACGCTGTAAAACATAGTCTGAGAACCAGTTTTCAATTGAATTGTCAATTTTGCGTCTATTGGCAATAAAGTTAATCAAGAGTCAAAAACTTGGCAAATCACGATTTCTCAGTCGGTTAAGAACCTACTGGATTATATTTGTATGCAAACATAGTGCAGTAAATAGTCCTACTATGTATGTTTGCATATATAATTCTTATTTGGTTTTCAGGTAAAAGGCCTTTTGGTGTGTCTATCCTGTACATGGGCTGGGACAAGCACTACGGCTACCAGCTCTATCAGTCAGACCCCAGCGGCAACTACGGAGGGTGGAAGGCGACTTGCATCGGTAGCAACAGTGCTGTGAGTGGACCCTGTTATTCTGCTTCTAAGAGCGCTTCTATCTCCATACATATTTAAGTAGCGCAGCTGCAGCGCGACAGCCGCGCCACGGTCGTCCGAGCTAACGGTGGCAGATACTGTGAAGCGCGGCTGTCGCTAGCGACGGCCGAGCGACTTAGCCGCGCTACAGCCGCTGTAATGTGAAGGGATTCGCTGTGCAGTGCGCGCAGTCGCAAGACAAAAACTCCTATATCGTCGGGTGACAAGCAAAACTCACTAAGTAACAAATACCTACTTAAATCTAAGGTAGTATCTCGATATCGAGTACGTAGCGAGATACGAGGTTTTGAAGAGCAGTGACAGTTTTGGTAGTGACTTTTGCTTGTCACCCGACGATATGTTAAAGCACTCTAAGAGTAGTTCTATGGATTTTTAATGACTATGACTCCTACTTATCTTACACTTAAATATCCTGCATTACTTTTTGCGGAAGCCACGTGACATCATTTAAACTCACTTAGAGGAAACTATAGCTTGTTAGGGTTGGGAACTAGGGTAAATTGTCACGCTCCAGTAACTAAACACTTCACAAAAGTATGTAGAAAGCAAAGAATCTGTTATTATTTTTAAATATAATTATAATAAGTTAATATCCAAGTACTGAACTGGTACAGTCGCCATCACATACAGAGCAAACAAGCATGTCACAAACATCGGAACACACCTCTATTTTCAAGGCATTAGAGTGCATGTGCCGTGTATGTGATGGCGACTGTATCTAGAGTATTGTCAAAGTATTCCTAACAAAGAGCATCAGTAAAATATTGGTGGCTAGTAACTGAGTGACACTTCCTTAAGTGGCCAGTTATTGATGATTTACCCTACTTTCAACCAATTGACGTATCCCTGATTATAATTGGAATTTTGTCAGTGAGATTTTAAGGAAGGCTGGAACTTGCTGGCAAGTCGTGTCGAGTTAGAAAGAGGAAGGTAGATTTTCTCATCTAGCGTCACATCAACACATATGCAAGCCCCTACAGTTTAGTGAGATTTACATGGCGGAACCTTTACAAAATAACCAGCAATGCATGCAAATTTGCCTATATTAAATCAATAAAAAAGTGATTGCTATCTTATTGCTATAGACAGTTCAATCCGGCAGGAGATCAAACTTCTCTCTTTAGTGTTCTAGTATAACTGGTTTTGGTTGCGTCAATAGTGCAGCTAGGAGCAAGGTGCTTATTCTCTATTGAATTCAATGATCTATCAATTCCAATATTATTTTGGACTATGTAGAGCTTGATATCGCCGGAGTCATGTGGAAAAGAGAAGCTCTGGATAGAGTCAGATGGAGGACTCTGAGGGAGGCCTATGCCAAAGGCAACCAGAAAATGTCTGAGGAAAACGGCTATCAGTAATCAGTAATTCAAATTCAAAAGTTTTATTTCAGACCAGGTGATCCATATACTTTTAAAAACTGCGGTACTACGTGACATAAGTCAAAGTAGTTCTGACCAGCTTGATCCAGTGCCATATTATGTTACAATTAAATCTACCAGCCAATACCTTCAGAATGCCGTTTTGACTTTCCCTGAGGCGACTCGTCAGCGACGTGGTTTTCTTTCGCATTATGGCGTAAAAATCGTCCGTGCGCGTCTCAGCAAACATTTCCGACGCGCTGCACCACTTGGGGAGTCTCAACAGCATTCTGAAGGCATTATTGTATTTTATGCGTAGGGCGCTGTAGGCTCGTTTGGTATACCGAACCCACAGACCGCTAGAGTAAAAAGATTGGCTATACGCTTTGAATAGCGTTATTTTAACTTTAACTGAGCATCTAGCGAATCTGCGAGCCAGCATATTACTCCTCACCGACAACGCCCTACGCTCTCTCTCGATATCACTATCATCACACAGGTCCTCCGTTATGATGTGGCCTAAGTACTTAAAGCTCCACCACCTTGAGTACAACCCCACCAAGAATCACTGGAGCGATAAAAAAAATAATGTAGAGCTTGTTCACTAAGTTGAAGTATTTACCACCAGGCCGCCGTATCCAGCCTCAAGCAGGAGTACAAGGAGAATGAGACCACGCTGGCCGAGGCGCAGGCCCTCGCCATCAAGGTGCTCAGCAAGACTCTGGACATGACCAAGCTGACTCCGGAGAAAGGTGACATTGGGCTTCATTTACTTCTAATAGGGAACATTACTGCAATGTTCTGCCGCCACAGTACAGCACTAGAGTAAACCGTAAACCAGTAGAGGATATGGACTCACACATATGCACAATAGGGGTGTAGACACTAAATAAAATAATCAATAATGTTGCATTTTCTCTAAAAAGGAAATGTATTCAAATGGAGAAAAAATCGGCCAAATGCGAGTCGGACTCGCACATGAAGGGTTCCGTGAAATAAATTGCGGTTTACGATTTATGACGTATTAAAATAAAACTACTAACTAGATCTCGTTCAAACCAATTTTCGGTGGAAGTTTGCATGGTAATGTACATCATATATTTTTTTTAGTTTTATCATTCTCTTATTTTAGAAGTTACAGGGGGGGGGGGACACACATTTTACCATTTTGGAAGTGTCTCTCGCGCAAAATATTCAGTTTAGAAAAAAATGATATTAGAAACCTCAATATCATTTTTGAAGACCTATCCATAGATACCCCACACGTATGGGTTTGATGAAAAAAAAAATTGAGTTTCAGTTCCTAGTATAGGGACCCCTAAAACTTAATGTTTTTTTTAGATTTTTGTGTACAAATCTTAATGCGGTTCACAGAATACATCTACTTACCGAGTTTCAATAGTATAGCTCTTATAGTTTCGGAAAAAAGTGGCTGTGACATACGGACGGACAGACAGACAGACAGACATGACGAATCTATAAGGGTTCCGTTTTTTGCCATTTGGCTACGGAACCCTAAAAAGCAACGCAAAAGGTTAAATAATCACAAAGTTATAAGCGTCCAAAGTAAGAGGGGGTATGTTCTGTCCCTTTTCCACAAAACGCACCTTCATATGAAACGATTGTCATTTACTATGACGCTAACGACGCTAGACGATCGTGACGTCACGATCCCGGAGCGTTTTCTTTCTCTAACAAGCAACATTAAAACGGTTGTAGCTTCGTAATTTTTTGAGATATTCGAATGGGATTTTCGTCATTAGGTATATTGTTTGCCTTCTTTCATTTGAAGAAATAATAAATTTTGAGTCTACACCCCTATTGATTGTCAAATGAATGACAAGGATGCATGGATAGATAATACCGCAAGTGGGAACGGGATAAAATGCCATCTCTGCTATTGTCGCCCCCTACGCGGAGTTTTGCGTAATGTTCCCTATTGACTACCATCACCCACCACCACCACCATATTCCACTATTACAACTCCTATGTTGATGATCTGTTGGATAAAAATATCCTATGTCCTTTTGATGTCTCAAACATACAAAGCATATTATTATTAAACGATATGATACAGAATACGAGGGCGAGGCGTGGCTCGCCGAGGCACGTTTACACTGAGCGCGCACGTTAGTGTGAGGCGTGGTTCACCGAGGCACGTCTACACTGAGCGCGCACGTTAGGGTGACGCGTGGTTCACCGAGGCACGTCTAAACTGAGCGCGCACGCTAGGGCGAGCCGAGGCACGTCTTCACTGAGCGCGCACGCTCGGGCGAGACGTGCTCGGCCGAGGCATGCGTCCGGTGTGGACAAGGCTAACGAATTCAATTCATTCTAATACAATATACTAAATCCATTTTATCTATTTCAGTTGAGATGGCAACCCTAACTCGCGTAGGCAACAAGACGATGATCCGAATTCTAACGAACACTGAAGTGGAGGCGCTTATTGCTAGCTTCGAGAAGAGCGAAGCAGCGGCCGAGGCGGCGAAGAAACAGACCTCTAAATCCTAATTATATCTTATCTTTTGTTTTAAGAGCTCTTTTACTGGTCCATTAAATGATTTGCGGTAAAATTCGTCTTATTAATGTATTTTATTTTAGTTCAAAACCAGAGGAAAATCTAGATATTGTAGAACTGCACATGATATGTATGATCAAAAAAATAAGTCTGCCTATTCTGGGCCCTATCCCACAAAATTGTTAAAGTGCAAAATACCACATTGTGTAATTCCACAATGAAAAGTGTGATAATGTACGTTTTGTATAACGTAGTGTTTATATTCTCTTTGGTGATGTAGGGAGGGCGATCAGTCAGCCGTATCAGTACTAATATAGGTGAAAGCGTTAACTCATCTCTAGGCCTAGCGGTATCACTAAACGATCGGAATTAGTGAATACTGGTTTCTCTTCTAAGTTGTAATCTCATGTCTGAGGGCATACTTGTTTATTAGTATTTAATTCCATTATGTTTCTGATTGTTTTCAATTTGAAAATAAAATAATAATCCGATTTTCGACATCGTTGGGTATCGGTTAGCGTTATAATATTGTCTTAAATAGTTTGTAACGTTCTGTTATACGCAAGATTACCACGTGAAGTTAATAAACGTGTCAAACATTGCGTGTAAAGGACTAGTTTCGTGATGACGTTTTGTTCAATTTGTGTTGACTTTGACGAGACTTTGACATTTCGATATATTCGATCCGAAATAAAATCAAAGTTTTCTGGGTCGTAGCTTAGTAGCTTTTATTCATAGCTTTGCATTATCATTAAATCTAAAATATAGTTACGATATAGAAGTATCGCCCCAAGGCTCCGCTAAAATAATGGCGGTTGAAAAATCAAAGACTAGCCCATCAGAGCCAACTGCGCCCAAAAAGTCCAGATTGGAAATGAATGTGCGGCAACTTTTAAACAAATGTGAGCTGATTGCTAAACAGGAGGCCGTTGAGGGCAACTGGAGGCTGAAGAAATACGTTGACTCATTGAGTGAAATGTTAACTGAACTTAGGACAGGGCCCGAGTAAGTAGCACTAAATCAGTTATAGGTATCCCAACTAACATTTTCAGTAGAGAGAACTCATTAATCGCAGTCCCTCGGACTCTGGGATAAAAAGTGTATCCCTATTTTGGACTCAAAAATATTTATTTCCATGTCAATAGTTTTGCTAAAGCTGTTGAGCATTTTAATCATAAAAGTAATCTAAGCAGACAGAAATAAGAATAAAAAATACAGTTACTTTAACATATTTTATAATATTAACCCATTCGACACCACTGACTTAAACTCAAGATTAGAGATGCGCCGAATATTCGGTAAATATTCGGTATTCGGCATATTCGGTATTCGGCATATTCGGCACGTTTTTTCGGTTCATTTATTCGGTTCAAATGCCGATTATTTACCGAATAATTTTGCAGGTTTTTTGTCTGCAAGTTGTAAGTATGTAACATAGTCATTGTCCTGTGAAATTATTATTCTACAACAGATTCTTATTGTTATTTAACTACCTTTAGTATAAACGTTTCACTTAAAAGTTTCGCGTTGTCTAGGCTAACTCACAGTCTTTCTGAGGAAAACCTAAGAAAGGCCTATTATGGATACATCCATTCTATTTTAACGTACAGTGTCGACCTATGGGGTACTGCTGCGGATCGTGAAAGGTTATTTAAATTACAAAAGCGCGCTATCCGCATTATGACTAGAAAATCACTCGACTACCCGGCTAAGGAACTTTTCCAAAAATACAAAATACTTACTTTACCTAGTGTGTATATAATAGAAGCATGCAAATACGTGAGACAAAATCTTTATCAGATTCCCACTTATAGTCAACTCCTGGGTAGGGTGACGCGTATGCGTAATCAGCTGGTCGTGCCCGCGCACCGCCTGGCCAAAACTAGTAAGTCTGTGCATGTAATGGGGATCAGACTGTACAATACACTGGACAACGAAATAAAGCAACCTTCTAGTGCAATATTTGTCCGCAAACTAAAAGCCATTCTACTGGAAATGGCTTGCTATACTATCGACGAGTTTTTTGATGGCCACAAGACATTGGCTCAGTCACGCACCTAATTTAATGCAGCCCCTTATTAAAATATTAGTACCTTACCTATGTAGGTATATAAATTATTAATGCATAAATTAATTGGATAGTTATTCACTTATTAAATAATTATATTTATATAGAATTGACATGTAATGTGATACTTTTTTAAATGTAAATGACAATATTTACCAATAAATAATACAATACAATACAAAATCAACAAGATTTTTACCACTGAAAAATGAGTCTGTTTTGGAACGGCTAATTAAGGCATAAGGCATTCCTTTGAACCGAATTATTCAGTCGAATATTCGGTTCGGCATTTTACCGAATACGAAAATTCGGCCGAATATTCGTATTCGGTAAAACCCATATTCGGCGCATCTCTACTCAAGATCGTCACTGTTGCAACCCACCGGCCATCGACACATCATACAATAGATTTGAAACATACATGGAAAGTGTGCTTAACTTGGAAGCTGGTCCAAGAGGCCGTGGCAGACCCCGACTCACATGGCAATCAGTTGTTGACCAGGACTTACGTGCAGCCCAAATAGACCCACAGACGACCCAGGACAGAATGTCCTGGCGAAACATGATTAGGAGAGCCGATCCCAACTGAAATGGGATAAGGCGAGGATAAAAGAAAGAATGGTGTGCTGGTGATAACCTCCTTTTAATTCTGTGGTGGCAAATACCTTAAGTAAATAAAATCTGATTATGTTTTGACATGTGTCTATAAAAGTATTTATCTTTACAGGAAGCCATCTAGAGATATACTTGTAGAGTATACAAAAAGAGCTGGTTTCCTGAAAGGATTAATTCAAACTGCAACATTAAATACTCCGACTGAAAAGGTAAGTTAACACATTCATTTGAACAACTTCGTAACGCTATGTTATATAAACATTTGTAAATGACGTAGAAGAAAGTGCCTACAGACAGTGCACCCTCCTAACAGGTTCCTGGCACTGAAAGTGTTAATCCTTATCCTTATCCTCTTATCCCTCATCAGGGACTCTTCCATCTGTATCTGTACTGGCAACCAGCAACTTCAATCTCCTTCCAGCCAAGGTCAGTAAGGCAGCCTTGTTGTTGACTGTGCATCTCCTAATGGTGTAAGGGGGACCTGGTTTCCTTTTCCCGGAAGCTTGTCATCTTAAGCTTTGCCTGGACAAGTGTGGTATGTTGCAGTGGCGGAGCGCCCATATAAGCCAATTCCCACTAGCTTGCTTAAAATTTCTTGCTATATATTAACAAACTCGTAAACCATCACAAAACAGCTTTTTTTTTGCTCCGGGTTGTCCAGTGAAAATGCTGCTGCAACGGGTATGTTGTGAAGTAAAGTAGTACAAGTACTACAGTAGAGTTTTTCAGAGGTGCTGCCTGAAGGCGCTAGGGATTTGGTTTTGGCTTAATTTCTCGATCTCATTTCATTCATTTCATTCAGTAACAATATACATTCCATTTGAACATTATAATAATAAGCCCTTTTGTCCTGAACTACTAAGGTATGTCTAGACATTTGATTTTGTGTAGTTATATAATGTCCCGCTTGGCATAGGCCTCCTCCAACATCTTCCATTGAGTTCTGTCTTGTGCTACTCTTCTCCATTTGAACATTAAGAGATCTTAAAAAAGGTACCACTTTCTTGATCGTCCAAAACTCCTAACATTATTTTGTTGATTACAGTTGGAGGCAGTTCAGTTACTGTCTCATGGAGCTGCCACTTTGACCACCGATGCATCAGCCCAGGAAATACATCAGAAAACTGTTGCCAAATATGGTAATGAGCTAAGGACTGAGCTTTTTGGATTAGGTTAGTATCAGGTATCATATTTTTCAATGCATTTCCCAGTTTCCCATACTCATACTCCTATATTTATCCTATATAAATGTGAAAGTTTGGATGTTTGGAAGTCTGGATGTCTGGATGTTTGTTACCTACTCAATCACACTTAAACGGCTGAACCGATTTGGATGAAATTTTGCATGAAGATAACTCAAACTCGAATCATTTATTGCACTCATGTTAGTATACAGTTCTTAAATTACATGTTTCAGTTCTACATGAACCCTGTAAGGGCACAGCAATGATATAAATTATAATTTAAATAATAATAATTGTTACACACAAACTTCAGAAATGTAAAAAAAATGTAATTGACAAAATATTAAAAACATAAAGCAAAATTATTAAAAGATAAAATTTCACATTATAAATGTATAAATTAAAAAACAAAATTTTTAATTTAAATTAAAAATTTACAATTGCCTACAATTAAGTCCACTCCTGATCATTAAAAAAATCGTCTAATGTATAATAACCTTTCTTTATAAGGCATAATTTTATTGTATTTTTAAATATTTTATAATTTTCAATGTATTTAATGTTATTGGGGATTTTATTATAAATTGTTATTGACATGCCATAAGGGCTTGAAAGGATCATTTTTAGCGTTGAACTAGGTGTAGCTAGTTTGTTTCTGGGTCGTAAGTTTTGAGAGCGGGAATATTGCGGGAAAAGGTTGTAATTATTCTTGACAAATAAACATACTTCTAAAATGTACTAAGTTCTAAAGAGTACTAAGGTCAGAATTTTTAACTTTTGAAAATATGGTTTACAGCTTCCCATGGGATCTATATTAACAAGTACTCTAATACAACGCTTTTGTAATCTGAAGAGATGAATAATATTCGTACTATTACCCCACAATACAATACCATATTGTAACCAGGCGTGTGCGTAAGCATAGTACTTAAGCGCTCGTTGCTATTTTTATGTCCGTGCATTTTTTCTAATTATACAGTGCATAAGTGAAGCTGCTTAAGTTTATAGCCTGGATTAAAATATAGGATACCTTGTAGTTTTTATCCCGTGTTTACGCATACGTAGTCGCGGGTGGAAACTAGTAATGGATAAAGTAGATTTTACGTGAAAAAATATATACTAATACTGCAACACGTAAATGACATAATACACATAGATATTGTTGTACATATTGTAATAGAGGTCTCTTCTCCATATAGTATTTAGGTGTGGTAGTAGACAGGTGTGATCGAAGCAATTGCAGAAAAAAAATGGGCTATAAAAGGGCATCAAAGAGACAAATGGGCAACTTTAGAGGCGGCCTTTACCTGCAGAGGGGTCCATACTTAAATAAATGAAAAATATAACAATGTGGAAATGATCTGTACTGTAAGGAATAATTAAAACATTAGGAAACGAGCGTTTTTCAAAACAAGTATACAAAACAATTTTTTTTTTTTTTTGTTTTTCTTACTCAGAATCTTTGATACTATCGATCCTTATACAAGAAAAAAAGTGTCCTAAATATTCCATTCCAGATCGTCACATTTTTGTATGCAGTCTTTTTTTATTTATATGGTGACGCACTGGAAGAAAAAACTTACATATTAAATTCTGGGACACTTTTTTTCTTGTATGAGGATCGATAGTATCAACGATTCTGAGTAAGATAAACCAAAAAAAAACGAATTCTGAAAAAAAAGTAGTTTTATACACTTTTTTTGAAAAACGCCCAAACACTAACATTTACATTACTAAGATGTAAAAATGAGAAGGCAAGAGAGATGCATGTTAATATGTGAACAGTCTCGCACGCGAAGTAGACTATATACATCTCTTTTTATTGGTGTCCTCTTATATCACCGACAAACTTTTCACTTCACCCAATGGCAAGGTTTCGCCGAATTTTCATTTCTACGAATTTACGAGTATGTTACTCAGAAACCGTTAATTTTTTTAGGTAAAGTTAAAAAGTCATTCTGTAGAACCCATTAGGTTAGGTTAGGTTTGTTTTATAACATTTCTGAAAAGTTTACTGATTCTGAAAAAAATAATTTTCGATGAAATGAAAATTCTGCGAGACATACATTCGATTCTATAGAAAATTTGTCAGTAAAACAAGGTGCAACCCTTTTATAAGAACACTCAGAAACAGACGGGTAGCCTATATCGCGCGCGGTCTCAAGTGCTACCTACTCAAATACTAATTCAAACTTTTATTCGTGACAACCACACAAAACAAGTGAAATCAATAGATTTTTCGAAAAACCCAACTGCTTTTTTGCAAATATTGCCTGTCACTCCCACGATTATGAGGAATCCAATGATCGACACTCATATGTTGAAATCCGTCAAACGGTTTAGGCTGCAGGGCGGGTCAAAGAATAAGACATACACACATACATACGTTGGAAAAACATAACCCTCCTCTCCTTCGGCAGTTGGGTAATAAATAAATACAAGTTGCACTAGTCGTGCAGGTGAGACTCGTCGGCTCCAATATTAGTGTAGAAGTACTTTATACAAATAAGAAAAAAACCGGACAAGTGCGAGTCAGACTCGCGCACCGAGGGTTTTGGACCACCCCGTACAATAGAAACAAGTCACTATAAACTGACACTCACCAAGATGTATTCATATACTTACTGCGTGTCAGTTTATACTGGACATTAAATTTTCAGTGATGTAAATAAAAAATTACGGTTTTCGCAATTTTTCCTTTATCTGTGCTATATAAGACGTTGCTTCGTACCAAATTTCAAGATTCTGAGTTCACGGGAAGTACCTACCCTGTAGGTTTTGGTTCCCTTGCGAGTTTCGAAAATTTGCGGCATAAACAGCCGTTTACCTATGCCACAAATTACTAAGGTACCTAAATTACAGATTAAGATACAGCCGTATCTTTTGATTGCGTTGGCTTAGAAGTTTGATTTTTTCATAGCTCCAAGGGACAGTAGACTTGAGTATTTGACATAAACTTCAGCTATACCTCCACGCGTTCCTGAGAAAAAGGGTATTGACAGACGGACGGACGGACAACAATGTGATCCTATAAGGGTTCTGTAACCCTAAAAAGTAGCTAATTAATCCTGTCAGTATTATCCCCTATTTCAAATAAACAATAATTTCAATTACCTATGTGATTGGGCTCTCATTAGGTACTGACTGATTGCGAGACATGAAACTGTTCAAAGATCAACTAAAACATATCTTCCCCATTTCCAGAAGACAATGATGACACCCTGCGCAAACGGAACATCATCAAAGCACCCAACTTCACCAGTACCAGCAGCAGCCAGGAAGACATGGATTCCCTGCTGAAGTACCATCAGAACATGCAGGAGAAGGTGGCGGAGAACATGGTGCTGCTCACGAAGAGTCTGAAGGAGCAGTCGCAGATCGCTAGCTCCATTATAAAGAATGACACTGAGGTACAAACTTTCTATTAATTTGCGATGGATGTACAGTCGGCCAAAAATGTGGTCGAGGTTCATTTGAACGTCATAAAACAACAAGGTCGATTTCCACTTGCAATAATATTATGAAAGTAACCTTAGCGACAATCAGATAACACAGAAACTTTTCCAAACTATACCTTTACCCAAAATTTCAGCTCAATCGGTTGAAGATATCTGCTTTAAAAGATTGAGCTGAAATTTTGGGTAAAGGCATAGTTTGAATGACAATTCAGGGTGTCCACTTTCTGGAAAGTCAGGGAAAGTCAGGGAAAAGTCAGGGAAGCTCATGGTGGTCAGGGAAAGTCAGGGAAAGTCAGGGAAGTTCTAGACAGGTCAGGGAAAAAATCTATCAAGTAGGAATAAATATAAATAAAAAAATCAAAGGGACAAATGTATCTTGAACTATAAATATGCTGATTTATCATCGTTATGTTTTCCATTAACTAAATTTAGAAAGGTAAGTATAGATCTTAGTTAGTTTGATTTTTGTTTTTATTCAGTGTTAAATTTTTTATGACCATTATATTATAAGGCCATTTTGTGGGGAGATACCTCGATACATTTGCTTTGCAAAAGGTGGAGAAGAAGATGTTTTCATTGATATTGGTTGAGTATGAGGTCATAAATTTCCGCTCTCGGGCATGGTTGTGTGGGTTAGCCACCATCTTCATTTGATGTGGCACTTCACTTGGCGTTGCGTGTTCGCGTTGCGTGGTTGCCTCTCTCAAAGGGTCAATCTTTTTGGTGTTTTAGAAAAGATTTGTTATTTCTATGACAAAGGTGTCTATGCCAAGTTTAAGGATGATAAAAATGACCTATATTTTTATCATATATCACAACAACATATACAATTTATGTCTTACAGAAAAAAGTTGTGAAGGGCGGAATAAGTAGTATTTAAAAAAAATCTCTCGTTCAAGTGTTTTTTGTGCCAAAATTTAACGCTTCGGATTAAGAGCATTCTATAATGAGTACTTATTTTTAAATGTTGGAAAAACTCGGGTTCATCCCATGAGCGCGGGAAAATTGGTAGGTAAATGTGGAAAAAGTAGGCTTGGCCTGCGATACGGCCTTCTCCATAAACTATTATTGCTAGGGCTTATTATATTATTGTTATGTTATCGATTAAAACAGACACGGGGAATCCATTTTTGGTGAAAAAGGTATAGTTTTATAGAAAAAAAGGGTCTGAAAAAATTAAAATAAAACTTGCTGTCGAAGGTAAGATGAGAAGGTAAAATGTCATTTAGTTAGTACAGAAATATGTGTACTTTTTGGGTTCTATAAACTATTATTGCTAGGACTTATGAAGTATAGTAACTACAGTTATCGACTAAAACAGACACGGGGAATTAATTTTTGGTGAAAAAAGGTATAGTTTTGCAGAAAAAAAAATTTCTGAAAAAAATTAAAATAAAACTTGCCGTCGAAGGTAAGATGATCATATCTAATACATATTTTTGAAATCAATATCTAAAAAGTCGTTTAGATTTCATAAATATGTGTACTTTTTGAGCGACGTCCATACAAAAACTTCAAAAAATCCAATATTCTTTGCATCAAGGTAAAGTAGCGTTATGCCTTTGTGTTCAGAATTATTGCTTAGAATTTCTAAATTATGATTTTTTATAATCATCATCAGCTGAAAGACGTTCACTGCTGGGATAGGCCTCCGCCAAAATGTGCTACAATGACCGGTCCTGCGCCACCCGCATCTAGCGGACTCGCGCGTTTATGGGGAGGTCTACAAACGCTGCGCCTTCCGGTATGAGGCCGCCACTCGAGAACCTTTCCGCCGCAACGGCCATCGGTTCTACTTGCAATGTGCTCCGCCCAGTGCCACTTAAGTTTAGCGATTCGGAGGGCTACAACAGTTCTGCTGCGGATAGCCTCATTTCTGATGCGATCACGCGGATAATCTCCAGGCATAGCCCTCTCCATTTTTGGGTGACTCTGAGCCTTCTTATGAGCCCAATATTAAAGGACCACTATTCAGTGCCATAAAATAATACTCATTTGATTCAGATAACAAAGGTGCATCACTGGCATATGTCATCACTGGCAATACACACTGGTCAAAGAATCTTGTCGTGAGACTGTGGAATATTTGACGAAAAGATGTGCTGTAGCTTTCCGAACGCTGTTCAGCCGAGTCGGATTCGACGATTGACCTCTTTCTCGAAGTTGGACATTTTATTAATACCTACCTATCAAAATGCAAGTTGTAAAATAAAAATTTCCCAAGTGTTTTTTATAAGTACCACGGTGTCAAAATAACGACCCATACAGACAGAGTGTATTATTCAAACGGGGCAATGAGAAACGGAAATTTGATCTTAGGAACACGAAAAAAATTTTTTTAAAGAGGGCCATGCATGCAATATTTTATTTTACATATTCGTCATATTATGTGTGTTGCTTTGTTGGTCACATTTAATTTTTTTTTCTATAGAAGAATACTTTGTTTTGTGAAAATTTTATTCTTCGTGCCTGTTTTAGTCGATAACTATATTTACCGCACAAGCCCCAAGTAATAAAAGTTTATCAAGGAGGCCATATCGCAGGCGCCGCCTGCTTTTTCCACATTCACACCCATCCTCCCACGTTGATGTGGTGAATCCGAATTGTGTTACAACATAAAAAAATCTCTTCATCAATTTGGTGCTTTTAATCCGAAGCTTACAAATTTTGACGCAAAAAACACTAGAACGAGAGACTTTGAAACAGTATTTTTTTTTTCGCCCCTCAACTATTATTCTTTAAGATTTTCAGATAAATAATTTATGGCAAAAATTTTAATAATTTTAACATCTTTAAACATGAAACTATGCTTTGCCATTTCTAAATGACCAATTAGTTAAGTGCTAACAATGTCAAAGCACGAGTAGGTGTACTAGCTTCAGACGAATTATGCGTCCGACAGCCTTGCAAACGTCTAAAAGGCTGCGGTGACACAGCATCAGCCAGGCCGTGCGCTTGTTTGTCACCACCGTAGTGAAGTTTATAAAAAAAGGTTTTCCTTGCGCTTCATAACCATAAAGAGTTTCGAGTGTGACATGCATACTTTGAAATGGCGTTAAAGGTTAATCAATCGAGATATTTTGTAACATTTCTGGTCAGGGAAATTCGAAAGAATGGTCAGGGAAAGTCAGGGAAAAGTCAGGGAAATATTTTCAGGGTTTGCAGTGGACACCCTGCAATTCAATATTATGGTGCCATTGAGCTGATCTGATGATGGAGACAAGGTGGCCATGGGACTTCGGTACTCGTTAAAATCGTCTCAATGATGACGGTAAGTATACAGAAAAGTACAGCCGTTTTATTTTTAAACAGTTCTTATTTTTTGCATATCTATTTGCCAGTCGGCAAAGGCCTCCTCCAGCCTTCTCCATTCGGTTCTATCTTGGACCTGGGCTACTCTGCACCATGTTAATCCAGCAACTTGGTAGAGCATCGTCCCACCTCTTTGGGGGACTGCCTATTCTCTTGCTTTCTCTTGGGTAAACAATATTTTAAATGGTAATGACATATATAGCTGCTGCAGCTGTCAATATCATACCACCACCACCACGGATATTTAAAAGGGAAGGTTATTCCTATCACCAATAATTTACTTTAAAAACAAAGTTTAAACCGACTTCAATTCAGTGCTTCGCCAAGCCACATGCTAGGTACATGAAAATTTCCACATTTCCTCTCCAATTTACCACATGAACTGCTTTCCGATAGCAAATGCGATCATTATTTCAGAAAAAACCCAAGTCGCTATATGTGGGCTGATAATATTTGAAGAGTTCCGTCGATTCCTCAAGAATCTCAGAATTAACACTTCATTAGTTGCTACTTCAACGGAATCATGTCAGAATTTTTGACGTACTTTACATCTTTGAGGAGTTCCATAAGTCATCTGTGGTCTTCGTCATCAGTTCCTCTTTACCAAAATTGCGATTTCCGAGGCTAAATACACGAGTTATAATAGAAAATACCGAAATCACTACACGCGTGCCTATAAAATTTGACGGTTGTCCTCAATTTCCCTAGGATCCCATCATCAGATCCTAAATTGGTGACAATGGGACCACCTCGGGAGTATACTCTTTCGAATAAAAAAATAATTTTGGAAATCGGTCCTCAATTGACGGAGAAATCGGCGAACATACATAAAAAAAAATACAGTGGAACATAACCTCCTCCTTTTTTGAATTCGGTTAAAAAAAGAATCAGGCACTTCTGAAATTTTCATCCATTCCCAATTAGTAATTCATTTTACATTTTCAAATACTCCAGGCATTGAAGAAATCTTCCGAGATGACGGACCGCAATGTGGACTCGCTGAAGGTGGAATCGGAACGGCTGCAGGAGCACACCAGGAACGCCTGGAAATGCTGGCTCTGGATCATGCTGGCCCTCGTCATGTTTATATTTATAAGTGAGTTTTTATTTCCATTTTTTTCAAAGCAAGGTGTCTCCATGATTTATCGGTGTGGAATACGCTGTCAGTATTGTGTCAACTGTTAGCTGAGTCAGTACCGAAATGTAGGCGCGCATTAAGCACTGCGCGCCTACATTTAAATGAGTGCTTCCTGGGCCCTATTTCGCCATGTTTACAATTGTTGTGTTGCTGGGTCAATAAGCTGTCCAGCAACCACCTTAACCTGTCAACGCAGCTATGTAAGTCGAATTGTCATTGTCAGGACAATTGTCGATTTGGTGAAATAGGGGTCAATTTCCAATTTATTCACACTTACACCCCAGGCCAGAAGTATGGAAACAAGCGTATATGACAATAGAAAACGTTAATTTTCACACGAAAAGAGTTTTTATTTAAAATAAACAAATATATACAACAATTTAAGAAATAATTAATTTATGATAATAGAACATATTAAAAGTTACATTAAATTCTTACAAAAATACAATAAGCAACACATTTTGTAGAAAGGCAATTAAAAAGGTTGAGTAGAAATTTACTTATTTTTCAATATATTAGGGTGTGTTTTATACTTTGGGTGTATTTTGATTAATTTGGGGTAAGTTTTTAATTACTAATACACATTAATAATAATGGAAACACGAAATATCAAAGAAAAGAACTTTGTTTCCATACTTTTGGCCGGTGGTGTAGACTTCCTGATTTGTCGCTGCGGAGGCGGTTCGATATCAGTAACCTGTCGGTGTCGTGTCAACTGTTGGCCCAGTCAGTACCGATTCTTCACTGCACGCCCAAATTTAAATGAGTGCTTTCTGAATGATGTCGAAGCAGGGCGGTAGGAATGCAGTACTGTAAGCGCACCGCCCAGATATTATTATACAGTACGCTACGCGGCACAAAAGTTTGCGTGTCTGAAGTTAGCCTCGAGTCGCCTTCCGCATACGCGTCCGACCCCTCTGACACCTTTGCGTAGCTAACATCAGAATCGTTAACTGATTTTAATCGTATTGTGCACTAGTACAGTGAAGTACAGTGGCGGAATGAAAAGGTTGATCAGTTTTCAAATCAAATCATTTACGCGTTGCAAGCACATGTTACCTTTTTAAACTGTGTATCAGACGAGAGTGTTGTATTGAAAATTATGTTCAACTGTTTGACAACAAAGTTCAAATTTACTTTGAAACCTTTTTATGAGTTTGATCTTGCCATTACGTTGTGTCAAGTTTGATAAATCTAATGATTAAATCCTCTTCGCTTAAAATTATTAAAACTATAAATGTAAGTAACATGTACTGTCAATGTCATCATTGCTATTTCTTGTGTACGTTTTTTTCTTCTTTTTTTAACTCGTTTTCCAAAATTCAAAGAGGTGTAGTTAAATGACATTCATTATGACGGAATGTGTCTGACACTCGGTCGATAAAGCAGATACTGATAAATTAATCTGAGCAAGCAAAAACAGATCTTAAGGTGATCAACCTTTTCATTCCCCGACTGTACCTACTGACAGTATATAGTTAAGCCGATTTCAACTGAGCTCATGAATAGACATTGTTCTCTCTCGCTCGAGCCAAACTTTGCCAAAGAAATGTTAGCGCCACGTAAAATGTTCATTGAATAATGAACTCTATAGATTCCAAATTTGCTACGAGATAAAATACCACACACAGCGCCTTATACCTGGCCCGCTGGGAGCGGGTTCTTTTTACAAGCTTTATATTAACTTGCACTGTTCGTATGTATGTAAATATGTAAGTATGTAAATATGTGTCGGATTAAATTCAAAATCGGATAAATCCATTCGACCCTATCAGCAAATATCTACGTTATCACCTTTTCTTAATAGCAAAATCGCATGATTTGACAGATGGATTTACCCGGGTTTGAAATTAAGGCGATGTGAGCTCCAAAAACTGATTTTTAAAAAATCGTAGCTCTTGTTTGGATTACAATACGGCTGCCCTAAATTTAATTAGCAATTTTGAGGCCTTTTTCGAGGGAAATCAGCTATTCGAATCCTGAGTTTTTGATTTTCGCTCGATAGAAAAAAATCACGAACATAGGTCTAAAATACGCTTAAAAAAATCGTAACAAATTATGCACAACAGCTAAACATATTAAAAGTAGTTCTAAAAATCGGCAATCTCATGTTTAAGGGAAATCAGCTATTACTATTTTATTTATTAAAACGCACAAATAATGAAAATTAAAAAACATGATATCCGCGCTTCGAAACACGCACTTCCATCTCGCTCACGCTTATGCTCAGTGAGAGGGAGAGAAGACCACGAACCTACGTCCCCTTAAGCGACTCATATGTAAGTTGTCCGTCAAAATTTGCAATCCATTTTTCAGTCACTTCCCGTTATCCAATTGAGCTGAAATTTTGCAAGCATATGTATATATCGCATGACAATGCAATATTATGATGACTTGGAGCTGATCTGATGCTGGAGCTGGAAGGTGGCCATAGAAACCCCGCAATAAAACGACACAAACCCATCGACTTTGGGCTCGTTAGAATCGTCTCAATGAGTAGTTGATGATGGTATGCAGAAAAGTAAAATCGGCAATAAAAACTTGTACCAAAAAAGAAATTATTGACAGAAACTTCTTATTATTATATTTTAGTTCATTTTGAGTCTATTGAATAAGATGATAGAGTTCATTATACAATGAACATTTTATGCGCTAACCCTTTTCTTGCAAACTCAATACCCAATTGTGGCGACAATTGCGTGGACAAAACTCACGCTGAGTTAATTTTTGTTTCACAACTAACGCTAATTGGGTACTCGAATTATTGAAAATGCTCATCAAGGAGGAATCAATGGAACTCTTCAAATATCAGAAATTCAGGACACGTAATAGCACATTATACTTAGTAAGTAATATGCTATTAGGTACCTGAGGGTAATATGGTCACTTCACTGTATCCCAAAAAGTACAACACAAAGTGGATAGATGGCACTGTAATTAAATGCCTCCAGTAGCCTAGTGAAACCTTTGAAAGTTTTATCGGGACTGCTTTACCGACGGAGTTGTGACAGATCAAAAACACCGTTAGATTCGCAACTGACCGCGATCCCCTAAAAAAATGTAAACATTAATAGATAGCCTGCTAAAGTCGAAAAGAGGTGTGTGATCTAATTATTGGATGTGAGTCAACAGATAATTTATCGTATTTTAAAGTGGTAATATACTCATAGTTAGGTTTAAAAGAAAGCTTTAGTGTGAATCGTAAAAATTTAAACAAGTACGCACTTGTTAATATGGACATCATGCGTCCATATTATGTTCTGTATGAAAATACTAAGCATGTTTTATGTGGTTTTCGTAAGGAATACCTAACTAATAGTGTTCAATATTATATGTTTACGATGTTAAAAGTAGATTGAGAGGTAATTATTATATAATGTAAAAAGATAATTAAAATATTATAGTTTATTAGTTGATTTAAATAACGGTAGTATATTTTATATCCACAACCTGCCCTTACTTTATTTTTTACAGAGCGTCAAAGCTTAACGTGTCCATATTACCCTCAGGTACTTACGTATTCTGTAAGTAATACTTACTAGGCAGGGTAGGGCGGTAAAACAAAAAATGTCTCAGATCACAGTGCATACCACATGACAGAGAGCTTGTAAAAATGGCAACCAAATGGTATCCAATGTCACAAACATACAAGGTTTATTATTTTACATTTTAGTTTTTATTACAAACTTGTGTTTCACTAAATGTTTTCTATTTCTTTCAGATATGGTGTTGTTTATGAAAGTTATGAAGAAAAGAAAAATTGAATTGTAATTGGATGTAAGTAAATAAGACCAGATTTTATATGTACTTACCTACTAGTTATTTAATATTTAAACTTCCATTTGACTATTTATTATAATATTACATAACCATGTACCTAAATCTATGTGCATTTAAAATAAATAAAATTTATTTTAGGATTTTCCGGCATATTACTATTTGGAAAAGTTTTTTTATTTATTTATTATTTAATAAACAGACGTACAAACACCAACACAACTAACTGACCATTCGTGACCCTTATTACAATGTGTATTAAGCGCACGGATGGTCAGTTAACTGTTTTGGCGATAGTACAGTTGAGCCTCTAAAAACAAAATATTATCTTGAGCAGAAATTAGTCGCTTAACATCATACTCGGGTAAATCCAATTCTGTCATTTTTTAAGATTTTGGTATAAAATAAAAGGGTAAAAAACTAGTTACAATTTTATCGCTTAAGTATAATTCTGTGTGGTTTTTGAAAAAATACAGTTAAAATCATAATATTTTATCAAAATCAGATAAATCCATATAACAGTTTTTTTCAAATGTAGGTATATAAGTCCATCCAAGCCAATCAGCAGAAGAAGTTTGTTCAACACGGCTTACAATTTCTAATCGTATTTTTATCAAATCTAGATAAATCCAGGTCTGTTAAGTCAAAATTATAAAAAATCCCAGTGACTGCATAACCGAAAAATACCGGTATTATATTTTAACGGTATGACGTCATATCGGTTTTCAAATAGCGGTTTCGGTAGCGGAACCTCTATATTTCGCTACCGAAATATAAAGGTACCTTTATTTTTTCCGGTACCGTAACCGCTTTTTAAAGGTACCGATATATCGACTTTGGCCTGGAGTTATTGCCAATGTTGCCGGCAAAGGCACTGCTGCATTGTCTTTTTGTCTTTAAATGTTTAGTAGCCAATGCTTCCTCTGTAGAGTGCCAGCTCGCTTACTTTTCTCGATAACCTTTATAATATCGGTATTATAAAGGTTACGGTATCGTTTAAAACTGGTACCGCTAACCGTTATTTCAAAACGGTTACGGTACCGTTATGTTCGCGCGGCGCGCATAACCTTTACGACATAACGGTACCGTAATGGAATACCGGTTTCATACCGGTATAACCGTAACCGAAATCAGTCCCTGAAAAATCCACACTGAGTTTTTCAAAAATACTCGTAGATAAATTACAATCGATTATATAAAACGAAGGTATAACCAATCATTTTTTTTTGTAAGGAATGGATGGTTTTAATGCTGCATTTGCCGAACAGGGTGGCTTTATATATTATATAATATAATATATGCGGACAATCATACACATATCGACCTAGTCCCAAACTAAGCAAAGCTTGTACTATGGGTACTAGACGACGATAAACATATTTATATAGATAAATAAAAACATAGAAAACATCCACGACTCAGGAACAAATATTCGTGCTCAGCACACAAATAAATGCCCTTACCGGGATTCGAACCCAGGACCTCTTGCTTCGTAGGCAGGGTCACTACCAACTAGGCTAAAGCAGTCGTAGGCTAAAGCGGTCGTCTTTATTTAATGCTTTAGCCATAATAAAAAAACACTGCCTTCCAAATCACCGAATCACTTTTTTATCACTTTTTCTCAATTATCTCGCAAGTGGTTAGAGTGGATTTATCTGAGTTTGAAATTAAGCGACACAAATGTGCTTGTGCCTTCATGAAATGGTTAAAATTGGTATGGATTTTTTAAGATTAATTTTAGGGGACAATCTTACACAAATCGAGTAGGAACCTCAATAAGGCTTGTGTTATGGTTACTAGACGACGATATATAATAAGTATAAATACTTAAAAACATAGAAAACATCCAAGAAAGTTTATCACACAAATAGTGTTTGCCCTTACCGGGATTCGAACCCTGAATCAGCTTTGTAAGTAGGGTCACTGCCACTAGCCTAAACTGGTAATCAAATAGGGTAAGTGCACCAGTGAATGAACGAATTCAGTGAATGAACGAAAACCTGATTATTTGCTTAAATTAAGAGTTCTGTATATTTCTAACATACCGGGTATTTTTTTCTCGATTAGAAGCATTCACTGTAAGGGTTTTGTAACATTTATATCAACTCAGTCGCAACAGTTACTAAATGAGCGAAGCTTAAAGTTGACGGGCTATGGGCGTAGATTTTTTGTATGAGCCGGTAATAAGGGGACAAGATTGTTACCTTTTATTTGATGTGCCATTGTACTAGTTTTATAAACTTGTAACTTATGGTGTGTGGTTTTTGGAAATCATAAGAGCGAAATTGTGCTATTCAAACATCTTTTTAAGTTATTTAAGTTTAGATTCTCGTTTTTTAGAAGGTGTTCTATAACTAGAATTAAAAACCGCCTAAATCCAGTGAATGAACAGGAGTGTTCATTCACTGGCAACGCCTGTTTTAATGTTTTCGCAAAATCTTATGTTCTAGTTATTGTAATAAGATTTAGTTTTTAGTAGCATAACCACCAATGGTTTGTCCATCGTTGGTCCAGTGTTCGAACAAACCTAATTTTCGAACATAAAGTTAGTTCATTCACTGGTGTATAGATTTCCAGTAAATGAACATCGACCCATAATTACCTAGTTCATTTATTGGTTTTTTGGAACCAGTTAATGAACGAACATTTGTTACAGTTTTTTATTTGTTTTAGAAAAAGTAAACCATTAATTACCACCCCGTGTGTTTGTATATCGAGATACTCCAAACAAAATCGCTAAACAGCAATTTATACCAACAAACCATAACTATAACAGTAGTTCATTCACTGGTTTTTAGTTGTTCATTTACTAGTAAACCCTGTTCATTCACTGGTGATTTTCCATTTTTCTACCTAAAAGGTCAAATAACTTAAAATTATGGAAACTTATTGTAAAAGCAAAGTAATTTAAGCAAACTACTTAGAATACTTGTTTGAGCTGTACAAACAGTTACGGCCGATATCTTAATATCGGCCGTAACTGCTATACTTATATATAGCTATCTTTCATAAAACAATTTTTAAAGTCAAAAATATCCTTAAGCGTTCATTCACTGGTGCACTTACCCTACTATTGGTAAATGAAAAACGGTTCCTTTATTTTTTATTTATTACATCTTTTTAAAACCTACTGAACTTTGAGATGTTTCTAAGTACATATAAGTCGAAAATGTGGTTACACCAACACAATACCAACTCCAGACTTGGTCCATTATTCGTTACATCTCTACTAAGAAAGGGTAGGAGAGGAAAAGAGATAAGAAGGTTTTAAAAAAACATTATAAAAGAAGATCTATTCTATTTCTATCGAGCTCAAAATAACTGTAATATCAGCTGAGTCATCGTTATTAGTATTCTAACTGGTTTTTATAAGCCATAGTTGCCAAAACTAATAATTGCTTTTATTGCAATTCATTGAAACAAAGGGTCAATCTAACAAAAAATGTCATAAACGCGTTGTCATTGCTATGACTCATACAATTAAATTAAACCGTGTTATTTTTGACACTAAAGTCGATATTTGAAATGTAAATAGTATTTTATTTCGTCTCAAATAATTTAAACCATAACTGTGTGTGCTCAATGTTCATTCCAATTTCGGCTATATGCCTCCAGCAATTAGGAATATAATCGCATGTGTAACATATTGGATTTGGACACTGGAGCAGACATGTATGTTGTTACTGCGACGTTTTTAATTTAAGAAATCAATTTCTTCGTTTCTGCGATCTAACTAAAGTAATTTCATACCTGAAGTACTTACACTTTGAAAGAATTACTATTTACTGACCGACTCAAGGTAAAATAGTACCTTTTATTCAACACATTAGACACAATTTTAATTGAATGCTGGTAGCTTTACATTCGTGTTTTTTTTTATTATGTTGTTTCGTAACTAATTTATTTTTGGAAGGCAAGGTATCTACTTGCGTTCTAAGTTTCTATAATGGCTAACGGCCTGGTTGGCTAATAATTACAGTAACAAATGATTTAGCACCTTTTACATTATCTTTTGTATATGTTCCTGTTTTCCAAAGCACATATTTAGCTGATTTTTGACTTACAAAGAAAATAGGCTATAGAAAAAGGTACAGGGAGCTATACTTTAGTAGTGAAAAAGAAATGTTCCCAAGGAACTCTCCTTACATACCTAACCTATGCGAAGACTTTATAAAATACTCTGTAACCTACGTAATATATCAAACTCTGTGCGTAGTAACGTCGAACCTAGTTCAAACGCGTTTATACATATATCTTCTACAAATAGGTATAATTGTGGCACCTATAGGTCATTTAATCTACGAGGAAGCGCCCCTTATTACGCGCTTGTGTTTTATAGCGGGTACACAGTGGACCAGCACTGAGGTTCTCACTGGGTCAACAGCCCACCGCGGCAAATGCTCGCTAAGTATGTGAGCAAGTGCTCGGCCAAAGCACAGTGGTAAGGCCTCACTGGGCAACCAACCCCGTCCAGGATGCCTCGCGCTGTAAATGCTCGCTCAGCCAAAGCACTGAGGCATGTCCTCACTGGGTGAGCAACCCCGCCTCGGAAAGTGCTCATTCAGTCTGTAACCGGCTTTAAAGTGCAGTAAATTAGTGGTAGGGCGCTTCATCGTGAATCAAATGATTCTTCTAGATATATGGCAGGAAATTTTAAACATTAACACTACAAGAAGTTGAACATCGAATCGGATCTCTATTCTATTTAGATACAGGTTCCAATAATACTGATAAACGGGTTTAGGTCTAAAAACTAAACGTGTAGCGTCCCCTATACAGAAGACTCACTACAACTTCATGGCCGTAGGATTCTAGGCGAAGACAGAGATAGGCCAGGAGTAACAAGGGTCACAATTACTATTAAAAGATCTCCATCTATCTATAGGCGCGTGCTAATCTGTATCTCATACCATCTCAAGAAGTTGCCTACTAGCGAATTTCATTCGCGAACTAAGTGTTCTGGGTATATCCAATTCGTTAAATAATTTAAGGCTCTATATAATTTTCTACACAAATTTCGCCCTACTTGTCGTATACGTCGGTCAACTCGAATTTCCATATCTTGTTCGGGCCGATTTCTGTGACGTAGAGGTGTGATCCGTTTCTGGTCACCGCCAGAGAATGGGGGTTGGTGAAGCCCTGAAAAATAAGTGTCCATTAAACAACATATGCTTTTTTTAAAGTATTTTTCAACGTTGAATGACATCAGCGTGTATTGAATGTATAGGTGCGTACCTACATTAAATTAAAAACTAGGATATAATGCCTTGTTTATGATGTTCGAAAAGATCGTCCGATAAAAAGGCGGAATTGTGATCACTGATCAGGGTACCGACTAAAAACAAGGCATAGGACTTTCAATCTTGAGGTCGTGGGTTCGAATCCCGCCTCGTACCACTGAGTTTTTCGGAAATCTTATGTACGAAATATCAATTGATATTTAACAGTCGCTTTTCCGTGAAGGAAAACGTCGTGAGAAAACCGATCGAATCCCAACAAGATCTAATTATCCCTCTGGGTTCGAAGGTCAGATGACAGTCGCTTTCGTAAAACTAGTGCCTACGCCAATTCTTGGAATAAGGTGCCAAAGTGCACCCTGGGCTCCTTTAGGATACAACCGGGTACAGTGCTAGGAGGATGATCGTCTTAAAAATGGTGATCGGCGTCAAACCAACCTTAATGTTTACAATCGACCAAAGTTTGTTTTAAGTTTAAGATGAATACACCTTCATATTTAATAAAACATTGCTTACCGCAGTAGGCTCCCAAGTATCCAAAATATTTCCAGTGACGGCGTTCACGGTAAATCCTCTCACAGCAATATTCTGCGACGTTGGACCATTCACGGCGTAAATCGTGTCTCCATGTGACGCCACAGCGAACACCCTTCCCAAAGTCGGATCCTCAATAATCGTGGCAGGGTCCAACATTTTGACGTAACTCTTTAACCCAGCTTTCGGGCAGACAATCCTCATATTCTCCCTATCCGCCACACATACCATATCCAGGTGTTCCAATAGCGTCACACTATGCGGAAGATTCAGAGTCAGGCTGTCAGAATACATGGGGATTTCAAGCAGAAGTTTTCCTGCTGCGTTGAACTTGAGGATTTGGTTGTTGCAATAGCCGTCTGCGACGAAGATTTCCCCTGTCGTTGCTACGGCAACAGAGGTCGGCATGCAGAGTAACACTCGACGCCGGAATGGGTATCCTGCCGTGAACGCTTCTCCGATCGTCAAGGTGGGGTACTTGTGGTTCAGCGGTGTGTACTGAAAGTTGATTTTAGATAAGATAAGATAAGATCATTTATTCTAATATAATATTCAATATAAATTTGCCTTAATTCTTTTTTAATTTATATATGATTGTCAAGAATTACAGATTTCATATTATAATAAATAACTATATTAACTATTATAACCTATGTATCTATTAACTTCAATTTCTTATTTATATCGGATTATTATTATTATAATGGTCTTGTCATCTACTGTCTAATAAAGTACCAGACCTATTAATGTACGAGAATTAAATTAGAATTATATATTTTTTTTATATTTTCATTTCATTTATATCAATGTCAAACTTAGAATTATCATTAGAGAGGTATTCTTTAATGCTTTATAGTGTGCGATCCAATAGAAGTGCTTTCAGGCGTAACCGGAAAGTGCTTTCACTCTTTTATGTTCTTAACGTTATATGGTAAATTATTATACAACATGGAGCCCATAGCATTAGGAGTGCGGTTTGCCAGCTTCAGCCTATATGGAGTTAGTATTATACTCGTATCAAGTGATATTTTGGTATGACGGGGATTACATTGAGATCTTACCTTGAACTCGTTGAATTATACCGTATGATATCATTGAATGAACAAAGCGTAGTATGTCTGTTTCAAACTATGAGTCGAGATCATAGTCTTAAGTTGTCTTAATGCATAAATACCCTATGCCATTTTATTAAAGACTGTATCGTTAAGTATAAATGGGTCATTGTCAGTCACAAAAACAAAAATCATCTTTCCGGTGGTCAATAGTTACGGGCTTGTGTTTATATATACTATGTTTTTATCACATTGAATTATAGAAGAGACAACGCCGTTTATGCGGATTAAGAGTTCAACCAAAAATTAGGCTTTATAGCCCTTAACTTTGGCAATGTCCACCGAAAAGACGCGAACCTAAATCTGACAATGACCCAAATACAACTTGACAGAGGTTAATTCGATTAAAACATAGATGTTATTAATTCAAACTGTTGTCAATCTATACATTCAATGCCGGCTTTGACTTGGATTGTTCGATTTCCTCGTTAGTTATTGTAAACTAAAAATACGGAGACTTTCACCAGAAAAGCGGAAATCAATTCTGGACAAAAAGTGTAGTATAAAAGGAATCACTCTGAGGGAGCTAGCTTAACTCGACAACGTTAGTGACGTGCAGTCCAAAATGCGATCAAAAAGTTCGGCCAAGTGTATACTTTCGTTGACAAACCGAAATCAGGCCGAAAACCAGGTCCTTCAAACCCCAATTTGAATAAAAAGATAGTAAAGGCATACAAAACCAACGAGGAGGCGTCTGTTCGGGATTTGGCTAAAAAGTTAGGTACATCTATGAGTATTGTCCAACGTGCAAAGCAGAGAAACAATTTAAAGACTTACAGCAAAGGCAGTCCAAACGAACCGAAAAACAGCAAAGCTCAGTAAAATTAGGAGTTAGAAAATTATACGACTCTATTCTTTCAAGGAAAAATCTGTGTGTTATAATGGACGATGAGACATACGTAAAATTGGATTATAAATCTTTGCCGGGACCGCAATATTACACAGTTCAAGATCGATCTGTTATTAGTGAACCAGAAAAGTCAATTTTCACAGAAAAAAATGGCAAGAAAATGATGGTAGGGCAAGGCGATCTGCGAGTGTGGCTTCAAATCAACTCCATTTTTCACTACGTCTACAATGACGGCAGATATTTATATAAAGGAATGTGTAATAAACGACTTTTGCCTATGGTTAGTTAAACACAGTGTTCAGACTGTATTTTGGCCCGATTTGGCATCTTGCCACTACTTCCAAGACTTTGCAGTGGTATGAAGAGAAAAATATCGACTTTGTACCTAAAGCTATGAACCCCCGAATTGCCCAAATCTATAATTAAAGCTAAACTGCGGAAAAATGGCCGTTCTACAGGTTCAGGAGCAATTACGTCGAGACTGGAACAGGATGAGAAAAAAATTTGACCAAGACGCTGTCCGATCTCTGATGTCTACGTTCAGACAGAAGGTCAGAAAATTTGCTAAAAAGGAATGATTTTGCTGTGTTTAAAGAAGTTTTTTTATTATTTAATGTCTAAAACGTAGTAGAACATTTTTTTCTATTAATAAATATATGAAAGTTGTCAGTAATACGTCATTTTACTTGTATTTATACTTAACGATACAGTCTTTACATACCATTTCTACATGCTCTTTCCACTTCAGTGTAGAGTCTATTTGGAATCCAAGAAGATATGGATAGGTATATTGATATTAGATAGTAGGAAGTCTGATCAACCAGCTGTGTGAACGAGGTAGCTGAGAGCAGTTAATATCGTTCTGAAACTGTCGTTGACTCCTGATGCGAGTGCCAAACAGTTAGGTATCATTATGTTTTGAAATTTTCTTTTACTAAGTTGGCATTACATTCTGGATGCGAGTGGCGCAAAACCGGTCATTGTGGCACTCTTTGGAGGAGGCCTTTGTCCAGCAGTGGACGTCTGTAGGCTGATATGATGATGCTGAAGTTGGCATTTGTCATGTCATAAGCTTTGATGAAACCAGGGCGTATTTAGGTACATTGGGTAGCTAAACGAATGACAGTAGAATAAAATTGACGAATGTACCGGAATTTCATGTAGAAATTGGAGTATTTATGACCGGACTGTACATAGTAGTCCGGTTTTGTCTCAATAAATATGGATTATTTTATTTGTATGGGCACATCTGTCTATGTATGTGTAAGTATATGAGAGCGCGAGTAAGTATCAATGCCAATGTGTATCTAACTACAAAGGTAATAATCCCGCATTCGTGGTTAAAAGATCTGTTAGTTAGCTGGTGGTAAAATATGAGATTGAAGGGTGCAACATCCATTACCTTAAAAACTTGATGCTTGGCGACATCTGTGACCCAAACGTTGTCATGGTGGTCTACGGTAAGGCCGTGGGGCATGTAGAACGCATTCGCCCCCCAGCTGTGAAGAACGGAGCCTGTATGTGGGTCCAACGCTAGGATCGTATCTTCTACAATCGGCCCTTTGTCCAAGTTTTGATATACGTTGGATTCGTTGAAAGTGCTGGAATAAAATGTATGTCAGAACTCATCCAGAATTTCAAAGATGGCCACTTATATATTGCTCCCAGAGAGGGGCAATTTGCGGAGACTTTGGTCGAGTCAGTAAGTTTACTCCGATCCGGTGAACCGAGCATGTATGAAGTAAAGTGGTTGAAGCGGAGAAAATGAAGGATAGTAGTAAGTAGCAGGTTGCTGGAAATCCGTGATCTCTGCTTACCCTAGTGTAGTTAGTTTCCAACCGGGTTTTATATATACATATGTACGGAGTTGCATACACAGAAAAAAAAAACTTCAATCAAGAAATTAAACAAGAAGACCACATTATCCTGAATAAAAAAGATAAATCAAAATCAAGATTCGCTTCACTCGAAAGAATTTAACATATTATTCCTAATAAATTTCTTGGTTCAAGAATATTCACCTAGGATCAAGTATTTTTCTGTGTATATAAAGAGGCCACTAACGCTCTGGCAAGAGTATAAAATAAAGTGTAAAGCCAATTGAAGCACAACTTCAAAGATTCGTTTCTCGGATTCTTATGTAAATTTTATATATATTTTTGAAATAGTTTACCTTTCATCCCATATTCTTTCGGCTCTATGAAATATAACCGGCTGTCCCAAGGAGTTGATAGAAACGGCCGTAATCTGTCCCACGTTCAGAGACTGTTGTGGCCAGTCTTTCACTTCCTGGGGCCTAAGAACTATGTCGTCCTTTGGCTGAAAACATATTGAAATTAAGGTTTAATAATTTGCTCGGAAAGTGGAATTTTTCCTTTGAATTATATCACTCACCAGATGTAAATTTAAACTCTTCAAAAGATCATCTTCAGGCCCGTAACTAAAGTAGTCGAAGTTCTCTCGAACCGTCTCCGGTTCACAATTGAATCCTCGTAAAGCAGCAAGGAATAATAATATCGGCAACATTTTCAAGCAGTTTGTTGTGATCTGCTGTCTACGTAGCAGTACGCCCGACTATTGATTGTGGAGTCTTGAGTCTAGCGCGCATGCGTATTTCGGCAGCGGATTTGGCGTTTAGGGTCAAGAACAACCATCAATCATACACATTCTCAAGGACGGAAACCGGAATCGGGCAATAAAAATCAAATATGTATAAGGAAATATTCGTTTATTTCTCACATAACAGGAATCTCCAACAATTTGGTCGAGAAACACGCATCATCACATTGCATTTTCAATTTTGAAATTAGGCGAGCTATTTTCTTAGTCTAATTACGAAAATAGAAGGCATAATTTCCGTCCGATCAGTCTCAAATTAGAATCGTTGTAAGGGCCGAAATAAATGAAACCACGATCTTGGGGCGCCTAGGACTTATTGTGGTCTGAAGTCCGAATTAGGCTGGTCCCAGATGTAACCGGTTTCGGTCATTGAGCAGACGGCGTTGTAGTATCGTCCAGGGCTTCGGCAATAAGACCACGAGGGGCACTTGCATCTAAATAGTATCTGGAACTCCTCCTTGCAAACCTCGTTCCACCAGCATGTCCGCTAGAACAATTTTCAGTTGTTTATTAACACTTAACAGTCATTTTTTTTGTTTATCTCTTGCATAAATCAAATAAAAATCGGATGGCATTTGTTATTGAAGATAATTTTAGAGAGAAAGCCACTCGAAATTTTAATGCCATATCGCTTGAGAAGCAACAGGTTGCTAACGATCAATCATGTCCATAAGGGTTGAAAACGGTTCGATAGTCACTAATATTCCCAAGCCAATATTTCAACGTACCTCCGTAACATATCCCTTGACGGACTGGTCTGAGTAGCTCCGTTTACTTATCGCAGCCGTCTCCAGCATCGCACCGAACAGAAAAATCGCGATCATTACATATTGCGCCTGAAAACACACACAATCAACACACATAGGCGTACACACGTGTAGTGGGATATTTTAAGGGTTTTACCTTAAACATAGCAGTGTTTGGGTGTTAAAATGGGTGTTTCTCGGTCCGTAACCTTTTCTCACTCCCCCTGGCGGAGGCTGGCGCGTTGTGGCGCGCCGCCCTGCCGCTGGCGTCTGCAGCCCGGTGAATCACTTAGTTGAATAGGTCACGCGGTTTTGGCTTGATTGCATGAACTGTCAATTTGTACTTAAGTTGCCGTATTTTTAAGCACGTTTGAAAGGAATGGCAGTGTTAATAGATAGAGCAAGATATCAGATCTACGTTAGGTGTTGTTTCTATGTATTTATTTGTATATGCTAGTAGATGTGTGCTTATGATTTAGAGAAGAAATTTTATGTTTAATATCGAGGTAGGTACATACTGCCCTCTTAAGCCAAATGGCGGCATCTCAAAATAATTTGTCATTGTAAGTTATGTCATTTGATGTAGAATTTAAATTATATATTCCAATGACACAATTTGGCTGTGTTATTTAGAATCTAAGATTCAGAGAATTTAATAAAACAATTCGATCAAATTTTACTAATACCATTTTATTAAATTACTCTTATTTAATAACTTAATCATATAACATTTACAAAAATCACTAGCTAAGTAGGACTTTGACATTTCTTAAATTGCAACAGTAAAACAGAGAAAGGCTACATTTTCAAAACTGACATTCAACATCGTCACTTTTCGGATATTATTTTATGTTAGGTGTCAACTAATTTTGTTTATTTTATAGTTAAGCTTTCAAGTGGCCAGTATAAAGTGAGCTCTAAATGGCTCAACAATTAAAGTCCTTGACTGTACCTTCCCTACCTACTAGGTGGAAGATTTTTTAGGGCTCACTCGAGTCGTGAAATGCAATGCTTAATAGCTTAGAAAGTTAGCCGAGTTAAAGAGCCCAGCTAACTTGTTAAGCTTCAAATCATTTGTGTTTACCGTATTTCTTTTTTCGTCTTTATTCAGATTTATTGCCGGTACTGCAAAAATAATATCATAGGTAGTTTCATACGGGTGTCTATATGGCCTGTACAGTATACAGCCCAATGGCATTGAAGTCTAGAATCATAAATTCCTAATTTTAAGACCAAGAAATATTTAAATACACTTAGTCGTTATTGTCATTGTTAAGTATTTGAAATTGTATGTGATATTAAAGCTGTCTACGAATCTTCAACTGATATAAATGCATCGTGAAATCACGGAATGGCACTAAAGAATAAATAATTTAGACTAATTATGATCAACTTTGGTCGGAGACTACGCTAATTTTGGGACAATTTACTGGCACTTTATCCAAGATCGGTTCTAGAACGCATCTAGCGGATCGGTTGCTCTATCTATACAAACGAACTCCAGCGAACGAAAGACAGCCTTACTAAAGCAACCGTACAAAGCAAAGTTGCACAAATGTATAACCTCTTTGGTCCATGCTATGGTTTTTGTTACTTGGATTTCTTTCTTAATATCAGATTTAGTAAGGTTCGCATGATATTTCATGCATTCAACCTGTCACTGCATATTCAGCTTTATGCCTAGATCCGATCCTGGTATCGCCTGAACACTACATCGCTCGTATTCCGTCTATATCTATATTGTTGTCTATGTTCTCATGTTCTTGTCGTCTGTGCTGGTCTTCTGCGTCCTTCCTGGAACAAAAACTTAATTCAGATATAGAAATACTTGATACGATTCATCAATGGTGACTCGCTAACAAAAATGGTGCATATGTCAAACCAAAGGGCATCTGCAGCAGTCGTAGAAAGTCGATATATGTTCTCGTCATCGACCTTATTTGCGTACGAGAATTGATCGGCTATGTATCACATTAGTGGCGAAAAGTTAATTCATCGGGGCTAGGTACACTTTCTATTATTATCTGTTCTGTGCCAAAAGACATTCGCAGAAAGTCGATTGATGAGTCCTCGTAATTTGGAAATTCGTCGTATTATTATTTGGTGGACCATACTCCCGTACTAGAACTCCTCGCAGCAGTGTTAGATCTGTAAAATAGTTTCACTCACGAGTACTTGTTGGGCGAGGGTTGGAAGATACTCCGAGGGCAGAGCCGGTAGTACGGCCAGCACTCACCACCCGCTTCGCCCGCACGCTGTGCCTTCACGTACTCCGACAACAGAGACGCGTATGGGGATTTGCTTGGCCTGGAAAAAATATAGACGATTTTGAACACAATCATATAGGTAAGCACAGTAAATATAATTATATACTTATCTAAAGCAGTATCTCAACTAGTCTCTTAAGGTCTTAAGGTCTCAAGGTCAAAAATGCCTTTTTGGTCCTTCTATTTACAATCAGTTCTACGCACACATGCGCGGCACGCGGACAGATTGTACCGCCGACTACCCCGAACTAAATTTATTGTAACGACGCGCGTCTGTATGCGTGCGTAAAATCGGAAGCTTGTACAGATTTGTTTTATTTACTCGTAATTACCGCTCTAAGCTATTTATCTACTGTGTCATAGGTAATGTACCTATTAATGTCGTCCAGTGCACCAGTAGCACGATAATGTTTATATCTGACCTCTGTCCCTCTCGCACTTAGGAATTTAGGAACTAAGTAACTTAAGGGGCGCATGCTTTGCTTTGTCGAACATAAACTTGTCAGCTATAGTTTTAGTGCCGTACTTAGGTCGGTAACGGACATTTCTCATCTTCGGAACGGACTAAACATGACTCATCATTATACATATTAATTATGATGCTCAGCCGACGCGAGTGTCATCTGATCCGGCACTTAACACAACACAAGTATCTGCTGTATAAAAGTATTTAGGTCATTACTACGTAACTATAGGCTTCTCTTAATTAACCATTGGGCTTGTTGTGATTGTTAAACCCATTCAGAGTGCTACGACCTATTTAGTCAATCTTTACCGATGATTCAAGATACTAACGTAAAGAACAGCTTCATGACTTCGCCAAGGAAGCCAAAGTTGGTCAGAGGGTGCGCGTGGATCTCGCAGATGGCCCTCAAAAGGCACTCTCGTCCCTCCATCCCGAAGTTGGCGAACATATCTTCGGCGATGCTGTACATTATGGCTCTGAAATGGGGACGGAAATTGTTTATTCTATACTCCATATATGACTATAAGGGACCGTGTGTGAACTTTGTGAACGTGTTCAATGTCTTTATAAATGGGTATCGATGCATTTGCTGTTCAAATGGTTATGATTGCGATATATAAATGCGTGATCATGTGGTGTTGTGATCCATAATATTACTATGACCGTAATAAAATCTTTCTTTTGTAGATTTATGGATAGGAAGGCACCTCAATGTCCTCAATAGCTCTTAAAACAGTTTAGTAAAAGGGTAGAAAATGAACAAAATATCGGCTATTCAATTATTCCAACTGTTACGATAATCTGTTTTTAAATATGTTCACTAAGACATAAATCTAAACTACCTACGACGCAAAACGCAAGGAAACTACTCAAAAACCCTGACACTAAACAAATTGCGTAACAGTTTCCGAATCGCGAAATGTTTCAAACATTTAAGTAACGGTTGGACTCCCAAGTCCACCTCCCTTTCGTGTTTGGAATGTCTGATGTCTTCCTTAACTAAAGGTGAAAGTAATGGCCAATAACTAAGCACCTGAATCCAATCAGTGAAACGTGACATGACAACAGGACGAACGGTAACTCCTTTAGTCATGTGGATCGGGAAAATTAATTGTAATTGCGTCCCCATTCTTGTAGATTGTTTATTAATAATTTATACAGCAGGAGGTCATCCGTATTTGGTAGGATTATTATGAGGATGTTTTATGACTGGACATTATATTATCTCTTAATTTACTGAATGCATGCGATGCGTTCATGAGTTCGTTTTAATTTTGGACGTGTTGGAACTGTGCACAGCTACTTTTGCTGGTTAGGCAGTACGGTATAGTCCTCATAAATTATTTATGAAGTGTACTTATTTTATATTATTCTGTGTAAACGTTGTTTTCTGTAGCTGTTGTAGCACTTGGCTCAATTTGGTTTTAATTAGGCTTTGTGATCCTCCAAACTTCTCCCATCATGTCACGTGAAACACTTATGGAGCTTCACTAAACCTATAGAATTGAAATGGGTCCGGTATTCGCGCGTGTTGTTCTTTCACGACATGCTTATGCATGGAAGCGAACGCGTAAGACCGTCATCAACGGCACAGATGCACTTCCCATCGACGAATTACCTATCTCCCCTATGCATACGATCCAGTATCGCATGGTCTATATCAGGTGGTTTTCAACTCTCTCTGGCCCCGCCGCCTTTCCAAATACTGCCTCACATACTGCGCCATCGCCATCATCGACGTAATAGCACTCCCCATCGACTGAGCGAACACTTACCTCTCTTCCCCATGCATGCGCGATCCAGTATCGCTCCCTTCATCTCGAGCGCCACATTCACTTCCCTCTTGCCCCGCCGCCTTTCTAGATACTGCCCCAATTACTGCGTCATCATCGACGCAGCAGCACTCTCCATCGACTGAGCTAACACTTACCTCTCTCCCCCATGCATTCGATCCAGTATCGCCTGCTCCATCTCCGGCGGTACATTCTACTCTCTCATGCCCCGCCGCTTGTCCATATACACTGGCCCGCATACTCCGCCATCATCGACGAAGCAGCACTTCCCATCGATCGAATGAAGACTCTCTCCCCCATGCATTCGATCCATTATGGCCTGCTCCATCTCAGGTGCCACGTTCACCTCCCTCTTGCCCCGCCGCCTTTCCAGGTACTGCCCCAAATATTGCGTCATCATCGACGCAGCAGCACTTCCCATCGACCGAATGAAGACTTACCTCTCTCCCCCATGCATTCGATCCATTATGGCCTGCTCCATCTCAGGCGCCACATTCACCTCCCTCTTGCCCCGCCGCCTTTCCAGGTACTGCCCCAAATATTGCGTCATCATCGACGCAGCAGCACTCCCCATCGACCGAGCGAAGAGCGGCGGGAGAGTCCCGTAGGGATTTTCATTGTCCGTGAGACCCAGTTTGTCGAAGTCAACTGCGAGAAAGTATTAAATTAGATGGTTGATTTTAAAGCGACGTGCCGCTAAACCTACAGGCGGTAATAGTTATTGCCTACTAATAATTTACACACAATCAGCGTTCTAATTCTACACTCACAACTAGCAACTAACTAGGTAGTATCTTCACGGGATAAAACTGTAATTACCTACACGATTTCCATGTTGTAAAAATTGCCAATATTTAAAATCATCCATCTTCTGCAAAAAATCTACTGGTACCTATGGTGTCTAAGTACCAAAAAGACTTAATATTGGAAAACTGCCAAAGTTTATCAATATTTTATGGAAATGCAAAAATATGAAACCAATCCAAAACCACACTTCGTCGCCTGGTTTTGAAAAGAGCGGAGCAAACGAAGTACCAAATTATACGAGTAGGCTGACCTAATCATTCAAAAAATCAATCTTAATCATTGAAAAAAAGTATTTCGCTTTGTAAACTTTGATATTGAAATTGGACCAGCGGCGTTACTCCGATAATCAAATTAAAACTTCACATATTCCTATCTCTGTCACTGAAATGTGCACGTGCGATAGAGATAGAAATACTTGAGCGAACTTAGCGTTTCGGGATATTATTCTGATATTATGACGTCATACCAACGTATAATGCAGACGATACCTACAACAACTTCTACTCGGTAAATTACTTAAAAGTTAAAATATCTACATATAACTAAACTATATTATCTACTAACTAGTAACTAGTCTCAACTCTCAACATATCTACTATATCATCTAAAACATTACTCGTAACTATAGAAGCGTTAACTCACCAAACTACTAATTGCTGATACAATCTACAACTACCGTCTACGTCTCTACATTTATAAATCATAATATACTGACTGATACACTCCACCTCGTACTTTAATGTACCTGTGAATCGTGAACACGACAGATAATAAAATTACTCATCTTTATTATTATTACCTTTCTTCTACATGGTTACTTGTTAGCCCTGTGTTAGGGCACACGATGGCAGCATATAAGTGGAAAAGGAACTAAATTAAGATATGAATAATTTACTTTAAAAACAAATTTGTAACCGACTTCAAATCAGTAGCCAAATTGCTTCAAGTTTGCCTATACAATTTTAAGAGTTCCCTCGATTTCTCCAGGATCCCATTATCAGAACTGGATTTTCGTGACACCGGGACCAATCTGGAAGTATATGCTTTCAAATAAATATGTTTTTTTCAAATCGGTTCAATACATTACCGAGTTACCGCGTAACAAACAAACAAAAAAAACCAGACGGATTGAGAACCTCCTCCTTATTATTAACCGACAGGTTAAAAAGATAGCTTATGAATATCGTAATTTTTTTACCATTCATACAAATATCAAAGCACAAAGAAAAATTGAGCCGCGCACACTAGCGGAGCAGCCGAGAATCGAACCCGGCAGTCTGGGTATTTTTGTAGCGGTGACAGAAATTCTACTGCGTAAGTATACATTTCTGCCACCGCACCGCTGCGACACTATGCGGCTTTGAAAAAAAACTTGTGCTGGTATTACGAAATGCATAGGCGTAAGGCCTGCGTCACACTGTCGCGGCAGACATAATAGGTATCTTCTTTTAATTATAACTCTATTATTTTTGGCAAAGTCAAATTCTTGCCATCATCATCCTACCCTACTAGCGTTTTTGTCGGTAAATAATCAAATAAAGGATGATAAAGTGCCATAAAATTCGCAAAAAATAAAATGTATAAGTGCCTACAATTCTAAACATTCATCAGATTTTCGCTAAACCCTTGTACCGCACTTAACTTATTACTCTTAAAATAATTCATTTCCATGATTTTTGTTAAAACCGCGTTCTTAAATAAAAAGTAGGTCTCCAAAAAGATATTATGAATTTGGGTTTAAGCAGTTTAAGTTTTGTCAATTATCGTTTATTTATTCCCGCTCTTATATTAAACAAAACAAAAGGAAAACTTACTTGTAAAAGGAAAATTAACAGAGACGTTAGAAAGGAACCCCTTCGGCGGATGCCTGACAAACGGCATCGACAACGAAGGAGTTATCGTCATAGTAGTACCCGGCGGTAGAGCCAGCCGCCCATCATTTGTGATCCAGAGTATCCTCTTCTGCCTTGAATGGGGGATGTTCTCCTTGGCCGGACCTTGGTTTGGAGACGCCATGGGCAGCAAGGCGGCCAGGACTATGCTGAGTATCACGCGAGGTATCGTTGAGTCCATTGCGAAGCTGGAAGGAAAGTTGAGATTACGCCCGGTTTCCACCGCGATCGGCGTCGAACTCATTATAAGGACTCATTATTAGTTTAAAAACTCGCAAGAGTAAGTTTTTTTTTCCACCAACAAATAAACGAGCGGTAATGACTAATACGTAGCTAGTTTACTCTTGCGAGTTAAACTAAGTCCTTAATGAGTCCGCTCCGCTCGGGGTGGAAAACGGGCTGTTTGCATTTGGTATACCTTTTGCATGAAGTAGTAGCTCTACGTTTCCTAACTATTTGGCTTTTTGATCATTATCATCATCAACATCATCATCATATCAGCCGAAAGCCGTCCACTGCTGGACATAGGCCTCCCCCAAAGAGTGCCAAAGTGACCGGCCCTGTGCCACCCGCATCCAGCGGACTCCCGCGACCTTTACCAGGTAAGACCTTCATCAGTCCACCTTGTCGGGGGTCTACCCACGCTGCGTGTTCCAGTAAGTACGTGGTCGCACTTCTGCCCCAACGGCCATCGGTTCTACGTGCAATGTACACACCCCAATGCAGGCTTTTTAGTAATAAAATATAATTTTATCTGAATAAAAAATTATGAAAAACCTACAGTTTCACTTTGATAAGTAACTTTAAACGTATGAACCTCTTTATTTTTATTTTACCATAGAGACTGTATTTTCAGTCCATCGCTTTCAGGTACCTAATTCTAAGCTGTCAGTTTGCTGTCAGTGTCTTAATTGTCAGGCGTCACTTTTGTATATTGCATACACAAAACGAATTCTGATTTATTTTATTATTTTATGTAGTTATATTTCACAATGAAAATAGCAGAATGCAGTCACATACGTATCCGGGACGGAAACGGTTACGGGATGAACGTAGAACGAATGATAAAACATTACGAAGATCTTTATCAGATAGACTTTCGGACTTTGCCTCGATGGGAGCAGCTTGTGCAACGAATGCACCTTGCAATCACAGATTGCAAGCGAAAAATACAAGATTCTAAGCTCCGCAAAGCCACTATCATAGATAAACTATACATAGAAGCCTGTAGGCCTTCACCGTTTGAACTTACAGACGGCATGGTTCGAACTGCAAAGAAATGGGAAAAAATTAATGCCAATTTGAAGGCGAAGAAAAAATCTATTATAAGTTTGACAGAATCGGTAGAAAGCGGTTCACTCGAGCAAATAGAAGATACTGAAATACCGGGTGAGGAAAGTCCAGGACACCCGAATACCGAAGCTGTTGCATCTGTGGAAGCAGAAGGAGGAAAGGAAGAGATATCGATAATTCTAGAGACACGTTTACCTGTCTATGTATGCTCGAACCAGCACAAACGCATATCCTTATTAGGGTCGACTGTCAGTTTTTTAAGTGTAGCAGATTCAGGTCCAGGCACAACACATATTAAACATAACAAAAAGCTAGATGAATGGTTAGTTTTACGCCAAAGCACAAACATAGTTAGTGCTCCAAATACAATCACCATAACAAATAAGTCTTTAAAGGAACAAACTATATTATTTTCAGTGGTGAACTGCAGTCATGAATACCCATATTTGAACTTGCGCTACAAAGGAGTATTAACAGATAGCGCACCATTTAGACGAGCTAAAATCCTTCCAGTTACTCCAGTAAAGTTATACCCTGGGTTACCAGTAAATTTCAAGTTCGTTTACAAACTTGAACAGAGTGAAGAGAATTTTGCGTCCCATTTATTTTTCCGAGTCGGTCAAAAAGTTTTGGCTGAAGCTCCTATAGAAGGATTTAGCATTCCTTTAATCGGTGATTTCGTGAAAAACCCTTCGACAATTCACGTTAGTGAAGAAGTAAATGTACCATCATCGTACTTTTGGCATATTAATGCAAAAAGCGGGTTTCCCGCTGGTGAGCTTATTATCAATGTTCCTGATAACCAATGTTGCGACTTGCGTATAACTAAACTAAATATTAATGTAATCCAAGATTCTCAAAATGATATTTACTCAATTGAGCCTACTCTAAGTTCGGGAACCATGTTTCAAAGGGAACAAGACCAAGAAGTTATAGATCAGAGTAAAACCATTGTTTCCTCAAAGGAATGCTTGGAAGATACAGAATCTGTTATAATAGCAAACTCTGTTTTTCAAATATTACAGGGCGTCATTCAACAAGCATTGGAAGTTTTCGTTTTCGAAAAAACATTTGTACATTTAAAACCGTTTTCAAATAATACTATTAAAGTATTTCAGACAAAAGCTGAGCATATAGGTTTCCACCAAAACCTGTATGAATTGGAATTTATGGATCCAAATACAGGAAAAACTGTTTCGCAAAAAACTACTAAGGTATTTGGCAATGTCTTACCGAATCCTATACAGATTTATCCAGATTTGCTTGATATGACTAAATCGCCCATCGTGCAAGGACGCTGTGAAGATTACTTTACAATCACTAATAGTCACAGGGCATTTCCAGTGTCAGTGAAAATTAAAATGCCAGCAAAACTTAAAAAGCTGATTCGTATAACTCCTATAGAAACTTTGATACCAACTTGCTCCAAAGTAAATTTTGTGGTAGGTTTCTGCTCTAGAGATCTAAATAAACATATAAATGAAGATTTTTTACACGCCACTCTCGAAATTATTGTGATTGGGGATAAGTCGATGTATCATAACTTGCCGCCAATATATTATGAAATTTTAGCGCCATTGTCGTCTGAATTTAAGAAACTGTGTAAACATCACACTTTTGATGATTTAACACAATTTGATAGAAAACTTGCAACAGAATAAAAAGATTTACGTGTTCATTTAAGTACTTAAACTACAAACGAATTGGTTTTTATTAACTTTATCGTCATTTAATAAAAGCAAGTATTTTTAATACTGTATTTTATTTATTTCTAGTATTATGTCGTTAGTTACTTATACTTACGTTTTTAACCGACTTAAAAAAGGAGGTTCTCTATTCATCGGAATCTTTTATTTTTTATGTACATAGGTACTATTTTCCCCGATTACTCGAAGACGCCTGGACCGATTTGAAAAATTCTTTTTTTTATTGTTTGAAAGGGTGTCCTTTCCACCAGTGGACCAGGTGGTCCCATGGTCGTCAGATCAGGATCTGATGATGGGATCCTGGAGAAATAGAGGGAACTCTTCAAATAAGGAGAATTACAGAAATGAAGTCGGTTATTTTGTTTTTTAAATAGGTAAATTATTCGTAAAACAGATCAGATATACAAGTTATAACTGAACCAACTTAATTTTGAAAATTTTTCGTCGGAAGTCACACCCTTTGCCTTTTTTCCGAATAAAATTCTAAATTTTCATTTCCAAAATGTTCGTGTGTTATGATTGCATGTAGTTGGGTCTCATAAAATGTAACTCGTAAATGTACCAGTCATAGAACTGGCCCGAACGAGTTCATAGCCACAATCGATAATAAATCTGACAGATTCAGACGCACACATTGTAGCCTTAATACGGTCATAAAACTCCTTGTAAAATGAGCATGATTAAGCGTAGTTACTTGACCGGATTATCTCATTGTATTTGATGAAAAGTTAAGATTAAAAGGGATACATTTTGAATTCGATTAGTCGACCAGTTTATAGGTCTAGTTTTCCCTTCGGATTGGAAAGACGGAATGACAGATGGCAGTCGCTTTTGAAGTGGATACCTACTTCTTTGCTCGCGTTCTTGTATAGGGGTAGGTACAGTTCAAAATGTATCACATCATCATCCTCCTAGCGTTATTATTCCCGGTTGTGCCCCTAAAGGAGCCCGGGGTCCGCTTTGACACCTAATCCCAAATTACTTTTTTGTATAACGATATTTATAAACTTCAAATTAAAGGAAAACGCCTCCCTAAGGTGTTGTGAGAAGGAACTGGTTGAAAGATTTAGGAGCTGAGACAGATTGTTCCGATAGCTCAGTTGGTTAGTAGCGACGGGCCATGTATGCCTGTGGTCGCCGGTTCAAATCCGGCTCGGAACCTAAATTTTTAAATTTTTCCTTTAATTTGAAGTTTACCTAATCCCAAGATTTGGCATAGGCACTAAGTTTTACGAAAGCGACTGCCATCTGACCTTCCAACCCAGAGGGAAAACTAGACCTTATTGGGATTAGACCGGTTTCCTCAGGATGTTTTCCTTCACCGAAAAGCTAACGGTAATTCCGTACATAAGTTCCGAAAAACTCATTGGTACGAGCCGGGATTCGAACCCACGACCGCCGCTTGACAGCCGCATGCCTGAACCTAGTGGTTCAGGTACCGTAGCTTCTCTGCCAAATATTTTATATTCCTCCGAAAAGTGGTGCCTCTATCGCAAACATTCAAAATGTATCACATGACTTCCGGAATAACTTTTTGTAGAGAAGCCTAATCTGATTTCAAATAATTGTTTGTAACATGTTTTAATCCTTCTTTATTTTCCTTAAGTTGATAATCACAAATGTTATTTTGTTTATATGGCGGACATGAAAATATTGATGAAATGACCGCTATTTTCAATGTATCGCGAGTCAAAAGAGCTACGTCAGTCAATGTTGCCAAATATACCTATTTAAGTACCGATTTATCTGTATTATACCGATTTTAGTGAATTAATTCCGATATATTAGTGTGCGAGACGCACCTATGACTGGCTCTGGGCTGAGTAGAAGGATTCCGTGTCCGCCCGTATATACGTACCTCGTTCCCCACCTGAGGTATAAATACCGGGTTTCCCCCCTCGCTCGCCCATCAGTCGTTGCCTGACTGGCGCGCGAGTAGGATCTCTAGGTTTCCTTTAGTCTGTCTATATTTCTTAGTGGAAACTTAGTGTTATCCACTCGTTATTTAGGAAACCAGCGGTATATTACCCTTTTTTACTATGTAGGAATGAAATGTGAGGCCTATTATTCTTTATTTCAGGTGCCGATGACATAAGGCAATAGTAGCGCAATGCCTATGTTATAAGAAGGTTTATAAGCTAGATTATTACAAGTTAGGTCGCGACTGACAATTTTATGTTTATAGCGGGTTTATTCTATGCCGTCCTGCACATCTCTCCCGCCGACCATCGTTCGGGTGAACGTTGGATCTTCTTTTGCGTGCAGGTTCTCAGGCTCCGTCGGCAGGATCACCAGCTTCTTGGTCGGTCTTCTGAAGACTCCGCCCTTGGTGGTCACGTCCACTGCTCGTGTCACGCCGTCGGGGCCCGGGTATATAGCTGTAACCCGGCCTCGTGGCCATGTGTTGCGAGGCAGATTCCCGTCGGCCACTAGCACGATGTCGCCGACGTTGATAGGCCGCCCATGACCGTAGGGCTCCCGCCGGTACTGGAGTGAGGGCAGGTACTCCCGGAGCCAGCGGGCCCAGAAGTGCTCGGCCAGGCGTTGGCTCGTCCGCCAAGTCGCGCGGCCGATGAGTGCGGTGTCGTCGAATGTCCCGGGGTTGGGGGCCCGGGCTGAGCCACCGAGGAGGAAGTGGTTCGGCGTGATGGCTTCTGGCTCGTCAGGATCAACCGCCACGTGAGTGAGGGGGCGGCTGTTCACTGTATATTCGGCCTCGGCGAGCAGAGTAGTCAAGGTCTCCTCGCTGGGGCGGCGCTCGTTGAGCACGGCGTGTAGGGCTCTCTTGACGGCTCGTACCATCCTCTCCCATGCCCCGCCCATAAATGGGGCTCCCGCCGGTATGAAGCGCCAGCTGATACCGCGTTGCGCGGCGTCGGATTCGAGGGCGTCGCCGTAGGCCACGCGGAGCTCTTTGTCGGCAGCGTGGAAGTTACTTCCGTTGTCGGTCCAGATCTCGGTCGGGCAGCCGCGGCGCGCGATCATGCGTCGGAGTGCCATGACCGCGGAGTCCCCGCCGAGACTTGGTATTACTTCCAGATGTACTGCGCGCACGGTGAGGCACGTGAAGAGTGCCACGTACCTCTTCTGAGTCCCTCTACCGACGGTTACTGTTATCGGGCCAAACAGATCGAGGCCCGTGTAGGTAAACGCTCGCTGGTGGTGGGCGAGCCGGCACCGCGGGTGGTCGCCGGTGGGCGGCACTGACGGCATTGCTTTCTTTATCCGGCACGGCAGGCATCGATGCACTATCATTTTCGTCACGGGTCGCAGGCGTAGAATACTATAGTATTGTTTACACTCGTTTATAGTAGCCTCGGCGCCGTTGTGTTGCATTTGCCTGTGTATAAAGTCTATATATATAGCTTCACTGCCGGATGATTTCCATCGAGCACGGGTGGCCGTTTTTGTAGTTCGGTGATGTCCACTGCTGCGTTGATACGCGTCTTGATAACAATAACGTCGTTCACTAGTTCGACCGCCATGTGTCGTAGGCGGCTATGTGAGCCCGGTGGCTTATTATTTCTGAGGTCACTGAAGTCGTCATAGAATGACTCCAGCTGACTGGCGCGTATCACTAAGCGTTCCGCTTCACGTAGGTATGTGGCATCGAGTATTTTATACTTTCTATTATTTTGTAGCCTTTTAGACGGCGGCTGCGGCGGGGCGGGCTTGCTTCGTTTATTCCAGTCTGGATCGGCCTGTTTGTTACGCATGGTGCGCTTGTAATGTGCGCGCGCCTTGCGGGTTCGGCATAGGTCGATGAACTGTAATACTCTGCCTATAGTTCGCAGCAAGCGTTCCCACCTCGAGAATCGGGCCGGGTCTGGTAGCCAGGCGAGCGGGCCGGGTTTTCCCTTTACGACTGATATTGTGTGCACCTTTTCTTCACTTATTTCGGATTCGTGCGGTTGTGATGGCTCTGTGGGCCACGTCTCCGGGTCATCACGCAGGAAGGCCGGGCCCTGGAACCACCGATGATCAGTGTTGAACTCGAGCGGGACTGTGCGCGTGGCTTCGTCAGCGACGTTGAGCTTGGTAGGTACCCAGCGCCATTCTTTGACAGCCGTGTACTCCTCTATGGCGGCAATGCGGTGCGCGACAAAGGGCCGGTACGTGCGCGCTCAGCCACGCGAGTACTGTGCGGCTGTCGGTCCAGAATGTCTTCGTGTCTGGTTTGAAGTCGTGCTCTTCTATTACTGCGGCCGCCATTCGACTCCCCATCGCCGCGGCCTGCACCTCTAGGCGTGGGACTGATATCACCTTCAGGGGCGCGACCTTAGCCTTCGCAGCTATCAAGGACACGTGCACTCGCCCGTCGCCCGTAGTTATGCGCCAGTATAGCGCGCTTGTATATGCAGATTCGCTAGCATCGACGAAGATGTGCATCTCACGCTTGTTTGCGTCACCGTAGGGTAGGCGCGCGGAATCGCGAGGTCTCGCAATGCCCTTAGGTGCAGCGTCCACTCCGTCCATTGGCGCGCTAAGTCTGCATCCAGCTTGTCATCCCAGCCAGTTCCGCGCCGCCACACCTCTTGTAGGATTTTCTTTGCTATGATGGTTACCGGCGCCGCTAGCCCGAGAGGGTCGAAGATCGACATTGTTATTTTCAATATTTGCCTTTTGGTAGGCTCGATGTCGTCCAGGGCTCCGGGAGGTAGGCGGCTGAGGTCCAAGTTGAAGGCGAGTTCGTCGCTCGCGGGTTTCCATATTTGTCCCAGGATTCGTTCATTTTTCATTTCGCTTTTATTCAGTTCGACGGGCGCGGACGTGGCGTCCTCCGAAGTGAGGGCTCGGAGGACCCGCGTGGAGTTAGAGGTCCATTGGCGTAGTTCGTAATGGGCCTCTCTATGTATATCGCGTACATCACTTGACACTCGAATCGCGTCTTCTTCCGTTTTGAAGCTGTGTAGGTAGTCATCGACGTAGTGATGTCTTATTATTGCTTTGACGGCCTCTGGATGCGTTTCTTCGTGTTTCTGGGCGTTGACGTTCTTCACATATATTGCTATTGACGGTGAACAAGTAGCGCCAAAAATGAGTGAAGTCATGCGATATTCTTGCGGCGCGTCGTCGCCCCGCCGGTCGCCCCGCCATAGATAGCGCAGGGCGTCTCTGTCTTCAGATTTGACTTTCACTTGCATGAACATTTCTTTAATATCCGCCCCCACGGCGACTGGGTGTTGCCGGAAGCGCATAAGGACGCCTGGCAGCGACTGTAGGAGGGCCGGGCCTGTCAGTAGGCGGTCATTGAGCGACACGCCCCTTGTAGGCGCGGCGGCGTCGTGGACAATTCGGACTTTCCCGGGCTTGTTAGGATTCAGCACCGGGAAATGGGGGAGGTACCACACTCTTGATGACTTGGTGGGCGGCGCAGGCTCGGCGTAGCCCTTCGAGACAAGGGCGTCCATTTCTTCACTATATTTGCTTTTAAGTTCTTTATTTTTGTCGAGTTTCTTTTCTATGTTATGAAGTCTTCTCAGTGTATTTTCGTAGTTGTCAGGCAAGCGGCTGTCGGGTTGTTTCCATAATAGCGGTGCTTCATAATGGCCGTCGGCTGTAGTCGTTATTGACTGGGCTAGCATGATACGCGCCCGCTCTTCCGGGCTTGACTGGGGTAACTTCGGCTCGATAAGTAGGTTTTCGAGGGCGAAATATTCACTGAGTTGTAAATTCAAATCTTCATTTTTCTCGGCTTCTTCAATAGTGGTCAAGCGATGCGTCGCATGTACTTGTTTGCCTGTGATGCGTGTGTGTGCACCGTGTAGCACCCAGCCTAGCGGCGTTAGGGATGCCGCTGGCTGATGCCGCTGGCCGCGGCGTGTTTCATTACTGACGAGTAAATGCCAGTTATCTTGTCCGATTAACACTCTAGGTCTCGCTGACTCGTACCGCAGGCTATCTTCTATGTCGCATAAGTGTGCGCACTCGCGGAGATCCTCCTTCTTAACGGACTGTGGTGATAGGCTCAGATCGTCTATGGTATGCGCACCGACCCTATAAGGTTGGTCGGTGCCGCGGATGCTGAGCGTAACACGGCGTGATCTTGATGCGTCGATTTTTTCTTTCGTTATAGCTTCTATTTGTAGCGGCACTGTCGGGCCGTCCAGGCCTAAGTCGTTCGCGAGCTCTTCTTGTACAAGTGTTATCGTGGAGCCGTCGTCGAGGAGGGCGTAGGTCTCGACGGCTCCCGCCGGTCCAGAGACTGTGACCGGGATAATTTTTAGATAAGCTCTCGCTTCTCGGGAGGCGCGTGTCGATGTGACGGCCTCGTTTCTTTCTTCGATTCGTTGATAATGTAGCAAGTTGTGGTGGAAGTATTCGCAGCCGTCTCGCTCGCACTTCGTGCGCTTGCATGAGTGCATCCTGTTCTTGTAGCGCAGGCATCGGAAACATAGCCGTTGATCTTTGGCTAGTTTCCACCGGTCTTCAACGGCTTTTTCGATAAACTTAGTGCATTTATCTATTGGGTGACCGGTGTTGTTGCAGGCGGCGCACTTAGGTGAAGGCTTGTCTGTGGTCGCGAAGGCTCGGTGTGTCCTCTTTGCAGGATGAGGATTTGCACCGTCGACGTTCTCGGGCTGCGCGTAGAGTGCGCAGTAGTCCGCCTCGCGTTGCAGGAAGGCTGATATCTTTATTAGCTCAGGCTCGTCGTTTTTCTGCGTATTCGCGTAGTCGAACCATCTGTAGCGTAGGGCGGGCGTAAATTTCTCCATCATTGCCCGTGTCGTCTCCGGGCTGTGTAGATAGTGAGCGCGGTCAAGAGCCTTGAGTGTGGCTATGACGTTGGCTACACGGCTGGCGAAGACACAGATGTCGAGCGGCCCGTCGTTAAGGCGCGGTAGGGCGCGTAAACGCTCGAGCTCGGCGAGGGCAATGGCGTCTGGGCGGCCGAAGCGGGCTTCTAGGCTTCTCATTACTTCGTCTGCGCGAGCGTTGTAAATGAGGAGGCTCTCGACGGCTTCTTTGGCCCTCCCTTTGAGGCATCTTCTTAATCTTGCTATATTATCCACTTCACTATAATTTGCGGTGGTTCCGTTGTAGGCGGCTTTAAATGATAGCCATTCTTGATGCGAGCCGCTGAATGGCGGCAACTCGGCGTGATAGCGTGATGACTCTCTCGGGCCGGCACGCGCGGCGATGGCGATGGCAGAGGCGAGCTCACTCAGGTTCACACTTTGTTGATTCTTCATTACTATGGCGCTATCTTCTTGCGCATTCGCTTGTGAATACATTAACGGCGGCGGATATGCGTCTGTTTCGCGTGGGCGCGGCGGCGTTGGCGCGAAAACGGGAGCGTGGGTTCCCCCGGCGGGGGGAGGGGCGGGGACGGCGGGGCGCACGGCAGCGGCGCCCTGTCCCGCGCCCTCGGCGGGGCTCCTCTCCCGAGCCTGCTCGGCGTACTGTGGGGTTGCAGGCTCGGGTTCTTCGATGTAAGGTGCATTGGAGATGGCGAGGACATGTCTCTGGCTGGTCTCGAGCCATTCATCTATGCGGCGTTCTTGTTGGACTGTAGATATTGTGCCGGTGTCATCGTCGCTGTCTTCGGCTTCTATGGCGGCTATGCGCGCTTGCGCGAGCTCCAATTTGATTCGGAGGGCTTCTTCTCGCGCTTGTGCGAGACGGCGGACGCGATGACTCGACGTTGTTTTCACCGATTTTGACGGCGGCCGTGCGGCAGGATGCTGGCTTGACTGTGGGGTTTCCTGCCGTAGTGTTGCTGCAGGGTGTAGGCTCTCCTGCAGCAGCGGGACTATGGGTGGCAGCGTTGACTGTGGGGTTTCATGAGGCAGTGTTTGTGACTGCGCGGCATCATGATGCTGCCCTATGGGTGACCTCGGCTGTGGGTCTGGACGAGGCGCCGGCGTCGCAGGAGTGCTCGTTCGTGAGGTCTCCTGCGAGGGCCTCGAAACTTCTTGAGTCGTAGCAGTTCCCGACGTGGACGTGGTTGCTTGTTCCAGCATGGCTTCTCTTATGTTCGCTGCGATAAGTTGACCGAGTGTGCGATTTCCTGCTTTCGATCTTGTAAGGGGCATCCTCTATGTAGAATCCGGTTTTCGATGGACCAGCATGTGCGAGACGCACCTATGACTGGCTCTGGGCTGAGTAGAATTTGAAGGGAAATCCTGCACCTTCGGCGTTGGTCGTTACGGCTTAGCAGGAACTTGGTCGGGTCGGGGTTCTGAATTGAAAGGCTTGTTTACTTTTTCAAGTAATGTCACTTCGCTGCTACTGTAGGTACTGAATTTCATGGGGTCTGGCCGCCCAATTTATACTATTAAGTTACCTCGGCCGGACGCCCCTTCGCCCCGTATATTTGGCGGGAAAGCGATTTGCGCGGGAAATTTTGGCGCGAAATGACATGTTCATTTATTACAGTTCAATCTTACTCTAATACATTATTTACAGTGCTTATACCTATTTCTATGCTATTTATGATACATTATTACACGAGATCCCGCTCGTTCGGCGTCAAAATGCATCTGAAACGCGGGGATTCCGTGTCCGCCCGTATATACGTACCTCGTTCCCCACCTGAGGTATAAATACCGGGTTTCCCCCCTCGCTCGCCCATCAGTCGTTGCCTGACTGGCGCGCGAGTAGGATCTCTAGGTTTCCTTTAGTCTGTCTATATTTCTTAGTGGAAACTTAGTGTTATCCACTCGTTATTTAGGAAACCAGCGGTATATTACCCTTTTTTACTATGTAGGAATGAAATGTGAGGCCTATTATTCTTTATTTCAGGTGCCGATGACATAAGGCAATAGTAGCGCAATGCCTATGTTATAAGAAGGTTTATAAGCTAGATTATTACAAGTTAGGTCGCGACTGACAATTTTATGTTTATAGCGGGTTTATTCTATGCCGTCCTGCACAATTAGGGTTCCATAGCCAACAAAGAAGTATCCACTTAAACTTAATTAACGGTTGTATCTCCGACAGAACCCGCTTCTTTTATATAAACTAAAGCCTACACCAAATCTTGGGCTTCAAAGCGGACCTCGGGATCCTTTAAGGTAGGTACAAACGGGAAAAACGCTAGGAGAATAATGATTATGATTACATAGTCTTCGGTTAGTATTTCTTATTTTTTTGACATGTATGCAAATTTTTCATGTAAATTTTTATCATATCTAATCTAATCTAATTTAGTCAACCAGTCTATGAGTTCGTTAAGGGCACAATAACCTTAAATCAAACACCGACACAACTTCAGATCGATATGAGTATGACACGATAAGTAAATTTCATTACACTTCATTCATTTACCTCTTCTTACTCTTCTATAGAGGTTTGGTCCCCAACTTTTGATAAGGTGTCCGCCGGACTGCATTGCAAGACCGTTTGCGGGTACCTATTTTATTGCTTCAAGAAAGTAAGTCAAAAGTCAGTCGCATCAGTACAAGTTTTTTTTCACACTTCATCGCCGCGATTACATTATTAAGGGTTTTAGGAAAACACATTTTGGTACAATAATTAGGTATTTGGAGGAAACATTATCGTCCCTAACATGGACTCTTGCTCGCTCAAGTCGTACGAGTACCAATTGACCTGGATTAAATTGTGTTCGTTTCATTATTAAAATAAATTGATCTAAATCTCTTGATACGGTAATTAATAGCAAAGTCTTGATAGTCGGTCATTATAGTCATCACATCAGTCATCACGCATTGTTTTCTATGAATATTTTTTTGTAGGATCTTCTTTGATTTTTTTGTTTCGTATTGTTAAAATTCTGTGAATACAAGCGTTTCCGAAAATATATTTTACCCATTCACGGTTAAATTCTTTGAAGACGCCAACACCTTCTTTATGTTCAAATCATTGTGCACGGTTCGTTTCGGTCATGTCTGGATTAGTAGCTGGTTAGATAAGGCCGTATATACACAAGATTTTCTTAAAACATACATCATTAGGTATACATTACAGGCCAGCATTTGACATTTTTGTTTCCCTGCAGTGTAGGCTTTCCTAATAACCGTTACGGTAAATTCAGCATTGTCTTGAAAACAATCGGTGCGCAGTCACGAGCATCCATTCCGTAAACTGTATGTGATTTATGCCTATGGTCTTAAGACTCTTAAGTCGATAGCTTAAAAGCTAAATTTGCGTGGCACGTGTATATGTCTAAACATTAGGATTTGACAAACTTTACACTAATTGCCTTGTTACCCTAGTTGGGGTTTTACAGTCTTAGATGAATTGTGAGGAAATACTATAGGAAAGACGTAGGCGTACTAGGTACTATCCTTGTTAGTATGCTAGATTATAACTTGTGATTTAACCCTATTTTCTTTTTGCTTTCCCATTTGTTACAAATTAGCTGTTATTCACAGCTCTTTCCAACCAGTACTAACTAGCCAGAACTCTGATTGCGCATAGTAGGTAGTTATTTACCTACGAGTCTAGGGCTCATACTATTACCTATAGCTAGGGACAGCGATTAGTGTCAAGTACATTACGTTTGGTGAATATGTAGATCTGCAGTTCAGCCAACACAAGATGAAAAAAAAAACTCGTAATAATGACGTGCCAGACAAGGATACAGTATATATATATATTATCGTCTCGTTGTTTAAAGTCGGTTGTAGGCGGAGATTTATGTCAATCATATACATTTCCAAGCCGGATTTTATGACTGGTTTAACTTAGTGGGGTATAATACTTATAAGTAGGTATAGTCACAGTGACCTAGCCTACGAAGCTCACGGTCCTCAGTTCAAAATTCAAATTTAATTCAGTTTTTATTTAGGAAAATAGTAATTCATATAAAATGTTAGTAACAATGAGATTTATAATTTTAATTTAATTTAATTTATTTTTCCAAAATTAATAAGTTACTTACATTTTCTATTACTTATAAGTTCACCAAACATAGTGTTTATTGGCGAGGATTGCACTCACTTTCTTTACAATATATATTTTTATTTTGTGTACCTATCGTAAGTTATGAAAAATTGTGAAAAGATGTATTCGGTATAACGCCTACAACTAGGGGAACTGGACTTGGTCCTGTCAACCTGACGTCAGAATGGCTGACCACTTTATTTTCAATATTTCTCGATTTATAGCGAGGTACAAATTTTTTGATGTCAGGTACCAAATAGTACAAAAAGGTACTAAAACTTGGAATACTCTCGCTATGAAAATCTATCATGGTCCTGTCATCCTGACGCTCACAATCAAGACACTCATCGATATTCGCATTTGACTAAGTACTTGTCATTCGTCGGACGATTATCGATACCGCACGTGTCACTTGGGTAGTACTCGATATTCGACTCGATCATTTCCAAAATGATTGACATTCATTCCGTGCAATTACTTACTTTCACAAGGAATTTTAAATTTGAGGATAAACTATAATATTGACGAATTCGGATCGGAAAAAGTTGGCACGAGATTTGTTTTTGGTAGCTTTTGTGATTGGGATTTTGAAACTTTTTGGATCTGATCCAAGAGCTGCGTAATTTAGAGAGTTTCGTTTTGGGAATTTAGGTAGTTGGGAAGGTACTAAGGCTTTGGTTTGAGGTAGGTACCGGAACCGTGCCTACGAAGCCGGTGTATGGTCCCGCAGGTCGATCACGTAAGTAACTCATTGTACACGCGTCAGCTAGATCTAAACGTCACTTTTTCTATGGGAAAGTGTCAGTGGAGTTGTCCCAACGTGTGTTCGAAAATTTACGTGCGGTGAATCCCGGTAAGGGCATTTATTTGTGTAATGAGCAAAAATATTTGTTTCTGAGTCATGGTCTACCCTATCTGAGTCAATTATATGATGTACCTATTTATAAGTATTTATTTATTTGTATAGGTAAGTATATATATATGTAGTTACCCTATACCTACCCAAAGTACACGAGCTTTGATTAGTCCGGTGGGTCGATCACGTAACTTTTCTTACGCGCGTCTGTAAGGTTTAAATGTCAATTTTATATGGAAAAATGACAGTTAGATTGTGATTTTACTGTCAGACGCGCGTACAATGCGTTACGTGATTGACCTACTGAACTACTCAAAGCCACCAGTACCTATAGTACATTGTTTAACAACCCTTGTAATGCGCATGACTGATGATGTTGAATAAATAAATTGAAATTGAAATAACAAGGGGCGTAGGAGGAATATTGCAAACGAGAGTCTATCTGATGAGTCTATGAGATGACTCGAGTTTGCAATATTCTTACGCCCGTGTTACAATGTTTTCATCACATTTGCGAGTAAATAAATAACTACAAAAGACAGAAAAACCTATGTTTTATACAAGCGCACCAATCAAATGTTGACGAAATTGACATCTTCACTTCCAGATCAGTGTGTAGCTTCAATATTTCAACCAATCACAGAGCATGGAGCATGTGGTTCTTGCAGGGCATGGCCTGCTCGATGTTATTTTCCAACCAATCACAGAACAGAAAGATTCTTGTCGTACGCGGCCGTCCAGATTTCCCACAAGCCAATCAGATCACACACAAGCTCATTACTCCCTTGGGACCATTATTTCCCGCGGGAACAATTTAGGCCATTGTCCTTCTGTATACAGGCATGGAAAAACACTATTTATGAGCAAGTGTGTGTAGGAAAACATAGTGAGTAAACCGGTCTAATCCCAATGAGGTCTAGTTTTCCCTCTGGGTTGGAAGGTCAGATGGCAGTCGCTTTCGTAAAACTAGTGCATATGCCAAATCTTGGGATTAGGTGTCAAAGCGGACCCCGGGCTCCTTTAGGGGCACAACCGGGACTAACGCTAGGAGGATGATGAGCAAGTGTGATGAAAATAATATTACTTTGCAAGTGATTCTAGTGGACGAACTCATACGGTAATATCACCCAGGTGATCGTATTGGATGAATATGTTTTATGATATCACCCAGGTCACAGTATTTTACGCCATATCCAGCACGATCCCATGGGTGATTTAAGTGGACAGAATTATATCCAGTAGGGTACCTACCCCCGAAAGAGTAATACGAGTATTACTTTCTGGGGTATCCTTCTGCCCACAGCATGGGATCGTGCTGGATACTGTACAATAGGATCACCCGGGTGATCTCCTAAAACAAATTCGTCCAATACGATCACCAGGGTGATCGGGTCAGGTGATCTTATAGGATACCGCGCCTGTATTTAGGTATATTAGTGGATTTGAAATACCTACCTACCGAGCCAAAAATATGAGAGTTCTGGTATAGGTAGACATAAGACAAAGCAAAGGTCAACGTGCAAGATCATAGAATTTTAAATTAAGAACAAGAGAAAGCCGTACATGAATATTCTACAATCAAAATCATCGTGAAAATTTGTCAAATAACTCTATTCAAATCTGGGTTTTCGTGTAAATGAACTAATATTAACGCTGATGAGTCACTTTCGAAAAATATAATTAGGTACCTATGTACCTACTGAATTAATTTTATTTGCTGTTGATTTGCTGCAACGTCCTCATAGGAGGAAGGTCCTACTTAGAAGTCGTAAGTTAAATAATTAAGCACCACTTGTTTATCTATTTGTAACCACTAGGTACCTAGGTTTATATCTATAAATAATGTCACAGCAATCTTTCTGTGTGTAAAGACTACTTGCTACACAAGCTATGCTATGTGCCAAAGAGTCATGGAAATAGCGATCGCTGTAGCGATTTTCATCCCGATGTCATTGCCTTTTAACCTAACCTGCAGGTCGATCACGGAACACATTGTATGTACGTTAGGTATATAGATCTCAATGTCAAATTTTGTATGGAAAAAGGACAGTTAAATTTGTCCTAACGCGCGTTCAGAACGTTACGTAATGAGAGGGGTTCTGGTATATTTTATAGTTCGTAGTATATTATTAGTAGTATTATTCTATAGTGAACTATTTCGAATAACAACAGCGCATTATAATACGTCTCCAAAAGGAGAGCTATCGTTCATCATCCTCCTAGCGTTATTCCCGGTTGTGCCCCTAAAGGAGCCCGGGGTCCGATTTGACACCTAATCCCAAGATTTGGCATAGGCACTAATTTTACGAAAGCGACTGCCATCTGACCTTCCAACCCAAAGAGAAAACTAGACCTTATTGGGATTAGACCGGTTTCCTCACGATGTTTTCCTTCACCGAAAAGCTAACGGTAAATGTTTCGTACATAAGTTCCGTAAAACTCATTGGTACGAGCCGGGATTCGAACCCACGACCGCCGCTTGACAGCCGCATGCCTGGACCACTAGGCTACCGTAGCTTAAAGGAGAGCTTTCGTTATAAAACTAAATATGTACGTCGTTGGGACGAAATATACCTACTAATTGCGAATAGCAGAGTACTACGTAGGTACTTGTAGACAATATTACTTGCCAAATTTCATAGTTCTAGGTCAACGGAAAGTACCCTATAAATTTTGATTCCCTTGTGTGTGTGAGTGCCGAAATAGGTATACGTTTTTTGCGGCATAAACGGCCGTATCTTTTTTCACAGCTTCAAGGGACTGTAGACCTGAGTATAGGTACGGTTTTAATTTCAACTCGATACCTCCAGGCGTTCCCGAGATAACAAAGTGATCCTATAAGTGTTCCGTTTTTTCCTTTTGAGGTACGGAACCCTAAAAAGGTGTGTGTCCTTCTACATTACCTACCCGCAATAACCAATCTATCATTTTCACTAACGGAGTTTTATAAGCGCCGGTATCAAATGATAAGATTAAACGCCTGTTAACCCCATCGCGGTACCCGTCGTCGGACAGCTTGTTGACCTAAACACGAGATTCTAGACCGTACTAACCTGTGTCGTTGGTAAGTACAACAGCAACCGCCTGAAGTGATCATTATCATTAGTCCTTATGCCCTTGGTTATAAGGTCGAGATTCTAGACCTGGCTAGAGTTACTAGGCTAGAGATGGCTCACCTGTGCCGTGGGTAATATTTAGGTACAAACAACCGCCTGAACTGATCATGAATAGTCCTTATGTCTTCGGAATAAGTGTCAGTTTAATGTGTGATCGAACAGGTCGATTGTACATCCATTCCGATTCTATGATCAATGTTTACTATAAATATTACGTTGCCAGTGCATCTTTAAATACATATTTTTTATTTGAGAATGATTTTTGCTGTGACCGTAATTAATAAGAGTACTCGGTATAATTATTCCTTAATGACCAATCTCCATCTACGGAGTAAGTGAGTACAATACAATAGAATTCTTTATTGATAACATAAGTAACAGATCACTTGGCATGTTCAAAACACTTTAAATTAAACTTATCAAATTTAGATTTGACTAAAATATGTTAATAATTACAAATTATTATGAGTACTCACTACTTAGTTGGCAGTCTTCAGGTACCTATATAATTTTCATCTCACAGACTTTTATGAGCATTTTTGATACCTACAATTGCAGATTAAAAGTGCACTCTACTCAGCTCACTCATTAATAATTAATAACGCACGTATTACCTACTCTGTTCCATCTCAGATCTAGTAAGAGTCGTAAACTCCATTGCCGCAATTTTCAAGATTAATCTTACAAATATTGTAAGTCGGCATGGCATCGACATCAAGTTATATATTATTGTAACTCTTGCAGCACCTTCATCATCAATATTTACAGAGTTTGAACGTATTTCAGCATCTACAGTACAGGGATGGTATCTTCTTTAGTATACAGTATTCTACATATATTTACCTACTTTTACCAGCAATATTTTTACTTATATTTGTTTAAAAATGGGTTCTTTATGTCCAGTCTCTACAGGGAATTAGGGGGGTAAAGATCTAGCTAGGTCGCATTTCGGGGATAATCCGTTTTCTCCATCTTTTTAATCACAACGTTGAGTGTCAAGATGAAAGGTCACACCAGGCCGTAGACCGCCCGCTACATTTGGGGGGGTTTGGCCCTACTAAAATTAGATTTAAGCTGAATGTAAGATCAAGTACTGGCTGAGATTAGCCGCGGATCCTCCTCAGTCAGTGGCGTGGAATCGGGGAGGCCAATGTCCTGCAAAGCAATTAGCGTGTGTTTCCACCGCTACTACGTAAAACTATTTACCTATACTTATCTATAACTTGTACTAATATAATAAAGAGGAAGTCCGTGAGACGTAGCTTTGTACGTTTTTAATAGAAGTAAACTCCATAACTAAGTGCCTACTCATTCGATTTTAAAATATCCTTGGCCAGTATAAGAATACGTATAGAATGGACCCTCGGGATGGGCATATGCTATATGTTATTCCGCGGCTTTGCGTGCGTTCTGTGTAATTTCGTATGTCTGGCGTCTATCCGACTTGTTCTCCTCTACAGGTCGCATTTCTCAAACGATTCTCGAGAAAATTTGTGAGCAGGTTCAATAATTATACCGATTTTTTTGTACATTGAAATAACCGTTTTTTTTTAATTAAAGTCAGATTTGCGAGTTCTACAGCACACGGAGCCAGTAGTGTAGATTAAGGTGCATAGTTTACCGCTGACACCGCAACTGATGTATATGCTAGGTAAATGATTTTACATTGCCAAAATCATTACGCATTTTGCACCGCAGTAGTCGGTTAACGTAACCGGTTTGCGGTACAAATCGCGGCAATTCATCTCAGACGAATGTGTTATTGTTTTAACCTGTGGTGTCTTTATAGTCCCGGAGTAGTTTATAACTGAGAATTGGCTGCGGCTGGCGTGTGCTAGTTTTGACTACGCCAATGTTCGTGTGCAAATTGGTTCGTGAACCCTGATTTAATATATATGTAATCATGCATGCAAGAAATGTTTTAAACCAGGCCCTTGACTAACATTGTGGCTCTCCGTTGCGTCGACAAGGCATAAGTTTAAGTACTTCTAGGTACCTACAGGTCATAACATAACAGTCATAAGTCACAAAGGCGATTTACATATATTTAGAAATATAGCGCCTAAACTTTGGATATTTCTACAAGAAAGACTGAACACTCATACAAAAATGTGTTGTTGAACCATCTCTTTAAAAAAACTTGCTACTTTAGAAGGCTCTTTATTATTTTCCTGTTATAACCTACCAGCACCCCTAAACCTCCGCGGTTTATTTTATTTATTCGTATGGCATGGAGTTCATTACAAATTTATATTGAGACCATCGTTGGTTAGAACTGTATGTTGCTGCGAGGATACCAGAATAAGCAGTGCAGCAGCCAGAAGTTGATTACTCTTTAGCACCACCCAGGGCACGCGTGCAGGGAAACTGAGGGTAAATCTTCCTGCAGACGCGAGTAACCGTTACCTCCGGGGTATCCTACTGGATATAATTCTGTCCACTAAAATCACCCAGGTGATCTTGCTGGATATGTCGTAAAATAGAATCACCTGGGTGATCTCATAAGACATATTCGTCCAATATGATCACCTGGGTTATCGGGTCAGGTGATCTTAAAGGATAGCGCGTAAACCTCTCCTCAATATCGAAATTTTCATATAAATGAACAATTTCAAAATCGTGATTTAATAAGTCCTCTGTTATCTAACATCGAAAGGGTGGTCAACAAGCAAAGTGTTGCAAATGAATACTTTACCCTCCACAACGCATGTCAAGTAGCTCTATGTTAATGCTTTACGTGGAACGCCTAGAAGTTGAACGTGTTGTATTCCGTTAATTTTGAAGTGAGTAGTTGTTAGAAGCAGGCAGAACATAGGTACGGGCCAAGCATATATATATATATATATATAGACCGAAAAACAAAAAGTTCAATACGACTTCTTTATCTTGTGTAGGTAGTTTAGGAGTTTAGTCCCTGGGCAACCGAGCTCTGCTCGTGTGAAACTAGAGAAACCACGGTGAAAACAAATTTTCCCAGACATCAGACCTAAGCTAGATCGATTTCTCGCCCCCGTAAATCCCAATATTCCAAATGTCATCGAAATCGTTAGAGCCGTTTCCGAGAACGTGATTGCAAATATATATATATATAGAAATATTGCTCGTTTAATAGTATAGGATATGGTCACCTACGGTCTCCATCATCAGATTAGCATGGTGGTGCTATACTTATTGGTTTTCTTTGAAATAATATGTCTTTTAACGCAGGATTTGTCTGATTAATTATAACTCGTATCAAATTTAGAACAACCATTGGCATACAAACCTCCTCTAGGTTTTGCCTAAAATGGGTATTATATGTAAAACTTAACTTATGACTTAAGGGGACGTAGGTTCGTGGTCTTCTCTCCCTCTCACTGAGCATAAGCGTGAGCGAGATGGAAGTGCGTGTTTGGAAGCGCGGATATCACGTGTTTTTATTTTAATTTTTTGTGCGTTTTAATAAATAAAAAAGTAATAGCTGATTTCCCTTAAACATGGCATTGCCGATTTTTAAAACCATTTTTAATATATTTAGCTGTTGTGCATAATTAATTACGGTTTTTTAAGCGTATTTTAGACCTATGTTCGTGATTTTTTTCTATAGAGCGAAAGTCAAAAACTCAGGATTTGAATAGCTGATTTCCCTCGAAAAAGACCTCAAGATTGCTAATTAAATTTAGGGCAGCCGTATTATAGACCAAACAAGAGCTACGATTTTTTAAATATCAGTTTTTGGAGCTCACGTCGCCTTAATCAATAAATAAATAAATAACTTTGTCAAACTTACGTAAGAATCCAGCATGAATGCATGTAGGATTTTTTTTTTACAAATTTTATAGGACAACTTACTTACATACGTAATTACTAACTACTTCATTGGAATACGTTGATAATTCAATGCTTCAAACTCTTTAAACATCATTACCGTGACACAGCAAATGCAAATGAGTCATGCACAGTGTATAAAAGAAAATTCGTCTCTCCTTTCGTCAATAGTTAAGAGATTGCGTGCACATAAATGATGTTTTTATCGCATAATAAATAACAATATATAAAAGGAGAGATGCGTTTATGCGCATTAAGAGCCCTACCAAAAATTAGGTTTTATTTTATTGCCCTTAACTTCGACAATATCCGCATTACCTACGATCAAAATCTGAGTATGACTCAAACGACTGTTACAAATTGTTAAACTTTAGGGCAGTCTACAAAGTAGACTCTACATACCTACCTACTGAAAGCTACGTAATTTAGTGACATTAAAAAACTTATCCGATAGAAATATTTATATATATGTAACAATTCCTTAAAACTGCAAAGATATCAAATGCCTTTGAAACAGCCAAACCATTTACTGGACCACCAACGTCTATGCACGAAAAACGAAGCGACTAAAACCGCAATAACGCCTACGTATTTTTGCAAAAACGTTAACCCCGTAACATACTTAGAAAGCATAAGCATAAATAACGAGATATAAAATGCAAGTGAAGTTAAATAAATAGGCTTAAAAGGAGGACGAATATACAGAACAGAAGTTTATCGTGACACTTGGAACTGGCCGGACGGGTTCGTTTGAATCCTTGTATGACCATTTTATACACGCTTGTGAATCTTGCGATTCACTTGCACGTTGCACGCGAGTTTTATATGCTTAGGTAGGTATGTCAAATCGCTTTTAAGATGTTGGCGCCGTATTAAACATTTATTTAAAATATATGCATTACATACATCTGCTGTTAAGTCTTATCTGGAGAAAGCAAAGGCAAATCTGCAACTTTATATGAAACTCAATCAGCAGGAAGTTTGTAGGGAAATAGGAACAACGGATATCACGATTTTCTAACTAAACTAACGAAGGTCCATAGTTAAAGCCTCGGTGACGCAGAACAGGCCCATCGATTCTGGTCAGGAAAAAAATACAAAAAGACGCGCCAAAGACTTTGTACCGCCGGCTGGACACTGCTAAATTAAGGTCAATCTTGATTCCGAGGTTCGTAAAAGATAATAAAATAGAGTTCGCAAATGCGAACAAATACAAATGTACTGCGCCGCAAATTCAGTAACTAAGGGTAATCAGAGGTCTGGTTTACACTGGTTTCGTTTGGGGTGAGGTGAGCTTTCAGAATAATACCTTGCAACAGTGACAAATTGAGTTCAAGTCAGTGCTGGCGGCGAATATACTGATCTTTATTAGTAGCTCCTGTCTTGTACTAGGGTATAAATAAATATGAACTCATTCATAGTTTTTAAAACATGCCGGTAGCTTTAGAGCTAATGATCGGTATAGGTATAATACCAGTGAGACATATATTAGAGCTGGCTGATAGTAGAAATCTAGAAATATGTCAATCTCAATTTTAAAGTTAAAATGAGGAATGAACCTGCAACCATTGACTCCGGGGTGTAATTGAAGATGCTGGGACCTGTGACAGGGTCAAGCCACCATAACCAAATTAAATTCCGACAAGATTAAGTCGAATATAACGACTACAAGATGTAGGTATGGGAAAATATTTTGTGGGTAGGTATAAGTATAATACGTTGAATCTCTGGAGTTCCCAAAGATTTTATGTTTTGAGCTTTTATGAAGATCACTGTTAATTAATCGTTTCACTGTCAACATACAAACACAATGTTAATTATCTCGTTACAAAAGCATTGGAACAATCGTATTGTTAGAGTATATGCGTGTTAAGACGCATCAACTTTGAGCAACTTGAAGGTAATTAATTGAACGCTGCACTAAAATACTACCTACCTTCTATTCGTTTCCAACTAATGTCGCAGTAACGGTTAGACATGAAATCAAAATACCGTAAATTAAATTAATAAACAACCATCATTTAGACAAAATGAACTGTAACAGCAAAATACTTACCCGGTCATCGCAACTGGTTTATAGATTCATTTAATTGAATATCCTTATCTCACTTGGACACTAACTGTCGGGTTTTTACGTATATCACAGTCGATTACGCCGGTCCAATCACAAGTTTCAAAACTCACAAACACAAGCAAACTTCAATTGTTTTCTTCCCCAGTACTGACGTCTTCACCAGCCCCTAGCTGTTCCCTCAGTAATTTGTCGGTCCGATGCGTTATCGACAACGACTTTGTATTCACATGCCGCCGAAACTCTCTACACTTATTGCGATGCAGCGCGCGTCCATCGCGTTTCGTTTTGAAAGACAATAGAGTTCACCCCTGGGTGCGAGGCCTGTCATCGTATTTACAGAGGTATAATGTCCGATAGGTTGGTAAGGTCGCGTGCTAGGCACGACGGTGCGAGCGCTGGCGCAGCGATGCCGGTACGGAATGGAGGCTCGCCCAGCGTAATCGTTCGATGTCACCTCTCAGTTGGCCACTGGGTTAGCGGTCCTTTTCCTGCTACACCTCTTTAATAGGTGACATACTTTTACGTGTCTCACGATCGCATTGTTTAATTATGTCCAGATTTTTATGTTCGAGAATATATATTTTTTTTGTTCAATAAATTTTGTTACGTCATGCAAGTATAATAAAAGAAAGTTGCAATAAATTAAGATGACACTAATATTAAATCCCTTGTACTTCAGAATTCCGTGGTCCGTTTATATACATGTGCAGTAATTTTATTGTACATCAGGCAATTTGTTACCTTGTCGCGATTAAACGCCACATGTATCACATGCTAGTGTCATAATCAGTCGGATGTTATCCTGGATAACTTGCCAAGTTTATGCGGCATTTGGTCAGAGTCAGATCGGACTAATTACAGAAACAGTTCACGTAATAAAATGAAAGCGAAAACTAAATAAAGCTACGTAGAGCATACGTCACGGCAATAAGAGGATTGTATGGCATAACTAGGCCGGAACACGTCGTGCGGGGGTTTCGCAAATGTACCCAATAATTGGTACACTTGTAACACAAAGGCGAATGTACCGATGCACAATGGATCGAAATGACAAAAAAATGGACATTTACATTTTTTTAAACCTATTTAAAAAAATGCTTTTCGGTTGCAAATGTTGTAAAAAATAAAAAAAGTTATATATTTTTTCATCACACTTGCTCATAAATGGTGTTATTCCATGCCTGTATACAGAAGAACAATGGCCTAAATTGTTCCCGCGGGAAATAATGGTCCCAAGGGAGTAATGAGCTTGTGTGTGATCTGATTGGTTAAGCAAATCTGGACGGCCGCGTACGACAAGAATTCTGGCTCTGTGATTGGTTGGAAAATAAAATCGAGCCATGCCCTGCAAGAACCACGTACATTCTCCATGCTCTGTGATTGGTTGAAATTTTGAAGCTACGCACTGATCTGGAAGTGAATTTGTCAATTTCGTCAACATTTGATTGGTGCGCTCGTATAAAACATAGATTTTTCTGTCTTTTGTAGTTATTTATTTCCTCGCAAATGTGATGAAAAACAGTGTATTAACGCGGGCGTAAGAATATTGCAAACTCGAGTCATTAAAAGCCCTCCGCCTTACGGCGTCGGACTTCTGATAGACTCTCGTTTGCAATATTCCTCATACGCCCCCCCCTTGTTAAACAATGTACTATTTTTCAAAATAAGGCTTATTTAAAGCAGAAAAAAATAAAATCTGTTCTTTTTTGTACGAAGCTGAAGAATAGGTATCTTATTATAAGAAAGCCGTTACCGATCCCGCTTTTTAACCTTTTGAATATTATTCTCCTATTTAAAAACAGTAGAAAATAGTAATCGGTAGGTGCCCGTTTTTTTCTATAGTCCAGTCAAAAGTCAGTAAAAAACAACATTTTCTTAGTGTTTTTTTTTCAGTAGTTTAACGGTATAATAATGATAGTTTAGTACAAATACGACATATTTTTGACACTTTTATAACTGACAAAGAAAAAAATATATAGTTAAGTAAATATAATATGAAAGCCGTATTAAACTTGTGAGATTGTGTATTCATAGATTATAAAAATATTGTATGGTTGCGGTTTGTACAATAAAACTTCACAGTTGATATCAAAATAAGCATAATAATTTGAGATATTAGGCACTACAATAAACTAAAATAACATTTGCTGAGTAAAATGATTCCACGAAGTTAAAAACATGGAAAGTAGTGATCACGATCACAATATGCTAATAAATAATGATGTCGTTAATAATATCAACGTTCAAATCGATTCACTAATTATAACTGAAATACTAACGTTCACAATATGTAATTAAGTAATATATACATTAGCAACCTCGCCATATTGCAAGTTATGCATTTAGGTATACTAATTGCTCAGATCATATTCATTATCATTCGTTATTTAGCTTTAATGAGGTTACCGTAAATGGTTAATCCCAGAGTAAGTGTTTAAGAGCAATGCCTAGCTGAGCAACTTTTCAAATCTCAAATTTTTGACGTAATGTTTCTGTCGCGCTGTTGTGGGCTGCAAATTGCTTGTTGTTAAATTAAATCAAAATAATTTCCCTACTTTTAACAGTTTGCGTCAACGGGGTAAGATCTTTCATGTAAAACGGCCATGCTCTCAAAAAGTGTTATTGGGACGGCTTCAAAAGTTTTCAATAAGTTGCCAAGAAACATTTTTAACGCTGAAAAGATGCTGTTTAAAAAACTGTTTGCTCTTCCTGTGGATAAGGCATACTATTCTATTGACGAATATCTAAAAGATAATTTTTGAACTTGCACTGTATAATAAATAACATAGTGCAAGTTCAAAAATTATCTTTTAGATATTAAAAAAAAACACACTGCAAATTGAACATTACCGAAACACTTGAAAATTAACGGAATACAACACGTTCAACGTCTAGGCGTTCCAGTTAGGTACTTGACATGCGTTGTGCAGGGTAAAGTATTCATTTGTAACACTTTGCTTGTTGACCACCATACGATATTAGATAACAGATGACTAATTAAAACATGATTTTGAAATTGTTCATTCACATGAAAATTTCGAAATTGAGGAGAGGTTTACGCGCTATCCTTTAAGACCACGTGACCCGATTACCCAGGTGATCGTATTGGACGAATAGGTCTTATAAAATCACCCAGGTGATCTTATTGTACGCCATATCCAGCACGATCCCCTGGGTGATTTTAGTGGACGAACTTATCTAGTAAGATCACCCAGGTGATCCTATTGTACGCCATATCCTCCAGCACGGTGCCATTTGTGATTTAACAGCGACACTGCATGAAAACTTATGTTGAAGCCCATATTTTGTTACACCTTCGGGTAGACGTAGCGATACCAAGCTTAATTTTAACATCTTTATAACCTGTGTTTTAACAAATAACAAATAAATGCTTTGAACTTTGCATCCCGCGTAGATACATGGATACCTACTGTTACATTATTTATGTCCATAGATAGTACCAACCAATGGATGTATGTATATTGTCTTTTCTAAAACACAATAGCACTTTAAATAATATGCTGATGTTGAAAAGCAATAAGACGTGTTCTAGATTTCAAATATTTACATACACATAAACACAAATGATTCCATTCTGAGAGCAATTTCCATCCAACCATGATACTGGTGATAAATAGTGTTTTGTTTAACAACAACCTATTTACAAATCCGCTCGTGTTACCAACACTCTCCATGCAAACAAGCACCCTTCCATAAATAATACATTTTACCTATCTTTGTCGTGTTAATTAATTTGACCTAGTTTACAACGAGTGAAAACTACAGATTTGTATGCACCTGGACAAAGGATAGCGGAAACGGGGTTCACAATTGCACATAATTTGAAGGAAGTTTGTAAAGATAGTTTCCCGTTCAAATGCCTTCGTCGTCGTCGAAGTGGGCATTGTTGTGGAATGTTCTAGTGATTAAACCTACAGTTGAATGCAATGCAGCTGACCGTGGCTTTCGACTGAAACTTGAGTTATGAACATTTGTTTAGCCAAACCTAACTAAATAGATGCTTTGTTAGAAGCAATGTAGGTCATATAAATTGGCTTGGCCTCTTTACAGGGTTTTAAATCATTAGAATCATAAGCTAGTATGTATTTCCTGTAAGTACCTATTCAATTACTTTAAAGTATTAGGAAGGCTGAAGAGTGCGTGACCTCAACATATACCATGCAAAGGTTTGTAGCTAGCAAATAATGTATATTTGAATCTTTTCTACATTTCAAATTAAAGGAAAAATCAAAAACAAGGTGTTCTAAGAGGAATCTGATTTTAAGATTTGGCGACCGATACGGATTGTTCGGATAGCTCAGTTGGTTTAGAAGCGACGGGTTCATGTCTAAATACAAAATTATAATTGTATACCTACTTACTTACCTACGCCGCTAATGTCATGATCATGAAAAACAAAAGATACCTAAGTACTTAGGTAATCGTCCAAAAATCTTTCACTTTATCGCAATTGTGACCTAAAACGGTCTGATTATGAAATATAGTCACGTTTCGTATTGAGATATAAAATGAGCAGATTTAGAAAACATTCTAGACATTACGAGGATCTGATTTCTATGTTTTTATTACCGCTTTTTGCTTGTCATACCTAGTATTCCTAACATGTACTTCTCTAAATAACCACATCCCCTGCCAACGTGCATTATACTCAAATCTCAATGATCGGCACGACCCGTGCAACACGGTGTCAATGACCTCAATCATTATGTTAATATGGATATTCCCCGGGATTCCGGAATTCGAGTCGGTAAAGGAAGACAATATTTACTCATCTTATAATGTGCTAGTATTAATACCCAGTTTACATATGAAACCTATTTGCACAATCCTTACACAAATAACCTAAAATCACCACGTGTCCGAACTTAATGGACCGAAGAACATAAGTAAAAGTAAACATATTTGTTGTTAGATTGGTTGCATTCCTTATCAGTAAATTAGAGAAGGATGACATCAAATCGGTTAATATTACTATTAGCTTTCTTTTTCGCACCAATTTAAACTATGCGGTTGGTCATAAACGCAAACAATAGACCCACGTCGTCTAGTACAGTTGCCATCACATAGATCGGAGCAAACGAGCAGCTCACAAACATCGGAACACACCTCTATTTTCAAGGCATTAGGGTGCATGTGCCGATATTTTTGAACACCTATATTGTACCTACGTATGTGATGGCGACTGTTACCCATATCATAACACAAGCCTTATTGAGCTTACTATGGGGCTAGTCCGATTTGTGTAAGATTGTCCCTTAATATTTATTATATGTATAGTAATTGCTCCTAATCTCCACTTATAATAAATCTCTAAATAAAAAAAAGAATTACCCAGTTTGAATCTAAGCTTTGTGTGTTACGAATGTTCTCAGCATCCCATGAACGGAAAAATATGAAACATTTTATATAGGTACATTATTATTCTTGCTGCAACTTAGGATAGTTTTTATCCGACTGCGACTATTAATTAATTTTCCGAAATATACGACTTCATTTAATTTTTCATTTATTTTAATTGAAATCAAACGCTGCTCCAACTGTCAGCTATAAGAAACGTCAAATTTTCGTCAAAATGGCGGAATTGCTTTGCCTTTCATTTATTAATAATTTAAATCCAGTCTACGATAGACCTTTACTATACACGTCCCAAAATTTAAACCATAAAAAAAATTCGATTGTGATATGAGAACTTATATGCGCAAATGTCACATTATGGCGTAATTTCAATAAATGTATCAACAAATTTGAACATTATAATTAACACGAATTTGTTTTTTTGAATGGCAATGGCACGCGCTCTTTGCGCATTCTGCCAAAGTGCCTGCGGCGCTACCACGTAAACCGAAACTCGAAGTTCGTATAACTGCATCCCTGTCACTCGAGTATTGTTAGTGCGATAGAGATAGAGATACCCGAATATTTTCGAATTCCAAAGTTCGTGGTTATAGCTCAGGAATCGAAATTACACCCTGTAAGCCGCGTCCGCTGCGCCATGTTTTCGTGGTTTTTAAACGTCAAACATGTTTTGCCAATCAAAACAAAACCCTATTTGTTTGCCGAACCTGACGAAAAACATGTTAGATGTTTAAAAACATGGAAAACATTGGTGCAGCGGACCCGGCTGTAGGTAGACATGAAATAAAATAATCATAATGTATTTTCTCGAAAAAAGGATAATAGAGAAAAAATCAAGCAAGAGGTATATAGGTAATCACTAAGTTCCAAAGTTTTATGTTCTGTCCCTTTTCCACTAAACGCACCTTCATATGAAACGATTGTTTTTTACTATGACCCCGATCGTTTTCTCACTCTAACAAGCGACATTAAAACGGTTTTGGAATATTTGAATGGGATTTTCGTCATCTTCTATCTATACCTACATATAAATGCCTATGTCCTGACTGACTCACCCACTCACTCATCAACGCACAGCCGAAACTACTGGGGCTAGAGAGTTGAAATTTACACCAGAACTACCTTTTACAACGTAGGCAAGAAGGGATTTTTGGAAATTCTTCCCCTAAAGGGGTCAAATAGGGGTGCAAAGTTTGTATGGGGGAAACTTTATTTTTTGAGCTAGAGACTAAAAATTTTGTATAAATATTACTTATTAGAATACAAATAAAGTACTAACAACGTTTAGGAAAATTATGCCCCTAAGGGGGTAAACAAGGGGTGCAAATTTTGTATGGGGGAAACTTTATTATTTAGCAAGAAACTCAATACGATGTAGAAAGCTTACTTATTACAATACAAATAAAAAAACAGCGTTTTGGAAAATTCCACCCCTAAGGGTATGAAAAAGTGGTACAATGTGCAAGGGATTTTTTTGAGCTAGAATCTCAAACCTTTTTAAAAAGATTACATAATAAAATAAAATAAAATACTTTCAGTGTTTTAGAAAATTCCACCCTTTAGGGGTCTATAAGGGGGTGCAACGTTTGTAAATATTTTTTTTTAGCAAGCGACAAACCTTTGTCGAAAGATTACTTATTACAATACAAATAAAGAACTTTCAGCGTTTTGGAAAATTCCACCCCTAAGGGTGATTGAGGGTCAATCAACTATTTCTTGCTGCTCGTTGCCATGGTTACGTCTCCTGGGTCACTCTTTAAAACTATTATTTTATTGGGTTTAAATCCACTAAACACGTGTTTTTGTCATATTGATAAACCCATTCCATGGTGGGGCATCTCCTTAGCATGATATGAGTCCAGTTTATAGTATTTTTTCTTAGAAAGTCTGTTACTGTTGTCTTTTGGCTTACCGGGACAGAATAACAACAAGAAAAAGTTGATTGACCCTTGAAACAGGTGAAAATTTGTATGGAGGAAACCTTATTTTTGAGCTAGTCTTGAAATTTTGTAGAAAGATTATTTATTAGAATACAAATATATAGGAAAATTACTTTCAGTGGTTTGAAAATTTCCACCACACAATAAAGAGGTGCAATGTTTGTATAGGAAAACTTTTTTTAGGTAGAAACTTAAAACTTTGTAGAAAGATTAAGTACCTACTTATTAAAATACAAAAAAATACCTACTGCCAGCGTTTACGAAAATTTCACCCCTTAAGGGGTTAAAAAGGGGTGCAATGTTCGTATTGGAAACACTCTTTTTTAGCTAGAGACTTGATAGTTTGTAGAAAAAATACTTAACTATTACAATAAAAAACCGAGTGTATTATTTTTAATTTTTCCCTGAAAAGCGTTCAAAGTTTGTATGAAGGGCAAGAAATTTTTAAAGTATGATATTCGTAACTTCGATCTTAGCCTGTTTAGACTACAAAACTTGTTTGAGCATTTTTTTAAATATATCCCCTAAAGGGGATTATAAGGATGTTCAAAGTTTGTATGGAGTGCAAGATATTTTTAAAGTAAGTGATTTGTAACTTCGTTTTTAGACTGTTTGCTAAAATACTACAAACCTTATTTCAGCGTTTTTTTAATTCATCGCCTAAGAAGATTAAAAGGGGGTTCGAACTTTGTATAGAGAGCAAGACATTTTTAAAGTAAGAAATTTGTAACTACGGTTTCAGACTATTTACTATGAGGGTTCAGAGAGGGTTCTTAGTTTGTATAGAGAGCAAGAGATTTTAAAAGTAAGAGATTTGTAACTTCGGTTTTAGATTGTTTTCTAAAAGACTAGGTACAGTGGCGGAATGGAAAGGTTGATCAGTTTTCAAATCAAATCATTTACGCGTTGCAAGCACATTTTACCTTTTTAAACTGTATATCAGACGAGAGTGATGTATTGAAAATTATGTTCAACTGTTTGAGAACAAAGTTCAAATTTACTAAGACGAATTTTCCTTGCCTATTAATAGTTGAACTAAAACCTTTTTTACTAGTTTGATCTTGCCATTACGCCATTACGTTGTGTCAAGTTTGACAAATCTAATGATTAAATCCTCTTAGCTTAAAATTATTAAAACTATAAATGTGAGTAACAAGTTCTGTCAATGTCATCATTGCTATTTCTTGTATACGTTTTTTTTTTAACTCGTTTTCCAAAATTCAAAGAGGTAGTGAAATGACATTCATTATGACGGAATGTGTCTGACATTCGGTCGATAAAGCAGATACTGATAACTTATACTGAGCAAGCAAAAACAGATCTAAAGGTGATCAACCTTTTCATTCCCTGACTGTACAAAATTAATTTCAATGATTTTTTTTTAATTTATTCCTTCAACAAACATTTAGACGATAACATGTTATACGCGGACGAAGTCGCGGGCAACAGCTAGTTAATAATATGAAAGTGACCTGACGTGACAACATGCCATGTAGACGGTAAAACGGTTTTTTTTGCACTTCAAATGGTTACATTTTAACACTTACATATTTTATATGAGTGCACGTAATATTTTACGCAATATAAAATAAAATCAATGTACATCAATATTGTCTTTAATGAAAAATTATAAAATTTATGAGTTTATTAAATGTTCTGACTTCTATTTACAAATACATTTATTAATTCTCAATACTTAGAGTTATTTTTGTGAACTAGATCACGGGATTATAATCATGATGACATGCATCCATATTAATATTTCTTCTCGGAATCCCGCGGTGTTGCACGGGTCGTGCCGATCACTCAATTTATACTAAGGTGTTTTTGACGATTTCCGTTAATGGCAAGGGGGCATAATTTAGATCAAATAAAGTTAATTTCTTCAAAACAATAGTACCTATCTCAACTCTTACCTACAGCTGTTATCAAAATATTCAATATTTTATATTTTAATCAGTTTTACAGATTTAATCACTGTAAATGGCTCTGCACTGTGACGTCATAATAGCTTTTTAAATTTTGTAAGGTTCCTGTATAATGTGTAATAATAATATGTAATTACTAATGTCTAATGGCGCACTCTCGTGTCGGAGGCCAAGATTAATTTTGGGTCGCTGAGCCAACGGAGTAAGTAAGTAAGTAATAAACTGTAAATTACCTATCTCAAGAGCGAAACATTGTTGACACTATATTAGTATAGAACATTTGAATGAGCGAGCGAAGTGAATGAAGGTCTCCGTTTCAGCTTGGGCAGAAAATATTTCGTACATCTGGCTTAGAGAGAAGCCTCCAAATACCGGACCTTTCGTGATTCCGGTATTAAAACGGGATTGGTCTTCATCAATCCCGGGATTGGATGTTACAAAAAAAATTCATTCAAAATTTCGTTTTAAAAAAAAAGTCTTATAGTTTCTTTGCACATTTAGTTGACAATCTATTCATCAAAACGATTATAACAGGATTAGTGATGTCTGTTTCTGTGCATATTCAGTGTCCCACAGCTGGCCAAAGGTTCTTTACCGTGATTTCCATGAGTCCCTACTATATGCAATCGGTGAGGAATGCCTCCAGACCGTACCGCCGTGTCTTTGTCTAGGTCGGGCCCGTCTGCGTCGCCCGTTATACCCACTTGGTAGCTATATTAGCCCACTTGTCTGGATGCATCCGGCAGACGTGGCTGGCCCAGTCCCACTTGAACCTGGCAGGTTTTGCACCCTCGTCACTTATGTTTGTTTTGGAGTCCAAGAAGCTGAACCGATCCATCCTTTTAACACCTAAAATACCGCGCTCCATCGCGCGTTGGCAAACCTTCAATTTGGACTTCTGACTCTCTCTGAGTGACCATGTTTGCGCATTACGATGTATGCGGTTAGGACAGGCAAAATACACATGTCGACGAGTTTCCGCTTCAGTGACACAGGAAGGTTGCTCTTTGTTAGCTCCTTCATGGACAAGTAGCTCTTCCAGGTGTTCTCGACTCGGCTCTCAACTGCCTTGTCTTACCTGTTGCTGAAATAGACTAGCTGGCCCAAGTAAATATACCTACTCGCTGAGATATGCCCGTCTACCTCGATCCTAAGTTTTGTGTTGTTGGTTAGGCATCACTTGAGTTTGCAAGAATTCGAAAAAAACATTGGTAACTACTAGAGATGCGCCGAATATGGGTTTTACCGAATACGAATATTCGGCCGAATTTTCGGTCCAGCTTTTGCCGAACCGAATATTCGGCCGAATAATTCGGTTCAAAGGAAATGCCTTATGCCTTAATCAGCCGTTCCAAAACAGACTCATTTTTCAGTGGTAAAAATCTTGTTGATTTTTAAGTGAAACATTTATACTAAAGGTAGTTAAATAACAATACGAATCCGTTTTAGAATAATAATTTCACAGTACAATGACTATGTTACATTCTTACAACTTGCAGACAAAAAACCTGCAAAATTAATCGGTAAATATTCGGCATTTGAACCGAATAATTCGGCCGAATAACGAACATTGAAAAACGTGCCGAATATGCCGAATACCGAATATTTACCGAATATTCGGCGCATCTCTAGTAACTACAAATTGTATAAAAGATCTGTGTCGATAACTATGTTTCATCGTATGTACTATGAACCAAAAACATAGTGCCGTCATAAGGGTTTTCGAAATCGATGTTAATCGATGACTTGTTTGTTGTTGAAAAAAGTAACACTGGTTTCAGTTTGGCACCATTTTTTGCAAATCAACGGTCGAGATTCAAATTAAAAATTCAATTCAGTTACATCATACTCTTTTACATGACATAGCTTATACATATCAAATATTACACCTTATTATGTATGTAGTTGAGATTATCAAATATCTAAAACATTAAGAATTTACTAATTCAAAATTGAACTCAATACCTAGGCACATTATGGTTTTGTTGACCGTTTTTCTGCTTGCTTTGTACTTTGGAAAGCACGTCTAGCTGTTGACTTACAGAGACAATTGCTGGCTTATACACAAAAGGGAAAAGTCTATCTAGATATTCTAGACACATACACAAGCGACTTAACTCCGTGGTGCAGCCAAAATTATTTCATTTCATTTCATTCAGTCGTTTTGATGGATGATATTAAGCTTATTTAGCATATTTCGCTATTTTTTAAGAATACCGGGATCCCGGTATTACCGGGATTGAAAAAGGTCCTAAAAAAGGCGGGATCCCGGGATCCCGGGATTGGAAGCCCTAGTCCGGCTGTCCGGTGGTTCTCCTCTACAGGTCGCATTTCTTAACCGATGCTCGTGAAATTTTGTGAGCAGGCTTTTTAATTAGTACCTATATGTAGTACGTAGATATTTTTGTAGGTATTAAAGTTTTTGGAAATTAAAAAAGCTGTATATTTTTGAAAATAAGACACTAGCTAGTTCTACAGCCCACAGACAGAGCCACGGCTACTTAATAGTTAATGGTACCTACCTATTTAGTAAGGGCAACAATATTTTCTGTCACCCTAATTATTAGATGTGTCACTAATCTGCAATACCCTAATTATAATCTCTATTTAATTATATATTAGTCACCAGTTTAATCAAAACTGTCTCTAAATATAAATCACCTATTTTCTATAGCCTGAATATAAGATCTGTCATCAAAATAATAGATATGTCATCAAAATAATAGATCTGTCATCTAATAAATAGATCAGTTCCTTAATTTAATGAAAAAATGCCTAATAGGGGCGGAGTCAAATACCTACGATATTTGACAAAAGTCAAATCAGCTTCTTTTTTTTTCGGTTATGCTATAAATTTCAAAAAATATAAGTTGATTTTACTATAAATAACTTTAGATGTAAATAAATGATTAAAGGTAAAAATATTTACCAAAACCCGAATCAGCGCACCAGAGCGCACCCCACTTCCACGTGGTCTTGTCTGTCCTACCCCTAGAGTGTATATAAAAGCCCGCGGAGCCAGAAGCAGAAGAAGAACGAAGGGCCAAGGAAGCGAGTTTCTGGCGGGAGCCTGGGCGGAGGGTGGTAGACTGAGTCCCAGAAACGAAAGCGGGGCTCAGTCACTTAAAAAATATGAAAAAAAAACAGCGATTAATAGTACATTATTGCCGTGGCCGGGAAGGAGGCAATAGCAGGTTGAGTATTTTGTTTAAACGGACGAGCTTGCGAGTCCGTTTAATTATAATACGAAGCCTGCAATTGCCATTCCGGCTGAGGCTAATATAGTGCTTTTCTCAAAAATGGGGGAATAAAAAAGACTAAATTTAAATCAAGTGTTATTATTGAATACAAATTGAGGATACTGCAAATTACATAAAATTAAACGTCATATATTTTTTTAAACAGAATCGCAAGTGTATTTTTCCACCGAAAAACGCAATATTATATGACACATAAAAAAATGTCGCGTTTGCAACAGAAAAATACGACTTGATTTGGCTGAATACGACCTGTGCCGTCTTTTATATGCCAGTTTCTACTTTTTAAAAAGTTTGGTACTCGACAAATAAAGGAATTCATATGTAACATTCCAGGCGGCCTGCAATGTTTTTTATTTTTTTAATTTTGATCTGGCCTTTAACTACACTTTACCTTCCAATATGTAGCGAGTTATGTTCACTTTGCGGGCCATTTTTGAGAAAAAATAGTTTTAAGGTACTTTTTAAGGTACTTAATCATTTTTATATTGTTTGGTGATTCTGTTTTAGTGACAATTTCATTATTTTGAAACCCAATATAATAAACCGTCTTTCGATCATCTCCGCTCCGTTATGAATAAATAAACAGCGAAAAACTGCAAAACAACACGATGAGATCTGCTAACCAGTTGGGTTCGATCAACGTCAAAGATTATGCTTACATTTTTGCACATTATTCCATTGTAATAATGATAAGACGAAAAATTTATATGGTTGAGATTATTTAATATGGCCGCCGACTTTTTATAAAACTGCATTTTTTTTAATACAACGACGGTGTCAAACAAGCTTACGGCGTGCCTGATATTAAGCAGGTACCGTAGCCTATGGACACTTGTGACTCCAGAAGAATCACAAGCGCATTGCCAACCCTTTATTCACTTGAGGATTCGCTGTGTTGGCAGATAGAGACATGCAGGTCCCTCACTTCCAACACAGCGCATCCTAGGGAGCTCTGGCGACCTTACTCACCACCAGGAACACAACACCACATGCTTCATAGCATGCAATAATATAGCAACACTACAAAGCAGTGGTGCTATTATGGGTGCGGTCTTCTGTAAGGTGGAGGTACTTCCCCAGTTGGGCTGCTCCACATACGAGCGAGATGACATTCCGCTGTGCCCTACCTCTCTTAAAATTTGAATTGGAATCTTTTACCTTGGACGGTAGAGTTGCTTTTTAACCCGCGACGCAAAAAGAGGGGTGTTATAAGTTTATCGTATCTGTGTGTATGTGTGTCTGTCTGTGGAGTCGTAGCTCCTAAATAAATGGACCGATTTTGATGCGGTGTTTTTTGTCCGAAAGCTGACGTGATCGATATGGTTCTTAGCTACGTTTCAACAAAATCGGTTCCGCCGTTTTTGAGATATTGCCCTTTGAAATGAAAATGTCGGGGTTTTTTAAACTATTCTAAGTTGTAATTATTAAATGGACTAAGTAAGAACCTACTTTTATGCAATTCGGCCAACTAAAATAATATCAAGTAAAATAGGTACCAACATATATTATCTTCAATGTTGACTGTTCAATTCGAGTCATGTGCGAAAGGTCAAAGGGGTGAAGACAAATTTTGCGAATTTTTCACATGCGATGAGATCTCAGTTCATATCTTTAAATGTGACTCGCTTACTAAATATCCAATTTAGGGAGTGTTTTATAGGTATTTCTCTTTTGGTACGCGTTATCGATTAGTGTTGATCACGGTTGTATTTTGTTTTGACATTTAGTGAGATAATCTAGAAAAAAAAACTAGTAGCTTCCTTTTCACTCTATCATAATTATCATATATTGTTCGAAACTTTTTGATATCAGGCGTTTACCTAACTTATATTTTGTCTTTACACTAAGTAGTCGATATATACAGGTTGGAAAAAAAGTCGGGCCCTGAAGGGAAACTACCTTAAATCATGAAATCCATTTCCGTATTTAAACTGTGAAAATCGGCATTTCCTGTGATTGTAGATACCGGGTCCCTTAGCAACAAGTGTTCCTTACATCGAGAACTATTAATTTACGCAAAAAAACGAACTCAGATTTTTAGACGTGTGTGAGCCTGTGAGGACTTTGTGAAAATCTTTGACTGCAGTTTTGTTTCTTTTTAAAAATAAAGTAATGTCTCCTTTAAGTAAAATGAGCCAACTTAAGGATTTAAGGTAGTTTCCCTTCAGGGCCTGACTTTTTTTTCCATCCCGTAAGTATACTGTTACAGTTCAAAAGATACAGCGTTTTAAAATCAGACGTAAGTACTGTAGAGCCTATTTATTAGCACAATTTGGGTCGGTTAGGGACCCAAATTAAACCCTAAACCTAACCTTAACCTTTAATAAGTTATTTATTTTTATAAAAGCATATTGGATTTGGTTTTTGGCTGTGTATTGCCAGCTATTTACATATAATTATATGTGTAACGTGTAGCCTCGTTCTCAAACGGAGGATCCCTGCGAGCTATAGACGTGATTCAGAGGTCAGAGGCTACGGCTCCGTTATAAACTATCGCTAAAAGGGAATGCGGTCCTTGGCCCACTATTTCGACTGCAATTTTATGCTAAACTTGCCTTTGAGGACTATGACGTCTTATGCAATGACAAAACTATTCAATTTATTATCAGGACTTAGCCGCAAAAAGGCGTTGAGTCAGCATGTGCTGTGAGATTGCTGCCGCAGCGCTAGTAGATGTAGTGTATAATTATTTTCCATCGTATTTTCAAGGAAACGTACGAACGTGTCTTGCTATTTCAGTCATTCTCGGTACAAAAAGTACTGAGGTTGACTGAAATAGCATGACAAATACGAACGTTTCCGAGAAAATACGATGGATAACAATTATGCACTATATCTGTATACCTAAGTCTATCAGAGCGTTGTTTACGCTGTACGTTGTATCGTCACGTTTTACGTGACGTTTCAGTACATTTTCGCAGTAAAACGTGACGATAAAACCTAACGTGCTAGCTACGCAGGCCTAGTATATAGCATGATACCTACGTTTTATGGTTACGTGACGCTTCAGTAGATTTTGGGCCGTAAAACGTGGCTATTAAAAGTAACTATATCGTGCTAGACAGGCAGGAGGCTATAAGCTAATTAATCTATTGCAAAAGAGAATAAGCGATTTTTTACATACTATTCTTATTGTGCCGGAATGTGGCAGAGGGAACATATGAATAACTTCTAAATACAACAGTATTTTTTTTACAAGACAAGATAAAATTATACATTACCTACTCAACTCTAATTAAAATATCAAGGTAATTAACATATTTTCCATTAAAGTGTCGATATTTTTATTGTAAATAAAAAACCGTAGGTAGGTAAGTAGATAATCGTCGTAATTTCGAAGCAGGAATGATATACCATACCCGGTACTTTGAGTTCATATCTGATGGATGATGAATGATTCTACACGTGTTCCAAATAATAAAATGATTCTTGACAGTAGGTAAGGAACAATGATATATTTACAGATTTATATTTATCATACCTAATTAAGTATAGTTTACACGACTGATAAAAGGATAGCGTAATTTTTCCCAAGTAAGTAGACAACTGTAGCTGACTAGCTGGTCAGTTATACGTAACGCATTGTACGTCCGTCAGGTATGATGCATTTTATATCGTTATGTTTTAATGACGTTTCAGTACATTTTCGCCGTAAATCGTGACGATAAGACCTAGTGTGACGATAAGGCCTCAGGTAACTAAATGTAACTTTTTGTAAGGGAAAATTACAGTTGAATTGTCCTAACGCTCGTAAGAAAAGCTTTACTGCCTTTACTTTACTATAAACTTTAGGGAGTCAATAATAAAACAATACCATCGTCCGCTTTAACTTCACCTGTTTTTACCGTTAGCGTCCCTAAAATATGGCAGCCTCGATGTCTGCATGCTTCGATTACTTTCTCGAGCAGAGTTCATCCGAAATCCTTGGTAAATAAATGACGTATGTGGCCATAAATGTTTCGTCACTTGTGACATTATTTTACTAAAGTCATCAGAAGTTCTGCGCAGACAAATGTTACGATAAAATCCTGGGTCACTTATCACTTTATGAGTGAAGGTGCAAATTGTTGACTGAAAGATTATTTAGTAAGCTTATCATGATAATGTATGATAGCCTGCCACATGCAAGTTAAATAATGCGATGTAGCATATATAAGAACTGTGGCCAGATTATAATTTTCTACTGACGTTTATTGACGATTTGCATAGGTAATTTAAAAACCGATTTCCCTCTTTGATGTTTATTCCTAAAGAGTGGTAGAATATATATATATATTCTAACACTCTTTAGGAATCAACTCAAATTAATACGTAATTGGTACAAATGATAGCAATACATTGGTCCTAATAAGGAAGTTAATGATATATTCGCATTCATTAATCTAATCTTATAACCATTTACAATCTAATCAAACGATAAGGCCTCTGCGGCGCTACCACGAACTTCGAATCTCGAACTTCGTATATCTCCGTCTCTGTCGCTTGAGTACCATAAACCTATAAGTGCGATAGAGACGGAGATATACGAAGTTCGAGATTCGAAGTTCGTGGTAGCGCCGCAGTATTCTGAAGTTTTACAGCAACTGAACGTAAATATCCAACTTATGTATACAAAAGGATACAAATTATGGACATTCATTATTCCATCTCACTTCATACGTACGTCACAGATGATATTTATTGTTGATAAAATAACAAAAACAAAGCTGTTTTAACTAGGTATATATCGTAGTATCTGAAACAATTATAGTGATTGTACCTAATCGCTTATCAATCAATTTATAGGTGTCAGTTTACGATTGTGATTTAAACAGTCCAGTCGCAAAATGGCGGAGAAAATAAAGAAAAAGCCTGCTCTTTTTTCATTAAAAAGCTTCAGGAGTAATAAGGATGGAAGTACTAGTCCTAAGACGCCGTCGACACCTAACGGACAGGATGTACAGTTCTTCAAAACGCATGCCGTGAACAAGTATGCTCTAAGTCAGGAGCCGAAGCCTCGTCCGTAAGTAACTTACCCAATTTATGATAGGTTGTGGGTTTACTGGGTTTGGAACACTCTGGGAGGTTAAGCAGTGCCTTAACCCCGCTCCCCTTCCCTATCCCTAAACCTGTGTAGCCCTGTTCGTTCCGAGTCATATTTCTACACGTGTCATCATCATATCTGCCGAAAGACGTCTACTGCTGGACATAGGCTCCCAAAGAGTGCTAAATTGACCAGTCCTGCGCCACCCGCATCCAGCGGACTGAGGTGATTAATCCACCTTGTGGGGGGTTTTTTTTTTACTACGACGGTGGCAAACAAGCTTATATATATACGGCCTGCCTGATGTTAAGCTGGTACCGTCGCCTATGGACACTTGTGACTCCAGAAGGATTAACCTACGCTGTATGCTGTGTGTACAGTCAGCCAAGAAAGTGGTCTACCACTTTTCGACTTTATTGCATACAAAATAAGGTCCAAAAGTGGTAGACCGCTTTTTTGGCTGATAGTACATGTGGTATGGCACAATACGATAATGGGGAATGGATGAAAATTTTAGAAGTGCCTGATTTTTTTTTTTGGTGACAGGAATAACCTTCCCTCGCACCAGAAAAAAGTTGAAGAATTTTTAGATGCGTCAATTATTTTAGAAAAATATAAACAGTTTCCTCACTTACGTTTTGGGTTAAGGACAGCAAATACGACACTTCCCTTGACGGATCAATTATAAAAAATGTTTTAAATATCTGACCCTGGCAATGACAAATATAGCTGCTGCAGCTGTCAATATCATTGCCAGTGTCAGTTTACCACGGATTTCAAGATATTTTTTTGTAATATGAGACGGATCAAGCAAAGTGTCTTATTCGTCGTCCTAAACCCAAAACGTAAGTGAGGAAACCGTTTATATTTTTCAAAAATAATTGTTGCAGCTGAAAAGTCTGCAACTTTTTTCTGAAGCTAAGGAAGGTTATTACTATCACCAAAAAAAAAAACAGTCACTTCTAAAATTTTCATCCATTCCCAATTGAATCTAACCATTCAATTATCGCACTTATTTATTCATGCTCAAAATGTGTTCTTACCACAACATTTTCCTTTATTTAAATTAAAATAATTCAAATTCAAATATTTATTCGTGACACACAATTTACACATACAAAAGAAATAATATAATACTCATTTTGTCACGAAATGGACCCTGCTTATGCATTTGGATATTACGTATTCACAACGTTCGTCGCTACAGCCTCACCCTTATATTGGTGAGTAGTTGAATAACTGTCCACCAGAACTGTGCGCGGTCGCGGAGCGGTGGGCGAGGGAAAAAAACACCAATACTCAGCATTACTAGACTCGCTCACGCATAATATTTATATTTTATCCTTCCTAATATATTAATTTTCCTTGAACACCACTCCGCTACCTCGCACAACTCGGGATACCTACTCACCCTGAGTGTGACCGATTACCTAGCCATAGTTGTTACGAGTCTATGGGTGAAATTATGGTACATCAGGCTACACAGTCAGTAGAGTACTCAATACATTGTGTTCATTCCTCTTGAATTGTGTTCAGGATGTGTTGTCTGTTCCGCCAGAGCATCAACAAATGGCATCAAGGAACTGGTACAATGCGCGCTGTGTCTAGAGGTGCTGCACAACCCGAAGATGCTACCTTGCCAGCATACGTTCTGCATGGCTTGCTTGGCAGTTTACGTTGGCAGTACGTACCTTCCATGTCACATTCCAATTTTAACAGAATTTTGTCGTTACTTCGCTTATGTAAGATATCAAAGAGAAATATTGTAAGTACGTAGTTTTACTTATTACCCTCTCTATTAGTTTACGTTTCAAAATGGTTTTCCTTGAAACTTCCACGATGTTTCTAATCTTATATTATCGAATATGGTAATATGATTAAAGATAGGTACATAGTATACATACCTACCTAAAACCACTTGCGTCTGCGTTTCAAAATATGCAATTACAACTTGTAAATTATGATGAATGAAAAACTACTTGCATGATTAATAAATAATGATTGCAGTAACAGATAGCTCTCAATAACAATTTCTTACAACTTACAAACAACATGATAATTGTCATGTCAACACATAAACGTCACATTCCATAAAGGCATTACTTCCTGCCTGAGGTTTTTGCAAATTAAGATATATTATGGAGTATAATACCCGCTAGCTCCTATGGCCTGAAAACCCGCATTTTTTGATCACACTACATCGGTGACATCGTTCATTCACTTGCTATAATCACATCTATCATCATCTAGTTAGGATCGGCGCTTTCTTCCATACTTGGAAGAAAAACCATTCCAGTGTAAAAACCGCCCATGGTGTTTGGGCCGGAGGTTTTCTCTGGATTTCCCCCAGGCTGTTCTTCCGACAAGAATTCCGATCGCTTTATTGGGCTTTTCCAATAAAGCAAAGAAGGATTTTTAATAAATGTTCTTTCATATTTAACAGATTCACCAATCCTAGAGTGCCCAATCTGCCGAACCAAAATCCACGTCACCAGCCCCAGCTTCATCAAAGACCTGCCTTCAAACCTGTACATAGACTCGCTGCTTCAGCTCGTTGGCATTAACGGTGGCAGTGAGAAGACACCCACTCCGCCCACGACGCCGCTGGTACCAGGGATGCAGAGTGTAGAGCTGTTCGCAGCTGGCGTGAGGTGTTCGCAGTGCCAGTCGATGTGTGACAACGCTGATATGACGGCATGTGAGCATTGCAAACTGGTAAGTACATAGTGTTTCAGAATTAGTTTTGTAAAATAAGCTAGTTGGCATCAAGAATGTAGCAGTGAAAAGAAGATTTCTACTCCGCCCACGGCGCCGCTGGTACTAGGGATTCTGGAGTATTCAACTGTTCGCAGCTGGCGTGAGATGTTCGCAGTGCCAGTCGATGTGTGACAATGCTGATATGGCTTCGTGTGAGCATTGCAAACTGGTAAGGACAGAGTATTTCAGAATTCGTTTCTTAGAGTAAGCCAGTCGGACAATGTGGGACTGAAAAGAAGATATCTACTCCGCCCACGACACCGCTGGTACCAGGGAAGCAGAGTGTGGAACTGTTCGCAGCTGGCGTGAGATGTTCGCAGTGCCAGATGATGTGTGACAACGCGGACATTGCAGCATATGGACATTGTAAGCTGTGTAGTGTATATGTAGCTTCTCTTTCTCCCAAAGCGTGACTATTCAAAAGTTTGATGACAAGATGACAAAATGTCATGTGTCCGACGCTTTTATATTTTGTAAAACTCTGACGCGTGAAAGAACCCTTGAGACCGGAATTCGAACAGATACCTCTGTCTCTCTAAAACCAGAATGACATAGGTATTACCTACATGAAACAAAAGCAATTAATAGTTGATAGCACAGGGATTCAATTTAGACAAATGGCATCGTAGGCATCGTAGCCCTCTGGTGATATTTCAAATTTTCAACAGAGTTGAAAAGCGGCGAATATTTTTCGTCGACTACACATACATAACCCACTTTGTAAAGCTGCGATGAGCTTTATTTTCCGTATTGCTTAGATAAGTGCACCACAGGCAGGCAGGTGAGACAGGTTTCGCGCTACCTAGTTAATTTCTATTTCACCTCGATTTATATTGTTTGATATCGTCGATAAAAGACACAGTTGACGACAGATACCTACTTATAGTTGTATCTAATTAAAAAGATCATAAATTTAATGCGTGACATGTGTAATTGAGCATTTCCTCACTTAGCTGGAAGAGATCCCACAAAGGGATAAGTTCGCCTTTGTAAATTGATTATGTTTTTTTGGACCTACTGTAGGTATGTGTATTCAACCTGTTTTATGATTATGAACGATCAAGGTAGTACAAACATACATAGGTACAGTCGACGCCAAAAATATGTTTACACTTTTGCACCTTATTCCATTGTAATAAGGCAAAAACTGTAAACATGTTTTTGGCGTCGACTACATATAAAAACATACATATAAAAATTAGTAGGTATCTTACCTGAGTTGGCGATCATTAATTCAGGTCGAAATCTAAATTCCTATTTAGTTTTTATGACACTTAGTTCCTTCACTCCAGAATTTCTGCCGGGTGTGCTGGGCCCAGCATCTAGACGATATGCGGACCCAGGTGGAGTCCATCCTCAAACAGCTGGAAGCGGCCTCTGAACGGCTGGAACACAAAGTGGAATATTATAAGGTAGGTAATATTCAGGGCTCAATTCTTCAATTATTTTATGGGAGTATAATTTTATAAGTAGGTACCGTAACCTCGGGGTACATTAGCCCAATGGAGGGTTACTTTGGCCCGCATACAAACCACACATACCAACGTCAAATAATAAAAACCAATCTTAAGGTGGTTCGATTGCCATACAAAACGTTATTTGACATTCGCAGGCCAACGGCGTGATATTTTAAGAAACTTATGTAACAAACATTCATAAATTGGCTTCCCATTTGCGCCAAATTCCCCCTTACCTAGAATAAACTTGTATAAACTAGATTAATTTGAGAAATTGGTTTGTCACGTGATATTTTGGGAAAACTAGTTTTCTCAAATTAATCTAGTTTATACAAGTTTATTCTAGGAAAGGGGGAATTTGGCGCAAATGGGAAGCCAATTGATAAAAGTCTGATACATTAGTTTCTTAAAATATCACGCCGTTAGCCTGCGAATGTCAAATAACGCTTTGTATGGCAATCGAACCACCTTAAACTCATAAAAAAGCGGAGGAGCAAGTAATTCGCGAAAGCCAAAGTTACCCTCCAGGGCTAAAGTAGCCCGGGTTTACGGTATATGTATCTATATTTAGTTATTATATTATATTTAAGTATGTATATATAAGTATTATTCTTATTTTTAGTAAGTGTTATAATTAGGTATCTACTATAGTTACTAGGTTTCATAAATTATCTCTGCATCACCTACCTTTGTCTGGAAGAGATCGGTCTCTAGCGATAAGACCGCATGTTGTTTGCACTAGTGTTCATTATGTTCTATACAGTGTTATTTTATTGAGGTGTGCAATAAAGGTATCTATTTGAATTGTTTAATTTCATTTGCCATCGAAATTCGTCAAGATACCAACATACTCGACTCGTAATTGATTACATCAATCAATGCAACGATATACTAAAATTCCATCAATCAGGACCGCTGCGAACGTATAACGGAACAAATAACCATCACCGCCGACGAAAAAATCAACGCTATCATCGAAACCAAGGATAAATTGCTGAATGAAGCCGCAGATCTTCAAAAATGCGGCGACATGTCAGCTTTAGCGCTCAAGAGCTCTTTAGAAGAAGCCCGAGAAGTGGCGAAGAAATCCATGTCTTTGAAGGAACATATTGAGGAAAAAACCAAGGTTTGTTGACCCAAAGTAATTACTCCCAACCTGTTTCACTTGATAACGGCACGGCTATTACAGGACGGCCCTCGAGCTGTGTCGCGGCGACGAAGACTATCCGTTTCTTTCTAAGCGTTCTAATTAGAAAGAGACGGATTGTCTATCTCGCCTGCGAGCCGTCTCGTGATAGCCGTACATCCCCCCTATTCTGTAACTTTTTTTAAGCTCACCTCAACGCTCACCCACAATTATACCTTGACACCGCGATGCGTAGTAATCAAACGAAGGTAGAGGTCTAGTTTCGTAACGGGTGACCGACGGGGTGAGCCGCATTAACGCGTAGCGAATAACAGCCCTGAGCGGCTACCGCGAAACGCAACGTTCTGGTTCAGTTCAGTCTAGTGGGTAAGTGACCCTGCACTGCATACTGACGGGTTCGAATCCTGATAAGGGCAAATAATTGTGTGGATGAGCTTGAATATTTGCTTCTAGGTCTTGGATGTTTTCTATGTGTTTAAGTGTTTATACTTATATATATTAATTTATATTTATCTCCCTCTCTGTCGCTCGAATACGCAAGTGCGATAGAGATAGCATACTTATCAACAAAGTTGGCGTTTCGGTAATAAAAAAACGCCAATAAGCACTGTATTTGCGGCACACACGAAGCTTATTAGTTCCTGTCTGCAATATTATTTCGTTGAAAACAATCTTGGCCAACGCTGACTTAATCTGAAATGAATAATGATAATGTAAATGGGGAATGCATTGAAGTGATTGTTTTATGTATCTACTTAATTGATTTGATATCGTGTTTGATCGATCTTGTATGACGTGCTGTCAATGATGTTGTTTATTTCGCAACAGATAATATCTGTGGTCTCCTTTTGAGCTTTCAATTTAAAGTAGTAAAACAGGCAAGAAGAGAGAATATATAACGATGAACAGCCAGCAAAAGGAGTGCGATATGCACCCCTGCATGGCAGAATGTACCTTCGAGCAGATATTTATATTCTCTGGTCCTAACTAGGTAATCTAGGTATAAGTAGATACAATACAACCAATAGTACTATAGTACTGTGATAATAGGGAACTTGCATCTTTTTTATTTTATTACGAAAATCAAAAGTACCTATAATCCAGCACTAAAACAACTGTATCATTAAAACTTTCTTATGATTTATGTTTCTGATGTTATATGCATTTGAAATCTGCACGCGCCGGCACACCCCGAAAACGCTCTATATTAAACGGGCTTATATGATATGACGTCACATCATATTATAGGTGTATTCACGGCGCGTTTACTATGCAGTAAGTCATTAATTTGAAATTATCTCCAGAAAATTTGCGTTTAAGTCTATACTTGTCATACAAAATAAAATATCATTTCTAATTCAATATTCTGTGTAACTGTTGTGTTATTTTATCGAAAAAAAAAATATTTTCTTCATTTTAACGTGTGATAAAATTAATACAATCGGTTTTTTTTCTGTTTTTTTTTCTTTTGTATGATATCTCTACGTATATCCGCATCGATAAAGTGCAATTTATTCGAAATTGAAATCCCATGCAAGTTCCCCACTTTCACCTTATCCTTTCATTATGGCACAGGTGTTTACATACACAAATCTGCACCAAAACGCCGTACAGCTCCTCGCATACGTGTCCAAATGGGACTCGGACCGGTTCGTTTTCGACAAAGAGAACTTCCGCATCGAGACTGACTCTGCCACGCCCCTGGAGGCCGAGTCGGATGAGCCCTTGCCCGCGGCTGGCAGGCAGAACGACCCACTGGAGAGCGAAGATAGCCTGACGCTACATTACCGGTGAGTTTCATGGTTAGCTGTCGAAAGACATAACTGCGGCGCTACCACGAACTTCGAATCTCGAACTTCATATATCTCCGTCTCTATCGCACTTATGGTTTATGGTACTCGAGCGACAGAGACGGAGATATACGAAGTTCGAGATTCGAACTTCGTGGTAGCGCCGCTGATGGGGTACCTTATAATACAAGACTCTACAGCTACCCCACACATCCCCACATCCTGAATTGCTAATACTCGTTACATACCTACTTACAGGTTACAGGCAGAATTACGCGACTGAATTCTGTAGCCGGATTCCAACCGCAGCTACTTACTCCATAAGGCCTCTCACAGACTGGCGCGGGGCCTGGCCGCGGCGGACAATAGAAAACTTGTCATTAGCTGTCAAATTTACTTTGGTCCGCCACCGCAGGCCGCGCCAGTGTGATGCGCAGGCTTAAGGTGACGCCAAACGAGCGAAATCAGCGGACGGCCAATCAGTCACAGAAAATCTAGTATTAACCTTGGTTTGGCCGTCCACCGTGCTCCCAGCGCATCCACACACGGAACAGAAAAAACTGTTCTGTGCATCCACACGGGCCAAAATCACGCGGCGGACAGCATGCAGTCCACTAATTTCGTACCTTTGGCGGCGCCTATAGGTAGATACAATTCCGCGGCGGAATTTGTGTTAGGGCGATAGATTTTGTATGGAGTACGAGTAGTTAGTTGGAAACATGCATTTCGCAACGTGCCTCATGTACGGACAATCTCATTTACATTTCCGCTATGCGATTATAGGAAACACGTCCATTAACCTGTTCTTCCTGATTAAATCATTATTTATACGCTTAACCCTAATGGTTAGGGTGGCTATTTGAGGTTAAAAGGATTGAAATTTCTTCAACTTTCACTCACATAATTCGTAAAAAATGAGGATAAAATAATTATTCTAATAAGGGTGACTGGGAATACTCATTATGTTTTGCTTCACAAGTTCGCAACCCTAATAAATTTACCTAATAAGTACCTAAAGGTCAAGTGAAGCCTAAACGCGGACAAATTAGTATTTTATAAGCCGTTAAATGGTTTAACGCCCGTGTTTACGAGGCAAATGCAGTAAACATCGAATACCAAGCCAGAAGTGTCATTCCTATTTATATGAAAACGGTGTGTATGCATAAAGAATTAGAGGTGGTTTCCGCACATTAGTACTACCTTGCTATCTTAACGTAACATGAAGTGTGCGCCTTGTTAATTAATGTCTAGGTACTTCAGGTCTTTGCTACCTAGGTACCTACATATTATCTACTACCTTTTTTCCAAACCCTACATGCATTGACTACTCGTATTCCGGTTCTAATTTAACTCATAAAACACCTTCAGATTCAGTACGATGGCACAGTTTCATAAACACCCTCTTGACACAAGGTTTAGGGTCTACAGATATTTTAAGGTTTAAAATATTTCCTGCCTCTCTCAATTCATTCTTACATAGCATTTTTTTTCGATCTATGCTGTCGAACTTGTCAGAAACTTCAAGTGCTCACTTATACGAGGTACCCAAATCGTCTTGCTATTCTGCCTATAAAGACTCAATTGTACGGCAAGAACGCATTTTGTATGGCAATTGGAATCTATAATAGGTTACATGATGACATTAAAGAATTACCATTTAACATATTTAAATCAAGACTAAGAATGTTTTTAATACAGGAATCGTTTTATACTGTAAATGAGTACTTTGACTATTATAAAAACTTGAATTTGTATTAAGACTTAACTAATTTAATTTGAATTTTAATTGACATTATATTTATTGTGTAAATCCATTATGATTAATTTCTATTTCGTTAGGTATATTCAATTTTTTGCATGCCAGTTGCTGGTGAAATGTGTGTTTCTCTGTGATATATGTATACCATCTTCTGTACCACGTTTTACGCAAAATAAATTACTTTACTTTACTTTACTTTACTATATATTTTTATCACAGAGCCCGTAGCTTCATCCCTCACTACGTCTGGCGCAAAACCGCGCGGCCCTGCGGCGTGGGCATAAGTCCGTGGGACAACCACCTCTACGTGTGCGGGATGGACACGCACAGCGTGTTAGTGGTGGAACGGACACAAGCCAAGATAGTGACGCGAATGACGTGCGACGAGATGCTGTGTCCCGTGCACATCGCGTTCATGAAGAGCTTGGGGGAGATTTATGTGACAGGTAAGTCATTATGGGATCAGTTAGGAACAGTAGATCAGATGCTAGTTAATACGACGTGGGCTGTGGGCATAAGTCAGTGGAATAACCACCTCTACGTGTGTGGGAAGGACACACGATGGACTTCCGTCACTAAGTGGTAATTTAAGGTTCCTTAAAGTTTATTTTTACCATGACAAGTATAGTTTAGTTTTTCTTCTAGTCTTCCACTAGCACATTTACGAGCATTTTTGCCGTCAATGCGTTGCCAGGCGTATCTTACTATATAATCTAATACCCACCTAGGTATTTTGACCAAAAACTAATCTCGCCCTGCAAGGATAATTTTATATTTCTGTTTGGGATTATGAATTAAGTCGAATAATATAAACTGAATATTCTACGGTATTTGTCTTAGTTTTGGTTCTCTGAACACGCTTGACTACAATGGGTAGGTAAACAATGCCGTTGTATAAACACAAATTCCTTGTTTGGCGGAAAGAGATCCCAAAAAACTCACTCCAAAATCCAATAAACTATATATTGCGACTTTTTCCAGACAAATGGAAGCACTGCGTTCACGTATTCACGAAGGACGGAGAATACTCGCGCTCCATCGGCCAGAAGGGCAGCCGGGTGGGCATGTTCCGGTCTCCCGAGGGCATCGCTGCAGACAACACCACCCAGCTGCTCTACGTCGTGGACACTGGGAACGATCGGGTTCAGGTATTTGTAGACTCTTCACCAACAGACGGGGGCTCCGCTTGGCACAGTCAGATAACGCATACAGTAGTCGGAGAGAAGGACAGCCGAGTGCATGCGTTCGCCAGAGTGTACGCTGCAGACAACACCTCCCAGCTGCTCTTATGTATTGGGCACTGGGAACGTTCGAGTTCAGGTACTTGTAGACTCTTCACCAACAGACGGGGGCTCCACTTGGCACAGTCGGATAACACATAAGGCTGACAGAAGGGCGGCCGGGTGCAAGCGGACGCCAGAGGGCATCGCTGCAGACAACACCACCCCGCTGCTCTACGTCGCGGACACTGGGAACGATCGGGTTCAGGTACTTGTAGACTCTTCACCAACAGACGGGGGCTCCACTTGGCACAGTCGGATAACACATAAGGCTGACAGAAGGGCGGCCGGGTGCAAGCGGACGCCAGAGGGCATCGCTGCAGACAACACCACCCCGCTGCTCTACGTCGCGGACACTGGGAACGATCGGGTTCAGGTACTTGTAGACTCTTCACCAACAGACGGGGGCTCCGCTTGGCACAGTCAGATAACACATAAGTCGGACAGAAGGACAGGCGGGTGCAAGGTCAGGTCGCCAGAGGGCATTGCTGCAGACAATACGAGCCAGCTGCTCTATTTGGTGGATACTGGGAACGATCGGGTTCAGGTACTTGTAGACTCTTCACCAACAGACGGGGGCTCCGCTTGGCACAGTCGGATAATGCATACAGTAGTCGGGCAGAAGGGCAGCCGAGTGCATGCAGGCGCCAGAGGGAATCACTGCGGACAACACCACCCAGCTGCTCTACGTCGTGGACACTGGGAACGATCGGGTTCAGGTACTTGTAGACTCTTCACCAACAGACGGGGGCTCCGCTTGGCACAGTCGGATAATGCATACAGTAGTCGGGCAGAAGGGCAGCCGAGTGCATGCAGGCGCCAGAGGGAATCACTGCGGACAACACCACCCAGCTGCTCTACGTCGTGGACACTGGGAACGATCGGGTTCAGGTACTTGTAGACTCTTCACCAACAGACGGGGGCTCCACTTGGCACAGTCAGATAACACATAATTCGGACAGAAGGACAGGCGGGTGCAAGGTCAGGTCGCCAGAGGGCATTGCTGCAGACAACACGAGCCAGCTGCTCTATTTGGTGGATACTGGGAACGATCGGGTTCAGGTACTTGTAGACTCTTCACCAACAGACGGGGGCTCCGCTTGGCACAGTCGGATAATGCATACAGTAGTCGGGCAGAAGGGCAGCCGAGTGCATGCGGGCGCCAGAGGGAATCACTGCAGACAACACCACCCAGCTGCTCTACGTCGTGGACACTGGGAACGATCGGGTTCAGGTACTTCTAGACACATTCTTCACGAACAGGCTAGCTCCGCTGGGCACAGTCAGATAACGCATACCATATGGGAGAAGTGCAGCCGAGTGATGTTCCGATCGCCCGAGGGCATCGCTGTAGTGAACACCAGCCACCTTCTATTTGTCGTGGACACTGGGAACGATCTGGTTCAGGCATCTACTTGTAGACTCTTGACGGACAGACGGGGGTTCCGCTTGCACAATCAGATACAGTAGTCGGCTAGAAGGACAGCCGCGTCGATGGGCATGTTCTGGTCTCTTCCTTTTTCTCCAGACTTAAGTTCCTGAAGTAGTACCTACCTGAAGGCTTAGGCGACCCTTATGGGAAATTGTAACTAATGGTTTACCAAAAGTGACAATACCCTTCATCTTCATCACGCGACGAACGCAAACATATGTAGTAGACCGCTGGCAAAAGACTAATAAATATATCTTCGCTCATAGTTGTTCAAATTTCTTGTTATGGAAGTATCTATATTCTATGCTCGGGTGCACACCACACCACTTTGATAACCTTTCCTGTAGGTATTTTCATTCATATTGCTTACTTATCTTTAATCACTGATAAGTTGATAACGTAGGTAAATTAAATCTTTATCAGATACTGCAACCCGACGGCAAATTCGTGGACCAAATCGGAGTGAAGACCAAGCTTCAAACAACTTATACATCCAAAAACTGGGAGACCAAGGAGGTGACATGTACCGAACTGAACGCGCCAACCAGCGTAGCGGTCACCGCCGACCGCGTGGTCGTGTTAGATAGTGGAAATCGCAGAGTCAAGATCTATAACAAGGTAGACAAGAATAAGATCATCGAGTTTGGCTCCGTCGGTCAGAGAAAAGGACAGTTCAGGCAACCAGAAGTACTAGCCGTCGATCCTATGGGTTTCATTCTTGTGGGTGACTCAGGTAACTGTAGAGTCCAGGTGTTTAAGCAAAATGGGCAGTTAGTGCGCGCATTTGGAGGCCTGGGAACGGAGGCCGGCAAGTTTGGATGGATCTCTGGCATCCACGTCACTAAACAGCTGGATATAATAGTGAGCGACACGAAAAATCATAACGTCAATTTCTTTTAACTTTTAGGGTACAATCAAAGATTTGCTGTGTATAACAATATTTTTATTTAATGTGGAAACGTGTACAGAAAATAAATTTTCATTAACCTTAAAATAATGTAAGTCGGATGCGTTTTGTACCTATATTAAACGGGTTACGTAATTGGGTTGCGGAGTTAGAAAAAACTATATTCAGTTAAATATATCACGTTAAATACAATCTAAATTGACTAAAAGAGACCGTATTATTACTAATTTTTTTTTAAATTAGATGCACTGAGAAACATAATCACAGAGATTCGACTTATAACATAAGCTTGTTTAAAAATTTAGGCCCTAAGGCATATTTAAACTATAATTGTTTTAAGTGTGACTAAAGTAGTAATTACAAATTATTAATATTTTATTACAAGCATTGGCGATGCGTACATATTAGAACTTGGCGCCCTCAAATTATACCACAAAGGAATGTCATATGTATATATTTGTAGCTTCTTTGATTATGACGCCTCGCCATAGATAGCAATACATATATTCTTGGACGACACATCTACAATTCCTGACCCATGTAAATAGGTATCTAAAGGGTTTATACATGGTCTACCAGACAACAATATATGTCCGTTTGATAATGGACTGTCCGAAGCACATAACTGTACCTTCTCAAAAACAAGACAACAATATATGTCCGTTTGATAATGGACTGTCCGAAGCACATAACTGTACCTTCTCAAAAACAGACATACAGGGAAAGCGTGTCGACGTCGGAGTAATAGTACATTACTGCAGCGCCGGGAAAGAAGGGCTTGCCGGGTGAGTAGGTATCAGTGGCGGCGCGTGAAAATTTTCGATGGCAACCCGGAACAAAAAAGTTATGAAAGAGTTTAGAGTATATAACTATTGGGCTTGCCTAAAAATAATTTTTAGGCAAGCCGGTGTGAATCGGCTTGTATGGGCGCTCCGCCACTCGTAGGTATAGAGATACGAAGCCAGCAAGCCCTTTTCACGGCCAGGCATGTAGTGCTTTTCTCAAACATGCAATGAAATAAATAAATAAAAACTCCTCAAATCAAGCTAATTTTCATGACTGAATGCCGTGATGCTGTGCCACAAATAGTCGAATGAAATTTTTAAAAAAAATTACTTCCCGGCCTAGGCCTTCAATTTCGTATGAAATTCCTTTACAGTTCTCTCGAGTTGATCCGCCCGAAACGTGATACTTTGAAGCCTGATATAACCCACGTAATGACGACATTTCGTTGCATGTTTGAGAAAAGTATGTTTCGCCTTATTACAATGTATTAAGGTGCAAATATATAAATATATCTTGTAAGTCGACTGTGTGGCTGTATAGCTGACCATGTATGTGACCCTTAAATTCAAGAACTATTAAATATAATGATATACAATACAGTGTGTATTTATTTTATTTAAACGTCATTATAAGACATGTTTATGCGGCATACACTTTAGTACAAAAGTGTATAAAAACGCCAAACAACAATTTTAATTGTAAATAAATTTTAATATATAAGGGCATTAACTCACTTTAACTTTGTTTTACAATAAATTATTATACAAAATACTTACTGCAAAAAAGGCAAGAGAGGAAAATTAAGAACAGTGCAAAAAGCTGCACTGTTCATAATGACGTAGGTATTTAAGACCGCCCGAGTTTATACATATAAAGGCCATTACATACCTAGCAATAAGTCACAATAGCTTGTTATAATTGGAACAAAACAGCGATACATACCTTTCATTCTAACTATAACAAGTTGGTATGACGTTGTAGTGTGCTTACTTCTGTACACAATGCTATTTCTCGATATATTGAAATCTCCATTTATAAAAAATTTCCGAGATCTTATCTCTTTTTAAAACAGATTCTGCATATCTGTAAATATTTCCCGCGGTGTTTTCACTGGTGTAAAAAAGTATAACATATCTTACATGCTAATGCATTATGTTATAGTGCATTAATTTGCACTTCGGCAATAGAATAGACTATAAAGGCAGGACGATAATGGGTAGGTACCTAAATACCAATTGATAAGTACCCAGAAGTGGTCGGGACGTGTGGATACAATATTGATAACTTATTGTTATAAATTTGTATGCTTGGTTCTGGAAATTCATCATTAAAAAGAACCATCAAAAATATTTATCAAATTCATCAAAATTGTTTGCCTCAAAAGTAATAAAGAAGTGATCATAATAGAACGTTACTCACCTAGGGTGATAAAATAAAGATGGCTAAGATCTGGCCAACATGAAGTTGTCTTGAACTGATTCGTCGTACAAATAAATATAGTTTTCTCAAACATGTAATGAAATTGACGTTGTGTTCTTTATAATTAGGCTTATCCGTAATGGAATTTCATACAAAATTGGAGGTCTAGGTAGGTCTGCAAAGCGACCTACTTTTGTTTCGGTATCAATTCGTGACCCAACATCGGGGTGTTCAGCCATTAAACAACTTGGAGTTTTTTTATTTATTTCATTGCATGTTTGAGAAAAACACTGTACCATCGCCAACACCGTTAACTGACAATACGTGCACTTTATATGCATTGTGATAAGGTTCAATATAAATACAGGATAGTTAGTTAACTGTGTTTGCGTCGTTGTACAATATCTCGGCGGTGAAAAGGGATTGCCAGCCTCGTATCCCTATCCGGCCTCACTACCTCTATTTGGCCGGCAATCCCTACTTTCCCGGCCTCTGCAGAAATGTAGGTACTATTAATTTTGGCTGACATTGACTGATTATTACATGCCCTATGGTTTCGTTTATATGATAAATAACACTATGTATATAAATTTCTGGGTTTACAACAATCAATACTAACATATGGCTTATATCAGTCTCGACTAGGTGGTTATCATTATCTAATTATATACAATATCGAAACTGATGATCCTAACCCTAAAGTATTTCCACCAATGAGCCTTTCTAAATATACTTCTCTAATATTTCCACTATAATAGCACTCTAAGGGGACCTACATAATTCAGAAGTAATTTCACCGAAAAAAACGAATTAATTCGGAAAGTCATGTCATCCTGAAATATCATATAAATTCCACGGAAATAACCTCACTCGACATACGTATGTCTTTGTCATCTTATTTAAGAGCTAGGCTCTTGTCGGTGGAGTAATTTCCAACTTGTTCTACATTCTGCCTTTTTTTTTTATTTCTCTATCTATACGATGTAGCGTTTATTTTCTCTTATATGTATAGGGTCAACTGTCCAACATTGAAACTTTGGTGCACAGTGAAACACCTCAATATTTCCAAAACCTGATGTTGCTAGATAGTCCTGTATAGCACATTAGGACGTCCTGAGGAAACCCTTGTTACACGCTCTGTATGTGGACGCGACATGTGGAAGGAAAAGTTACAACAAACAATTTTCTAAATTTGACACAAAAATTAAAAAAATATAATAATATTTGTTTTATTTTTTGACAAATTATAGAATTTGATTTCGTATTTTTTAATATCCCATTGCCTTCTGTACATCACAAAGCGTCTACAGAGCTGTATGTTGATAAAAATGCTTCACATTTTGTGGCATTTTTCATTGATAATCAAAAAAACACCTAGTTTGTTCACAATGACACAGCAAACAATGAAACAATGTGGTGCAACAATGAAGCGATGTAGAACATTTTATAAAATGAATTTTTATAAAATGACCAATTAATAACAACTATGTAAAACTCGATTAAACGCAAACAAATGTCGATACTAATAACACTTTTTCAATGTAGATTAATCCTGTTTCATTGTAGAAATTCAGGTAACGTATATATTTTTTTATAAGACGTGATAACTAATTAAATTGTCTAGGTACAAAAAACGGCTCAGATACAGGAGCACAAGCTCATGGCGTAACTTCTGTACCAACATTGAGTCCACTACACAGGCCAACAGGGTAAGGAAGGTTCTCTCCAACAACACAGCCTTAACTCTAGGATCCCTGCGTAAACCTGACGACACCCTCACCAACTCACCGGAGGAAACAGAGTGCGTCCTGGTTCAGACGCACTTTCCGGACTGCGAGATAGCGAGTCCAACGGTACGGTTGGATGAGGAAACCGCCCCGACAGAGGAAGGGTGGCGACTGGCCAGCGAGGTAATAACCCCACAAAGAACTCAATGGGCCATTGACAGCTTTGACTCCTACAAATCCCCAGGACCAGATGGAATTTTCCCCGCCCTACTGAAATGGGGCGGGAGGGCGCTAACACACAGGCTCACCATCATCCTGAGTGCCTGCTTGGCACACACGTTTGTGCCCAGGCAGTGGAGAGAAGTCAAGGTTATCTTCATACCAAAACCAGGTAAAGGAGATTACACGGACCCCAAATCCTTTAGACCAATAAGCCTAACCTCCTTCTTGCTGAAGACGTTGGAAAGGCTGTGTGACAGACATCTGAGAGAGAGGGCGCTAGTGCGGATGCCCCTGCATCAGAATCAACATGCCTACAGTTCAGGTAAATCAACAGAATCCGCGCTTCACGCAGTGGTTACCAAGGCCGAAGTCGCGATCAAAAACAAGACTATGTGTTTAGGCACCTTCATTGACATCGAGGGAGCCTTCGACAAGACTAAATTCACCAGCATAACCGCAGCACTGGGAAGGCATGGAGTGAATGCGGTTATGATTAAATGGATACACAACATGTTAAGTCAAAGGGTCATTAGGCTCGGGGAAGACAAAACAAAACAAGCACAAGTAGCGAAGGGATGCCCCCAGGGAGGCGTCCTCTCACCACTACTCTGGAACATGGTGGTTAACGACCTAATCACCAAGCTAAACAACAGTCATCACTACACCATCGGGTATGCTGACGACATAACGATACTCACCAGCGGCATACATGCAGGTACAGTGTGCGATGTCACCCGCTCCGCACTCGCCATAGTGGAACGCTGGTGCAATGACAATGAACTAACAGTCAACCCAAGGAAGACCGAGCTGGTAATGTTCACCAACAAACGGAATCTGGGGACCTACCGCCTGCCCAGACTGTTCAATACAGAACTCCAATTGTCAACAGAGGTAAAGTACTTAGGTGTAATACTCGATGCCAAACTTAATTGGAGCAGTCATCTAGACAATAAAATCCAAAAAGCTACAGTCGTCTTCTGGCAGTGCCGTAGAATGATAGGTAGGACCTGGGGACTAAACCCCAAGATCACTCTATGGCTGTACCAGACAGTAATCCGACCAATAGTAAGCTACGGTGCCATAGTGTGGTGGCCTCGTACCACGCTAACCACGATCGAAGCTAAACTACAACGCCTCCAGAGACTGGCCTGCATGGCGGCTAGTGGCTGCATGAGGACTACACCGACTGCAGCCCTGGAAGCCATCATGGACATTCCGCCGCTTCACATTTTCATCAGGCAAGAGGCTCTGGCAGCAGCCATAAGGCTCAAAAGACAACATCTCTGGAGACCGCCCAGGGTTCCACACACCGAAATACTCTACGAGGCTGTAGGTAGGGAGCCCCTTATAGAGGCAACTTCAGACATCATTCCCAGACAGTTGAACTATACGAAACCCCCCAGGAAGGACTTAACCCCAGAGAGCTAAGAATCTTCACGGACGGGTCCAAGACAAGGTCAGGCACCGGATCAGGAGTATTCTCGGAGGACCTAAACATACGCATTTCGACACCATTAGGGACCCACAACACCGTCTTCCAGGCAGAGTGTATGGGCATAATAAAGGCTGCTCACGCAATCGCCTCCAGGGAGGTAAGGGGATATCCCATCCGCATACTTTCCGATAGTCGATCCGTACTGCAAGCCCTGCAAGGTCACGCAACAACTTCTGGGCTGATACACGAGTGCCACAAAATCCTATCAGAGGTATGTAATAACAGCGACATAACCCTGCAATGGATCAAAGGGCACAGTAATTCACGCGGTAACGATGCAGCGGATGCACTGGCTAGAGAGGGTTCAGAGTCAAGAGCTGTAGGACCGGAACCCACAATTCCTCTACCCTCTGCATGGCTGCGGAGCACACTGCGACTAAACACCAAGGTAGAACACCAAAAACATTGGAACACCCTAGGAACCTGCAGGCAAACCAGGGAGGCCCTCCCGACAATCAACCCCGGATTGTCAAGGAAGCTAAAGCAGCTAAAGAGGCCGGCACTCCGTCTTCTGACAGGAGCTATAACTGGTCATGCACTACTAAACAAACACCTTTTTACTTTAGGTGTTAAAGACAGTCCTCTCTGCAGAGCCTGCATGGAAGAGGACGAGACAGCCGCCCACGTCATCCTGACATGTCCTGGAGTGGCGGACTACAGGGCAAAGTACCTCGGAACACCGGGGTCACTACCGGAGGCCGTCGGCAACGTAAAGGGTCTGCTAGGCTTCCTGGTGGAACTGGGTTGGCACGAATAACAGTAGTGCCAAAACCCCTACGCAAAATAGGCGCATTTATGACGTCGAGTTGCGGAAACCCAGCCCGCGTACAACCTATAACCTATAACTAATTAAATTGCCTATCTTAGTACAAAATATCAGACACGTAACTTTAAAAACGTCGGAGATAGGATTTGAAATTTTGGTGTTTCATTGATGGACAAGTTACCCTACTCTATTAAATAATCTGTTTCCGAACTTTCGTTTAGCGGAAATAGTAGAATATTCTAATTCTGCATTTGATTCTTTCGGGAAAATTACTCCTTGGAATTTTGTGTGTGCCCCATTATAAGATCATTATTATGAGCACCAACTAAAAATTAAATATTGACTACCAATAACATACATTAATAGTATATAGTCAAGTGAGATTACATTATTAAGATCATTAAAAATACCATAAATAATCCATAGATCCTTAAATCATTTGTTCAAAAAAGTGTTGACATAAACATTAAAGCCAATTTGCTTGGAATTTACTTCCCTAGAGAAAGTGTACAGCTGTGTAACACTTTCTACGCTTGACTTCATTTCACTAGTAAGGAATAGCCATCCATACTTGTTGCACAAAATTACGAGTTTAAAACAAGAACTTCATTAATTTGTCAAAGATAACATAATTGCTTTCACTAAAAAAAAACCTGTTTAAAAAAAATGTGAATTAATTTGTTTTTGTTTTCGGAAGTCTATACATAATACATAATTAGTAATAGTACATAATTCGTGTTTATAAGACATCGGTTACAATACACGCTAATTCTGGCGTCAGTTTAGTCCATCAGTATTATGAGAGAATGATAGTGTAACCGTTGTGAATGACAGAGACAGACAGATCATACTGATGGACTAAACTGACGCCAGAATTAGCGTGTAACCGACGTCTTAGATATAAGACTCATAAAAAATGTCTGATGCAATGGACCTAGCCAACGCATGTAACAAATAAATCCAAGCCATCTTCCAAATTCAACTAGCCAACTCCATCACTAAAGGCACATTAGAAGAATAAACAAAATACTGTAAGGTGTGAATCTCAAGAAATTAAATGAACATCAGGCCCCTATACCAACATAGCAGCCCTAAGTTGACAAGGAGAATAGTCATCATCATCATATTAGCCGAAAGACGTCCACTGCTGGACATAGGCCTCCCCCTGAGACTGCCAAAGTGACCGGTCCTGTGCCACCTGCATCCAGCAGACTCCCGCGACCTTTACCAGGTCATCAGTCCACCTTGTGGGGGGCTTACCCACGCCGCGCCTTCCGGTACGTGGTCGCCACTCGAGAACCTTTCCGCCACACGTGCAATGTGCCCCGCCCACTGCCACTACAGTTTAGTGATTCGGAGGGCTATATCGGTTACCTCGGTTCTGCTGCGGATAGCCTCATTTCTGATGCGATCACGCGGAGAAACTCCCAACATAGCCCTCTGCATTGCCCTTTGGGTGGCTTTGAGCCTTCTTATGAAGCCCATAGTAAGCGACCACGTTTTAGTGTCATCACAGAATCATAGGAGAATAGTATGGTTACATCACTCATCCACTATAACTCTAAGTACTGTAGTGTTAATTACACAACAATATGTGGATCACCTGGCACCCATACACCTGATCTGTTGTGTACTTATCTTATCTTATCTAGGTGAGGGCCCTTTCGGATGCACTTCGACCCAGTGGGATCTTTTGTGCATTTGCCCTCTCCTTTATACCTGCTCCCAGGCTTGCTCCATCATTTCCACAAAGCGGATGATGCAGTTCGCCGGGAGCACCTTGAATTCCTTTGGTTACGGGTAACCGTTACCAAAGTAGTTCATTCTTTGTCTGGCAAGGGCACTTAATATTACTACATTTCAAATTGATAGTTACATTTAGCTTGCTCTTAAAATGTATGCTCGTAAATTAGGGGCCTGATTTGACGGCATCATATAACATAGCCTAGATTGTGACAACGATTTGGTGTAAAATACCTGAGTATTGAACTAGGAGGAGCGACACGGTTGACATCTACTCACACCATGACTTTCACCGAGGACTACTGAGTCGGACTCTGCCGGTGGGCCTTCACTGGTGTCGTGTTGCCGCTGTAAATTTTAAAATAAGGATAATTGTTACAGTATATCGCCGGGTGATTTCTAAATGTTAAGGAAATAATTGTAAGCGGTATCAAGGTAATAAATGGTCGGTAAGGTTAAGGTCATGTTTGATTATGTCATGCAGACAGTAAATTTGAATTAAATATATTAAAATGTACATATATGCTTCCATGAATTGACATGTATATGTCGGCGGCCGATCGTAAAATCCGGCAGATCACGAAATTCCCAGGCATATTGTGAGACGCCGCCATTTCATGATTTGGCTAAATGACATCCGCCATATCGTTCAAAACTGAACGGTTAACGATTTGTCTAATGACGTTTAGGCAGATCATGAAATTCCTAGGCATATCATGAAAGGCCGCCATTTCATGATCTGGCTAAGTAATACCCACCAGTGACGTTTAGGCAGATCATGAAATTCCTAGGCATATCATGAAACGCCGCCATATCGTTCAATACTCGCCGTTATACGTAAAGTAGGGTTTGCAAACAAGATTTTTCGCTCTTTTAGACAAAAAAAACCTCGAAGACGAAACTTCTCTTCTAACCTATCCGCGATCCGAGTCGGTTTTGCCACTGCGTCGATCTGCCGTATTTTTTATCAGGCACATCATGATATGCCTGGTCAACTTTTAGCCAAATCATGAAATGGCGGCGTTTCACGATATATTTAAAATACTGTGGTGTGGCAAATGTCTGTTTTACCCGGCTCTAACGCGATATTTATTTACCTTATAATTGTGTACAAAGCGCGAGAGTTTAAAGTGTTATGTTTCACGATATACCTAGAAATTTCTTGATCTGCCGGATTTTTACGATGTGCCGCAATGCGTTGCGCTAAGTAATCGATCTGCCGTATTTATTTATCAGGCACATCATGATATGCCTAATCAAATCATGCTGTTAGCCAAATCGTGAAATGGCGGCGTTTCACGATATGTTAGTTATTTCGTGATCTGCCGGATTTTACGATCGGCCGCCGACATATATACTATGTAACTATTGAACCTGCTCACAAAATGTAATGAGAATCAGTTGAGAAATGCGACCTGCAGAGGTGAACAGCCAGGCATTTGGATATCAGGACATACGAAATAATTTTGGCCTAAGCTTAAACGGAGAATTTTGTTCCCTTCGCTCGAAAGGAATTGAAAGGAATGAGACTCATGTTTTTACCACATCATTACTTGTAATCAATTTCCAACACCAACGCAGAAGATATCAGATCTTGAGTACAATAAAGTTAAGTAGTAAATTAAATTGACTTTTGAAAGACAATTTTTTGCTCATCTATTGTGCAAGCAGAGAGTTTTTAGTGTCATGTGGAGGTCAATTGCAACAATCTTATTTGTATTGTTAACCTAATCAAGGCTAGACTGTATGCTATTCCGTAGTAGGTAGCAGCATTTTTGCGCATTGTAGCGGAAATTGCTTGTAGAGGCATGATTAATATGTCATTAGCCTTGAACGGGTTAAATAATTTACCTGTAGATGCGGTAACAAAATGTTTTGCTACTATCATATACACTATACAGGGAGCGAAACTATGGTGCCGATGACAGACATGTGACGTCAAGCTACATACAGAGTGTTTTTTATCTAGATTATAGATATTTAATCAAATAACAACTTATTGGCCTCTTTAGTTTACTGATATTGAAACTTGAGTTGAGTTTTTATATTGCCCTGAATGTACGTGTGAAATGTATATATATATGTCAATAAGAAAGAAGATGCGATATTATGTTTACGATACATTAGTTGTGTTGTTTCATTTACTTGAGGAAAAATATTTTTTGTTAGAATTACATGACCCAATAAAAAATGTTCTTTGTATCGTTTTTTAATATATACATTATTTTTTGTATAAATATCAAACATTTTTATAAATAAACAATAATATTTATAATACCATTATTACATTACTAAGAATCATTGAGGTGAGGTGTTTGCAATGTTGTTTTAAAATAACATCCTATATGCGACTTAAATTTTGCGTCATAATGTCGTCACCGGTGCCATAGTTTTGCTCCCTGATCATATAAAACAAAGAGCACAACGGAAAAGACTTGTGGGCGGACAAAAAGCAAGACTGTCTGATGAATTAACTGCAGTGGCTGGAACAAATTGGATTAAAGACATCGCCTAGAGATGTATTATGTATGACATGGAGGGCCCTTACCCATTAGGGGGTCTTAATATAGTTAGGAATATATTAGTAACGAAATTGTAATGTTAAGGAATAAAAACTTGCATGAATAAAATATAAAACAAGTAATTTGAGAGATAAAGTTATTAGATGAAAGCTTATAATTATGGAAAATTACCTTTAATTCAGTAGCTAAGCTCCGGAATGTGTCTTCAACATTAGTGTTGTCCTTTGCAGACGTCTCCAACACAAACATAATCTCTGGCACATATCGGCAAAATGATTTGGGTTCATCAGGCTCTACCTCCCGTTGCTCGGCCAAATCACACTTGTTACCAATCAATGACACTATCACATTTGATGATGTATACCGCCTAACCTCTTCAATCCATTTTTGGAGGGATAAAAAAGTTGACCGCTTTGTAATGTCATACACTGAAATAAATAAAAAAAGTTTAAATAATCATTTCATTTTTATTTCATAAAGGGGTTTGATATGCAATGGACATTAACTTATCAGAATAATTACCAATAATGACACCATTTGCAGAACGATAATAGCTCTGGGTGATTGTCCTAAAGCGCTCCTGGCCGGCCGTGTCCCATATTTGTAACTAAAACATCAAATAACTACGCTTTAATAATAAATTCGAATGAAGTACGCAGCAGAATTTAAATTAGATTTACTAACCTTGACCTTCTTCCCGTCAACTATTAATGTTTTCATGGAGAAGTCAACGCCTATCGTATTCCCGTGCCTTTCGATAAAATTTCCTGATTTTAATCGTTGCACAATGCATGTTTTTCCTGTACCACAGTCTCCGATCAGCACAATTTTAAATAGATAGTCGAACTGTTCGTCTGGGACACTCATCAGAGTATTAGGATTACGGTTAGTCATGATTGGAAAGGTCAATTATTTTAATTAAATTTATTGTAGTTTTCTGTTTACTTCCTTCCCATTTTTCTTTCAGTTTGACTACTTTGACTGGAATCCCACTAATGTCAAACAAATAGACGGTTTACAATTGGCAGATTTTGACCGGAAAATTGACTTGCCATCCAGCGTTTTTTTAAATATCTCAAACAAAGGAACAAGTAAAAAAACCTGAAAAACCCGTAAATTACCGTAAAACGAAACGATGGGCGGGTTGACAGCTTGCTTGACTTGACAGATCGGTGCCGGTTAATGTACGGCCCGATAATACGCGTCCATCTATCGTTCTCTCTCTCTTTTAGCATTAGTTAAAAAGAGACAGAGATATAGTGGACGCCAATGATTGGGCCGTACATTAACCGGCACCGACTGATCAGATGACAGCAAAAATATTAAAAACTTATCGATGATCGCCGATCGCCGTTCTTATTGATATTTTACTATTTTCTAGGATTACTTCGTTCGCGTTCTAATGTGTCCAAAATGTTGATACCAAATACACTTCCCTTGTTGCTTTTAACAATTATAACTACAGTGCCATGTTTATCCGCAATAGAGGTAAGTACTAAATTATTTAATCGCGCACCCTGCTTCTCCACCCGGAAAATGGTTTCATCATTATAAAACGTTATTTCCAGATTCCGGAAAAGTTCCAAAAGTCGAATCACACTAACAACTGGGCCGTGTTAGTGGACACAAGTAGATTTTGGTTCAACTACCGGCATGTAGCGAATGTGTTGTCTATCTACAGAAGTGTGAAGCGGCTTGGGATCCCAGACAGTCAGATTATCCTGATGATAGCGGACGACATGGCGTGCAACCCGCGTAACCCGCGCCCGGCGACCATCTTCAATAATGCGCACGAACAGATAAATGTGTATGGAGATGATGTTGAAGTGGACTACAGAGGTTATGAGGTAAGAATTGGAAGAATATATAAATGAGGGTGGTTGACCTTCCTATCGCTCGTCATCATACCTACACCGACCTGCCACCTTCCCTATATCTGTAGTGTTGGCTCGTAAATATGATTTTCTTTGTGCATTCTTTACAATGATGAAAAAAGTAATTTAAAATATTTTTGGAAATTTTCTAAATTCCACGACCGGCCCCGGCCCAGCCAGCCCTTTCCTATACCCCAACTGTTTTTTTTATCCAAATTGCGGATAACCTACAGATGTTAATAAGTGCAGTGGTGACACTCTTATTACACTGTATATCTTTGTTTAATTAAGGCTGACCCTTATCCTGTTGGGGGCCCTGGTCATTTAAGGAGAATAGGGCTCTAGTTAGTGTACAAATCTACAAAAAATCTGTGTGTAATCTAATCTGTGTATACATTGTAAACTTATAAATTCGAACCTTCATGTGAAAACTTATTGCTATAATTTCAATGGTGAATTTAAGTACTTTGGATTGTTCTCATTCTGACCAAATTATATCCACTTATTATTAAAAACTTGTTAATCATCAGTCATCAAGATATATAAGTTTTCTTTCGTAGGTATCAGTGGAAAATTTGGTCCGTCTCCTGACCGGTCGCCTACCGCCCGACACCCCACGCTCCAAGCGGCTGCTCACAGACGAGGGCAGCAACATCCTGATCTACCTCACGGGGCATGGCGGTGACGGGTTCCTCAAGTTCCAGGACTCTGAGGAAGTCACCAGCCAGGAGCTGGCTGATGCTCTTGAACAGATGTGGCAAAAGAAAAGGTAGGTATGAGATTTTCTGCTTTTTCGAGCTCTATATTTACTGGCAGTATTTAAGTAGTTTGTATGTAAATAAGTATAACCATGTACTTTGTCCTTCAAAATTCGCAAATCTTTTTACAGGGATTTGAGCTGCATTCATGTAAATTCAGTAACAATGCAATATTATAGCATCACCAAGCTGCATGCAAGTATAATATTAAGGCATGATCTGGTGATTCAGACAGTATAGTGTATTTCAAATACGAAGGCCCGATGCACTTGAGACGGTCAATAATAATAATAATAAATATTATGGGACAATCTTACACAAATCAACCTAGGCCCACGGTAAGCTCAGTAAGGCTTGTGTTGTGGGTACTAGGCGATGATATATATAATAGATAAATACATATTGATACTTATATACATATATAACATCCATAACTCAGGAACAAATATTCGTGATAAACGCACAAATAAATGCCCTGACCGGGATTCGAACCCGGGACCTCCAGCTTTGTAGGCAGAGTCACTACCCACTGGGCTACGGAGGCCGTTATATGGCGTCAATGGGCGTTAACAATAGTATTAGTGATAACAAAAGATACTCAAAGGCAAACATTATGAGCCATATTGTTAAGTTTCAAGTGCATAGGGCCTTCGTATTTGAAATGGACTATACAAGTAGCTGAAAACTAGAAAAAAAGGCAGGCGGCAATAAAACCTACCTAAAATTCACATTATAAACTGAATTTTATTGTAATGTTAATTTGTTATCCTCAGAGGTTTATTCAGGCATATTCAAAATATCATCATCGTCATCATTTTCAGCCTGTAATCGCCCACTGCGGAGCATAAGCCTCTCTTCGCGTACGCCACTTATCCCGGTCCCGTGCTAGTCTCATCCAGAAATGACCCGCGGTCTTTTTTATGTCATCAACCCATCGAGCTGGTGGACGACCGACGCTTCTTTTTCCTGCAATTGGCCACCAATCCGTTAACGTTTTGGTCCACCTACCGTCACGCTGCCTGGCAATATGTCCTGCCCAACTCCATTTGAGTTTGGTTATGACTTCGCCGACGTCACGCACTTTAGTGCGACGTCGGATCTCAATATTCCTCACTCGGTCTTGTAGCTTAATGCCGAGCATGGCGCGCGCGATTCAAAATATGCCTGAATAAAAAAAAACATTTTTATATTTTGCAGGTACAATGAAATTTTCTTCATAATAGACACATGTCAAGCATCGTCCATGTATGAGAAATTCTACTCTCCCAATATATTAGCCACAGCCAGTAGTTTAGTTGGTGAAGATTCACTATCAGTAAGTATGCTTTTTATTTTTGCTGTCTACAAATTATTTGTATAATGCTACTCAGCAATTTTTGTTTACTCAGCAATATTTTTCAGCATCACGTAGATTCTGCAATCGGCGTATACATCATAGACAGATACACATACTATGTACTGGAGTTCCTTGAGAATGTTCACCCTAACACACACAGGACTATGTCCGAATTTGTAAGTAGCGTCCCAGTTAATAATCTGATATAAAATGTAATTAAAAAGCCCATACCACTCATAATAATGAAATTATATTTGTATGTCATTAAAAAAAGCGTGGATTCAAAGCTGGGTCGTTGTTAAAATGAGCTGTAGACTGAATGTCTGTCAAATTAGACCAGCACGGCTATCACAAGACGGCCGCGACATCTCTCGGGCTCTCGAGCTCTCTCGCACTATCTCTCTCTTATTAGACCACTTAGATAGAGACGGATAGTGCGAGAGAGCTCGAGAGTATGTCGCGGCCGTCTTGTAATAGCCGTGCAGCTTGACAGGACTGGCTCACCACGAGGTAGCTTGACCCAAGATCAGTACAACACGCATAATCAATTTTTATTTTTTTATAATGATTGAACCTGCTCACAAAATTCCACGAGAATTGGTTAAGAAATGCGACCTGTAGAGTAGAACACCCGACAGACGCGATACAGGCGAAAGGTTAAGCAGAAAGTTGACATGGACCTTATTTGCAGGGTTTTCAGGGGCACAAATTCCGAAAACAATAATACATGCATAATAATTACTCAAAATGTTATTGTAAATGTATATTAGAACAGAAATTATTTTTGCATATAATTGACTTTCAAAACAAAGTTTTAACCGACTTCAAATCAGTAGCCAAATAGCTTCAAGTTTGCCTGTAAAATTTGAACAGTTCCCTCGATTTCTCCAGGATCCCATCATCAGAACTGGATTTTGGTGACAACGGGACCAATCTGGAAGTATATGCTTTCAAACAAAGAAAGAATTTTTCAAATCAGTTCATAAATTACGGAGTTATCGCGTAACATACACCCATAAAAAAAAAAAAAAAAAAAAAAAAACAACATACAGATGAATTGTGAACCTCCTCCTTTTTTGAAGTCGGTTAAAATTTTATTATATTTTTATGGTAATAAAAACGATTTTGGTGTTTAAAATAGAGCTAAGTAATTTTCATGGTTTACATTATATTTAATTTAATTTAATTTTAATTTATTTATTTATTTCCGACTCAGGGTCCATATAAATGTTAGTGCTTAGGTAGGTAATTACAATACACATACTTACAAACTAGAGGTTAGTACAAATTATACATTAAAAACAAACAAGAAAAGGAATATAGCAATGTCAATATAAAAAATAATACATAATAATAATATTTCTGCGAATGTCAATTTGTTTATAGCTAATAAAATTAAACATTCTTGAACAATTACTTTTATTATTTAATGTCAAATATTTTAGGCCTATCACCCATGTGAATGGAGTTCCAGTGCCTCACTACAGGGCAGTCGAACCTGTCCAGCACAACACTCAGAAGGCTGTTGGTACTGGCTCGCACTCTGTTCATCACAGAGGCAACACGTTTCCTCAATATTGTTTTAAAGCCATCCGTGTTAGCCTCTGCAAACATACCAGAAGCGCTGCACCAGCGAGGCAGTCCCAACAGCATCCTAAAAGCGTTATTGTACTGAACGCGTAGACTGTTGTACGTTTTTTGAGCATAGTTGGTCCATAGGCTGCAGGTATAAAAAGTCTGACAAAAAGATTACAAGGTTTTCGTTATATTTCAGCTAGCGGTGTGCCCGAAAAGCGCCTGCTTGTCCACAATAGGCGTCCGTCGGGACCTGTTCAAGCGGGACCCGAGCCGCGTGCCCATCACGGATTTCTTCGGGTCGGTGCGGCCCGTCGTCATCACCACCAACCCCATCGACATCCTTGACATACCCAAGAGGAAGAAGACTGACCCAGAGTAAGTTATACCCTAAAAACATCCATGTAAAAACCGGCCAAGTGCGAGTTGGACTCGCGCACGAAGATACATACAACTTTTCACCTCAGCAGTGAGAACATCGTTACGTTAAAAAATATATCGTTAGGCTTTACGCACCTCTCTTCTTCTGAATTTGTAATAGACCCCACACCATGATGTGTCACCAGTGCTCGATATCAAAATTAAAAAGCTACTTTGACTCACGGAGTGAGCAAAATCGCATTTTGCTCACTGTTTTCACGCAGCAAAATATGCTTGTTCGAGCTGCTGAGGTGAAAAATATTTTATTTTGTTTTTAGTATTTGTTGTTATAGCGGCAACAGAAATACATAATCTGTGAAAATTTCAACTCTAGCTATCACGGTTCTTGAGATACAGCCTGGTGACAGATTATCTATTAAAGCGGCAAAAAAATCACGTTTTTTGTATGGGAGACCCCTTTAAAAAAATTATTAAGCACGCGTGTAGTAATTTCGGTATTTTCTATTATAACTCGTGTATTTACACCCGAAAAACATAAATTTGATGAAGTGGAAGTGATGATGAAGACCAATAAAACCGGCCAAGTGCGAGTTGGATTCGCGCACGAAGGGTTCCGTACCATTATCTATAAAAACGGCAAAAAATCACGTTTGTTGTTTGGGAGCCCCCCTTAAAAAAATATTTTATTTTGTTTTTAGTATTTGTTGTTATAGCGGCAGCAGAAATACATAATCTGTGAAAATTTCAACTCTCTAGCTATCACGGTTCTTGAGATACAGCCTGGTGACAGATTATCTATTAAAGCGGCAAAAAAATCACGTTTTTTGTATGGGAGACCCCTTTAAAAAAATTATTAAGCACGCGTGTAGTAATTTCGGTATTTTCTATTATAACTCGTGTATTTACACCCGAAAAACATAAATTTGATGAAGTGGAAGTGATGATGAAGACCAATAAAACCGGCCAAGTGCGAGTTGGATTCGCGCACGAAGGGTTCCGTACCATTATCTATAAAAACGGCAAAAAATCACGTTTGTTGTTTGGGAGCCCCCCTTAAAAAAATATTTTATTTTGTTTTTAGTATTTGTTGTTATAGCGGCAGCAGAAATACATAATCTGTGAAAATTTCAACTCTCTAGCTATCACGGTTCTTGAGATACAGCCTGGTGACAGACAGACGGAATGACGGACGGACAGCGAAGTCTTAGTAATAGGGTCCCGTTTTACTCTTTGAGTACGGAACCCTAAAAAATAGGCCTCGGAACTCTCCCACAGTAAAAAGTGGTGAGATATTTCGTAGAGCCAAGTCAGGCTTCTTACCTACCTTAGAATTGGCTTGTTGCGTGGTGTTAAAATTGCGATAACGTCGTGTTGCTAAATAGATAGTAAACCATCAAATGATTGTCATAAAGTATAAATTACAAAATATAATTCAAATCATAAAAAGATATGAACCTTGAAAGTTTAGAAATAGTACATTTCGATGCTAGTGCAGAAAGTATGTTATTAACTCACGAGTGCCGAGATATCTTGCCACGAGCCGTAGGCGAGAGTGGTAAGACTCGGGACGAGTGAAGAATGACATTTCCGCACGTGTATCGAACGACGTTTTTTAATACAGTTGCGAAAAAATAAGAAAAACAACAAGTAAGAACAGTATAAAAAAAAAATTGTTTTGAACAACTTCATTATTATTCAACTGTATTACAATGATGTTACAGAATTAATCATATATAAGTTTCAAATTCCTTACTTGTTGTTTTTCTTATTTTTTCACAACTGTATTAAAAAACGTCGTTCGATACACGTGGAAAAGCAAAAAGTACTAGTGCGCAAAGTACAACTTTGCGCACGATTTGCAGCTACAAAAAGTACCACTTTTTGAGCAACTGTAATAAAAAAAAAGTTTTTTTATTTCTTGTCCACGAGTAAATGTAAGGTACCATTAGAATCCTTACGCTTTTATAGAAACAAAATTTGTGTGACAATTATGGACCTAAACGCAGTATTTCGCGACCGAAACAGCAATTTTATTCAGTATGAAGCGTTTCGGCTGCTGTCAGCGAAGTCCGTCTTTAACTCAATTTTTTGGGTATTAATGTCCTTTAAATGTAGTTGCTTCCATACAAACATTTGTTCATCTACAAAAACTGGTTCGAATGGCATCGTAAACAAATTTAAGGTTACAAGCCCATTATGTTGATCATTATCAGTATATAGGTGAGTGAGTATGTCAGTGACAAAACTAACGAACTTTGACGGGCACTAGTTCTGAAACTATAGGTTCAAATTGAATGTTATTGAGATATATGTAAGCCATATTATGCCCTATATGTTGCAGAAAATTCAGGGTTCTGGCTTTAGCCAGCACGAAATTACAGGATGAGGATGTTGATAATGGCCTGAATGGCTTCGAGAAAAGGATGGTACGGCCGTGCCTCTTTGTTTTGCTCGACTTGGCGGAGGCACTGCCGTGCCCCCAGATTCCAGTTAGGGCTCATCCATTAATTACATCACATCACACGTATAGGGGTAGAGAGCGGGTCTACAAAGTGTGACATGTTGTGACAAGAGGGAGGGAGGAGTCCCGAATGTTGTGTTTTACTTCAAATGTAAACTAAGTTTTTTAACAACTTTTTATTGTGTTAATTTCCTCTTATATTATTTCCTGTTATAAAAGTAGTTTATGTGACTTTACATAATGAAGGGTATCAAACACGAGTGTTTTAATGCCTAATTATGTACAGTTATATACACTACTTTATCTATCCACATATCATAAGCCTCCATGATGCATTCAGCAGCCGCATATTATGACCTGCATCGCGGTGTTGTTTTCTGGCAGCTATCATAGTTGTTTTTTTTAATTCAGTTATAAACTAGAGTCGAATCCAACTATCATATCGTTCGATATCTTACTTACGTGCGACATTTGTCAAATTTGGCTCACTAATGTTTCCCAACCTAACGTTTGACAACCTAATTCATTTCGCATCTTTTATTTCCCAACCTCTTAATATTTCTGAAACTGTTAAATATTTCAGGATTTTTATAAACTAACCTAACCTATAGGGTTTCTTACGATGGCCCTGAAATAAATCCTGAAATATTTACAGTTTCAGAGTTTGGGAAATGAAAAGTTGCGGAATGAATCAGTTTGCCAAACGTTAGATGCGAAAAGGTGTTCCGTCAAATTTGTATGCAAATTGACAATTCATTTCGAACTAAACGTCATCTCGAGACGTTCGAAATTTGAATGAAATTGTAATATCTGAACCTTGGCTATAGAAGCCAATTTCTTATGCGAGGGCTCAATATTAAAAAAATTGCAAACGGCTACTCAGAAAGCACACATAAGTCTCAGAGGTAGGTATAGGCCAGAGTGGAGCGAAGAAGTCACCAGTGTTTATTGTTTAATGGGCGCCAGGTGGTTCCTTCGTCAAACGAATGACATCATCAAATAAAAATCACATAACATAAGTAAACACACATTTAATTTCTTTTTAAGTAGTAGTCCTTAGTACAACAATACCTTATCTTTATATTCTTTCCTTGGTTTCCATCAACCCGTTAAATTTAATTAGTTATAAGATTGCTTTTCATGCAACAAACATTTTGTTATACCCTTGAAAAGCAGTGGCAGTTCAAGGGTTAATAGAACTTTTCTTATTTAATAACACGGTTTAAATACTACCGTTTAAGCAAGTAATTGGTTAAAGGAACTATTTATTTTAAAACACTCTTGTGGTTATATTAAGACATAAAATTATACATGTACCACATTGATCTACATAAAAGTTTCTGTATGTTGAGTTATAGCACTGATAGTCAATATGCAGACGGTTTAAATGGATAGCACAGGTATACATACAGTTTTAGATTTCGTGCATGGAGGATACATTCACTCCGCAGAAGTACCTGGCTCCAACTAGAGGTCAAAAGGGCAGCGTCCATAAATGGTCCATAACTTAGGTTAGAAAAAGCTTACTTTTGAGCTAACCATGAGGATTGGGATGTAAGGATATCTCCTTATCCTTCCCTGGTATTGAAAGTTAGGTTTAACCCTAAACCTGCCTCCCTGAAATCAATTTTTTCCACATGTTAGATAACTATTTGGAATTTTATATTTCAGTATTGATTTAAACAAAAGGCGTTTATAATGAGTGGGTAATAAATAAATTACTTACCAGCAAAGCTGGGTGAGTGAAATGAGGTGTTAATGCCACATGACCGGGCACATTTTGTAGGAAAATAAACGGAGACGTACGATGATTGAAGCGGAGAGCTGAAAAGAAAATCGACAGACATTACTAACAATATTCCATGATAATCTCGCGACATAACGTGGAAATATTGAATAGAATTCCTTACCAAGTTCTCAATTACATAATGGAGGACATATCTCCGGTGACTCTAAATTTATTCAACTTTGGCCACAGGCTGAAAGGAAAACAGAGATTATTAGCTTCGGCGTTTTACCAAACAAACAAGGAAACGAAAACGGCTGTTATTCTTACCCAAAGCGATGAGATTCGACACAAAGGATTTATAATAACCTTCAAGGCATGGTGATGAGGTGTCGAATGAATTTTGCTGGAAAGGAAATCCAAATCTCAGTCTTTTGATATGGCAACAATCCCCTTCCAGGAATGAATGAAATGAGCAAACAGAATTTCTAAATTACAACAATAATAACCTTTTAAAGGCTAGAAGACACTCCAAATAGAAATTATCTATTTATCCTTGAGTAGAATGCTTACAAAAACAATAGGACAGTAAAGTTAGGAATTCGAAAGAATTATCAACCGGAAAACAAAATCTGTAATTTAGACATGGCAACATGGCACGTGATGACGTTTCGTCATTCCTGTGAAAGAAACGCACGACCTTTAATAACTACTTTGGAGTTATTCGTTATTTAGTAAAGTTTTATATTTACCGAGATACAATTACTTATTTTAATACGAAACTTCTATTAGGTTATTAAAATTACTAGTACACCGTGATTTACTATATATTAAGTTCATTTTGACGTTACCTTGAGATCTGTCAAAACAAGAAACCAAACGCCAAACGTCCTGTCTGACAGGTATCACATATTTTTATTGACTGCTTGTTTATAGTATTTAAGTAACAAATTTATAGTCTTTTAAACGTGAATGGATTGTTTAAAAGTAAAACAAAGAAGTGGGTGTACCGTGTTTAATGTGATTTTGCCGTAAAAAGGCTTCCCACGATGAAAGTACATGAACAAAACTTTACGAATTGGTGTCCCTTACTGGGACTAACAACAGGTATGTGTATTAGTAATTAGGACCCATTTGGACCAAAATTATATTTTCTTCATGATATAGGGCTACCAAGTATCCTATACCACCACTGAGTCACACCTTTAATCTGTTTTCAGGTCGAGAAATAGTAGATATAAGTTGAAAGAAAATTTATTACTAACTCCATACAAAGTACCACTTTACCTAAGTATAAAGTGTTACAGTTCATCTTCAGTTGGGTTAAAAAAAAAATTAAACAAATTTTTTTTTTTAATTTTTTTTTGACAAAGAACTATCTTAAAAAAAAAAACTTCAAGACCAACGTACTAGAGACAAAAAAGCTATATAATTAAAACCATTCTGAGGAACAGAGGTTTCATACCTAATACTAACAAATTATTATACTAATGGAAAGCATGCAGTAATACTATTTAGTTCTTATTCTCATTGTTACAGCTGTACTGTATGACAATGATATCTCTTAACATAAAATTATAATAGGGTTTTGTTGGGGAGGCGCGCTTCTCCTAAACAATTACATACTAAATTTAACTAACTAGGTTGGCCATTACAAACTACTTACGGATTCGAATCATATAACCTAAATAAACTATTACTACTATGGGCATGGGCTTTTACTTTATTAAAGAATGCCGTTCTATTTACAAAGGAGGCAGAATGAGGAAAAGCTAATTAACCTAGCAGGTTTCACCATTCTGGGTCTCGTATTTTACGCCACTCTTCCTTTAAAGATAAGAGGATGAGCTGGCAGTAAGATTTGCTATAAATCCTTCTTTAGCAAAAAAAAAAAAACTACAGATAAACTTAGCTCATAGCTAATTATCGTTTATTGTAAAGAAGAAGATAGGCATATGGGTAACCATAAGTATAACTTTACGCTTTTTGTTAGCTGAAAAGCAATTATTTAGAAATAATTTAAGTGATATTTTTCATCTTTATTAGGACAAAATTATCAGTGTGGACAGTCCGATCGCTACTGAACACAAGTATTAGATAGGGACACTTTACACGTGACTTCCATGCAAGAGGAATAGACATTAAATTTGCACACCGAGGAAAACTCTTAACGAGGAGTTTCCACTCATAGAACAAAGTCTATTGTTTCCCTTTGGAGGTTCAAAGTGCATTGTCTTTTCAGTAGATAAGGGAGCAGAAAGTTTATTAAAAGTTTTCTCAGGTTTATATATAACTTCTTTGACTACACGAATATTGTCATCAAGAGAGCTCTGATCGTCATCCGAACCAGAGGGTGAAGAATTACTTTCTTGTATTGTAGACAACATGGACTTAAGTTCAGTAATTAACTCCTGTGCTCCTTCTGATTCATCACCTAAGCGTGAAAGACGGCATATTAAGTAGCGACACCGCGAAGTTAACCGATCCACTGCAGCATCTGAAAGTTCACCTTGCAAAGCTTGTTCAAGTTCTTCAGCTTTGCGCTTACACACTCCTATTTCTGACGCAAGATCACCCTGAATCAGATCAGCAACGAGTAGGCTTCCTTTACGAGCGAGTTTAGCTGTATGTTTTAGTGCTTGACATAAGCTAGTCCTACGAGATAATGGATTTACTGGAAGATTCCGTATAGTGAGTTCATGTGTAATTTCATCTTTGTGTAGATGTGCTACTTTACATCCAGCTCTTGTGAAATCCATGATGTGTTGTATGTATGTATGTAAATATTACTATTTATTAATAAACTACGTGTAGTTAAGTTTAGTTATACTTGATATCTCAAAAGATTTTTAATTTATTTCAGGAATATATTCTATTTAAAAAATTCCAAGATAGCTTTACAAAGTCCAATAGTGCTTCGTTAGACAAAGCAACCAAATAGTAAAAGTATAGATTTAAGTTAAACCATCAAAACGTTGTAACAATGATGATGCTTGTTACACCAATATATCACATAGGTTTATACACTTAAAATTAGTAAGTATATCTTAATCTAGAGAACATGCTAATCCGCTTCAAGAACAACTTAAAATTAATTATTTGTTATGCACTGTTATTTGAATTTGTCATTCTCCACTGCCAAACGTTGGGTTCAGCCACTGTAATTTTTTTAATATTGAGCCCTCGCATAAGAAATTGGCTTCTATAGCCAAGGTTCAGATATTACAGTGGCGCCCAACGTGGGGCGGTGGAGAATGACAAATTCAAATAACAGTGCATAACAAATAATTAATTTTAAGTTGTTCTTGAAGCGGATTAGCATGTTCTCTAGATTAAGATATACTTAATAATTAATTAAATAAGAAAAGTTCTATTAACCCTTGAACTGCCACTGCTTTTCAAGGGTATAACAAAATGTTTGTTGCATGAAAAGCAATCTTATAACTAATTAAATTTAACGGGTTGATGGAAACCAAGGAAAGAATACAGGGTGGAATTTCATAAACTGTACAAAATAAAAGGAGAAAAATTTCAGCCAATTTCATCGGTGAAACGGTGTTTTTTTTTTTTTTCTAGTCATTAGTTTTTTTTTTACAGAATTTTAAAAAAAATTGTAAAAACTCGGGTAATACACCTAATTCAGACGGTATAACTTTTGATCCAATGGTCCTAAAATGAAAATAAAAAATGCAGAGTATTACCAAGGGACAGGTTAATAATTCTTAATAACAATATAAAACCAACTAGAAGAGAAAATCCGCAAAAAAATTTATTGTTTTTGAAAAATGGCTACAAAAATTACGAATTTTAAAAGAAAAACACAATTTTCTGAAAAAAACGCAGATTTAGTTACCATTTTTTTTGCTTAGTATTAAACCTCACTTAATGCCGATTCTAAAACCGTTTTTAAACTGTCTCAGACTTTGAAAAATACCACGCTAATGGGTACGTAAATCAAACCATAATTTTATTAATTTTAATCCTCTTAAAATCCTTAATGACCGCTTGTTCCCAGGTAGTTGAAGGGTGTTTTTGGGTTGAAGGTGGAGATAACATGAGGGGTATAAAGGCATTGGGCAATAGGTCAACTATTCAGTCGCTCGCAAATCGCAATTGCTTGTCTTTGCTCGCCACTTCTTTGATTACTCCAGTACTTGTTCAGTTTGAATCATCATGCCCCGCTTACGAGAGTTTTCGCCGTTACAAATAGCCAACATGCACTATTATTATGGATTGTGCCATGGATCTGCAAGAGCTGCGTGTATCGCCTATTTGGAGCAGTATCCTAATGACGTTCCAAGACCTGCTGCTCGCCACTTTCAAGAAGTTCATCGCCGGTTGTGCAATATTGGCCTGGGATACGGTGGCCGAGATCGCCGAGAGCCAGGAAACATAATTGATGTTGCCATAGAAGAAGCAGTTCTCAGAGACTTGTACGCGGACCCAACCACGAGTCTAAGACGCTTGGCATTGAGGCACGGAATCTCAAAATTCTCTGTCTGGAAAATTTTGAAGAAGGAAGGACTGCATCCATTTGCCAGCTTGAATTTGTTGCGTAGCCCGTCGAATCATTCCCGGATTATTTTTTATTTCTTGTGCTGCATTTAAAATTCTGTCGTGCAATTCTGCTTCGGTATTGACGATTCTGTGATATACCCGTTGCTTCATATCACCCCAAAGAAAATAATCCAACGGCGTCATATCAGGCGATCTTGCAGGCCATCCAACGGGGCCGTCTCGGCCGATCCACCTATTGGGATTTTGCTCATTTAAAAAATGTCGAACTCTTAATGCCCAATGAGCTGGGCATCCTTCCATTTGGAGAAACAGGCGTTGTCTCACATCTAACATCACATCTTCCAAAAGCTCTGGGAGCTCGTCTCTCTGTAACAGTAAAATTCTGTCGGCGTTCAAAGTATTCGGTAAGAAGACTGGTCCAATCAATTGATCGTCGAGTACCGCTGCCCAAACGTTTATGGAGAATTGGTCTTGAAAATTAGATGGTCTTACTAGGTTTGGATTATCGTGAGCCCATGTGTGTAAATTTCTGAAGTTAGTTATTCCCGTATGAGTAAATCTTGCTTCGTCCATCCATAAAATTCTTCTAGTAAATTCCGGATCCCTTCTGATATTGCCAAGTATCCAAGTCGACATAACACACCTCACGCGGGCATCGCCAATTTGCAAATTTTGTACCCGTTGATAATGAAATGGATGCAGTCCTTCCTTCTTCAAAATTTTCCAGACAGAGAATTTTGAGATTCCGTGCCTCAATGCCAAGCGTCTTAGACTCGTGGTTGGGTCCGCGTACAAGTCTCTGAGAACTGCTTCTTCTATGGCAACATCAATTATGTTTCCTGGCTCTCGGCGATCTCGGCCACCGTATCCCAGGCCAATATTGCACAACCGGCGATGAACTTCTTGAAAGTGGCGAGCAGCAGGTCTTGGAACGTCATTAGGATACTGCTCCAAATAGGCGATACACGCAGCTCTTGCAGATCCATGGCACAATCCATAATAATAGTGCATGTTGGCTATTTGTAACGGCGAAAACTCTCGTAAGCGGGGCATGATGATTCAAACTGAACAAGTACTGGAGTAATCAAAGAAGTGGCGAGCAAAGACAAGCAATTGCGATTTGCGAGCGACTGAATAGTTGACCTATTGCCCAATGCCTTTATACCCCTCATGTTATCTCCACCTTCAACCCAAAAACACCCTTCAACTACCTGGGAACAAGCGGTCATTAAGGATTTTAAGAGGATTAAAATTAATAAAATTATGGTTTGATTTACGTACCCATTAACGTGGTATTTTTCAAAGTCTGAGACAGTTTAAAAACGGTTTTAGAATCGGCATTAAGTGAGGTTTAATACTAAGCAAAAAAAATGGTAACTAAATCTGCGTTTTTTTCAGAAAATTGTGTTTTTCTTTTAAAATTCGTAATTTTTGTAGCCATTTTTCAAAAACAATAAATTTTTTTGCGGATTTTCTCTTCTAGTTGGTTTTTTATTGTTATTAACAATTATTAACCTGTCCCTTGGTAATACTCTGCATTTTTTATTTTCATTTTAGGACCATTGGATCAAAAGTTATACCGTCTGAATTAGGTGTATTACCCGAGTTTTTACAAAAATTTTCAAAATTCTGTAAAAAAAAAACTAATGACTAGAAAAAAAAAAAAAACACCGTTTCACCGATGAAATTGGCTGAAATTTTTCTCCTTTTATTTTGTACAGTTTATGAAATTCCACCCTGTATAAAGATAAGGTATTGTTGTACTAAGGACTACTACTTAAAAAGAAATTAAATGTGTGTTTACTTATGTTATGTGATTTTTATTTGATGATGTCAAAACAAGAAACCAAACGCCAAACGTCCTGTCTGACAGGTATCACATATTTTTATTGACTGCTTGTTTATAGTATTTAAGTAGCAAATTTATAGTCTTTTAAACGTGAATGGATTGTTTAAAAGTAAAACAAAGAAGTGGGTGTACCGTGTTTAATGTGATTTTGCCGTAAAAAGGCTTCCCACGATGAAAGTACATGAACAAAACTTTACGAATTGGTGTCCCTTACTGGGACTAACAACAGGTATGTGTATTAGTAATTAGGACCCATTTGGACCAAAATTATATTTTCTTCATGATATAGGGCTACCAAGTATCCTATACCACCACTGAGTCACACCTTTAATCTGTTTTCAGGTCGAGAAATAGTAGATATAAGTTGAAAGAAAATTTATTACTAACTCCATACAAAGTACCACTTTACCTAAGTATAAAGTGTTACAAAATAATATTATCGAAATCGATGTTATTATTTAGCAATAATAACATTTTCACAGATAAGAAATTTGTTCTAACATAACAGTCTATTTTTATGATGGTCATAATGTGCGGTTCTTGAACGCATCATGGAGGGTTTATGATATTTGGATAGATAAACATATTTTTAAATTGTAATACTAAGTTCTTTTGGATTTCTCTCTTCTTCTTCTTCTTAGCGCATTCCCACTTTAGGTGGGGTCGGCTCTCCTAGTTAGTCGGCGCCAAGACAATCTGTCCTGGGTTGTCGGGTTGGGTAAATTTTCCACTTTTACTAGTTTCGTCATGCTGGTCCATCAGGTAGCAGGTGGACGTCCTCGACCTTTTTTACGTTCTGGTAGGCGCAACGCTTGTTGTACAACATGTTCCTCGTCTCTCCGCATTACATGACCATACCATCGAAGTTGGCTTTCAGCGAGTTTTTCAGATATGTGGGCCACTTTGAAACTGCCACGTATGTACGTATTCCGAACTTTGTCCAACCGCGTCACCCCTCCCGACCATCGCAGCATCTTCATTGCATTCGTATGGAGTTTTTGCAGGTGTGTCTTATTTACTGGCCAGCATTCGGCTCCATATATCAGTGCAGGTCGTACTGCTGTCTTATAGACCTTACCCTTTGTCCGCACGGGCATACGCGGGTCACACAGAACTCCGGTTAGCGATCGCCATTTCTGCCATGCCACATTAACTCGGTGTGCAACGTCGGCCTCTATATCTGCACTTTCCGCTATTACAGAGCCTAAGTAGGTATTTAAATTGCGTCGTTTTTGGAACTTGCGTATTATCCGGATAGCTGACTATGGCTGGGTTGCTGACATCACCGAAACTGCATTGTAGGTGTTCTGTTTTGGAGCGACTAACTTTAAGGCCCGCCGCTTCAAGGGCCGTGATCCACGATGTCAGTGTGTTCTGTAGCTCGCTTGCTGTATTGGCCATCAAGACTATGTCGTCTGCATACATAAGGTTCCAGGGCAATGGGGATTGAATTTGCTTTGTGACAAGGTCCATGACTAAGTTGAAGAGTAGTGGGCTGAGAGCTGAGCCTTGATGCACCCCTACTTTCACCTCAAACTCCTTACTTATGCCGGTAGGGCTCGTGACTTCTTTTGGATTTCTGATATATATATATATATATATATATATATACTTTTCTAAATTGAAAATTGCTTAATATGTGACGTCACACCAGGGGGGAAGGGGTAGCCAAATGTGACCACATGTGACAAGGAGGGGGGGAGGGGTCATCCATTCCCAATTGGGCTTATCTGATGATGATGATACACCCAAATAGACAGAAGGTCGCCGTAGCAACTCCACAAGATTAACTGGTGGATGATTTTTTGGGCTAATTGGAACCGTCTTAACGAGCAATTCATTATTTTGCAAAAAAGTACAATCTGCAACAAAAGCTTGTATCAAAAATTAAAATGTTGACAGATTTTTTTTCTTTAATTTCAGATTGAAACCCGTACTACCAGAGAAGCGCAGTTACTTGTCGCAATTCCCAGTGCATTTAGTGGAAACAAACTAGTCCAAAGATTGTAAGAGCACAAGAACAAATAAATTAATATTAATTTTGTATGTGATTCATTTTTAATCAACTACTTCATTCTAACTTTGTATGCAAAGCCAAAGACACACTAAACAATTAGGCGTACAAAGAGGTCTAAGGGCGGATGGCATCAACCACTATTCATAGGCTGGCAATCCTTAAATATCACCTTTATGTTGTTATTGTTGACACCGGCAGTCCTTAAGACTGAAGGTGCTATGAATGACCCTGAATGGCAAACACATGTTTTCTAATATGTGGTAAACGGCGTGGGTCACACATATTGTAATCATTAGTCATATAAGTATGCATAAGTACCCCTTGTAGTGGCTGTTTGTTTACCTAAATAAAAAAATGGCGTTCTATCAGATTTCAACGGACGTAACTTACGCAGAGATCGTAAGTTACGTTCGCAGTAAGTAAGAAAACTTATAAATAACTTCTTAAGATGGTGCTAACATGTTGCCATTAATTTTTACAAGCTTTCTATCAACTTGCAATGTATGTACACAGTCGCCATCACATACATCGGAGCAAACAAGCACGTCACAAACATCGGAACACACCTCTATTATCAAGGCATTAGGGTGCATGTGCCGATATTTTTGAACACCTATAGTGTACCTATGTATGTATGTGATGGCGACTGTACCTAACTAACTAGGAATGTTTGCTCGGGTGGAATCTTGCAACTCAATTTTGAAGCAGATATCTTCAACCGTTAGAGCTGAAATTTTGGGTAAAGGTATATAGTTTGGATGAGAATTCAATATTATGGTACCATCGAGCTGATCTGATGATGGAGACAGACGGCGACCATGGGAATTCAGTACCTACTTAACCGACGTTACGTAACCCCCTTGACTTTGGGCTCGTTAGAATCGCCTCAGCGAGTAGTTGATGACGGTATACAGAAAGGTACAGTCGGCAATAAAAGCTTGTACCAAAAATGACATTTTTGACAAACTTATTTAGTACTTTATTTGACAATAATTCGACTTTTATATTGGAGATTTCATAGCGCCGGCTTTTTAAGGTAGGGTAGTGTTTTAAGGTTTGTATTTTCAGCTGTTCCTTATACAGTATTTGGCCTTGAATGAGTGGACCGAGCCTGCCTTAGTGGCCAGCAGAACCACAGACAAAATAATAAGGTAGTTTCCACGTGTTAAAATGGGGAAAACGTAGTGTTGCTAAATGGTTAGTAAACCATCAAACTATTTCAATAATGTATAAATTACAAAATATAATTAAAATCATAAAAAGATGGACCTTGAAAGTTTGGAAAAATATGCATTATTTATTTATTGTCCTAGAGTACATTTTAACGCATTCACTGCCACCCACTTTTTCTTGCCATTCGCCAGGTGCCGCACTTTGCTGGGTGCCTCAAACGCATATGTGAGTTCAACGGATTATTACCCAGTGCCTCCGCCGCAGATATGAGTTCATACTAACTTGACAGTGGTGTGTTCGCATTGGTACTAGATAATTATTTTAACTCTAGGAAACATTAACTAAAGTTTGTATTGATAACAAAACCTCTTTGTTCAAGTGCGTACCTATAGTCTTTTCATCAGCATTATATTTTACTTACTTATAATTTCTACTACCATTTATAATATCTTCTGATCCAACCAGTAACATTTTAGACGTAAGAGGAACATTTCAAAATCTACAACTCACATATGCGTCGAAGGCACTGGGTGAAAGTCACTTAATACTATGAACGCGTCTGTGCGTCGAAGGCACTGCGTGAAAGTCACGGTGACGCATATATGCGGCGGTGGCAGTGAATGCGTTAAGCTACCAATAGAATCCTTACGCTTTTATAGAAACAAAATTTTATTACAACTATGTATAGGCAGTGGGCGGGGCACATTTCACGTAGAACCGATGGCCGTTGGGGCGGAATGATTCTCGAGTGGCGATCACGTACCGGAAGGCGCGGCGTGGGTAGGCCCCCCACAAGGTGGACTGATGACCTGGTAAAGGACGCGGGAGTCCGCTGGATGCGGGTGGCGCAGGACTGGCCATTGTGGCACTCTTTGGGGGAGACCTATGTCCAGCAGTGGACGTCTTTCGGCTGATATGATGATGATGATGTATAGACCTAAACGCAGAGTACCTATTTCGCGACCGAAACAGCATTTTCCATACAACGGTTAGTAAACTTAACGACGTCACCGTCATATTTTAATATTAATCAGTATGAAGCGTGTCGCCTGCCGCTGCCGCCAGCGAGGTCCATCTTTGACTATTTTTTTTTGGGTATTTATGTTCTTTAATGGTAGTTGCTCCTATACAAACATTTGTCCCTCCAAAACATGGTTCGAATGGCATCGTATTGTTTTTATACAAGCCTATGAATTATTCCCACCTGTTAAGACCAATTTGTATAATACTACAATCCTCACCACTAAAACAACAAACATAAATAAGTACCTAAACAAACCACAAGTAGAACTAAAACTTAACACTTAAGTATACATAGGATTTTTATTCCTCGTAAAGCGAGGTTCAGGGCGGTTCAACACCGCTGACATATTATCTATGTTTTGCGAGTTCCCACTTCCCCCAATAGCCTCCCCAGGGGAAGAAGAAACAACCGCAGCTTGAGCTGGCAGTTGCGCTACAGCATCACCCGAAGACACATCGTGCGAAGGTAACAGCTGTGATTCCAACGTTGGTTATTTGAAACTTGAGGGACAAGATAGAAAACTGAATTTAAATATTTGATTAAATAGATAGGTAGTCGAACTGTTCATCTGGGACACTCATCAGAGTATTTTTACTTAGGTTAGGATTACGGTTACTCATTATTGGAAAGGTCAATTATTTTAATTAAATTTATAGTCGTTTACTTATTTTAGTTAGTTAATACTTAGTGAAGTGGCAGCCTCAGGGGCCTTTGCCAAAGATTTACTTAATATTATTATTATTTATTATTGTTAAGAAGTGAACGCCTCAGGGGGCCTTTGCCAAGAACACAGTTTATTTCGCATGTATAAGATTAATAAATCAGAGAGTTATGAAGATATGATATTCAAATAGGGCTCAAAAGCGTATTTACGAGAGCTGTAAAGGTGCAAAAAGAATTATTCGAGAAAATCAAAAACGAAAAATGTTATGGCCGAATTAGTGAAAAAAAATACCGAAGTTTTGATTTTGGCCCTCGATATTTTGGAAACGAAGAATGATTATATCAATAATTTGAGAAAGAGTCCTCTGGACAATTTAGTCAGCTACAATTTGAGCTTAAAACAAAGACGGTCGGGTTAAGGGTTTGCCCTGTAGCCTATCCTTTTCGAAAAAAGCGGGCAAGTGCGAGTCGAACTCACACATGAAGGGTTCCGTAAAATAAAGTACCTATCCATAGATAACCCACACGGTATGGGTTTGATGAAAAAATTTTTTTTCAGTTTCAGTTCTGAGTATGGGGACCCCCAAAACTTACTGTTTTTTTCTCGATTTTTGTGTGAAAATCTTAATGTGGTTCACAGAATACATCTACTTACCAAGTTTCAACAGTATAGCTCTTAGTTTTCGGAAAAAAGTGGCTGTGACATACGGACGGACAGACAGACAGACAGACAGACAGCCATGACGAATCTATAAGGGTTCTGTTTTTTGCCATTTGGCTACGGAACCCTAAAAAGCCCAGATTTCGTGCCTCACACGACTAAGTATCGTTTTTTATTTGTTCGCCGATTTCTCCGTCAACTGAGGACCAATTTTAAATTAAAAAAAAATATATATTCGAAAATGTATACCTACTCCTGATATGGTTTCATTGTCACCATGTCAGGATTCAGATCCTGACTTGGTGACAATGGGACCATATCAAGAGTATACATTTTCGATGGCATCCCAGGGAAATCAAGGGCAACCCTCAAATTTCACAGGCACGTATTACGTGTTTCATATATTTTCTAAAGCTATTCAGGTATTTGCGTCTGGTAGTCATCCCTTCATGTTGGTGGGCTGATGATGGAAGGTACAACTCCTCAACGGTTAGGAGTTGGAGGATGTTTTTTTTTTAATTTAACAGGACCTTTAATCGTCTTCTTTCAAGTTATTCAGGCGAGCAAACGTCAGGATCTGATGATGGGATCCCAGGGAAATTGAGGGCAAACCTCAAATGTTATAGACGCACGTATAGTGACTTCGGTATTTTCTATTATGACTCGTGTATTTATCTCGAACTTCAAACTTACGCGTTCCGGGATTGCGTTGCACACAGAGTTGGAGTTCCTGAGCTAATCGAACGTGCCGCACTGACGGGGGCTTGTCGCGTCAAACAGCTGTCAAGAAAAATGTCATATCTTGCAGAAAATGGGCCGCTGATGCCGATCAAGCTCGAGTGACGATGACGGCGATATGTGACTACCACTTCTCGAGTTAACTACGGATTTGTCGTGTAATAATCTTCTTGGTCTTTGACCATTATTATATCGAAAAATTCATCATTATCATCAATGGCCTTTAAGTCTATTACAAACTAAGTATACAAGCAGTGTCAAGAATGGAGACAACGTCTTCCATGGCTGTGCAAGCCAATGCGGGAGCGGCATACGTACACTACACGACGGCAAAGTGGTGGCAGGTGTAATTTGCCCGCGGCGAACAGGCAAATATGAACAGGATAATAGACGGCTGTTAAGAACGTGTGAGGAGTACGCCATGAGTCACGGGTTAAAATATAATGTGGAAAAAAGTCAATACATGATCTTTCAGGCCGGCAGTAATCGGACAGGAAGAGTACCGGCCATAACACTCAATGGAATGCCACTTCATAGAGTCGAGTGTTTCAAGTACTTAGGTCATGTCGTTACTGCCGACCTTAAGGATAATGTCGACATCGAAAGGGAGCGAACGGCGCTGTGCGTGCGGGCGAACATGTTGGCTCGCAGGTTTGCGCGATGTTCGAGCGGCGTGAAGTTAACGCTTTTTAAAGCTTACTGCACGTCGCTGTACACGTGCGGCCTGTGGGCTAACTACACGCAGAGGGCGTACAGCGCCCTCCGGGTCCAGTACAACAACGCGTTCAGGGCGGTGATAGGGCTGCCTCGTTACTGTAGCGCCTCGGGCATGTTTGCGGCGACGCACACGGCATGTTTCCACAGCACCATGCGATTGCGGGCCGCGTCCCTGCTCCGGCGCGTGCGAGCCAGCGCCAACACCGTCCTAGCAATGATAGCGGGCAGACTAGACTGTCACTATATTATGCATTGTTGCAACAGGCATGTAAGGACTGGTGTAGGATAAGAGAATGTTAATTATGGTTGTGTTTTGTTTGACTTATATAATGAATGTTTTAATTATGTGTTATGTTATGAGCCTATATGTAGCTGGAAATAAATGGATTTTAATTTAATTTAAAAAAATATATATTACGGCGACAATTATTATACGTATTACTTACGGCAAATATGTATTACGGCGACAATTTAACGGCCTCCGTAGCCCAGTGGGTAGTGACTCTGCCTACGAAGCAGGAGGTCCCAGGTTCGAATCCCGGTCAGGGCATTTATTTGTGTATTTATCACGAATATTTGTTCCTGAGTTATGGATTTTATATATGTATCTATTATATATATCATCGCCTAGTACCCACAACACAAGCCTTACTGACCTTACCGTGGGCCTAAGGTTGATTTGTGTAAGATTGTCCCGTAATATTTATTTATTATTTATTTATTATTCAAACTTCGATGTGGAAAAGGAGGAAAGTTGTTTCTTCAAAGGCGTGTCGAGGATACCTACATATGTTAATCTAAGAATAATATAATTATCATTCAACGTTGTAGTTTTATATTGTCTTGTAACCTTTTCCTTATCCCGACTTTCTCGTCGTTCAGGGACAATATTTTTCCGAATTACGTAGATCTATTCATTTCCAATGTGCTCGATAAGTAGTCTTGTGAGTAGTTGTGAGTATGTATATTGTAGTCTTTGGTTGTGAGGCACGAAATCTGTGATTTTTTTCTTTCAGATTGACTGCTGGAATGCCACTAATGTCAAATAGAAGGTTTAGTTAACAATTGGCAGATCTATTATCTTTGGACCGGAAAAATGGCTTGCCATCTTGCGTTTTTTTAAATATCTCAAATAAAAAAACAATACAGTACAAAATTGTAAAACGAAACGACGTCGTCAGTTATATTATGGTTAATATTCTATTTGGTCGTCAGTTACTTATAACATTGTAATTATTTAATATCAGACAAATATGTACATTAAACTTTGAAACTTATAACATATACTTATCTAGGTTTATATTCTCTTTGGGTGACACTTGCTTGACAGACGACGGTAAAAAAATTAAACCGTATGCTTATTTGAATTGCTGTTCGTCGTTCTTATTAATATTTTACTATTTCCAAGGATTACTTCGCGTTCTAAAGTGTCTAAAATGTTGATACCAAATACATTTCCCTTGTTGCTTCTAACGATTACAAGTACAGCGCCATGTTTATTCGCAATAGAGGTATGTCTGAGGTACCTCTTCTCCCCACGGGACAGGCAGTGCCTATAGTGTGGGGGTCAGCATTATTGTAATACTTAGATTAGATTAAGTAAGCTTTGAGAAGGCTTTGAGTAATAAACTATTTGTATGTACAATTATTTCATCGCGCATCCTGTTACTCCACGAGGAAAATGGTTTCATCCTTGTTTCATCATTATAAAACGTTATTTCCAGATTCCGGAACTGTTCCAAAAGTCGAATCACACTAACAACTGGGCCGTGTTAGTGGACACAAGTAGATTTTGGTTCAACTACGGGCATGTAGCGAATGTGTTGTCGTTCTACAGAAGTGTGAAGCGGCTTGGGATCCCAGACAGTCAGATTATCCTGATGATAGCGGACGACATGGCGTGCAACCCGCGTAACCCGCACCCGGCGACCATCTTCAATAATGCGAACGAACAGATAAATGTGTATGGAGATGATGTTGAAGTGGACTACAGAGGTTATGAGGTTCTTATGAATTGGAAGAATATATAAATGTTATTTTCGGAGTTTTTTAACCAAATTGCGGACAACCTATTGTTTAGTATAGAGTCCCTGGGCGACCGAGCTCTGCTTGGGTGAAAATGAGAAAATACGGAGAAAAATAATTTTCCCAGACATGCCACCTAGAGTAGATTTCTCGCCCCCGTAAACCCCTATAATTCCAAATTTCATCGATATCGTTTGAGCCGTTTCCGAGAACGTGATTGCGAATATATACTTATACAAATATTGCTCGTTTAATAGTATAGGATTATGTACATTTCAATTGTCAGCTTTAATGTCACCCACCCACCTCCCTGGTTTCACCTTCCTGTTCGAAGAAGGGGACAACATCTTCAAGATTTTAGGAGTCGAATGGAGTTCCAGTACAGTAGCTTTGTGTACCGCGTATCGAAACTCGGAAAACGCTACACAAAACGTGACATTCTTTCCAACATCGCTCGGCTCTTCGACCCGTGCGGATATCTGGCTCCTATTACCTTCTTCGCCAAGGTAATCATGTAACGTCTATGGGCATTGGAACTATCGTGGAATGATCTACTTCCTTAGGAAGCAGCTCAAGCTTGCAATGCATTCCTGGATGGATCCATCTTTTAAATATTTCCAAGATACCCAGATTCAGCTTGAGTAGTCAACCGGCTCTCTGTAATCTCGTAGGCTTCAGCGACGCATCAGAACGCGGCTACGCTGCCGTCGTTCACTTTAGGGTGTTCGACTCTACCGGAGAAGTTGGAGTGCATTTGCTACTTTCCAATTCTAGAGTCGCCTCAATCAAACAGAAACTCGCTATTCCAAGGCTCGAGCTTTCAGGAGCCGTGCTTCTCGCTCGCCTACTCAGTTACGTTCCGCAGATATTGGAAGGCAAGGTTGACATCACTGGCACGTTAGTTTGGCGTGACTCAGCACTCCGCCTCACAAGCTACAGACGTTTGAGGCGAACGGGGTATCTCAAGTTGCAGGTCTTGTTCCATCCGTCATCCGGCGCTATGTGCCCTCCGCGCTCAATCCCGCAGATTGCGCAAATAGAGGCTTGCTACCCCAAGATCTCGTCAACCATGTGCTATATGGTCCCCGCCATGGTTAAAACAGGACTCTGTCTCTTAGACCTCACACATTCAGCCCGTATGTAACGATCTTCCTGGACTCAAGCCTCCAGCAGCATCTTCGTTCAATGTTTTCGACGTCGTCACAGAACCTTCTACTTCGTGATTTATCGATCGTCATAGTTCGCTCTTGAAGGTACAGAGAGTAATAGCGTGGTCAATTGGTCATTACGGTTTGTATGTACCTACACAACAGCCGGAATCCCACCAACAAAGTCTCAGGTCCTCTTAGCGCTCGAGAGCTCAAAGCAGCATTGCATAGAACCATCAGATTAACACAGGAGAAGTCTTTTGCCGAGCAACTGAAGTGCATTCGTGATAAACGTGCTCTAAAACTTCCGTTTGCACGTCTTCATCCATTTGTGGACTCTTTGTGTGTGTCTTCTGCACGTTGGCGGTCGTTCAACAGTTTTCAGGCGCAGATGGCGTAGTTCGAGTAGTAGAGCTTAAAACTAGCTCCGAAACTTGCCTGAGATTAGTAGCTAAGGTCTGCCCTTTACCTAATTTAGACTCCTAAACGTGAAAACACGATATTCAATTTAGTTTAAGGTTTTATATTTTGTATTTTTTACTTAAATACTTATTAAGAAAATCATCTTGTTTTTCAGTAAGTAACTCCAAGTATTTACGCATCATCTAAAGAGTTTAAAAGCTCTTTGGGGGGTGGTTTGGTTATGTTTAGCATAGATTATGTACATTTCAAATGTCAGCTTTAACCCTTTTCCAGGCTGTGGCGTTATATTGACCACCTACAGACTGTCAAACATGTATCTTAATGTAAATGAATAAGACTGACATTTGATTGTCATGTTTCAATTGCCGGCCTGGAAAAGAACCCACCCACCTCCAATACCTACCACCTACCCTTCATATTTCTATCCCTGGAAAACGCGGGTAGAATGAAGACATCAACTGACAGCACTGTCAATCAACCAGTTCAGCTGTTCGGGTTGGTCAATGTTGAGTACAATCTCCAAAGGCTTCGGACTAATTAAATATTCATTTTTAACCATCGTCGGTATAATTTATTCGTTACATCAACGCAGAAGTTATTAAGAAGAAAAGTGCGTAAGACCGGCAGCCTTAAAATCTTGCAGCCAGCGCTAGGTATGAACCATGTACGCGTTTTCCATCAGTTTCCCTTTTTGCTACTTCACCTATAAGTAGATGTTAAAATAAAAATAAATGCTGTGGTGACACTGTTTTATTACGCTGTATATATTTTTCTAAATTAGGCTGACCTTTATCCTGTTGGGGGCCCTGGTCACTGGATAATAGGGCTCTAGTTAGTGTACAAATCTCTATCTAAGTATTTATATATTGTAAATAAAAATTTTGAACCTTCATGTGAAAACATATGTCTATAATTTCAATGGCGAATTTAAGTTTCCTTTCGTAGGTATCAGTGGAAAGTTTTGTCCGTCTCCTGACCGGTCGCCTACCGCCCGACACCCCACGCTCCAAGCGGCTGCTCACAGACGACGGCAGCAACATCCTGATCTACCTCACGGGCCATGGCGGTGACGGGTACTGCAAGTTCCAGGACTCTGAGCAGCTCACCAGCCAGGACCTGGCTGATACTCTTGAACAGATGTGGCAGAAAAAAAGGTATGAGGTTTCTGTTTGTGGGTTTGTGTATTCCTCCGCCACATCATATTGAGAATGAATGCAGGCAACCCCGCGGGACAAAATATAGCAGATGAAAGGATTTTCGAGATCGAATAAGCGATTCCGGAGATACCCCATTACATACCATCTAGTAAACTGCTATTAATATCTATAGGTGTGCACACTGTACCATTACACTATTTACCCTATAATACTTTATTAGCTATAAATTGATAATTTATTTGTTCTTTTGCAGATACAATGAAATTTTCATCATAATAGACACATGTCAAGCATCTTCTATGTATGCCAACTTCTACTCTCCCAATATATTAGCCACTGCCAGTAGTTTAGTTGGTGAAAAGTCAGTATCAGTAAGTATGCATTTTAGTTTTGCAGTCTATAAATTATTTTTATAATGCTACTTGTTTACTCAACTTTTTTTTTCAGCATCATCTAGATTCTGCAATCGGCGTAAACGTCATAGACAGATACCCATACTATGTACTGGAGTTCCTTGAGAATGTTCACCCCAACACACACAGGACTATGTCCGAATTTGTAAGTAGCATCCACGGAATAATTTTGTGGTAGTATCCCAGTTAATATTATGATTTTAAACTGTAATTAAAAAGCCCATACCACTCATAATAATTATATTACATTTCTGGAATGTTTGACCTTTTCTATGTCATTTAAAAAAAGCGTGGATTCAAAGCCGGGTCACGCCGTATCTTAGAGCAAATAAAATCGTTGTTAAAACAAAATAAACATGTGGCTCTGTGAGCTTATAAGTTATAAGTATTATCCTTGGGATCATTACTCATGGAGTACATCTGATTGTATGTCCAATTAGATCAGCTAGACAGGACTAGCTGGTAAGTGAGTGGGTGAGTAAGTGGTGGGATGGCGTGGTCTCTCGTGGTAACCAGGTCCACGTCCAACAACTCGCGAGACAATTCTTAGGGTTCCGTACTCAAAGAGTAAAACGGGGCCCTATTACTAAGACTCCGCTGTCCGTCTGTCTGTCCGTCTGTCACCAGGCTGTATAGTGTGATAGTTAGACAGTTGAAACGTACGACACCTAATGTGGAGGGATGAAAGTCATATGACTAGACATCGGCGGCTTGTGGCATATAGGTAGCACTAGTGATGGGACACCTGCCTTTTCAGATAAGATAAAATACTCATATTCATACTCCAATAAACTCCTTATAACCAATTAATAGTAAAATCATACTTGTGAAGAAGTAGGTTTGATCACTGTTTAAAAAACATCAATGGCAATATTAGGTATGTCATTGTCATTAATTCAATAATTAATTATTAGAAGACGTGTCGCGATTGTTGCGGATGTTAATTTTTTTTTTCAAATAATGGAGTAAATCATAAAAGAACCCTCCAGAACTCCTGCTAGAAGCTGATAAGATATAATTTACTTTCAAAACAAAGTTTTAACCGACTTCAATTCTTTACTCCGCCAAGCCACATTAACATTTCCACATTTTTTTTCAAATTTACCACATGAACTGATTTCCGAGAACAAAAGCGTTGATTTTTTGACCAATAAACCAAATCGCTGTATGTGGGCCGATAATATTTGAGGACTTCCGTCGATTCCTCAAGGATCTCAGAATTACGTTTGGCACTTCATTGGTTGCTATTTCGACGGAATAATTTCAGAATCTGTGACGTACTTATATAGTTTGAAGTACATCATTGAGACATCACACAAGCCACAAGCCATCTCTGTGGTCTTCATCATCACTTCCACTTCACCAAATTTATGATTTCCGGGTGTAAATACACGAGTTATAATAGAAAATACCGAAATTACTACACGCGTGCCTAATATATTTGAGGAGTTCCCTCAATTCCTCATGGTTCCCATCATCCAACTGGGGTTTTGGAAACAATGGGACCAATCTGGAAGCATATACTTTTAGTTAAAAAAAGAATTGTACGAATCGGTTCATAAATGACGGAGTTCTGAGGTAACAAACATTAAAAAAAAAAAAAAAAAAATACATCCGAATTTGCAGAATTATGGTACATAGAATTTATTTAATATAACATGTCAAAGTACAATTTAAAGAACATAAATTTAAAAATACAAAAAACTAGTATAATATAAATACACACGTCAACTACAACTAGTTAACCCCGTTCGTTATCGCTTCCGGTGCAAAAGTGCCCATAATGCTCACGGCATTACCCCGCTGGATGGCTATGGACAGTCTCTGCACCAGAAACGATTCGGAGCGGGGGTCCTCTCCCTTTTGCCTGAGTCGACGGCCTATGTCACGCACGAATTGTTTCGCGTCAGCACCCCAGCAGCCCGCCGTTTCCACCGCAAAAGGGACGAAAATATACCCCGATCCCAATGGAGCATACTTTTGGCGCTTCACCGCCGCCTGAGACTCGGCTGCCGCTCCAGCCGCGCGTACAGTGCGACTGATATGAGAGGCGGCGAAGGTGCTGACGCAAGTAGCGTCCCAGACCAAGCAACGTCCTCTCTCCCACGGCACCAACGTTAGGCCATCAGGTCGCTTGCCATCCGTGCGACTAAGACCCGGAGGCTCAAGCTTGGACGGAACACCCACTGACCTGAGCGCCCTTTGGACCACGTCGTTCAAGGCGTGGTGACGCGGATGCCTCCCGGCACATCGCCGGCAACTCAATGCATGATGACCGTCAACTCCCACCGTGGAACCGCATATGCATACGTGTGGTTGACATACATTGCAGCCCAAGCGGAGAGCGACCGACACCCGCAACGAGTCACCGTCGAGTAACGTGCCCAGTTGAGGGGAGGGTAACGCCTGCAGCCAAGCCCCTGACTCCGGCCGCGACACTGCCAGAAGCCTTGCGCGGTCCACACCTGAAGCGTTCCCAATCTGACCGTCTATGATGGCCTTACACCCTACGTCATCCCACGCGCGCTGGAGACTTGGATTCTCCGGGACGGACGCCCCCGGGTTGACAGCCAACCACCGCCTCACAGCGTCGGTCACATACGGTATGCTTACCACGTCGCCATCAAATGATAAAATCTCAGCAACTAGATTAGCAACCCCATGGGCCGACGCCAAGAAAGCCGGCAGGCTAACGTCCCCCACACGCCGCACCCCAATGCCCCCATGACGGATGGGTAAACCTGCTTGTGCCCACTGAATATCATTCAGAGACACATTGACCACCGACTCAATCGTCGACTTAATGGCAAAATCAAAGGTCTCAATGTCAGCAGGGAATAACCAAACCGGGGCCGTGCGCAACAGATACGTGATCTTGGGAACCGCGAAACACTTTTGCATCAAAGCCAAGGCCACGTGCGGGGCCAAACCCTTGAGACGCTCGCCTGCGAGGAGGAGGAGATCCTTACGAATTTTGAGTGCCTCAGGAACTGCGGAAGGAAAAATCGGGGCACCAAGTAGGCAAAAGGAATCAGCGCTCAGTTCCTTGAGGCCGGGAAGTAAACCCGAGAAAAAAGAGAAGAGAGAAGCTGACTGCGGTCCACAGGGGAAAAACTCACATTTGGAGGTATTCACTTCCAGCCCCATATCCTTCAGGCGTGGCAGTAGGACGAGCAAGTCTTGCTCCACCTCTTCCGGCTTGCCCCCGATGGTGCCATCATCAAGGTACCAGATGTTAAGAGGTGACTTTAGCTCGGTAATGACCTTCTGGATTGCGAGGCTGAAAGTGAGCGGACCCAGTGGATCCCCCTGCTGAGCCCCCACTTGTGACAAAATAAGGTCAGCTCCGTAGAACAGGTTGGAGGGTGAAGAATAAACCTGGTGTAGAAAAGAAAAGAGCGCAGGTATTTTCTCCCTAACCTCCCCCAGCAATACGTCTCTCTCCACTGTGTTAAAAGCGTTTTTAAGGTCGAGTTTTATAAGGACGCTGCCGGCATTCTCTGGTTTCAATGCAAAAGCACGTACAGCATGTATCGCCGCTTCACACCCCAATTGCGTCCCAAAACCCACCTGATGCGGCTGCAGATAAGAAGCCATCTCCCCTCTCACTGCACGACACCCAAGCTTGGCCACGAGTCGACGGAAAGTGCTCCCCACGGCTATCGGTCGCAGTCCCCCTTCCTTCTTATTTAAAGCACAAAGAGTAGCCCCATACAAATACGGACATACCTGAGGGTTCAACTTCCCACTAAGCAAAAAATTGCACAGGTTGGTCAGTGCTTCCATCAAACGCACTCCGCTGTCGCCAGCCGTGCCTGATGTCAGCTCCTTTAAATGGGCCGGACGGATTCCATCCAACCCCGCTGCTGACCCACTGTGGAAAGAACTAACTGCTAGAGATACATCCTCCACCTTGACTGACAAGGCAGGGCAGTCAAGGTCTAGCTCCGTTGGGAAACTGAGAGGACGGGACGGACTCGGATGCTTAGACTGCAACGCTGCGAAAGTGCCTGGGCCTGACGGAGCGATTGTGTCCTCGCTCATTAGAAGCCGGACAGCTCCTCTCAAATCTCCCTCGTGGACCTTGGCCTCAATCGTCCTATTGAGAGAAGTTGACCGGGATGCCCCAGCACCATCATCCGGCGACAGGTACGAGAAGGCCTCTATGTTTGTTTTGACCTTCGCAGTCAAAGATCCCGGACCCCCCACCTCAGGGGTCCTCAGAGCCCTGTAAGAAAAAGATAGGAGGGCACACCACTCGTCCACCCCATTAACGGCAATGCAACTTTCGATAATGCCGCACAATCTCCTAGCTGCAACACTCCTCGCCCCCCTCGGAATGTGCCGAAGAACCCGCACTGACCCCCTTAATGAGGCGAGTTGGTCGAGGTTGCAACTGTGTCTTTGAACGCTTAATGCCGGTTGCGCGGCATCCGAATTGAGAACCTCCTCCTTTTTTTGAAGTCGGTTACAAATGCACCCTTTGCGATGTTCGATATATATATACAGGGAGGGTAGGAGTATACCGACAGATTTTAACCATGGCTTCCTGAGGTTATTAGGAGTAAAAAATGTAAAATGAACTCAAGTCAAATTCAGCAAGAAAAAAAAAGAAAAAAACTAGTTATGTCGGTTTTTGTAAATAAAAACTGGATAACTATCGCTTCTCCATGGAAATTATCCCTTTTAATAAAATGGTAAAGATTATTTTTCCAAAAAAGGATGAATTTAGTGAGTGGTAGCTGTCACTTTGATGTCTGTGAATAGCGACGCGAAACTTGGCAACATCGGTGGCAACGTCGCAATAAAAAGAGCTTAAGGGGACGTAGGTTCGTGGTCTTCTCTCCCTCTCACTGAGCATAAGCGTGAGCGAGATGGAAGTGTTTATCATGTTTTTTAATTTTATTTCTTTGCGCGTTTTAATAAATAAAAAAGTAATAGCTGATTTCCCTCAAACATGACCTTGCCGATTTTTAGAATCAATTGTTATGTGTTTAGCTGTTGTACATAATTTGTTACGATTTTTTAAAGTATATTTTAGACCTATGTTCGTGATTTTTTTCTATCGAGCGAAAGTCAAAAACTCACGATTCGAATAGCTGATTTCCCTCGAAAAAGGCCTCAAGATTGCTAATTAAATTTAAGGCAGCCATATTATAATCCAAACAAGAGCTACGATTTTTTAAAAATCCGTTTTTGGAGCTCACGTCGCCTTAATGCACTTTAGTAATCACAATAAATAGTTTACATGAAAATTGATAATATCTTCAAAACTACGCCGGATTTGACTGGGGTTAATCTTACATTTTATGCTCCTAATGACCTCGGGAATCCACGGTTAAAATCTGTCGGTATACTCCTGCCCACCCTGTATATATACATATATCATATAGTCTGCAAGGCACATAATATAAGCAAACATTTAATATGCAAAAAGCACAGCAGAGAATCCCTTGCCAACTCACCTTCAGAGGATTTAGTTATGAATTAATCGGAGCTTGAGATAAGGGAGAAGACGGAGAATAACTTATAACAATTTAGAACAAATATTAATTGTAAGTATATCACGAATGTCATATATTAATTGATTGAAAATATTGTTTCTAATTGATTTACTTTGTCCGACTTGTACCTTACTCGTACTTACTTGTAAATTCAATTTAATTCAATTCAAATCATTTATTTTAGGTTTAAAAAGGTGTGGTAGGGTATCGAAAAAACATGTCTTCCTGTGCTTTGCCAAAGGCAGACAAAATTCAATTAAAATTACTACTTCAGTACGATCAAAATTATACACTAAAATTAAATAGCTAAAAAACTAAATAATATTAATCGTAATAACTTTTAATTTCAAATTGCATATATTAAAAACTAAATAAAATAACTAATAATAACATGGTTACATTCACTAGTCTGTCACAAACGTCAAAAGCTACCTAAATGCCACAAGCCGCCGATGTCTACATATGACCAAAAGAGTATTAGGTATGAATGTGGATGGATGTAAGAGATGAGGTAAGTAGGCCAAGGAAAAGGTGGATGGACTGTGTGAGAGACGATATGAAGAGAAAAGAAGTGAATGATGAAATGACGGCTGACATAGAAGTATGGAAGAAAAAGACATGCTGCGCCGACCTAAGTAAATCGGATAAGGGCAAGGAAATGATGATTTGTAATAAAATACCTACTCAATGCATAATAATTCCTCAAAATGTTATTGTAAATGTATGTTATGTTGTTATTAGAACAGAAATTATTATTGTATAAAACTGCCTGCATGATGATATTAATGCATGTTAATAATTTGTCTGAATAAAGGGCTATTTTATTCTATTTTCGTTGTAATAAAAACGATTTTCGTTTTTAAAATAGAGATCAGTAATTTTCATGTTTTCATTATATTTAAAATATTAGAAGGTTTTCGTTATATTCCAGCTAGCGGTGTGCCCGATAAGCGACTGTCGGTCCACGGTTGGCGTCCGTCGAGACCTGTTCAAGCGGGACCCGAGCCGCGTGCCCATCACGGATTTCTTCGGGTCGGTGCGGCCCGTCGTCATCACCACCAACCCCATCGACATCCTTGACATACCCAAGAGGAAGAAGTCTGACCCAGAGTAAGTTATTTTCCATATATTATCGAAAGCAGTAGCGACTCGATTAATTTGCTGTGAGGTTGTTCACTGGCAACAGTAGGGGAAGGTGGCTCAAAGTGGGCACCTTAACGGAAAGTTGAAAAAAAATGGTTTGTAACCCAGCAATATTATTCATTTGTTTGCCACAAGGTCCATAATTTAACACTTTTTGATGGATTATGGCTTAATTTATCGAAAAATGAAAAACAAAATAATTCTACGCAATTTACAAAACCCCTACGATTGACCGCTTTGCCCTAGGGGGGGGGGGGGGGGGGGCTAAAGTGGGCACTCGCTTGGGGCAAAACGGGCACGGACATAATGTACCGTAATGGGATAGCCATAACTAAAGAAAACAAAACATCTTGATTCAATTTTGTATTATAATTTTTTAGCAGCAGTCACTAAGGAAAATCACAAAAAAAAAACAAAACAAAAATAAACTTCTAACCTAACCTATCCTCATTTTTTGACGGTGTGAAAATGCCTTACGCATATCCTAACCTTTTTTTTTTTTTTTTTTTTTTACTTGGGGAAATGCCTTTACGCATCCCACCTAGCCGAGGAACTAGGATGGGTATGACGGGCTCCCGGGAACCCCCCGGACTACCGTCTAAAACCACCAAGGTATGCCCTCTCTGCCGTGTAGTAGGGGCGTCATGGGATCGCGAACATTTCACCACGACGCCCCTCGGCAACAGCCGCAGCTGCCCTCACTACTGAGGCAAAAGCCCCCCCTCTCGTCGTAAGCGTGCAGGGCGACACCACACGCTTCCCGACCCGACTAAAGGACCTCTACGCCGGGAGAGGGTGATAGACCTCGGATTCACCCTCTCAGGTCCCCTTGTAACTTTTTATAGAGGTTTTCTCCCTCGCAGCCACAACTCGGCCCCGGCCTGGCAGTCGCAGCCCCCGCGCCTAACATGAATCCTCTGATAGCAGAGGATTTGTCAGGGTTCCGGGTCCGTTATTTATTATAGAGGCAAACGGCAATGGCCTCTCCCTCAAGCCGCACCTGGGGAATCTTACGATTCCCTGGGCGGAACCCCCCGATCCCCCCCGTGTCGGGTTATTGGTAACACCAGCAAGCGATAACTTAGGGTTCACTAAATTATCACTTGCCGTTGTCTCCAGGGCGCACCGGCCAAGACACTACCCATTCCTGCGGATCAACCGAATCAAGAGGAATCGGTAGAGTCCAGACACTCGAGGAGGTTACCCGACCTAGCACCCCACGCATATCCTAACCTAACCTAACCTTTTTTTTTGACGGTGTGAAAATGTCTTACGCATATCATAAGTGAACTTAAACTTATTTTCTTTTTTTTACCTACCGAGGAACCTTTGAGCGCAGTGCCCGCATTACCCTGCCCGCTTTACCTTTTTTGACACTTAAAATATCCAAGCAAAATCTAGGTGCACAACTTGTGTCTTAATCCTGATTTTTTTTTGTCGCATTTCACATCGATAATGTTATTACATTTTCCCTTTGTATCCTAATCGTTTATTTTTGTATTAGACAATATCTTTAGTCGCAATGTACCTTTTTTAACCAACTTCAAAAGAAAGGAGGAGGTTCTCAATTCGGATGTATTATTTTTTTAATTTTGTTACCTCAGAACTCCGTCATTTACGAACCGATTCCTACAATTCTTTTTTTAATTGAAAGTATATGCTTCCAGATTGGTCCCATTGTTTCCAAAACCCCAGTTGGATGATGGGAACCATGAGGAATTGAGGGAACTCCTCAAATATATTAGGCACGCGTGTAGTAATTTCGGTATTTTCTATTATAACTCGTGTATTTACACCCGAAAAACATAAATTTGATGAAGTGGAAGTGATGATGAAGACCAATAAAACCGGCCAAGTGCGAGTTGGATTCGCGCACGAAGGGTTCCGTACCATTATCTATAAAAACGGCAAAAAATCACGTTTGTTGTTTGGGAGCCCCCCTTAAAAAAATATTTTATTTTGTTTTTAGTATTTGTTGTTATAGCGGCAACAGAAATACATAATCTGTGAAAATTTCAACTCTAGCTATCACGGTTCTTGAGATACAGCCTGGCGACAGACAGACGGACGGACAGCGAAGTCTCAGTAATAGGGTCCCGTTATACTCTTTGAGTACGGAACCCTAAAAATGGCTTGTGGAACTTCTCAATGATGTACTTCAAACTATATAAGTAAGTACGTCACAGATTCTGATATGATTCCGTTGAAATAGCAAACAATGACGTGCCAAAGGTATAATTCTAAGATCCTTGAGGAATCGACGGAAGTCCTCAAATATTATCGGCCCACATAAGTACAGCGATTTGGTTTATTGGTCTAAAAATCAACGCATTTGCTCTCGGAAATCAGTTCATGTGGTAAATTGGAAAAAAATTGTGGAAATGTTCATGTGGCTTGGCGGAGTACTGAATTGAAGTCGGTTAAAACTTTGTTTTGAAAGTAAATTATCGCTTATTTTTTTATAGCTTTTACTTATACAACAGGCAGATCAAAGAGTAAAGTAAGTATATAGGTAAAGAGTGCCCTCTTGAAGCGTTTATTTTATGGATTGCTATAAATATCTTTCAAATAATGTTGCAATTGAACAATTTGAGTTTAGGTTAATTAATTTGAAATAGATAGTGTCCATCATTGGATCCGCTAAAGTTACGCTTCTCCAATAATGGATACTTATCGATAACTATGATTTTTAACTGTACATTATAACAAAAAGCGAGTCTATTCGTCCGAGTGCGGCTGACTGTATACGGGGCAAAAGCTATAAGATAGAGCGAGACAGGAAACATTATATTCTCTATCTCGATCTATTATTATTATTATTTTGTTTGTGGGCCTTAATATGCCGCTTCGACCAGCAAGTGATCTATTGTGGCAGCCCTTGTTTTAGAGTTCACCGTTAAGTCCCGTTGCCTCCAGGAAATTCCAGATTATTTGGGCGGTGATATGTTGTACCTCTTGTGGGTGCATTATGTGCCGCCCTAGGTAGGTACTTCTTTTATAAAATAAATAAATAAAATAAAAAATAAAAATCATTTATTTCAGACTTAAGTCCATATATTTACTTAAGTCCATTTTATGCATGAGTGGTCCGCACGAGCAGAGAATGTGCATTGCAGTCTCCTCTGTCTCCTGGCAGAACCTGCAAGTTGTGTCCTGCTTCATACCCATTTGAAACAGGTGTTTGTTCAATTTGCAATGTCCTGTCAGGATTCTTGTCACTGCGCAGGTTTTGTGCCTTTTGAATTGTAATAACTCTTTAGACAGCTTACTATTGAACCCTTCGATCAGGGCTTTAGCTTGTTTTTGTCCTTTGGTGAACTTCCACAGCTTGATTGCCTCTGATTTTTCCGCGTTGTTTAGCAGAGAATATGCTTTCCGTTTTGTGATGCCACAGAACTATCTTCAACTTCAACTATCAGAATCTCGATCTATCTTATATCGTATGCTCCGTATGCAGTACGCCGCGCTCACCCTACGGCCGCACTTCGCCCGAATGTTGTTGCCGTCTCTGTCCGACGAATTATATACGTTAGGCAAGGACGGCAACAACATTCGGGCGAAGTGTGGCCGTAGGGTCAGACGTCTGGACGCTGTCTTCCGTGCTCGGACGTCTGAACAGCTAGCACAAGACCGCGAGCTATCTCTTGGCGAGATCTATCCGTCTGTTTCTAATTAGAACACTAGAAAGAGACGAATAGACTTAACTACCTCGGCGCGAAACAGTCCGCACGCGGTCTTGTGCTAGCGTTTCAGGACGTGCATATAAGTTAGCTCCACACAATAGGCGGTGGAATGAGATGAAGGTATACATATGTCTTTCTCCCTTTAACGCCTAGTGGCGTCCTGTATGATGGGCCATCGTATTTTGCGGCTATAATATCCGCCCAACTTATTTTTTTAACCGATTTGAAAAAAAAGGAGGTTCTCAATTCGTATGTATATTTTTTAGGGTTCCGTAGCCAAATGGCAAAAAACGGAACCATTATAGATTCGTCATGTCCGTCCGTCTGTCTGTCTGTCCGTCCGTATGTCACAGCCACTTATTTCCGAAACTATAAGAGCTATACTGTTGAAACTTGGTAAGTAGATGTATTCTGTGAACCGCATTAAGATTTTCACACAAAAATCCAAAAAAAACATTAAGTTTTAGGGGTCCTCATACTCAGAACTGAAACTCAATTTTTTTTTTTCATCAAACCCATACGTGTGGGGTATTTATGGATAGGTCTTCAAAAATGATATTGAGGTTTCTAACATAATTTTTTTCTAAACTGAATAGTTTGCGCGAGAGACACTTCCAAAGTGTGTGTTCCCCTGTAACTTCTAAAATAAGAGAATAATAAAACAAAAAAAATGTATGATGTACCTACATTACCATGTAAACTTCCACCTAAAATTGGTTTGAACGAGATCTAATAAGTAGTTTTTTTTTAATACGTCATAAATCGTAAACCGCAATTTATTTCACGGAACCCTTTATGTGCGAGTCCGACTCGCACTTGGCCGCTTTTTTAATGTTTGTTACCTCAGAACTCCGTCATTTATGAAACCGATTCGTACAATTATTTTTTTAATTGAAAATATGCTTCCAGATTGGTTCCATTGTTTTCAAAACCCCAGTTGGATGATGGGAACCATGAGGAATTGAGGGAACTCCTCAAATATATTAGGCACGCGTGTAGTAATTTCGGTATTTTCTATTATAACTCGTGTATTTACACCCGGAAATCATAAATTTGGTGAAGTGGAAGTGATGATGAAGACCACAGATGGCTTGTGGAACTTCTCAATGATGTACCTACTTCAAACTATAAAAGTACGTCACAGATTCTGATATGATTGCGTTGAAATAGCAAACAATGAAGTGCCAAGGGTAATTCTGAGATCCTTGAGGAATCGACGGAAGTCCTCAAATATTATCGGCTCACATACAGTGATTTGGTATTTTTCTCGAATAATCAACGCATTTGCTCTCGGAAATTAGTTCATGTGGTAAATTGCAAAAGAAATGTGGTAATGTTCATGTGGCTTGGCGGAGTACTGAATTGAAGTCGGTTAAAACTTTGTTTTTAAAGTACCTAATTTATTAAGTATTTAAACGCGGCTTGATTCATTATGCCGCTTTCAACTGAAATAATTTAAGAAACATTAAAAAAAACAGTCTTAAAAGTATTATTCAATTCAATTCAATAAATTTTATTTCGGACAAAGTCCATAAATTGTTAGTAACATATTACTTAATTCTAGGGTTAGGTAGTATTAATATTAATATAGGTCTAGGTGTAAATACATAGGGGGACATGCAGCTGCACCCAGTGCCTCAGCCACGGTGAGTCCCACCGGTCGACCAGCGTGCACAGGATGGTATTCGAGCTGGCGCGCCACCGTCTCAGTAGCGAGCAACACCGCTTCCTGATGATCGCGTGGAAGCCGTCGATCCGCCCCTCCGCGAACATGCCAGAGGCACTGCAGTGTCGTTATATTGTACCCGCAGAGCGCTGTATGCCCGCTGCGTATAGCTGATCCATAGGCTGCACGTGTAAAAGGACTGGCAATATGCTTTAAAAAGCGTAGCCTTTACCTTATCAGTACATCGTGCAAACCTACGAGCCAGCATGTTACAACTCATTATACTTACATGAAAATGAATAAAAATGTTAATGAGATTTTAATTTGAACGCATTTCACATAATTGCTACTGTTTCTGATTCAAGTTGTGCCTGAAATTTGTTTATAAATAATTCAGTAGGTACATTAAAGTAAAATAAGTTTCTGTCAAATATTATATTTTTGGTACACGCTTATATTGCCGATTGTACTTTTCTGCATACCATCATCAACTACTCATTGAGACGATTCTAACGAGCCCAAACTCGATGGGGTTAATGTGTCGTTTTATTGCGGAGTTCATATGGCCACCTTCCAGCTCCAGCATCAGGTCAGCTCCATGTCATCATAATATTGCATTGTCATGCGATATACATATGTATGCAAAATTTCAGCTCAATCGTTAACCGGAAAGTGGGTCAAATTTAACTTGCAAGATTTGATTACAGACAGACAACGGGACAGGGGAAAGTAAATAAAAGCTTGTAATTGTAAAAATACACGATATCTTCGTATCCTGTCCTGTCCCGTAAAATACTTATAATAAAGAATAAAAACGACCTACCTATACGAAAACATTGCGTTATCCTAGTGCCCCTTACTGGTTTATCCATTAAGTATTGGGGTCTATCCATTACTGGGTCTCAAGAAGTATCCATTGCATTACTGGAGATTGGGTGACCAAAACTGGAGCTTTGACATATTTTTGCTTATTCCAATTTTTCTCTTAATCTATGTCGCTTCAATTAGCAAAAAGCAAATATTTCATTTCGTACGGATATATTATATAGTTTTTACTCATACTTAATTATTGTTTCAAGTACACTCGCGAGCAAAAAAATCGACTCACGCCACATTTTTTGGTTTAGGGCAAATTTTTCGCAACTGGGAAATGTTACAGGAAAAATGAGTATACCACGTTGTTATAAATTTATTCAGCTTTAAAAAACGCAACAATCATGAAAATCAGACGCATAACTTTCAGGATATGCTCGTTTGAACGGGAATTGAAATTTAACCGCCTTGAACTACCCACGAGTTGAGCGCCTTCAGGATGCATAAAAACAGGTGTAAACCTGTTTTTCTTATCAGTCGCGTATCACAAGTTGACCTGTGTACATCTCTCGCAATTGGACAACTGAAACCACCTGGAAAAAATGGACACCACTGAAAATGAAGCCGCCCAAGTCGTCGCCTTGCTGAATCAAGGACTTTCTCAGCGTTCAGTTGCCGAACAGCTGAATTTAAGTCAGTCTGCTGTCTCCAGGGTTTATCGTCGATTTGCTGAGACTGGAACCCTTACTCGGAGACCGCGATCCGGCCGTCGAAGATGCACATCCGAGAGAGAGGACCATTTCATCGTGACGACCAGTCTTCGGAATCGCCACCTGACCGGCGTTGACGTCCAGCAGCAGCTGATGCGGACCCGTGAGGAGCCCGTGAGCTCTTGGACAGTTCGCCGAAGACTTAAACAAGCAAACCTCACCCCAAAAAGGCCAGCTACGGGGCCCAAATTGACGCAGAGACATCGGGACCTACGCAAGGATTTCGTAGCACGCTACGAAAATTGGAGCTACGAGCAATGGAGCCGGGTACTCTTCACTGATGAGTGCAGAGTTTGTCTCCATGGCAGCGACAGAAGAGGACGGATGTACCGAAGACCTGAAGAGCGGTTTGCACAATGATGCTTCTCAGAAACAGTCGCCTACGGCGGCGGCTCCGTCATGATGTGGGCGGGCATTTCAATGGAGGCGAGGACTGAGCTGGTTTTCATCCCTGGTGGCGGCCGAGGAGGTGGATTGACCGCGGATAGGTACATCACTGACATCCTGCAGGACCATGTTGTCCCATACGCAGGTTTTTTTGACGAGGGGTTTCATTTGATGCAAGATAACGCCCCTTGTCACACCGTTGGAGTGACCAAAGCGTACCTGGCGGCGGTCGGCATCCCCACCCTTACCTGGCCACCGCTGAGTCCGGACTTGAATCCCATCGAGCACATGTGGGATTACCTGAAGAGGAAGGTTCGAGCGCGGGATCCAGCCCCGGAGACGATTTTGGCCCTTCAAGCTGCTTTGGTCGAGGAATGGGACGTTTGCCCGCAGGACACCATCAGAAAGCTGATAAGGTCCATGAGGAACCGTATCGAGTGTGTAAGAAACGCCTATGGTGGCATACGCGGTATTAAAATGAGAAATAAACGGTTTTTCCTCCATAAAATTTGTTTTCTTTCAATGTTGTGGTTATGAAATTAACCAGTTTTCCCCCACTTTGTGAAAAATCACGTTTTTTTTCAGAAACTGAAAAAAATATGACTTTAATTTGATATTTTCTGAAAGCTTACATTTCCAGCTTTCAGAAAATGCTACTATGCTACGAATACCTATATTAGTTTTAGAGATATTGCACATTGAAATCCAAAAAAATGTTGAGTCGATTTTTTTGCTCGCGAGTGTAGGTACAAACATTATTATTTTATTGTTGGTGAAAATACACGACCTCCTTAAAGTATCCATTACTGGCGCCATCAGGTTATGTATTTATAAAAATATATTCAAAACCTATTGTTTTTTTTCTTTTCTTTCACCTACTAGGTACCTGTTGCTGTATAAATAAAACGATTTGATATAAGTACACACAAAAAAACTTTATTAAAAAAAAAACATTCGCAAAAAGCAGCAAGAGAAAAAGAAAAGAATTAATTGATGGAAATGACACATACCTGTAAAACATTATATAATATCATTCTCTAATCCAACAAAATTAAAGTTTATCATTTTAAATATATTAATATTCTCGCTAATCCAACAAAATTAAAGATTATAATTTTAAAGGAAATTCGCTTAGAGCAAACAACACTAAAGTATCGAATTTCGCAAATTAGCAGACATAATATTTTTAAGATTATATATCTATCACAATAAAATCGTACCTAAACAGTTAAAACTTTGTTTTGAAAAATAGATAAACAACATAACATCACAAAATTATCTCCGATACTGGTGTTAAATAAAGAAAATTTAAAACATTCTCGCGGCAAATCGTGAATGTGATATGAAATATGTGAATTTAGGAGTCCACAGTACTTAAGCTCGGTCGAATTTCACCTTCCCATACAAACGGAGTTTCGTTCTCATTTTAAAACTACGTGTTGGATTGTAACGAAACTTTGCATATACAGTGACATGAAGTATATCTAGGTATGTAGGTAATTTGTTTATATGGATCCTTTATAAAATAAATGAAATACAGCAAAAACACGTTTTGTATGAAAAACTTAATAATTGCTGTATTTTTTTTACTATGGTATCTGAAGCAACATAAACTAATTACAGACCTGGATACTTATACCTTAATTTATTCTAAGTACAAAGTTTCAGAGCAAACTAGCCAGTCGTTTTAAAATGAGAGCGTAACTACGTTTGTATGGAGAATCGAGCTTACTGCGGACTATAAACATTTATATCACCTAACGTCCAGAAATGTACAAAATGGTTTACAAAAAGTATTTAAATACAAAATGCAAATACTTTTTCGATTTAATATTTGAAATGCAAAATACAAAATAGTTTTGCTTTTTGTATTTCAAATACTAAATACAAAATAGTATTTTAAAAATACCTTTTTAAAATAGTATTTTAAAAATACCTTTTTAAAATAGTATTTTAAAAATACTTTTTTTAAAATAGTAAGTAAATAGGTACTTTTATGCAAAATTATTTTTATATTTTTTTATCATCCAAGGATTTTAAAATGACTAGGTAATTGCTCAAGTGAGTTATCCCCCCATCTTCCTCTTATGTAGCCCCATACTAAAAAAGGCTTTCCACTGGCGCGGAGCTGGGTAGGTAAACACGTCTTGTATTTGAGCTAGGTACACTTTAACGATAATACCTACTATTAATATAACCAATTTAGTTGGTTTGCTAGTCGGTTACGGTCTCAAGCAAAGTTCAAGAAAATAGTTGCGCTAAAATTTTGTAAGACCGCGGTTTTTAACCCCCGACGCAAAAAGAGGGGTGTTATAAGTTTGACGTGTCTGTCTGTCTGTGGCATCGTAGCTCCTAAACGAATGAACCGATTTGAATACGATTTTTTTAACCGAAAGCTGACGTAATCGAGATGGTTCTTAGCTACGTTTCAACAAAATCGGTTCTGCTGTTTAGAAATAGAAATAATAGAAATATAAATTTATTGAGATATTGAACTTTGAAATGAAAAATATCGAAGGTTTTTCAACTTCTCTAAGTCATTAATTATTGAACACTAAGACATCAAATCCAACACTGTCATTTCATTCTCAAATAAGTTCAAGTATTTGAAATAAGTCGCATCTCTGCTTACGTCTCCTGGAAATGAGACGACACACTCTACAATACACAATATTCATAATGAAAGTTATTCCTAAGATACATTGACGACAGATACTTAATGATGTATTTTAGTTATTATGACATTGGTGGGCACCTCATACACCCAGTCTTCTTCTCGTGTCGATGATTGTGCGGGACCAGAAACTAGCGACCGCTAAAGCCTTATCTGACGCGTCCAGGAGGTCTTGTGCGGAGCATGTGTACGGGCACGCCGGACAAGACCGCATATGTGCCATAGTTTGAGGGGTCGTCCCGCACATACACCGGGCATCTGAGCCGCTCAGGATACCCAATTTCAATAAGTTGTCCCTACTGCGGCCGGCCTGGGAGCGCAGTCTGTTTAAAGATCTCCAGATAGGCCACGGCTGTTTGTGTCCAGCGGGAAGCGCTTGAGCAGGACGGACAGAGTCATCGGGAGGATCGGAAATGTTTTGCCAGTGCGTGAGTCTGTTCCTCGAGGGGGGACCCTGGCAGCAGTAGTGTGCCTTATAAAACTTTTACGGCTCTTGAGACGGGACAGTGGTAGCTGATGGCCGTAGAGGGGATGCCTGGTGTCTTCTTCCTGTTTTTGTTTCTCGACGCTGCACGCCACCTCTCTGCGCGTCTCCGGGGGGGGCAATCCCTGCCAGAGGGTACAACCTGTTCAGCGGAGTGGGTTTGAGGCATCCAGTGATTATGCGGAGGTGTCATTAAGTGCTGCGGTTACTTGTCCTGCGTGGGTGGAGCGGTGCCACACCGTGCACGCGTATTCACCCGCCGAGTAGCAGAGCGCCAGGCCCGTGGTTCAAAGGGTGTGTGCAGAGGCACCCCAGTGCGTTGAGGTAAGTCTTCGGAGCAGGCTGTTGCGCGAATTAACCTTTTGGCGTGTATTGACGCAGTGGGTCTTAAACGATAGCGTCCTATCGAGGGTAAATGCTCAGGTATTTCGGACATGTACAGTTGTACACCCAGTAGAATAACAGCTCATACTTTTCAAGATGTTTAATCGTCTTTCTTCTAAAGTCATACGCATCGGGATTGGTAAGCGACATTTTCTGGAAAGACATAAAATAAAATTAATCACTTTGCTAAATCACCATCACTGTAACTGAATGTTGAACGTACGTCCAACGTGCAACAGCACCTTTCACAATCATATACACTTTTCCACTGCTCAAAACGTCTATGGCAGAAGCATCCAGCATGCTGAAGCGCCCCGGTAGGGAGACGTGACCAATGTCTTTGGGCACTTGTCCCACCACCTGCGAGTAGCGAGTACTCTCATCTTACTCGCGCGAGTAAGTATTACTATGAGAGTACTCGCTACTTCCCAGCGGTGGTACAAGTGCCTTGATCACAACCGTAATATGTCCATTAGTGTTGTACTTCGAAACCCACCTGTCACAGGACTCGATGAGCAGAAGGTCCTTCGCCTTCACCCAGGTGATTATTTTGCTACTGGTATCGTTTAATCAATCAATCAATCATATATTGCAGAAAACAAAGATCCATACATTCCAAAAAAAAAACATTAATGTGTTAGTTCAAGTAACTTAAAAACGTATGTTAGTAGGTATAGAATTTACATTACATGGAGTTGATCCCAGTGCTTCATTATGGGACAGTCATGCTATAATTGCTAGGCGGCTGTTGGGGCTGTCCCTTACACGGCGCTTCATGCCGGCGACCCGTTTTCGCAAGATTGCGTGGAAGCCGTCTACTCGTGTCACGGCAAACATTCCCGAAGCGCTACAGTGTCTAGGAAGACCCAACAGCAACCTAAGCGTATTATTATACTGAACGCGCAATACGTTGATTGCCCGTTGAGTGTAGCTGATCCACAGGCCGCACGTGTAAAAGGATTGGCAGTAAGCCTTGAGAAGGGTTAACTTAACTTCCTGCGTAAGTACATCGTGCAAACCTGAGAGCCAACATATTCCCCCGCACAGCCAACGCCCTGCGCTCCCTCTCAATGTCAGAATAAAATAAACATAACTTACAAAATTCTCATGAGTGAGGCTGGTAAATATTACAATATGAGTAATTAAGTCAGTAGTTACTCACGCTTAAGTATACCCCACAATAGTAGAAGGAAGTGGGGAGGAGGATAACAACACGTCTATTCACATGTGTCATTCTCATAAATTAATTATTACAGACACAACTAATTATTACTGATTTAAATAACTATTTCTAATAATTACTGATTTAAATAACTATTTCAAATTATTACTGATTTAAATAACTATTCAAGGCTTCCATCAGCTGCGTTACTCTGTTCACTCTGCAGAGCTTACGCAGCAGCGGGGTGACTAACCCCGGAGGATAGTTGATGTCCTCTTCCGCCTGAGCAATCTGATTGTCTGGCCTCCGGTTCCATCAGCAGGATCTGCTCTGCCCGAGCAATCTGGTTGACAGCCTCTGGTTCCAACAGCGGGATCCTATCTGCCTGAGCAATCTGGTTGACCCTCCGGTTCCATCAGCGGGATCTCGTCAGACTCTAAAGTCATCGCTGTTATAATGGAGTCAGCCTCAGGAATGCACAACACGTGGCAGGTGCACGACGCAGACGAGCTTGCACTCCGGTCTTGGTGTTAACGGTTTCTGCAAGATGATGTTATACTAATGACTGTGAAGTCTGATAAGTGCTTGCTTCTATAAACATACTGACGTGGTAGCAAGAGGGGGCTAATTAATTTAAATCGGAACAATTTTTTCCTTATAAAAAACATTATCATTCTAATAATTAACCGCTAGCTAGTGGCAACAGCAAAAAACAGGAAGTACTTAGTATGAAGCTTACAACTGATAAAAATATGTATTTCAAACATTGTTAGGGATATACACGAGCTTTTTGTTTATTAAGTATCTGCTTTAGAAATATAACTCGAGCTCATCATATGAGATACGTTTTCACAAACTTGAGGCGCTGTCAACACCAAAAATGCGCACACTGTCTAATTGTTACTTGGGTGGCCAGGTTTTAGAAGAAAATAATGAATAAATATTAAAATAAAAAAAAGTGTGGATTATTTGTGAAATATGGCTCGTTAGCGGTTTAGGTATGAATATGTGGGCTTCATGTTCTTAATTGCAGACCCATACGTCAAATAAATAAGGACTTAGAACCGTTTAAGATGATTTTAGGATCAATCTTTGCAATTATTTTCTATCGAGCCGATTTCGTCCAATTATGTTTCGAGTCCATCTACGGTCTTGGAAATATGATGAATATTAACTTAAAGTTTTTCTTAAAAAAACTGCTTAAATAATATCAATTTCAACAAATTACCACAATTACAACAAACAAACTACCATATTTTCCAAGGTACGTTTATACGGCAAACAATCCTCACTCAATTGTGGATATTCTTTTTCTTCTGAACCCATATCCGCTCGATTCTCAAAAGTTATTTGAGGTTTCACCACATTTTTATTAGGTTATGTCGAATGTTCAGGCATTTATCACCGGCAACGCATTGTTTACAGGTTGCTTGCTCACTCTGCCCAAAGAATATAATATATTCACTTATATTTATTTGTCCGCAAATGTTTAATACTCACTAGGAGTGAAAGAATATAATACTGACTGCCTGTGAATTATACACCAACATCATCCCACAAGACCTGCGAATATGCATCGCATCTGTTGTCCAGTACTGTTTCACCATCACTTCACGTTTATTAAGTGGTAGAATTTCTTCACGTCATATTTCCAATCGTAATTGTCCTTGTATAGTATTTTAATTTCGGATTTCACCTCATGTATTGGTTTAGCGGTTTTCATAGTTTTAATTTTAATGGACCAGTGTCCAGTGGTCCTTTATCCTTGACCTCATCGACCTTTAAATTGCAGCGTGCGTTTATGTCAAAAGTGTACCACAGACAACATGGATTAGGGCACTTTTTCTTTTGTAACATTAAGTGGCTCTCAAACGAATCTATTAAGTTGTTTAAAAAAAAATAGCTTGTAATTGTATAAGGTGTATTGTTGTGTATTTTAATTTCTTTTTATTTAATGATTAGTTCTCAATAGTTTGTGTTAATTTAATTGCTCTTAATTTTTTCATCAATTTTTCCGTGTATTCATCAAATGGTCACAACACGAACCACTCGTTTGCAACAGTAGGGTCATTTCGCCGGTTGGCGACCACCTAATTTCATGTGCCGGTTAGCGACCACTTAGCTGACTTGGTGAACTGAAAGCATATTTACTCGTTTTTTTTGTAAATTCCTATTCCATAAATTCCACAAACAATAAGGCATGCGGCTGACTGTTTCAATAGGCTCTGTAGAATTGATGTTATCTTCAATTGAAAAAACCATGCTCTTCAAGTGGTCGCTAACCGAAGGTGGTCGCGTAACCGGCGAAATGACCCTTCACGACGGAATCTGGGGGCACGGTAGTGCCCCCGCCAAGTTGAGCAAAACAAAGAGGCACGGCCGTCCCATTCTTTTCTCGAAGCCATTCAGGCCATTTTCAACATCCTGTAATTTCGTGCTGGCTAAAGCCAGAACCCTGAATTTTCAGTAACATATGGGGCATAATATGGCTTACATATGTTCTCAATAACATTAAATTTGAACTTTTAGTTTCAGAACTAGTGCCCGTCAAGGTTCCTTATTTTTGTCAGTGACATACTCACTGACTCACTTATGATCATCGTAATTCTAAGGTCTGCCAGAAAGCAGACCAACAAGCTCCAAATTTTGAACATAAATAGTTTAAAAATATATTTTTTTTTAAACCTAAAAATATTGTAGTTTCCTTCACGATTGTGAGATATATGAACTGCATAAGTAAGTTTGTAATCCTATACTAATACATGCGATTACAAAGTTACTTTTGCAGTGTATCCTGCAAAACCATACGTTACTTTCGGTTGCTAAAATAACATTCCCATACAAAGTCTACAAAAAGAAATAAGATCCCGTAAAAATATTCCATGTAAAAAATAGGCCAAGTCTCGTAACTCTTCCACAAAAAAAAGTGGTGAGATATTTCGTAGAGCCAAGTCAGGCATTCTTATTATTCTTTATTTGCTTGCTAAAAAAAAATTCTCAATCACACTTACATAGTTTTAGGTACCTATGCAAAAAATTGTAAATGCAGTAAAGTTGTGTGATTCCCACGTTGCAGAATTTTATTTAGCAAGCAAATAAAGATTAATAAGAATGCCTGACTTGGCTCTACGATTACGAGATTTTGGCGCATATTTAATTATGGCGTTCAAATGGTTATTTAATTAATGTGATACCAGGCGCGGCTCACTCGCGATTTGTGTTTATCGCTACAAGTACATGCCGGTCGCCCCTTCGAAGGGCTCTATTCAGTAACTGCCGCGCGTTGGGACGGGACGCTCGCACAGGTCGCAGCGCGTTGCATGCGATAGAAAGGGATGGCCACATTTAGGCACGTTTGGCGTACCTAAACAGGGAATTTGTTAACAGAGAACCTTATGTACGTTACTATTACTTATTCTGTTGGTGATACTCACAATGTTCGTATGCAAGTAACAGATTTTTCAAATATTGCAAACTGTTTTTCCTGATATCTGATTGAGCTCAAATTTGGTACCTACTTACTTACCTATATACCTATGTAAGTTCGGGGACCATGCAATATTATGGTACCATTGCTGATCTGATGATGGAGACAGAAGGTCACCGTACTCTTTAATCACACAAGATAAACCCGTCAACTCTCTCAACGAGTAGTTTTTGATTGTGCAAAAAAAGTACAGTCGGCAACAAAAGCTTGTACCAAAAATGTTTTTTTTTTTTTAGAAACTTATCTACCTAGTTATCAATCACTAAATACTTAGTATAAGTAAAACAAAGTATGTCTGTCCTTATAACACATCTTTAAAACTACTCAACGGATTTTGATGCGGGGTTTTTTATTAGATATAGTGATTCAAGAGGAAGGTTTACATGTATAAAACATAGGTATCAGCATTTTACCCGTGCGAAGCCGGGGCGGGTCGCTAGTTAGTAGGTAATAAATGTAAAAAAAAGTAACCTTAGACAAAATATATCAAAGGTAGCTATATGTTCAAAATTACCTAAGTTTGTCAATGCGCGTGGGAAAAGTCACGTCAGATATCTTCTTCCTTATATAATAAAATAAACCAACTAGGGTCATTTCGCCGGTTACGCGACCACCTTCGGTTAGCGACCACTTGAAGAAAATGGTTTTTTCAATTGAAGATAACATCAATTCTACAGAGCCTATTGAAACAGTCAGCCGTATGCCTTATTGTTTGTAGTTATGGAATAGGAATTTACAAAAAAAACGAGAAAATATGCTTTCAGTTCACCAAGTCAGCTAAGTGGTCGCTAACCGGCACATGAAATTAGGTGGTCGCCAACCGGCGAAATAACCCTACTTACCTAAAGAACTACAGCGTAAATACGTACCTACATAGCTTAACATCGATACCTAGTATCAAAATATATCTGACGTTATCTGAACTTAATGCAAGTGTATTGTAATATTTATAAGGTAAATAGGTAATGTAGTCAAGTAAATGAATGTACCATAGCCCATAGCGAACTATTCACCAGCATAATAGACCCCTGAGGTTTCCGCTGGGGAAAAATAGTACCTATACTTACTTACCAAAATGTACTAAAGAAAAAAACAACAAATGAAATAAAATAAAATAATTTTATTTTTATTTCAGATTGAAACCCGTGCTACCAGAGAATCGCAGTTACTTGCCGCAATTTCCAGTGCATTTAGTGGAAACAAACTAGTCCAAAGAGTGGATGAGCACAAGAACAAAGGTATTAATAAATTAATATTAATTTTGTACCTACGTGAGGCATTTTTAATCAACCACCAACGAATTCTAAATCTGTATGCAAAATTCAGAAATAGACTAAATAAATAGATGTAGGTACTTACAAAGTTTACAAGACCTATTTCAGAAACGCACATAGCTATCTAATCTAGATAGTGCTAAGGCTAACATGGTGCCATTCTTTTTTTTTTCAAGCCCTATTTGACAATGACTAGGTATCGGCCCTTTAGACCAGGGACCGGTACCGGTTTTCGTTATTAGGGTTTTCGATAGGGTTATTTTAGAATTTGTTTTTAAAACCCTATCCATAATGGTAACCTTATGATAAGGTAACCTTACTGATAAGGTAACCTTACTGATAAGGTAATCCTATTGTTATGGTAAGGATATCGGATGTGGTAACCATAAGGTAACCATAAGTTAACCCTTAACAAAACCTTATCTCAATAGGGTTAAATCATGGTTACCTTATGGTTACTACATCCGTTATGCTTACCATTTATTTTATCGTATGGCATACATTATTTGGCCTTTAAGTTTGTCACTTTTTAGTACCACCCAGGGGACACGTGCAGGGTTGTGGTAGGTAGCTCCTGCGGACGCAAGTGACAGTTGTCCCCCCTTTGTCAAGTGAGTGGGCAACTCGACTGTTAGAGGTTCTTAAGCCGCCCAAAGGCCTCTAACTCGGCTTAACGACTAATCAGTAAGGTTTACCTTAGCATGAGGTTACCAAATTGATTGGGTTACCAAATCGATAGGCTTAAGCCTGAAAAGGGCTTTTCCGATCCTTGCTTTAGACCGGAGATCAAAGTTACATATATGAGTTGCAAGTTATTAACCTTTTCGGGGCCAAAGACGGATATATCCGCACCACTGGTTCAACGCCAATGACAGATTCCGTCAAGGAGTACAGTGAGATATCTATCTTCATACATTATCATAAGGTTTACCTAACTCCGCACTAAATGCCATGTTGACGTGGCGTGTGGTTGACAAATTTTATTTTTGACATTGCGTTGAAAAGGTTAAAGCAACATCGCACTTTTATGAAATCGGGTGAGGCGGCTTTATGACAGTCTGTCACAGTCTAACGCCTTGGCCACGACTTTGGTCTTAAGGGTCCTGCGACCAGCGTTTTATCTGTTCATTGCGCGGTCGAGACGCGCAACGCACTGTGGTTAGTTGGGATCACGCGCAATGAACAGATAAAACGCTGGTCGCAGGTCGCTTAGGACCAAAGTCGTGGCCGAGCGGTAAGGGCAGGTTGCACCAACCGATCCGGCCGATCACAGGCAATATGGGGCCGTTTGCTATCATTCGAAACTTGGGTTCGAAAAATGTCAAATTTTCCATACTATCAAATTTTATTGTATACACCTTGAGCATCTGTAATCGTTAGACAGTTTGGTGCAACCCACCCTAACATTGACCTCTCATGGCACAAACTCATTCCAGCCAACTGTTTTTATTGTATATTTTCAACTCTAATTGTACAGTATTTGGCCTTGAGCGAGTGGAGCGAACCTGCCTGCGGTATTCTACCGGCCGTGCCAAGTTCAAGTAGGTATCGGGACACATAAGTCAAAAGGCCATTATACATCTAGCATTTTGTCACAACAACATAGAGACGCAGCTATATGGTGGAAAGAGATAGCAAACATTCAATTCATTCAATTTGAAGTCGGTTGTATGTAATGAAAAAATGATAGGTGTATAGAACGCTTAACAAGAGGTCGAGACAAATACTGATTAATTCAGATCTTGATATACCCACAGGCCGCTGAACATGGGTCTTTTGTTTGTCTGTCTTGACTTGCACACATAAAGTGATGAGTAATATCGCTATTCAAAGCTTGTTCCCTGTACGAGTTCCCCGAATGATGGGTCCTGCACCTCCTATTTTCAGCAGTCCGCGCTTCCACAATGCATTCACAGTATTCACACTTCGAACTGGAAGCTCACTTGGACGTGTGACATTGTCAGATCATTTTGTGTGGGGACTGTAAACGTGTTAAATAAAATATTGATCAGTGATTGTGACCATGTGACGACAGGGCCAAAGTTTTATAAAAATAGGGTGTAAGGTAGGGTGTTTTAAAGAAAAATCCAGTTAAATATTAAATAATGTAATTTTCTATAAGTACTAAGAATATTTTTCTGTAACATTACGTAACACAACCGATTGTTACCGCTGGAATCTACTACACAAGCAACTCATCCACATCTCACAATTTGATATGAGATCATAATCTATACGACTATAGCACCATTTCTGTTACGATCGTAGGCCATGTCTTTTTGGTCTAATTTACCTACATATTCATCCCATAATCACTATACAAACTAGATTAACGAAAAAAAATGCGTTTTTCTGTATTTCTGGTTCAGTGCTACAAGGGCGACTTTTCACTTGATCTAATGCAGATTTATAAGTGCTAATTATGTTGTTATACAAATTTTATCGTGGGATCCATTAAATCTCAAGATGATTTAGCCAATGATTCAAGTATAGTCAGCTCTGTTAGCACAAGATGGCGCGCGAGCTTTCTCGCGACGAGAAACACTATCCGTCTATTTCTAATTAGAACACTTAGAAAGAGATGGATAGTCTCACTCGCCGCGAGAAAGCTCGCGCGCCGTCTTGTGCTAACCATGCAGGTATTTTATTTAGCACAAGACCAGGAAAAATATAGAGAAAGATGTTTTTGTTTAAGTTCAGCAATTATTAAAAGAAAAATCTGTACTGTTCAGATTTTAAAAGTTGTCAGCACAGTTAACAATTTCATATGTTTTATTATCTAAAATTGGGGCGTTGAAAAAGGTTACAGATAGCATTCGGACAGTTGAGTTGAGTTCCCTTTTGTTGGGTTTCAGATCCGACTAAAAGACCAGGCCCCCCTATTTCACTAACTTTACAATTCTTCGTACATTGCTGGTTCAATAAGTAACCTAAACGAACAGCCTCATAGAAAATGAATTGGCATTAGAACAACCGGTTTTTTTGTCCAACCGACACCCGAGAATTGGGAACTCTCTAAGGGTTAGTTCTAGTATTAGGTTTATATTTATAAGATTTATTACTTATTATAACTGTTTGGTAGAATAACCAACATTTAGGTACTAACATGCTTACCAATATTCTTTAGCCCTATGACTAGGCAGACTTACAAAACGAGTTGTTCATATGGAATCTCTTAAAATAAATTCTTATTCTTAAAAAATAAACAATTGTACATAAGTACAGGCGAAACTCTGAAATAATGTAACATAGACACAACACATTTTAAACTGAACATACCTACTATTTACATTTAAAACAATAAAAAAAAAACAATTAAATAACCATTCAAATAGTAAGTTTCACAAACTCGTACATATGTTACAGTTATACGGTTTCACAAACTCGTAGGTAGGTACATATGTTACAGTTATACGGTTTCACAAACTCGTACATATGTTACAGCTATATGGTTGAGATTATTTAATGTCGGCGACTTTTTATTAAACTGCCATTTCGAATTTGAATCTTCTACCTTGGACGGTAGAGTTGCTTTTATAATGGACTGCTTTGATGCAATTCGGCCAACTCAAGTAATCTCAAGCAGAGGTTGGAACCGGGTTTTTCAATAATCCCCGAAGTATTCTAATATTTTGAATTATTTTAGGCTGTTAATGTAGGTCTCGATCATGTATTTAGGTAACAATTTCGTATTATTAGACTACCCGATCAAAAATAATATCAAAAACCAAAGAACGAAATTAAACCTATTAATACCGGTATCCGACCCCTTACATATGTTTATACGAGCTTACAAAAGTTGCTATCGACTTAAAAGGTACTAAGTTTACTTAATAATTAAACATCTTATGTGAACTTATCGGGTAACTATTTTATTTGGCTCAAATGCTCCTTAGCCGTAGGTTATAGGTTGAACTAACCGAATTTAATCATTATTAATCCAGTATCAAGGTTAATTATTGTACGTTAGCTATTTTATTATTTCTTAGTAGAGAATATGGCTAGTTGCGCTGTACGAAATGCCTAATTGTCTTAGATTAGATGACGAAGCTGTTATAACACGCCCTCTATCGACAGCACATTATTGTATGTTCTTTTCTTCAACACCTTCAGAGGCGTATTTAAAGATTTGGCGCCCCGGGCCAGTAAGTTTAGCCGCCCCGGGGCCAGTAAGTTTTGGCAGCTCGCGCCGCCCCTCGGAGCGGCTCGGGCTGCCCCTCGAAGCCTGCCGCCCCGGGCCATAGCCCCCTTGGCCCTAGGGTAAATACGCCCCTGAACACCTTTACTGCCAGAAACATGTCTTACGGGTGGCTAGTTCGTAGGCGCTCTCCTCTACTTAGCGGGAAAACCGCAGCATCGGTTACGAACGTAGCGCTATGCAATTGTTGGCAGTGAATGGGTTACATTTCCCAACGAAAGGGTTGCAAATCTCAAGATTCCCAAGATTCAAGAAGTAGACATACTTAGTTGCAACATTTTTGAAACAAAATATTTGCTTGAGCGGTTAAACAAAAATTAACTCAGTGTCCGTTTTGTGCCAAAAATAAAGCATACAAATTATGTGAAAATGAACTTCTTTCACACTTAATTAACGTGTTTATCTGCATATCATTTATACATTAAAAAGAAAAAGTTAACTTTTATACAAACGGAATATTTAATTGTTATAACAAAACTGACACTGAGTGAATTTTTGTTTGACGGGTTACGCTAATTGGGTACACATTTTTTTTAAATTGCCCTTTAATCTCTTAGAGTGTTCCAAATTCATGACCCATCATAAATTTTGCAATTTTATAGTGATACAAACTATACCTTATTCCTATATAACATTATTTTCAATTCAATAAAAGCCGTTTTGAAAGGCTAAAACTTTAGTATTGTTTAGTTTGAAATGCACTTAATGATCGAAATAAATAAAACTAGGTAATACAATGGTTCCCTTTGATATTCTAGAATATTCTAGACAAAAGAAGAAACGCAGACGAATTTGTCCGTTAAAATACTAATGTTATTTGGAATGAGATATAGCAGGTAGCCTTATGAAAGGGATAAAAAACTATGTGCTGCCTAGAGTGTGTCTCTGTAAACGCATATATAACTCGTATCGTTCTAACTTACCTCTAGCTATTAATATCTAGTTACTTATTGGACAAAATCTATCATATAAATAACAAATATTAAAAAACGACGAACTAGGATATCTAGGGTTCGGATTCAAGCTTACAAGAACAAAGTCTAGTGCCATTCCCAAGCAAAAAGTCTGAATTGGCGACGTGAGTAAGGCGCTTTTTCCATAACGACGCAATTCATAATCACCCTTATTGACATCGACGAAACAGCACATTTTACTTGGAAACCAAACACTTAAACGTTATTTTTAACAACATGGCTATGTAACAATTAATAATATTAAGATACAAAATATGAATTTACAAATTGATAAAAATCGTTGACAAAATTACTGGATATTAAAGTACTAGAATACCTATTTAACATCACTACGGTAGCTATGAAATCTTAAAAGACAATTTTTTTGTACCTATCGCTTACTTTATGTACCAAAAGTTTAGGAAATTGTCTATTTACAACTAAATACTTTGCACGTTCATGTGCTTGGGCTTGGGTACTTACCATTTGCTTTATAGAACTAGGGCTTAAGTTAAATCTTCCAAACGAAACTATTATCAGTATTATCAGCTTAAAGGAGGAAAGGATGTCTTTAGAAAAAAGCTTTTTTTTTTCTAAAACTGTGTCGACAAAAAAATCTATATACTGAAGAAATACGATTGAGAAATGCGACCTGTAGAGGAGAACAGCTGGACACACGAAGGAACTTTTGCCCAAGCTGAAACGGAGAACTTCATTCGCTACGCTCGCTCGTTCAATTATTAATACGAATAAATAGAACAGATACAATGACATATCGTTTTCAAAGTACGTTAATGTAATAATAATAACTGGTGAGTTCAAAGTTTCTCGTAACTCATCCGTAGAGTTCACGAACTTGTAGGAAACCTTAAGTTCTATAAAACTGCTGGCAAGTACCCTTGCGTTGCCGGGCAAAACAAGCTGGATGATAGATACTAAAAAGCTTTTTTTCTGCCCATGCCTTACAACCTTCTTTCGATGCTACAGTGTTCATATGTTGAAAAAGGTTTTCGTCATAGCGAATCTCCTAATAATCATTAAATCCATAATTATTTTTAAACAAATCATTTTCATATTAAATACATCTATTTCCATAAACCTATGTTATGGAAGCACTAAGAATTTTGTATTCAGCATCAGCATTTCAATACAAAACTAAAAACAATGTAATTCTACGCATACCGCTAAACTTTGTTATCGCTACGTAACTATCAGTTCAACAATTCATTTAAACTCTTCATTTTTTAACTCATTATAGTAAATGATAACAATCTTTTGTTAATTTAACCAAAAACCTGATTAATGACCAGTATGGGCTATAACACGAACAAATCACAAGTGACTTAGTATTGTTATACTTACATTATTGTGTAAGCATGATCGCGTGAAGCATTCGTCCCTCTCGCAACCAGGGACAGGAACCGATTACTCTAATCAGGGTTTTCCATAGGCTTACTTTATAAATTGTTTTTATAACCCTATCCATAATGGTCACCTTATGATAAGTTAACCTTACTGATAGGGTAGGGGATTACTATGGTAAGCATATCGGATGTGGTAACCATTAGTTACCCCTAAACAAACCCTACCTCAGTAGGGTTATCTTATGGTTTCGTTATGGTTACCACATCTGATATGTTTACCATAAAAATAGGGTTACTCACCTATCAGTACGGTTACCTTATCATAAGGTTAACAAATTGATAGGGATACCAAATCGATAGGCTTAAGCCTGAAAAGGGGTTTTCCGGTCCTTGCTCGCAACCCACTTGCTAGTGAGGGAGGAATGATTTACGTCCGCCATAAATGCAATCATGCTAACTATGTAGACTGAAAAGCGAAAGAGAGGCCTTTTCAAGATCGTAACAAGTGAGAATCTGTAATTGAAAACAGACATATAAAATGAATTCTGAAAATTCGGCTGTGATGTGACACTAGCCAAAAACTTAATTTATATTATTTTTACGACGTTGGCTGGTCCAGAATTTACCATATATTTTTAACAGGACCATATTTTGAAAGTTAGGTATAAAAGAAGTTGCGCAGGGCTTCTTTATTAAGTATAACTCTGTTGTTAGATAAATAAGGTCCAAATAGTAACACATCGTATAATACAAAATGGGCAATTTTTTACTGTGTTTTGAGCCTCGACATCCTCTTTACACACAGCACGTTAAGACGCCGTAGGTTCAGCGAATTTAAGCGAATAGAGTTTTTGATAGAATATAATGCGTCTGTTTATAATAATATTGTTTAAAAAAATACGAATAGTAATTTTGAGGTTTTTTTGTAGCGAGATCAGTGATTCGAAACATGATTAAATTGATTAAACAATTTTCGCTCGATAGAAAAAAATACACTCAAAACATTCGTAACAAATTATGCACACAAGCTAAACATACTAAAATTGGTTCTAAATTCGGCACTAGCATGTTTGATGGAACTTAGTGATTACATTTTTATTCATTTGAACACACAAAAAATTAAATTAAAAAAATATGATATCCGCGCTTCCGAAGTCCGAACACGCACTTCCATCTCGCTCACGCTTATGCTCAGTGAGAGGGAGAGAAGATCATGAACCTACGGCGCCTTAAGGCGCTGTCAACACCAAAAACGCGCACACTGTCTATTTGTATCGGAGTAAACGAGAGCGAGTGTTACTTGGGCGGCCAGTTTTTAGAACAAAATAATGAATAAATCATCATCATGCTCCTAGCGTTATTCCCGGTTGTGTCCTAAAGGAGTCCGGGGTCCGCTTTGACACCTAATCCCAAGATTTGGCATAGGCGCTAGTTTTACGAAAGCGACTGCCATCTGACCTTCCAACCCAGAGGGAAAACTAGACCTTATTGAGATTAGACCGGTTTCCTCACGATGTTTTCCTTCACCGAAAAGCTAACGGTAAATATTCCGTTCCGAAAAACTCATTGGTACGAGCCGGGATTCGAACCCACGACCGCCGCTTGACAGCCGCATGCCTGAACCACTAGGCGTAAAATAAAGAATAAATATTAAAATAAAAAAAGTGTGGATTATTTGTGAAATATGGCTCGTTAGCGGTTTGGGTATGAATATGTGGACTTCATGTTTTTAATTGCAGACCCTTACCGCTGCCACAATATTATAGGGTTCTATGTTGCACTTTTATCAAGTTGAAATTTGAATTTTGTCAGAGTGACACTTAGGTCTAAATTGAAGTACCCCGACAATGTAACATAGAACCCTATAATATTGGGGCAGCGATACGTCAAAAACATAAGGACATAGAACCGTTTAAGATGATTTTAAGACCAATCTTTGCAGTTATTTTCTATCGAGTCGATTTCGTCCAATTATGTTTCGAGTCAGTCTACGGTCTTGGAAATATGATGAATATTAACTTATATTTTTTTTATGTGCTCGTACAAATAATTTTTCTTAAAAAACTGCTTAAAAATATCAATTTTAGCAAATTAGGTCTTGTCAGCCTTTTAAAGGCTCTTACTAGTCTTACTTGTTCATATCGTTTTTAGGGTTCCGTACTCAAAGAGTAAAACGGGACTCTATTACTAAGACTCCGTTCGTCCGTCCGTCTGTCTGTCACCAGGCTGTATCTCAAGAACCGTGATAGCTAGAGAGTTGAAATTTTCACAGATTATGTATTTCTGCTGCCGCTATGAAAACAAATACTAAAAACAAAACAAAATATTATTTTAAGGGGGGCTCCCATACAACAAACGTGATTTTTTTGCCGTTTTTATAGATAATCTGTCACCAGGTTGTATCTCAAGAACCGTGATAGCTAGAGAGTTGAAATTTTCACAGATTATGTATTTCTGTGGCCGCTATAACAACAAATACTAAAAACAAAATAAAATATTTTTTTAAGGGTGGCTCCAATACAACAAACGTGATTTTTTGCCGTTTTTATAGATAATGGTACGGAACTCTTCGTGCGCGAGTCCGACTCGCACTTGGCCGGTTTTTTATACAACGACGGTGGCAAACAAGCTTACGGCCTGCCTGATGTTAAGCTGGTACCGTCGCCTATGGACACTTGTGACTCCAGAAGAATCACAACTGCGTTGCCTACCCTTTATTCACTTGAGGATTCGCTGTGCTGGCAGTGTTAGAAACCCGGCAAATGCACCCGTTGCTCTAATACGACTATTTACGGTTGAGATTATTTAATGTGTGGCCGACTCTTATAAAACTGTTATAGGAATTGGAAGCTTCTCCCTTAAACAGTAGGGTTGCTTTTTGAATAACTACTTTGAAGCCGGCCAACTCAAATAAACTCAAGTATAACAGTCAGGCATTACTGCCAGCCAACGAGAAATAACCCTGTAAGGACTTGAACTCGGCCACGGTAAACAATATCCCGTATTGGACTATCCATTAGTCGACATTATATCTGGCAAATATTAACAGACCAATTACTTAGCTGTGAGCGAAAATTGATTGTAAACAGAAATAATGACATTTAGCTGCCAATCGCTACAGACCCAACCCGGGTCTGTAGCGATTGGCAGCTTAATTTGTCTGATAGCGGGTGGTTACTAAGTTGTAATGCTGACATAATTATAGCACTTGTATATTTTCGGACTCGCTTCACTCGGGTGAGAATAAGTTTTATTGACGTCATTACACACCTACCAATTTAACACAACAACTGGCTATAGTTGGAAAGAGACATCCATAAGCAAAAGTCAATACCAAAACTCTCACTGCTCTTCAATACCTCGTATCTCGGTACGTAGTCGATATCGAGATACGACCTTTGATTTAAGTAGGTATTTGTTACTTAGTGAGGTTTGCTTGTCACCCGACGATATGTAGCTATAGCAAATTGTTGTGACAAATTGCTTGCCTGCTTGGTGAGTAACGCGTTACTCGTGTGACTGCTAAAGCATTTTAATACAAGATTAAATGGGTTATTCCCACTTGTTACCACCAAATTGTTACCAGCTGAGAATTGTTTTCCCATCTTTTACCAGTAGGAACTAACAGGGAACATTTTTCCCATCTTTTACCACTAAAGTACAGTCGCGGAATGAGAAGGTTGACCACCTTAAGATCTGTTTTTGCTTGCTCAGTATTAGTTATCGGTATCTGCTTTATCGACCGAGTATGAAACATTCCGTCATAATGAATGTCATTTCACTACATGGCCCACAGATACTCAGATACGTCCACTATGAGAATTAACCTCTATGCGTTTTGGAAAGGCGAGTTAAAATTAAATAAAAAACGACTACAAAAAATAGCAATGATGACATTGACAGGAACTTATTATTCACATTTATATTTAAATAGTTTTAATCATTATAAGCAAATAGGATTAAATCATTAGATTTATCAAACTTGACACAACGTAATGGCAAGATCAAACTTATAAAAAGCGGCCAAGTGCGAGTCGGACTCGCACATGAAGGGTTCCGTAAAATAAATTGCGGTTTACGATTTATGACGTATTAAAATAAAACTACTTACTAGATCTCGTTCAAACCAATTTTCGGTGGAAGTTTGCATGGTAATGTACATCATATATTTTTTTTAGTTTTATTATTCACTTATTTTAGAAGTTACAGGGGGGGGACGGGACACATTTTACCACTTTGGAAGTGTCTCTCGCGCAAACTATTCAGTTTAGAAAAAAAATATACTAGAAACCTCAATATCATTTTTGAAGACCTATCCATAGATACCCCACACGTATGGGTTTGACGAAATTTTTTTTTTTGAGTTTCAGTTCTGTGTATGGGGACCCCCAAAACTTACTGTTTTTTTTCGAGTTTTGTGTAAAAATCTTAATGCGGTTCACAGAATACATCTACTTACCAAGTTTCAATTCAACAGTACAGCTCTTATAGTTTCGGAAAAAAGTGGCTGTGACATACGGACGGACAGACAAACAGACAGACAGACATGACGAATCTATAAGGGTTCCGTTTTTTGCCATTTGGCTACGGAACCCTAAAAAGGGTTTAGTTCACCTATTAATAGTCAAGGAACATTCGTCCAAGTAATTTTGAACATTGTTGTCAAACAGTTAAACATAATTTTTAATAAATACAACACTCTCTCGTCTGTTACACAGTTTAAAAAGGTAACATGTGATTGCAAAGCGTAAATGAATTCATTTGAAAACCGGTCAACCTTTTCATTCCGCGACTGTACCTACTCGGCACCGAGTACTTTAGTGGTCAAATATGGGTTTTTTTTCCACAGCTGTTTCCACTAGTAAAAATTGGTGGTAATAGGTGGGAATAACCCGATTAAATTAAACTTCGCTCTCTTGTTGGCGTACGAGTACGTACAATACAAACAATAATATCTATGGTCCTTTCGGCAACAGGACATATTCAATTCATTTCAATCTTATTTTTAGTTCTGATTTACGGCGCAAAAAAATATATCTATGACGTTGACGTCCAGTCGCCATCACATACATAGGTACACTATAGGTGTTCAAAAATATCGGCACATGCACCCTAATGCCTTGATAATAGAGGTGTGTTCCGATGTTTGTGACGTGCTTGTTTGCTCCGATGTATGTGATGGCGACTGTACATCCCAGGCACTGGATGTATAACAAACAAAATATAATCTAAACATCAACCAATACTTCACAAAAGCATTCGCCTACAAACTAAAGACTGAATTGACAACTTTGCTATCGAATCGATTTGAAACCATCAGTCTTCACCCATAGGTGGTGACACTGTAACAAGAGCCTCGTGATTGTACCTACTCAGCCCATGCATAATACATAAGGTATAATTTTCATAATTCACATGTCTCTTAAGTCTTAACATATACGAGTATATGCATACCATCGGTGCTAGCCGCTATGCTAATCTGCGTAACATAGGGCCGTAACTCTTCAGGATACATCTGTCGTTTACGCCTTTATAGGCAGAAAAATGTGCGCATTATGTATAAATGACGAAGCCAAATTATATAATTACGTTCATCCGTGGCTCGGGTCGTCGGGTTGCACGATTTCAAAATAGCTGTCCACAGTGTAGTTGAAGAGTTGAAAGTCGTATCTGCAAAATAAATGTGTAAGTTACCGACGTTTGATAAGTCATTGTTGGAGATAATGGGCTTTGATGTCGGCGTATAGTCCACATTATGTTATAATGAGTAGCTTCAGTCTCTTGGTTTATATAAGTATGTAGTGAGCCTGCCAACTTGGCAACTTTAGAAGTTAGAGTAATATCCTACATTTTCCTATCGCTCGCTGTTAACTACTCTCTAAAAATGTAAGTTCATAGGTGAAAAAAATATCATCATCATCATCATATCAGCCGAAAGACGTCCACTGCTAGACATAGGCCTCCCCCAAAGAGTGCCACAATGGCCGGTCCTGCGCCACCCGCATCCAGCGGACTCCCGCGACCTTTACCAGGTCATCAGTCCACCTTGTGGGGGTCCTACCCACGCCGCGCCTTCCGGTACGTGGTCGCCACTCGAGAACCTATGGGTTTTAATGTATTTTTGTAATAAGGAAAGCAGCAATGATTTATGGCTATCAAGATGTCCAATCGAATTTTTAAACTACTTAGTATAAGTCGGGTGACAATGTACCTACCTAATATTATGATAAAAGTTGGTCTGATGATGAAGACGGAAGGTTGCCCTATTAGGAACTCACAAGTTAAACTCGTCGTATCTACTTGTGCCCAAAGAATTATCTCAATGAGTAGCTGATGACAAAAAAGTAAATTCGGCAATAAAAGCTTGCTACCTAAATTTACCTTTTTGACAGAAACTCTCAAAAAAATAGAATGCTTATCTAGCTGACACTAGCAGGTTAAGTTATAGGTACTACCTACTAGAACTACATAGTGGATTGCCGAATGAGGTCGCAAGGGGTGAGGCCCATTAGGTATCCGGGCCCCGCGGTTTTACATTCTAGCATGCAACCGGTCGTGATGAGCTGCGAACACCGTAGCACACAGATTGTTATCTGTACGGTGGACAAAATATTCAGGTGATGTAATAATTTCTTGCATTCCGATGAATTATTTATAAGTTAAATATATGTCACCGTTAGATTGTGAAAACCGTCAGTTTATAATCTTACCCGTTATATTGTAAACTGACGGAATATTGTGAACTGCCAAAATAATTCATAATTTTACGCATTCATTTTCGTTAGTTTATAAACTAACAATGTCATATCGTCAAATTGTGAACTGAATCAAATTTGCCTGATTCGGAACGCAACCTGTGCGCTGTTTGGTTGAGCGAATTATTCCACTTGCATCAGTTTCCACTTACGTCAGAACATGATTGTTTTTTTTTTGTTATTCAGACATTTTATTCCATTTATTTCGGCATCCAGCAGTGTCGACGGAGCCCCGCTGCGCGGGGCTCCTATTTCTGGGCGCTTTGCCCTTCGGGCAACTGAAGATACCTAACTAACCTAACCTACCTAGTCTTTGTGTACGTTCCGTAGCAAGCCGATTTGATCTCAGTTCACAATTTGACGATTCGACATTGATAGTTTACAAACTAACGAAAAATATTGCGTTAAATTGTGAACGGTTTTGACAGTTCACAATTTTTCGTCAGTTTATAATATCGCGAGTAAGATTATAAACTGACGGTGTTCACAATCTAACGGTGACATATATGTATATACTTTATCAGATTCAAGTGTAATACATAAATATCCGAGTGATGGATTCACCTTTCCACCATTTATTTAGTTATGTAGTTGAAACAGTGCTTAACGACACGAGTGTAAGATTGAATGAAAATGAAGCTTTAAAGACGAATGCCCTCACCCATAAACTTCATCAAACATAGGTAGGTATCCCATAAAAAACATTCCATGTAAAAAATAGGCCCAGTCTCGAAACTCTTTCACGGTACAAAGTGGTCAGATATTTCGTAGAGCCAAGTCAGGCATTCTTATTAATCTTTATTTGCTTGCTAAATAAAATTCTGCAAATTGGGAATCACACAACTTTAGGTACTGCATTTACTAATTGTTGCATAGGTACCTCAAACTATGTAAGTGTGATTGCCAAGTCACAAAATTTTCTTTAGCAAGCAAATATAAATTAATAAAAATGCCTGACTTGGCTCTACGAAATATCTCACCACTTTTTACTGTGAAAGAGTTTCGAGACTAGGCCTATTTTTTACATGGAATGTTTTTTATGGGATCTCATTTCTTTTTGTAGACTTTGTATGGGAATGTTATTTTACCAACCGCAAATAACGTTTGTATAGTTTTGCAGGAAGAAACTGCAAAAGTTACTTTGTAATCGCATGTATTTGTATAGGATTACAAACTTACTTATGCAGTTTGATATCTCTGAAACGACTGAAATTGCAATATTTTTAGGTTTTTATGAATTATTAGGCTAAACACTAATAACGTTTGAAATTTGGAGCTTGTGGGTCTGCTAGAAGTACCTTAGAATAGGGAACATTACTGCAATGTTCTGCCGCCAGAGGCAGCACTACCACTAATAGTAAACCAGTATAGGAATATACGGATTCACACACCCATGCACAATTGATTGTCAAATGAGTGACAAGGATGCTTGCATAGACAACACCGCAAGTGGGAACGAGATACAATGCTAGTGTCGCCACCTACGAAGAGTTTTGCGTAATGTTCCCTATTAGCGTGATCATTATCAGTGAGTATGTCAGTGACAAAACTAACGAACTTTGACGGACAATAGTTCTTAAACTAAAAGTTCAAATTGAATGTTATTGATATATATTAGCCATATTATGCCCTGCATATTCCTGAAAATTCAAGGTTCTAGCTTTAGCTAGCACAAAATTACAGAATGTTGAAAATGGCCTGAATGGCTTCGAGAAAAGGATGGTACGGCCGTGCCTCTTTGTTTTGCTCGACTTGGCGGGGCACTGCCGTGCCCCCAGATTCGTTTTTTTGTTTATCTTTTATATTGATTATTTGTTTTAGTGATAAAGCAAAACACGGAAGTATATACAGTCAGCATCAAAAGTAGCTACGCAAACGAAGACGTCAAAAGTTTTAATTAAAAGGGAATAAGAACTTTTTACGTCTTCGATTGCGTAGTTACTTTTGATGCTGACTGTACCTACTATTACCCATTTATTCTGTGACACGGACAAACGCGTCTATAATTTAGGAACTTAAGATCAAATCAAACAATGAGTTGCATATTGTCCATCCGCGGTGGTATCAATGTCGCGAGAAGGTTCCCTCTCATCCATGAGATATCGTATTCCTGGCAGAGGGACTTACGAGTATTCAGGTTGATGATGATGATGTATTTTGGATTTAATCCTATAAGATCCATTCAAGTTCACGCATAAATGCGCACAATAGTGCATTACCGCCATTACTGAACCGCCAATAGGTAAGTTTACAATGTAGGTACATACCTCTTAATTAAAAGAATACTAGCTCATCATCCTCCTAGCGTTATTCCCGGTTGTGCCCCTAAAGGAGCCCGGGGTCCGCTTTGACACCTAATCCCAAGATTTGGCATAGGCACTAATTTTACGAAAGCGACTGCCATCTGACCTTCCAACCCAGAGGGAAAACTAGACTTTATTAGGATTAGACCGGTTTCCTCACGATGTTTTCCTTCACCGAAAAGCTAACGGTAAATATTTCGTACATAAAGCTAAGTTTAGACAGGGTAAGTACACGAGTCAGTAGCGGCGCCAGTGCTGACGCCGCTACTGACTTCAACTGTTTACACGGTATCAGTAGTCGTGGTACATTTTTCAAGGTGAGCACACGTGTGTAAAGTCAGTAAGGAAAATGAATTCTAGAAAACAGCAGAAACAACGTCTAAATAATTTGTTGAAAAATTTAACAATTTTGATGTTAGATGAGTTAACGGACATGTTAGAAGAAGTTGAACTAACTTCAATACTTCTTCTTCATTAATTTTGCGCGTCATTTTTCTGCTAAACTGAAATGCTACGTCACCCTACAACGCTGCGGCAGTGACTGACCAAGCACTGACTTCTCTGTTCCCTGTTTACACTGGGTTTTTTTTTTACCGGCGGCGCAGGAGTTGGCGCGGGTTGCGGGGGGCGCCGACTGACCTCAAAATATTCGTGTGCGAATATTCAAGTCAGCGCTGACCTCCCATCGCTGTACTGACTTCAAATCAATCTACATCGGGTTTTTCTCGGGTCAGCGCTGACTTGTCTCGAATTCGAAGTCAGTCACTTACCCTGTCTAAACTCGGCTTTAGTTCCGAAAAACTCATTGGTACGAACCGGGATTCGAACCCACGACAGCCTCTTGACAGCCGCATGCCTGATCCACTCGGCTAGCTATTCCCTTGAAAACAGGGGGTATCAGCTGGTCGTGTCTGTCGACTACTGTACATCTATGTACGGTTAATTAGGTGAATGTAAGTACCATTAATAAGATGCATGCTGCATAATTATCCTATTACTGTCATGGTGGCAGCGGCATATTGATCGCAATAGAAATTGAATGAGAATTACAGGCAATTGCTGCACGTTAGTGGAAATCGATCGAAGAATGTTGACTGCGAAATTTTCTTCGTTTATACAACAATCCTGTGGTGAAAATTAAACAAAAAAATGTTAGCTAATAGTTGACCCTATTTCCACAAAACATAGCTAAAGTCCTCGACGTTTATGTAGTTTTGCTAATCCATTTGGGACATGCGATGCCAGAAACAGCCTTAGGGACTGACAAATGCTTCAAAATGTAACCCTCTTTTTTGCGTTGATGGGTTGTCATTGTCAGTTGTCACATATGATTAGGACCCGTACATTGTTTTAACGAGCAGGGTAATTGCGTGAATGTTGTATGTCCTTATGTTATGCACGTTCGAAATTGCAAGCAGGTGGGAATAGGCTTGTATGAGCGCTCCGCCGCTGGTGGATGCTTTGAGACTATTATAGTTGCTGCATGTTGAGCTAAAAGTCCCATTCATTCGGGCGTTTTCACTCAAATGTGCGAATTTACTTTTTTCTTAGAATTTAGATTGAAAACAATGATACACATTTGAGTGAAAACGCCCATTCCTACAACTGCATATGGTCTCGGTTAACCACGCGTGTCCCGAGTCTCCCTATTTAATGAAGTAAGTATAGCCACATACCCATTTGTAAAAAGCGATCTTGAATACCATTGAATTAACGGGAAAATGATTAGACATTTGATACGGCACGACAACTTCTTTAAAACCCTTATGGAAGGAAAGATAGGAGGAAGGAGAGGAGAGTAAGACCAAGGCGCACTAATTTAAATGGACCAAATAAAAGAAAAAGCTGGCGTCTGGTCATATCAATAAATCAAAAGGCACCGACAAGAATAACTAAGTAAATTCGCCGATGTATCAATGGAATGTGTCCGAAATGATGCAGTTAGCGACAGATATTCAGGAACAGTTCCATCGGATTATGCGATAGCTATTTATCCAATCCAACCAATGTCTAAGATGGTCGGAAAGATAAGCCCTAGTAAAATATGGTCGGAAGGACAGATACATTTGTTTTATAGTGTAAGTAACTTAATTAGTAAGTGTGTATTAAAACAAAGCGCCTTATTGAGCGATATATTTAGCAATTGGGATAAAGCTCACAAATAACAAAGAATAACTCTAAAGCTGGAAACGCACTGACAGCGGCGGCGGCGAGGTGCGGTGCGGTGCGGAGGCAGTATACCGGTTGTAATATTCGAGCTAATATGAAAGGGTCCGCATATAATACCGCACCGCGCCGCGCCGCACCGCGCTGCTCTATGCGGATCCTTTCATACTAGAACGAACATTACAACCGGTACCGCCTCCGCGCCGCACCGCACCGCGCCGCTAGCGCTGTCTGTGCGTTTCGGCACTTTCGGCCTTTAAATTTGTGATGACTCACTTGTAAAGGTTGTAAAGCCCGATGAGCTGTGAGCGCCGCAGCCTGGAGTAGAGTTGGTTGATGTTCTGCTGCGTCTTTCCTTTGCCGCTGTTGCGCCACTCCGGCTTCACCACCTCCTGCAGTCGGGCCAGCTGGATCAGGTACCTTTGGTCCTCCTGTTACGAGAATAATACAGTCAATGAGCTGTAGTAGATATCGCACTGTTTACCCTAAAGTACAGGTATTTATCTATTTAGGAAGTAGAGTTTCTAGTTATATCTAAAGGCTGGTTTCCACTTTGATTAGTGATTAGTGCGAGTCCATACAAAAGCTACTCGCACTTGCAGCAAATGTATGAACTCGCACTAATCACTAATCAAAGTGGAAACCAGCCCTAAGGACATTATTGCAATAGATGTTTAAAAGTAAATAAATAATCATTATTGTTAGTTAGAAAAAGTGCAGGGGTTAGGTTGTGCCGATGAGATGATCTCCAAGAATTAAAGAGATGGACATCTGTTACTACAGATATTAAAGAGATTTAAGGCTGAACTGCGGCTAAATTTCGCTGCGTGATTCCGATCGCAGATAGTCAATGCAAAATCTATGACCCTACCACAGACATGCGGTATTTTCTTTTCAGTTGGGCATGAAACGGTATTTTCCATGTCGAAGACACATCTAAACGTTCTCAGAACAACAAACGAAAAAAACATACCAAATCATGTTTCTCAAATTTAATCAATCACCCATAATTTTCACAGAATAATAAAATTGTTATTGTGTATAGGTACTTAAGGAAAGAAACTGGCGAAATTGCGACAGCGACCGGCAAATCGCTTCGCTACATTAACTTTTCCTGTTATTCGAAACAGAGTTGAAGAAACCTTTTTTGTATTCCCATTTGTTCCAAAAATATACACTAAGATTTTTACGGTAGATATATTGTTTTATATCTACCGCTATACAGTGCATGTTGAGAGTTCGCCTCGCCCGCGCTTCGTCCGCCAAATACGTGACGAACTCAAAAATGTAGTGGCGCGTGTCTCGTTTCGACTGAAAGATAAAGTCTACTCACGTCCAAAGTCTCAAACTTGAGCACGACGTCAAACTCGAACTTGCACGGCGTGCAAAAGTCCGTGTACGGCGTCCAGTGCATGTCGAGAGTTCGCTTCGCCCGTGCTTCGTCAAGCACGTACGAGACGAACTCCTCGAACATTGGGTGCGGCGAGTGAGGCGCGTCGGGTTTTGACTGGAAAAAATGCCATACACTTTAATTTATGATGATTGATGAATATTTATAATGATTGTGATTCTTCTGTACTGGCAAGCGATCATAGGTTACTGAGTACTGTGTCAGCTTCAGGCAGACCTTTTGCTAATCTGCCACCGTAGTAGTATTAAAATAAAATCTATACTAGAGCCAAAGTGGCTCTCTAACCTAAAAAACTTGATAAGCTCAAGATTATTTCAGTCATTGACTGATTCGTGGCGGAAATAATCAAATGACGATCTTGTGTACGAGACCTTTGTGTCCATTGGCCAGTTTAGTTACTTAAAGCCTCTGCTAGACGGTCGCCAACACGCCCCTCCGACCGAGCGACCTTGGTCCGCACCGACCGTGTAGACAGTTGTTTGCAGCAAAATTTCATACTACAGCGGTCGGTGCCGACCAAGGTCGCTCGGCCGGAGGGGCCTGTTGGCGACCGTCTAGCATAAAGGTACACGTAAGGTAAGAACTCTAAAGTCAGATGGCTGTTAGCCGATAAATAAAAACAGTAGGTACCTACACACACCTTTGAGTACCTACTCGTCTAATAATTTAACTGTTTATTTAGGACAGTACAGTTACTAGTAAATATTAGGCCACGACAAACTAAACCAAAGAGGACATTACAAGGCATATAAAACAAGGCTCATTTGTTATTAATTTACGATTTGCCTTTATGATTATTCACGTCAGGGAGGGATTACACAGTGCCCACCCTTTCACCCCCTTCCAACCCCTTTACGTTAGTCACCGTTGCCTAACGACTTCCTAATAGTAAATATTGTGGTGCTTGTCATCAATTATTCGGAGGCTTGCATTTCAGTGCCTTGAGTAGGATATATCGTGTTGTATGCTAGGCCATATATTCGTAACCAAGTAAAAACATTTCAAATTATTTACATTAGATATCTAGTCTTTAGAAATATGTTTTATTTTTCTTATCGGTGAAGGAAAATGTCGTGAGGAAACCGGTGACAATCCCAATAAGGTCTAGTTTCCGTCTGGGTTTGGAAGGTCAGATGGCAGTCGCTTTCGTAAAACTAGTGCCGATGCCAAATCTTGGGATAAGGTGTTTTTATACAACGACGGTGGCAAACAAGCTTACGGCCTGCCTGATGTTATGCAGGTACCGTAGCCTATGGACGCATGCGACTCCAGAAGTATCACAAGCGCGCTGCCTTCCCTTTATTCACTTGAGGATTCGCTGTGTTGGCGATAGAGACATGCAGGTCCCTCACTCCCAACACAGCGCATCCTAGGGAGCTCTGGCGACCTTACTCACCACCAGGAACGCAACACCACATGCTTCATAGCATGCAATAATATAGCAACACTACAAAGCAATGGTGCTATTATGGCTGCAATTAGGTGTCCAAGCGGACCCCTGGCTCCTTTAGGGCACAACCGGGAATAACGCTAGGAAAATGATAATGACAGACTTTGGTAACGGCTATCCGCAACCAAAGGAATTCAAATTTCAAGGTGCTTCCGCTGAACTGCATTATCCATTTTGTGGAAATGATGGAGCGAGCTTGGGAGGAGGGATAAAGGAGAGGGCAAATGCACCAAAGATCCCACTGGGGTAGAAGTGTATCCGAAAGGGCCCTCACCTAGATAAGATAAGAATTTGGAATACTTTGAGAGATTCAACCAAGATATAACCTTGTCATCACACTCATCTCGTGGCTGTCACGTCGTCTGGTTTACCAATTACATAATAACATGCTTAAATCACTGTCATGTCTCGCAAAGTACCTACCTATTCCAGTCATAGAATATTAAAAAAAACCAGCCAAGTGCGAGTCGGACTCGCGCACGAAGGGTTCCGTACCATTATCTATAAAAAATATTTATTTTATTCTGTTTTTAGTATTTGTTGTTATAGCGGCAACAAAAATACATCATCTGTGAAAATTTCAACTGGAACTATCACGGTATCAGTGAGATACAGCCTGGTGACAGACAGACGGACAGCGGAGTCTTAGTAATAGGGTCCCGTTTTACTGTTTGAGTACGGAACCCTAAAAATTGGTACCTAAATAAATACATACAACATTTGCCATAAGTTATTTAGTAGAAGATTCAAGCTAATGCAGAAACGAATTAAACTTAACTATACTTTTAGTAAATTTTCCAGCACTAGGTCCGTTTCAAGTGTTTGATCATTAGCAAGCGACAGAACCGAAACAATCAGCAAAGTGATCCGCCAACCTTAATGAAATGGCGCCTCGGTACCTACTCTTAACGTAATTGAATTTTCAGCTCACCTTATTTCTATACTTTTGAATAATCCTGTATCCCATTTTGTCGTGGAAGGATTTCGGCCACGCGCGGGCGATTTTGTCGTAGTACGCCGACGCCAGCCTTTCTAAAGGATGTCTGACTATGAGGAATGATATGGAATCTACTTGGGCCTTCTTGATCATCTCTGACGTTGGCCTGGCGTATTTCTTTCTAGCCAGGCCTAGAGGCACCTCTTTGGTTTTATCTAAGAAGGCAGCTGTGTAATTCGCCATTAGATTGAAGTTGTACATCCACGACGTAGAGGCCGCTTTGAATATGTTGCACCTGAAAGGAAAATTGTAATTAGTCGTTACGATACGAAACTGGCACAACGGCTTAATTGCAGCGACGAGGGTTCCCACTTCAGCGACATTTCCGTTGTTTCAATTATACGTTAAACCCATTATGTGCTATGTGATAAGTGTAATGACCCAGTTTAAACCGGGCCTTTGAAGATCCATTGAATATTGCTGTTTTATGATGATGCGGCATAAATTACGATGCAGAAATTACTACAAAGGCCACGTTTAAATAGCAGATACTGTATAAAATAAACATCATGTTTTAGTAAATAAATAAAATAATATTATCTATCCGAGTCCAGTAACGTGAAGTCAAGTAAGAGTTTTCCTGATATTACCTACTAATAATTCTGATGTAGATTTCCAATGATACTGCTTATAAATAGGCTCATTTAGTAGTCCAAATGGCATTCAATCAATAAGTAGTTCTGAAGAAGTCTGAGATTATAAAATGGAGATGGTAGAAGACTAAATATATACCGATTTTCTTTTGTTTTCTGGTGATTTGAACCCACTTTTCGCGGGTTTCGTGGATTTTATGTAAATAAGATAGGTTTCACAGCCCAGGTGGCGCCGGACCGGTCATTGTGACACTCTTTGGGGGAAGTATATGTCCAGCAGTGGACGTCTTTCTACTGATATGATGATGATGATGATGAAAATAGACTTAAAATTTTTAATTTTTTAAAGTATGCCTTACCAAATGACATGGTACTGGCGATTGATCAGGTACTCCCACGCATAGGCCTTATTCCTGGAGCCGTCCAGGCCAAGCCGGGAGCACTCGTTCCTCAGGAACCGGCGTCGCGCCTCCATCCTCGCGTTGACCTCCATGAATTTGTCGCGCGTGAGGAGGCCGTCGTCATTTGTCCCGTTATCATACATATACTGTAACAAGAGTGCTGTTAGTACTTTTTATGTCTATGAGCACAACACACGTACACAGTGACCACACATAACCCCTTGTGCTACAAGGGGTTGCGTATCACAAAGCACACGAGCGCTTGCTCCATGACGACTGGCCGTTGGTAGTGCGTGGACTCTGGGTGATGCCCAATGGCCCATGGATAATAAGGGCGCATAACGAATGTGTTGCCCAATTTGAGGAATTAACATTGCGTGCGTGGTATAGTTCCGTAAGAAAAAAACAATGAAAACGTTGTGTAAGTAGGTGTAGGGACTTAGTATAAATCCAAGCGTGCGCATTAAATCCAACGAGACGATCCGTAATTTTCCGCGTGCGTGCAACTTGCTACTCGTATAGTTGAATTGCTGCAACTTTTTTTTTTTTTTTACTTTTATTTATTCAAAATTATAAACTTATTCTACTACATTTATATACTCTTAAGTTCTTACTGAAGCCTCAATTAGGCTTATTTGTAAGAACTGCACAAGCACAATGTAACTATAGACTTATAGAGGCCTCGACAGAGAGTACAACTTTGTTTTGTACCCTTTGGCGTCGAGACCCTCGGTCCGTGGGGTCCCAGTGCGCATAAGTTATTTGCGGAAATCGCGAAACGTCTGGTTGGAGTAACTTGGTGACCGAAGAGCTGGCGGCTTTCTCGCGCAACGCATCAGCATTGCAATTCAGCGAGGAAATGCTGCCAGCATCCTCGTTACAATGCCTCGAGGGCCTTTTTAGATTTAACTTAGTTTTAATTTAATTTAGTCAATGTTGAATATCATCTTCACTTGTCATGTCATATACTTTAGAAAATTTATGTTAATTTACTATATGGTATACCTTCACTTTGCTAAGACTTCAAATATATCTAGAAATACGTACTAGTTCCTTTTCTTTTTAAGATTTCTGCTTGTGGGTGTCACTGTCACCTAACATGCCGCGTAAGTACCTACCTACTGCATAACCTACACAAGCAATGAGTGAAATTGTATCGCATCGACCTTGTTTAATGGTGTTCATTAACATAGTTACGCTAATTAATCATCACTACCGCCACAGTGTAACTTATTATTAAGTTTCATAACTTCATAACGGTATAAATAACATATACATTTAATGAGTCTCAAACATACTCGGAATTATCGTCTTAATGTGATGATAAATGTGCTCATAGAAAATCAACTAACCTCGCGCGGAACAAGGGTTGCCTGCCTCGTATTAACTATGTTCTTATTACTATAGGCACATTCGGCTGAAATATACTTAGCAGGCAATCCATTGAAACAGACATGTAATAACCACATAGAATTATTTATAATTAGGTGACATATTTATTAATCAAATGTATATGTATGTTTGTGTAACCGAATAAATATGATATTGTACAATATAAACCATGACGATGCAAACGTGATTGTAAAATCCTACTTGAATAAATGATTTTTATCTTATCTTATCTTATCTATTGTTTACCGGTCTAAATATGTAACTACAGTATTGTATTGTATTGTATTATTTATTGGTAAATATTGTCATTTACAAGTAATGTCATACTTATTACAAAAGTATTCTAACATTTCTAACCCTATACGTTCATGAATCTGCTGACATGGCAATTTTGTAAAGAAGTCACTGTACTGGTTACTTTTATTGTTTCTGCGTACTGTATGTTTCGAAAACTCCGCACAGTGTAAAAAGTTCTTTACTAATTTGTTTGTTCATTATCGCTTTCGTTTGAATTAGATTAAGTATAATTAATTTGTTATTACTCATACCGTATATACCTACGATGAAAAACGGCTGTCAAGCGGCGGTCCTTGGGCTCGAATCCCGGCTCGTAATAGCAATTAGTTTTTCGGAACTTAATGTTTGAAGGAAAACATCGTGAGGAAACCGGTCTATTTAATCCCAATAAGGTCTAGTTTTCCCTCTGGGTTGGAAGGTCAAATAGCAGTCGCTTTCGTAAACCTAGTGCCTATGCCAAATCTTGGGATTAGGTGTCAAAGCGGACCCCGGGCTCCTTTAGGGCACAACCGGGAATAACGCTAGGAGGATGAAGGTCTAGTTTTCCCTCTGGGTTGGAAGGTCAGATGGAAGTCGCTTTCGTAAACCTAGTGCCCATGCCAAATCTTGGGAATAGGTGTAAAAGCGGACCCCGGGCTTCTTTAGGGCACAACCGGGAATAACGCTAGGAGGATGAAGGTCCAGTTTTCCCTCTAGGTTGGAAGGTCAGATGGAAGTCGCTTTCGTAAACCTAGTGCCCATGCCAAATCTTGGGAATAGGTGTCAAAGCGGACCCCGGGCTTCTTTAGGGCACAACCGGGAATAACGCTAGGAGGATGAAGGTCCAGTTTTCCCTCTGGGTTGGAAGGTCAGATGGAAGTCGCTTTCGTAAACCTAGTGCCTATGCCAAATCTTGGGATTAGGTGTCAAAGCGGACCCCGGGCTCCTTTAGGGCACAACCGGGAATAACGCTAGGAGGATGAAGGTCCAGTTTTCCCTCTGGGTTGGAAGGTCAGATGGCAGTCGCTTTCGTAAACCTAGTGCCTATGCCAAATCTTGGGATTAGGTGTCAAAGCGGACCCCGGGCTCCTTTAGGGCACAACCGGGAATAACGCTAGGAGGATGAAGGTCCAGTTTTCCCTCTGGGTTGGAAGGTCAGATGGCAGTCGCTTTCGTAAACCTAGTGCCTATGCGAAATCTTGGGATTAGGTGTCAAAGCGGACCCCGGGCTCCTTTAGGGCACAACCGGGAATAACGCTAGGAGGATGAAGGTCCAGTTTTCCCTCTGGGTTGGAAGGTCAGATGGCAGTCGCTTTCGTAAACCTAGTGCCTATGCCAAATCTTGGGATTAGGTGTCAAAGCGGACCCCGGGCTCCTTTAGGGCACAACCGGGAATAACGCTAGGAGGATGAAGGTCCAGTTTTCCCTCTGGGTTGGAAGGTCAGATGGCAGTCGCTTTCGTAAACCTAGTGCCTATGCGAAATCTTGGGATTAGGTGTCAAAGCGGACCCCGGGCTCCTTTAGGGCACAACCGGGAATAACGCTAGGAGGATGAAGGTCCAGTTTTCCCTCTGGGTTGGAAGGTCAGATGGCAGTCGCTTTCGTAAACCTAGTGCCTATGCCAAATCTTGGGATTAGGTATCAAAGCGGACCCCGGGCTCCTTTAGGGCACAACCGGGAATAACGCTAGGAGGATGAAGGTCCAGTTTTCCCTCTGGGTTGGAAGGTCAGATGGAAGTCGCTTTCGTAAACCTAGTGCCTATGCGAAATCTTGGGATTAGGTGTCAAAGCGGACCCCGGGCTCCTTTAGGGCACAACCGGGAATAACGCTAGGAGGATGAAGGTCCAGTTTTCCCTCTGGGTTGGAAGGTCAGATGGAAGTCGCTTTCGTAAACCTAGTGCCTATGCCAAATCTTGGGATTAGGTGCAAAGCGGACCCCGGGCTTCTTTAGGGCACAACCGGGAATAACGCTAGGAGGATGAAGGTCCAGTTTTCCCTCTGGGTTGGAAGGTCAGATGGAAGTCGCTTTCGTAAACCTAGTGCCTATGCCAAATCTTGGGATTAGGTGCAAAGCGGACCCCGGGCTTCTTTAGGGCACAACCGGGAATAACGCTAGGAGGATGAAGGTCTAGTTTTCCCTCTGGGTTGGAAGGTCAGATGGCAGTCGCTTTCGTAAACCTAGTGCCTATACCAAATCTTGGGACTAGGTGTCAAAGCGGACCCCGGGCTCTTTTAGGGCACAACCAGGGCACAACGCTAGGAGGATGATGATTGCATGTTTGAGAAAAGCACTAGGTATACATACTAGTATCTACCTCGGAACTCTAGGGAATCTAGGGATTGCCTGCCTCGTATTACTATCCTGCCACGCCACGCTACGCTCGGCCGTCTATCTCACACTTGGCAGGCAATTCCTTTCTTCCCGGCGTTTTCTAAGTAACGTACTATTACATATTTTCTATATAAACCGTCGTTTGAAGTGTTTTTTGTTGTCGCCTGCCTAGCTAGTGTTGATCGCTGTTTTGTGGGACCTACAGGACCTACAGTAATCCCGCTCACTTTTATTATGCTTGCTAGATCGGGAAAGAATGCTTTAATGTCCGATATAAACGCAATCATGCCAGCTAGGCTGTGGAATTTTCTACCTGCAAACTGGATGGTAAAAACTGTACGGCTATAAAAGTGAATATAACTTTTTCACCCACACTTTTTCTGTCTCCTGTGTTACTTTTTACAAACTTTCTAATCAATCTATTTCAAACCTGTGTCTATCAATCCAATTAAAATCTGTGGCATATCGTAACTGCTGGTGTAAACCATCGTTATACACAATTGGGTACCTGGTTTATATCAGTTTCTCTAACAAACATGACAGTTGCGTCTTGCGTTACCGGACAAAATACTGTGGGTCCAAAAGTCAAACATGATTAAGGCTCGACAGTCAACAGGGCAGCGTTTTCGAGTTTTTTAAAACAATCTCAGACGTAGAAAATAAGGTTCAAAAAGCTAAAAAAAAGATACGTATTACTTAAGGATCTAATCTAGTCAAAGTCGCATTCAGTTACGCAATCTAATGAACTTCACTCGATAGAAAAAAATCCCAAAGTTACCTCTTTTTGTAAAGTTTATTCAATATTATGACTAAACTATAGATATTTTAAATTAAATTTTTGTACTCAAATAAAGTTATTAAATATTTATAGACAAATTCGCAGAGTTTAAATAGATAAAATGATTATCTTAACTACTATGTTTAAATACCTACAAAATGCGCGAGCGCGGAGGCTCGGCAGGCCCGATCAGTCGCGCGCTGGCCCATACGGACGACGACTCAAGGACGTTAGCGGGTGTACAAGCCTTAAGAACGTCCAACGTCTTATTATAGACTGTAGGTACGTGTATCCCGTTGTGTGAATTTATTGGGAAAATGTTGCCGGATGCCGAACGTAAACAAATTCTCAATGAATTGTTTATGTAGCCGTGACCATGATTTATGTGCGGATTCCGTCAATAATACCTAGTGCTGTTTTAGCGGGGAAATAGATTGTAGAAAAAACAAATAGGTACGGCGCTTATTAGAATTAATTATGCTTGCAACACCATGCTAAAAATCATGCTATGCGAACTTAGAACTTAATGCAAATCCAGTTTCTTATTGAAAATAGTGTCACCTACTTGATAGGTGACGAACTCTCTGAAGCTCTAGCGATTGCTAGGCTAGGCTGTCAAGGTATTTAAAAATTCGCCGTATTGTCATAAGACATCAAAAACGGCTCCCCCCGCGCCTCTTCGAGGCGCGGAGGAAGACACCAACGAGTACGAGTAGCCTAGGGGTACAGACGGCAGTATTTGGAGTCGATGAGCCGGGGTTCAAACCCTGTGACCGACGTACTTTTTGTATGTTTTGTACATTCAAAGAAAAGTTTTAAGTATCGCAGAAGAGATGGCGCCTGTATACGCAAGCATTAAATGCCTTCTCAATTTGGTCGAGTTGCCTGTCTATCTCAGTATGTAGGTATATTGTAGTCTTTGCTAAAAATGTTGGGCGACAGACACGGCAGTCCTTTGCAAAGGTACTGGGTGTCGGCCATAGAGGTAGAATAGAGTAGTGGGATTCACGCACATAATCGTCGGGTGACAAGCAAAAGTCATTACCAAAACTGTCACTGCTCTTCAAGACCTCGTATCTCGGTACGTAGTTGATATCGAGATACAATCTTTGATTTAAGTAGGTATTTGTTACTTAGTGAGTTTTGCTTGTCACCCGACGATATACACACATGAGTGACAGGATGTATGCATGGACAACACCGCAAGTGGAAACGAGATACAATGTCATATTTTCTGTCCCTCATCGCGTATACGGAATTTTTGTTTGTCACCAGTTTGTTTATCCACCACCTGTCAAAATATTGTACTGAAACTGACACAACCATAACACGACATAAGTTATTTATAAATGACATTAGATGTCAAGAATAAATTAGTCTTCTAATACTTCTTAATTTAGTACCTAAGGTTAATTTGTAACATCCTCCCTTTCGGGTATACATTAGGACGACATCTATTATATCCTCTACCTACGGTGTCGGCAGTAATAAACCCTCAACTCTGAGCAGGTTAAAGCTAGGAACACACTTGTCCCACGTACGCAACGTATGCAATGCAACGTGGGAGAGATTGTGTGCACACTTGTCCCACGTATACGACGTGTATTAACATCAGACGCTGTTGTGAGCTAGGAACACACTTGTCCCACGTACGCAACGTATGCAATGCAACGTGGGAGAGATTGTGTGCACACTTGTCCCACGTATACGACGTGTATTAACATCAGACGCTGTTGTGAGCTAGGAACACACTTGTCCCACGTACGCAACGTATGCAATGCAACGTGGGAGAGATTGTGTGCACACTTGTCCCACGTATACGACGTGTATTAACATCAGACGCTGTTGTGAGCTAGGAACACACTTGTCCCACGTACGCAACGTATGCAATGCAACGTGGGAGAGATTGTGTGCACACTTGTTCCACGTATACGACGTGTATTAACATCAGACGCTGTTGTGAGCTAGGAACACACTTGTCCCACGTACGCAACGTATGCAATGCAACGTGGGAGAGATTGTGTGCACACTTGTCCCACGTATACGACGTGTATTAACATCAGACGCTGTTGTGAGCTAGGAACACACTTGTCCCACGTACGCAACGTATGCAATGCAACGTGGGAGAGATTGTGTGCACACTTGTCCCACGTATACGACGTGTATTAACATCAGACGCTGTTGTGAGCTAGGAACACACTTGTCCCACGTACGCAACGTATGCAATGCAACGTGGGAGAGATTGTGTGCACACTTGTCCCACGTATACGACGTGTATTAACATCAGACGCTGTTGTGAGCTAGGAACACACTTGTCCCACGTACGCAACGTATGCAATGCAACGTGGGAGAGATTGTGTGCACACTTGTCCCACGTATACGACGTGTATTAACATCAGACGCTGTTGTGAGCTAGGAACACACTTGTCCCACGTACGCAACGTATGCAATGCAACGTGGGAGAGATTGTGTGCACACTTGTCCCACGTATACGACGTGTATTAACATCAGACGCTGTTGTGAGCTAGGAACACACTTGTCCCACGTACGCAACGTATGCAATGCAACGTGGGAGAGATTGTGTGCACACTTGTTCCACGTATACGACGTGTATTAACATCAGACGCTGTTGTGAGCTAGGAACACACTTGTCCCACGTACGCAACGTATGCAATGCAACGTGGGAGAGATTGTGTGCACACTTGTTCCACGTATACGACGTGTATTAACATCAGACGCTGTTGTGAGCTAGGAACACACTTGTCCCACGTACGCAACGTATGCAATGCAACGTGGGAGAGATTGTGTGCACACTTGTCCCACGTATACGACGTGTATTAACATCAGACGCTGTTGTGAGCTAGGAACACACTTGTCCCACGTACGCGACGCCAACGTGTCTGACGCGCTAGGAACGTAAGATCTAGAAACACACTGATCATACGCGTGGGAAAGCGTGTGATTATCCCCTCCACGTTCCCGCGCCGATCTGGCGCGACAGGTCGAACGTTGCATGGGACGCGTGGGATAGCATTGCGTATGGTATGACAAGTATGTTTCTAAGCATACAAATATCAGGGTCCAGATTTCATAATGCATTGCATACGTTGCGTACGTGGGACAAGTGTGTTCCTAGCTTTATTGTGTCAAAGCTAATACGTTGTCGATACGAAATTCCGTGTTTAAAATGGCCACCATATTCTGACAGCATTCGTCTCCATTGACGACGCGAAACTATTGGCAAGCCGTGTCAGTTAACCAGGTTTTAGTGTGCCACTTTTCGAGCGCTTATAACATATCTACCTACCTACCTATATTTTATATTACATCTTCTATTAATACAATGAACTTGCTCCCACCATTGTATTTTAAATTAAGTTAATTTATAAGATAACTAACCTAAAATAAGTAGGTATGTATTAGCACCACTGTTGGACCCCACAGTTGTCTTAAATAAATAAATAGTAATAATAATAAAGCATACCTATTCGGCAGAAAGTACTACGAAGCCACGTAAAAGGTATCCAGGTAACATCAATACATAGTATAAAACAAAGTCGCTTCCCGCTGTCTGTCTGTCTGTCTGTCTGTCCCTATGTATGCTTAGATCTTTAAAACTACGCAACGGATTTTGATGCGGTTTTTTTAGGGTTCCGTAGCCAAATGGCAAAAATCGGAACCCTTATAGATTCGTCATGTCTGTCTGTCTGTCTGTCTTGGGGTTCCCCATACTTAGAACTGAAACTCAAAAAATTTTTTTCATCACACCCATACGTGTGGGGTATCAATGGATAGGTCTTCAAAAATGACATTGAGGTTTTTGACATATTTTTTTTCTAAACTGAATAGTTTGCGCGAGAGACACTTCCAAAGTGGTAAAAGGTGTGTCGTCCCCCCCCCCCCCCCCCCCCCTGTAACTTCTAAAATAAGAGAATGATAAAACTAAAAAAAATATATTATGTACATTACCATGCAAACTTCCACCGAAAATTGGTTTGAACGAGATCTAGTAAGTAGTTTTTTTTAATACGTCATAAATCGTAAACCGCAATTTATTTAACGGAGCCCTTCATGTGCGAGTCCGACTCGCACTTGGCCGCTTTTTAGGGTTCCGTAGCCATATGGCAAAAAACGGAACCCTTATAGATTCTGTCTCTGTCTGTCTGTCTGTCCGTCCGTATGTCACAGCCACTTTTTTCCGAAACTATAAGAGCTATACTGTTGAAACTTGGTAAGTAGATGTATTCTGTGAACCGCATTAAGATTTTCACTCAAAAATCGAAAAAAAAACATTAAGTTTTAGGGGTCCCCATACTCAGAACTGAAACTCAAAAATTTTTTTTTTCATCAAACCCAAAAATTTTTTTCAAAAAGTGTGGAATATCTATGGATAGGTCTTCAAAAATGATATTGAGATTTTTAATATAATTTTTTTCTAAACTGAATAGTTTGCGCGAGAGACACTTCCAAAGTGGTAAAATTTGTGTCCCCCCCCTGTAACTTCTAAAATAAGAGAATAATAAAACTAAAAAAAATATATGATGTACATTACCATGCAAACTTCCACCGAAAATTGGTTTGAACGAGATCTAGTAAGTAGTTTTTTTTTAATACGTCATAAATCGTAAACCGCAATTTATTTCACGGAACCCTTCATGTGCGAGTCCGACTCGCACTTGGCCGCTTTTTTTCATAGATAGAGTGATTCAAGAGGAAGGTTTATGTGTATAATACATGCATGTATTAATTGTATTATACATATAAACCCGTGCGAAGCCGGGGCGGGTCACTAGTAATATTATAAATGTGCCTGCCTGTCTGTTTGTCTGTCTGTTACCTCTTCACGCTTAAACCGCCGAACCGATCTAGATGAAATTCCGTATAGAGATAGTTTGTGTCCCGGGGAAGGACAAAGGATAGTTTTTGTCCCGGAAATCATCCCCTAAGGGGATGAAATGGGGGGTGAAAGTTTGTGTGGATATACGAGTTCCACGCGGACGGAGTCACGGACAGAAGCTAGTTGTACATAAAGTAAAGGTCATGTTATTATTCGGCGAGTAAATTCAAACACGTTAACTTAAGTAATTACTAAAATGTGTTTTGACTTATTTGTGTCTCTCTTCTTTCTCAGAAAAACAATAAAGAATGTCAGACATACATAGAAAACATTCGTCAGGTGACAAGCAAAAGTCACTACCAAAACTGTCACTGCTCCTCAAAACCTCGTATCTCGGTACGTAGTCGATATCGAGATACGACCTTTGATTTAAGTAGGTATTTGTTACTTAGTGAGTTTTGCTTGTCACCCGACGATATACTCCTTTTCGTTGGGCAGACGTGTAAAAATCAAACTAATTGTGCTGAGTGGACGCCACGTGGACGCCATTTTCGCATTTCGCGAAGTGTCTAAATGTATAATATATGTAATATCAATTAATAATTTATTTAACAAATAAGTATGATTACATAAATAAAAGTATCCGCAACGCATGTATCGTCAAGTGTTTACAAAAACACATCTCCCTAGGCATTGTTAGGTATTAGACAATGATATTTAGAATCCGCAACAGGCTTCGTCATGATTGTGTAATTGACAACGTTTCATATTTCTAAGTCCATGATTTGACTAGCTCCCAGTGGCGGAGCGTCCATACAAGCCGATTCCCATCGGCTTCCCTAAAATTTCATGCTATATATCACCTAACTCGTAAATCATCAAAAAACAGCCCTTTTATTTGCTCCGGGTTGTCCAGTGAAAATTCTTACGCGCCGCCACTGCTAGCTCCTTGTATTCTACTCGAAAAGAGGAACACGCTGGTAGTTTTATATTTTCAGTATTATTTATGTTCAGTTTTTAACGAATTTTTAAAAATGCACTCATAGCAAATCCAATTCTACTGCAGAAAGGGCTTGTTTACATATACCCTTAGAATAATAACGCATAGAAGGATAGTTTCAAACGGCCGACGCGCCAAGCGTGAGGCATAAAATGGATTCATGTAGTTGTGATCAACTCGTATTCACACGCGCCAATACGCACACAAACGCACCAATTTTGTTCCACCGATCGGCGTACTGGGCCATTTATGGCCGAGTTTTAGTGGCCTCACCGTTGCGCGTGAACTGCGTTTCTAATGTTTCTATGCGTTATTATTCTAAGCATATACCACATTAAAAACAAACATTGTCAAGATGGCGTCAATGTAACCCATATGTAACCCACCCGAAAATGATATTTAAACTTTTTAAACGTTTTCGTCGAAACGGGACTAAAGCAAGGTCCCTATTCTGCAGTAGAATTGGGTTTGCTATGAATGCATTTTAAAAAAATCGTAAAAAATTGAACATAAATAATACTGGAAATATAAAACTACCAGCGTGTTCCTCTTTTCGAGTAGAATACAATGAGCTAATCGAACTAAGGGCTAAAAAATATGAAATGTTGTCAATTTTGTATCTGCGAAATAAACTTATTTTCTTTCTTTCTTGTAATTTAAACGGCATTTTAGCAAATATAGGTTTCACGGACGTTTATGATATGAATAAAGGCATAGTCTTAGCTTCAAACTGGTTTTGGTAATTGTGTACGACAGCACCTAAGTACTTACACCGGTTCTTTTCACTTTCGCAGTTTCCACACTAGGTCCACTAACTTAGGTTTAGTACCAAATTTCTCCACTTTCGCGCAAAACCCGAGCTGAATGCGATTCTATTCCGCTGTCGGCTGCACTCGTCTCGAGATGGAGCCAATCTCAATAAAAATAAAAGTCCCCGCTTTCCCGGAGTATTTCAATCTCCTCTTTCGATCAAGAACTCGATCGGGGATATTATAGGATAACACGAGTTGAGTGGGTTTTATCAAATCTAGAAGACTGTATAGAGCTAAGTAGTTGATGAGTATTTACTTTTGTTGTAACTTTCGTTCCATGTTAGAATAAGTTTTCGTTGATGAAGGTTTTACGAGAGACTTTGTTAAGGGTGCATGCAATATTTATGTATTATATGTATTAACTAATAGTTAATTAATACATAGGTTTGTTCAACGAGCGAGCGAAGCAAACGAAGTTCTCCGTTTCAGCTTGAGCCAAAAGTTTTTCGTATGTCCGGCTGTTCTCCTCAGGTAGCATTTCTCAACCGATTCTTGTGAAATTTTGTGAACAGGTTAAATTTTTTTTTGTGGATTCTGTTTTTTGAAAATTTTTAAAATTCTTGTGAAATTTTGTGAACTAGGCTCAATTTTTTTTTGTGGATTCTGTTTTTTGAAAATTTATAAAATTATTGTGAAATTTTGTGAAGTCTCAATTTTTTTTTTAGATTGTTTTTTGAAATTTTATAAAAATGAGACATGTTCGCGAGTTATCTCACAGAGCCACTAGAAAGTGTAAATTGAGCCGGGGGAATCACTGCGGGACAAATTTCCCTCGACATGAGTTGGCAATGACGTCAGCCGGAGTGACGTAACGTGCTGGACATCGCTCGAATTTTATTTATTTAATTTCAGTAGCTAAGGTCTGCCCTTTACCCAATTTAGACTCCTAAACGCGAAAAAACGCTATTCAGTTTAGTTTAAGGTTTTTTATTTAATTATTACTATTATTTTTTATTTAAATATAAAGAAAATCATCTTGCTTTCCAGCAACTTCAAGTATTTACGTATCATCTAAAGAGCTTAGAAGCTCTTTGGGGGGCGGTTATGTTTAGCATAGACTATCAATATTTCAAATGTCATCTTTAATGTCACCCACCTCCAAACCTTTCATATTCCCATCCCTGGAAAACGCGGGTAGAAAGAAGACATCAACTGAAAGCAATGTCATGCTACCACAATGTTTACCTCACCTTACCAGCTCCCAACATGCATTTCTGCCCAAAAGATCGGTAGCCACTAATTTGGTTGAGCTGGTTGATGTTATTTCGAGAGAAATGGATGCTCGCAACCAGGTAGACATTGTATACCTCGACTTTCAAAAGGCATTTGACCGAGTCGATAACGACGTCTTGCTGCAAAAACTTGGTAAATTGGGATTCGTTCCACGCCTTTTAAATCTGTTCGCCAACTACCTCAAGGACAGGAAACAGTTTGTAAAGTATGGGCCATACCTATCCAAACCATACAATACACGTTCCGGTATCAGTCAGGGATCTAATTTAGGACCCTTTCTCTTCTTAGCCCTTATTAACGATCTCCCTGAGGTAGTTGACAACGCCACTCCTCTTCTGTTCGCCGACGATGTAAAACTCGTCATGCCCATCAGGTCCATACTGGACAACCAAGCCTTACAAAGGGACATCGATGCGGTGAACAGGTGGAGTGATGAAAACCAATTACTTTTTAACAAAGGTAAATGCGAGATCATGACGTTTTCGCGCTCTCCGTCGCCCCTCCACTACGACTATCGCATAGCCGGAGAGACGATGGTTCGTGTTAACGAGGTCCGTGATCTCGGAGTCACCTTCGACACTAGTCTCACATTTCGGACTCATGTTCGAAATGTCACAAAATCCGCGTACCAGAGGCTGGGATTTGTGCTGCGTAACGCTGCCCCGCTCTCTATTGCAGCAACGCGCGTCCTTTACACGGCACTAGTAAGAAGCATCCTTGAAACCAACACAGTAGTCTGGAGTCCACATGAAAGCAAATACACTCTCATGTTGGAACAAGTCCAAAAAAGATTTTTAAGACATCTCTATAAAAAGAAACAATTCTTCTATCCATTCTTATACCCCACACGCTTTCTACAGGGTCACCTGGGGTATGATTCCTTAGAAATGCGACGAAACCTAAGTTTACTCAGTTTCATTTTAAATGTCATAACAAGTAAAATTGACAGCATTAATCTGGTGGAAAAGATGCTCAAATTCAATGTGCCGAACGATTATCGGAACAAGCGCCTTGGAGTGCCTCTCTTGGCGATTGCGACCTCGCGGACGAACCTGTATCGAAACTCGCCCATACCTCGCGCGACTGCTCTCCTCAACTCCGTGCTCGCAGCATCACCGCAGTGTGATGTGTTTGTAACAGGGATGTCGCGACTGATGACTGAATGTAAGAGGGTGTTAGAGAGACGCATGGATTGTTTTTAGTTTTAGTTTCTAGTTAGTAGGTACTTGATTTTGTTTAGTAATTTAGGTTAAGTTGAATCGCTGTAACGTTTTGGTTAATACTGTCATGTTGCACATTTTTATGGTTCAATAAATAAATAAAATAAATAAATAAACCAGTTCAGCCATAGATAAGAGTGTGTATACTGTTTAGACACGGTACGGGTCGGTCAATGTCGAGTACTATCTCCATTCCGTCACTCGCCAAAGGCTTCGAACTAACTACATTTTACCATCATCGGTAGCGTTAATTCGTTACATCATCGCAGAAGTATTTTAAGAAGAAAAGTGCGTAAGACCGGCAACCATAACCATCATGCAGCCAGCCTTACGTTTTGAACCAGGTATGTACGCGTTTTCCACCACTTTCCCTTTTTACAAGCTTTATATTAACTTGCACTGTTCGTATGTATATAAATATGTAAGTATGTAAAAGTTGTCCGTCAAAATTTGCAATCCAATTTTCAGTCACTTCCCGTTATCCATATTGAGCTGAAATTTTGCAAGCATATGTATATCACATGACAATGCAATATTATGATGACTTGGAGCTGATCTGATGCTGGAGCTGGAAGGTGGCCATAGTAACTCCGCAATAAAACGACACAACCCCATCGAGTTTGGGCTCGTTAGAATCGTCTCAATGAGTAGTTGATAATGGTATGCAGAAAAGTACAGTCAGCAATTTTTGACAGAAACTTATTAAATAGAAATAGAAAAAAATATTGCTACTTCATTTCTGGTAAACCAGTCAGAAATGAAGGTTGACATTGCTGTCAGTTGATGTCTTCTTTCTACCCGCGTTTTCCAGGGATAGGAATATGAAAGCTTTGGACATTGTAGTGCGATGTCAGTGGGCGTAGCAAGGTTGACATTTTTATCACTTATCTTTGTGGATATAAGACACCCGTCTCTCTCGAACAGAACTCTCTTATCAGAACGTGACGGATGTCTTATCCACAGTGATAAGCATTAAATAAATAAATAAATATTTGCGGACAATCTTACACAAATCAATTTAGTCCCAAACTAAGCAAAGCTTGTACTATGGGTACTAGACGATGGGTAGAAGCATTGGGTCAAGCTGCCTCGTGGTAAGCCGTGGTGGCTCTATTTCACCCTCTTGACAATTGTCACCTGACAATAACAATTCCACGTACATTGCTGGGTTAATAAGCTGTCCAGCAACCACTTTTACCTGTCGACGCAGTCATGTAAGTCGAGTTGTAATTTTCAGGGCGACAATTATTGTCGATTTGATGAAATAAGGGCCTGTACGTCTAGCACAACTTGCTGCTAAGTCGTGTCGCGCGCGACTCAGCGACTCCTGTCTCACTCGTATCGTGCAAATTAGAAAGAGGCGGATGGATTCTTTCGACTCGCGTCGCGCTTGTTGTGTCAGATGTGCTAGCCCCGCAGGTCTAATTTAACAGACATTGAGATTGTACCTACTCTAAGATGAGTAATGATTCCAGGGATAATTTAATACATACAAAGTCATAATCATAAGCGATAAAATAGCTTCTTCGGCTGATATTGCTGTCCCGCTATTCTTTGTGGCTACAGTACCCTTAGCCTGGGTTTGACGTGAGTTGCGTTTACGCAGACGCTAGCGACTACGTAAAAGATTTAGTATGAAAAATCTATATACCGCTGAATCGAAGAATACCGTAGCGACGTGGTAGCAACACTAGCGACTGTAGTTTACTATTTCACTTGCAAAATGGCGCGTGATATCGTATTAAGTATTGCGTCAAGAGTTACCGTAGATTAACTAAAAGTCTAACCAAGCTCACTCTAAAAGCCTATTGTTTCTACAAGACCATTCAAGCCTGGAGAGCTAACCCAGGACTGAAACATTCCAAGGCACTTATTAGAGCCTTTAGCAAAAAGGCGTCTTCTGACGCCTTGGCGCTAAGTAGGAACCGTCTACGCATGCTGGTCAGGGTGCTTACTGGGCACTGCCGCCTAAATAAGCACATGCAAACGATAGGACTCTGTGACACAAGGCAGTGCAGATTCTGCTTTGAAGCAGAGGAGACGCCTACACACATCCTAACCGATTGCCCTTGCCTCATGCGCAGTCGTAACTCCTTCCTGGGCAAACACATCATGTGCCCGGAGGAGATCAAATTTCTTGAGTTCAACAAAATCCTGCAATTCTTCGAGTTTGCAGGACTTGACCAAGAATTGTAGTAAGTGGCGATCACAATAGATCAGCGATGGTCGCAGTGATATAAGGGCTTTGACAGCCCGAAAGCCACTACCAGAAATAATAATACCGTAGATCCGATCGACATTTATCTCAAATTAAAGAACGTATAAAAATAAGGGTTTTGGATTATAATACGTATTAATATAAGATTTTTAAACCCAACTCGCGTCAATCCCGTGGTAAGGGTAGGTACTGAGCTATAACCACGAACTTCGAATCTAGAACTTCTTATATCTCCGTCTCTATCGCACTTATGGTTTATGGTACTCGAGCGACAGAGACGGATATATACGAAGTTCGAGTTTCGAAGTTCTTGGTAGCGCCGCTGGTTCTAGTTTCGGTAGGCGTAGGGTTTGCAAGATCCGCCTATATTTCGGATCCGGATATTTCGGATATTTAAATTCAACAGATCCGGATATCCGGATCTTTCGGATAATACGGATCCACAAGATTTTTTTGGTATAAAGTAGGAATTGTAAAGTTAAACTAGGAAAAAACGGCTATATCACCGTATACCTGAAAGATTTTAAATAGGTACGCATTCCCGATGTCATAAAGGGATAAAAAATTTTTTTTCAACTTTTTACTTACAACTACAAAATACCTAGCAAAGTGAGAGTTTCGTCATGAAAGCTGTCACTTGAATAACTACAACAGGGGTAATCAACATAACGTTCCGAACGCGCGCTAAGACAATCCAACTTCATTTTTCCATTTAATATTTGACATTTGAACCTACCCTACGTGCGTTACGTGATCAACCAGCAGGTCGAGTTAACTCCGTACCTGGTGCTCGTACATACATTTCAATGAGCTCTAGGTACGGAGTTAATTCAATAGGGTTGTAACTAGGTATTAAGCCTAGGAGGAGAAATTGACAATGTGAGCGGGATGAGGGGACATTCATTTAGGCAAGACTGTATAATATGGCAAAAGCGGTGAACGGGCCATGAATTTAGCGTACCATGCTTATTATATTACATGATCACATTATAAGTCAATAACATCATACTAAAAATTAAATAAAAATATTACAATTATAAAACGTAGATATTGTTGCTGCATTCACTTTTTACTTCCTGTGACAAATATACTTCTTAAATATTTCTTAAGGTTTAATAAACTAATCCCCTTATTCATGAAACTTAAAATGCCTCTGCTAAATAAAATGTGCTTTGTCCCTTTCTTACAAACACAAATGTCAAAGTGACAGATAAGGACAAACGAATTTTAACGCCATTTTAGTTAAAATAGGCTTGTAGGACATTTATGAATACGGGCGTAAGTCTTTAGAAGGTAGCTATAATAGTACCTATAGGTAAAATTGGATTAATATAATTACTTTGTATTTATTACCTACGGTGAATTAGTGCATTTAAACCAACGCCAACTTTCGCCATCAAATTGCGGCAATTTTACTAGTTTGTAGTATGTAGGTTTAATTAGTTTTTGTGACTAATTAATTTAAAACAAAAATAATCTGGTCTGGGATGATAAAGTGGCGAATAAAGACCAAGATTGAGTTATCTATCATTCGGTTTTCAGCGTGGACTCGGTAAAAACATAATTTTGTAGCCGTATTTGCAATTTTCATTGTTGTATTTTAAGGATCCGTAATATCCGAAAAATCCGGATCCAAGAGCCCGTCAAATCCGGATCCGAAATTTGGCGGATATCCGGATATTTCGGATATCCGGATATCCGGATTGCAAACCCTAGGTAGGCGTGAGCGTGACGGGTGTGGTGACTGGTGAGGCGCATTATTGCGTTCCGAATAGCATTTGGTGACACTTCGGGACACACATTTGTCTACAAGTGAATCTCTGGCTTTACTTGTAGTAGAAGTTTATTTATTTAATGCATAATCAAATAACTTAAATATTGAATTAGGCCTAGACATCAATTGTGTAGGTACTAACATTTTTTTGTTTACTTATAGCATAATTACTGTCCTGTAATCTGGTCGGGCAAAGGTAATCACCATAAAAGATAATGATCTTAATAGTGTGTTTTTACGATTCCGTAGATAGATGACACGCGAACATTTATTCAGTTTGATAGGATTGTAATTACTAATTACTCACCTACGTATCGTGTGGTCAAGTCTGGAAATGTTTATACAATTTTGAATCCTATACCATGAACATAGGATAGAAAATGTTTGTACTCGTATGTTTAGACCACAGTTTAGACTTTGGATCATTCTAGTTCGGTCATACGGAGGTCATGCAGGCATTAGTTTTTAAGGCTTGGAATTTCATTAACTTACGGCCATTTACGCACCGATTTAAATTTGTACAAACCACTTCAATTCTAGTTGAAAATAAACGCTGCAATTCACTGTGATTTCTAAACCATTCAGTGTCGTTTAATGAATTTTACTATGTTTTCTTCCTACTCGCAATTAAAGCACAAAATGATTAAGTTGGTACCTAGTGTAGCGAAAAGGCCCGCTCCAGGCTTATTGCTTGCGCCATCTGAATTCCTTTTTTTTTTTAAACTGTGAAACGCGCACTCCCGCGTTTGGTTTATCAATTAATCCGATAAATAATTAGCTGGATAGAATTCCCAACGCAGGCACAAAAATTCGCTTGATCTTTCGGCAGCTTCTATTGCCAGAATGAATTTTCCCAATTTGTTTATCAAAAATTGACAAGGTTCTGGAAAGATCTTCGACGAAATTCAAGTTTTGAATAATTTAAAAAGGAAATAGCCAAAAATCAGCCAGAACACGGCGTGAAGCAAGGAGATTTGATTCGGCAAAAAATTAAATGAACCAATAAACGCCATCTACGAGAAAAACCTGACATCACATAGACAACTGAGAATGTATCTAAATACAACAAACGCAAGAAGTTCACCATCAAACGACCTAACTCCCAAAAAGGAATTCAGATGGCGCAAGCAATAAGCCTGGAGCGGGCCTTTTCGCTACACTAGATAGGTACAATGTCCTCATTTTCACACAAATGTGATTTTTCTCATTCGCAAAACCAATTTATATACCTAGTGAAATATGCTGTTGTGGAGGATGAGTATTCCGCACAATTGCCATTACTTTTTGAGAAAAAATTTAATCGCCGCCCGTGCTCTTATCCATTTAAGTAATAATATAATTTAGTTAAGATGCATTTCGTCTTCGTCAACCAACGTAGTAGTGTTTTACGCTGTGTAAGTACGCCCTTAGACTTATTTAAGTAATGTCAAAGATAATTATAAGACAAGGAAGATTGCTAACTCTGTGGAAACGTCGCCGTAGTTCATAAAATAATCCGAGATGGCGCTACTAGGCTCTCAATGAAAAAAGTAGCGTAGAATTCGTCAAAATATTGCATTTTAGTGTCCTAAATCATCACATTAACAAATTTTAAGGCATACAATACACCATTGTCACAAAATAACACGCAAATAGCAAAATAATACAAAGCAATTTTTAATCGGTGACTAGATCCATCGATCGCACGTTTTTCTAAGCTGAATGGCTACGCGCGGGTATGGCATTCCGCTAGATGGCGCATATTTAAGAATCGTGCATAACTAAATAAACTTAAAACAATCAGAGATTTTGATTTAAAATCAGTAATTTAAAGCAAATTCAAATTTACTTTAGCACTATTTCAATTTTATTATTCGATTGAAATCTAAAACGAACCCTATCCAATAGTTTTTGCTCTAAACAAACATGGTTACTCCGACTAGAGTTTAGTATTTTTTCTAATGAATTCAGTCGTATACAAAAATACCATTTCGTCCAAAAAGCGTACCCTGATTCCTGAAACATATAATCAGAATCAGAAAAAGTATTAATTACAAGAAAAAATAAAATAATATAAAATAAACTTACAAACTAACAAACAGTACCTAAGTAAAAAACTGAATTTGTGACAATAGGCCCCAGTCTCAGCATGTGCTGGGCTAGGCTAGGCTGCGGCGCTACCACGGACTTCGAATCTCGAACTTCGTATATCTCCGTCTCTGTCGCTCGAGTACCATAAACCATAAGTGCGATAGAGACGGGGATATAAGTTCGAGATTCAAAGTTCGTGGTAGCGCCGCTGGTCACCAGAGATCGGTCGATCGCAGGCTGACAGCCTGACAAATAAAACGGCGCACAAAGTACAACATTTACAAATACCTACTTACAACAAACTTGCTGTTGACACTTTCAGTATTCATATTTGCATATTTTAATCTAGCATCGGTAAGATTTCGATTTCAAATGATTTTAAACTAACCCGCGAACTTATTCTAAACTACTAAATTCTAAAACTACAAATATCGACAAACAAAATATTGTTAACATGTATCAGATTTGAACTTCGTCCCTTCTGCACGTAAGTCTGGCAGATTTTGAGCTATGTAAACAGTTAGCGATATGCTCTAAAATGTTACTTGCTTGACGCGACAATTACCTACCAGCCTACCACACAATAAATTTGCAACCTTACTTCCAAAACGTAAGGTCTATTTTTGCTCATAACCCGTAGTACAATCTATAAACATACATAGACACACCACAGCTACACAGCCCCGCTATTCTGTAACTTGTTTTAAGCTCACCTCAACGCTCGCCCACAAACATACCTTGACACCGCGATGCGTAGTAATTAAGCGTAGGTAGAGGTCTAGTTTCGTAACGGGTGACCGGCGGGGTGAGCCGCATTAACGCGTAGCGAATAACAGCCCTGCAAACCTTTGGAAGTTGGAATGGAACGGTATTATAATTATAACCAATTGTCCCGTTCGAACTCGTTTAAATACCTAAATCCCATAAAAACCACACGGGAATCACACAGCTTTACTGCATTTACTATTTTTTGCATACCTTAAACTATGTAAGTGTGATTGCCAAGTCACAAAATTTTATTTAGTAAGCAAATGAAGATTAATAAGAATGCCTAACTTGGCTCTATGAAATATCTCACCACTTTTTATTGTGGAAGAGTTCCGAGACTTGGCCTATTTTTTACATGGAAGGTTTTTATGGGATCTCATTTCTTTCTGTGGGTTATTCTGTTATCAACTTTGTATGGAAATGTCACGATTTTGAGATATACAAACTGCATAAGTAAGTTTGTAATCCTTTACAAATTCATGCGATTACAAAGTTACTTTTGCAGTTGTTTCCCGCAAAACTATACAAACGTTATTTGTGGTTGGTAAAATAACATTTCCATACAAAGTTGATAACACAATAACCTACATTGACAAGAGTTGAAATCTTACGACGCCGTCGCGAAAGATATAATTGTTTTAAAGAATCTCACTCAAGGATTGTGTTCAAAATTGATATGGGAGGATCTAATAGGTCACAAAAACAAATCAGAGGTCAGAATGGGAAAAGTTGCCGTTCCGACATCTTGAAATTATTTAAAGTATTTATTTATTGGCCGGTCCTGCGCCACCTGCATCCAGCGGACTCCCACGACCAGGCCCCGTAGCATGGATGGCGTTATCACGCGATAAGTGATAGGATAAGCGCGTCGTCTCGTTCTATCGAACGGTGTCAGCCAGGGACGGATGCTCTATCCTGTCACTTATCGCGTGATAAGGCCATCCATGCTACGGGGCCAGGTCATCATTCCACCATGTGGGGGGCCTACCGCCGTCGCGCCTTAAGGTACGTGGTCACCACTCGAGAACCTTTCCGCCCCAACGGCCATCGGTTCTACGTGCACTCTTTTGGGGAGACCTATGTTCAGCAGTAGACGTCTTTCGGCTGATATGATGATGATGATGATGAATTTATTATTTATTGCGCCGATTAAGTTTAAATTTGATAAAAAGTTATAAAAAAATCGCGATAAAAAACAATATAATTAACAAACCTGTGAGCAGCACGGCTATCACAGGACGGCCCGCGAGCTCTGTGTCGCGGCGAGATACACTATCCGTCTCTTTCTAACTAGGAGTAGCCCGCGAGCCTGTTTTTTAGGGTTCCGTACTCAAAGAGTAAAACGGGACCCTATTACTAAGACTCCGCTGTCCGTCCGTCCGTCCGTCTGTCTGTCACCAGGCTGTATCTCACTGATACCTTGATAGTTCCAGTTGAAATTTTCACAGATGATGTATTTCTGTTGCCGCTATAACAACAAATACTAAAAAGAAAATAAAATAAATATTTTTATTGATGAATGAACCCTTCGTGCGCGAGTCCAACTCGCACTTGGCTGGTTTTTTATTATTATTATTATTATTTTGTTTCTTTAAATTTCTCAGTATTTACCTAAATACTGGTGTGATGGGAAGCACGGGCCGAAGCCAAGTGCATCTCATATACCTATTACGTTTTAATTAAGACGGAAGATTTTGATGATGATGATTTGAGAGAAGATCTTGATGACGATGATCTGAGAGAACATCTTGATGATGATGATCGGAGAGATGTTCTTGGTTATGGTTTGACTCGGGTGGAAGATGAGTAACTGATGGGTGTGCATGGATTTGTACGTTAGTGAGTGAGTCATTCTGTAGGAATTTTCTGACTATTCTTATTATTGCCATTTATTCCCACAAAAACATTCGAACAAGAATTAAGTAGGTACATTTCGTTACATTAAAAACAAGCTAAATACTTAAATTAGTTTTGGGAAACCCAAGATTGGGCAAAGTCCTCCTCCATGCACGACCACGATTTTCTATCTTGCGCGAGTCTAGTCCTTTTTTTAACACTTTTTTAATTTAGAAAAAGTGACTATAAAAAGAAATATTAAGTATAACAAATTTTCACGAGAATCGGTTGAGCCGGACAGCGGAACACCGGACATCGTGACAGACACCGGACGTACTATTACTTATTCTGTGACCGGACATTCGAATGATTTTCGACACAAGCTGAGCGAGCTGAAGCATAGAACTTCGTTCGCTTCGCTCGCTCGTTCGATAATCAAATCACAGAAATTTAATATGGCATTCAACATGGTGGGCAAGTAAGGTCAAGGCCAAAGCACACTATAGTTATTTGTTATACAAGGGTGCAAAGTTGTATTTTAACCGCGAGTGTGGAATTGAAACACGAGCTAGCGAATGGATTCTAGGGTTGAACCACGAGCTAGCGAATGGATTCTATGGTTCAAAAATAGAATCCTGAGCGTAGCGAGTGTTGCAACACACGAGACGTCAAAATAACTTGCACCCGTGTGTAACACAAATCTTTTCACCTCACTAAAGCGAGGAAAAAAACAAAAAAGTAAAGTAAGTTTTTTTTTTTTAATATTAAAAAGGGGGGAAAAAATAAAAAACATTAAAAAAAAACAAAATATTACAAAATAAAAAAAACATTTAATAAAAAGGGAAAGAGAAAAAACATTGAGAAACAAAAAAAATAACATTAAAATAAAGAAAAACTTAAAAAAGGCAAAAATAATTTCAAAAAACATTAAAAAAGACTGATAAAAGAAAAGCGAAGCAATAAAATATAGACAAAAACATACAAAAAACATAATATTAAGAAAAAAAACGTAAAAAAAGAAAAAAAAGAAAAACTAAAAAAAAACATGTACTAAGAAAAAAGTTACAAAAAACATTATATTAAGAAAAAAAAGGTAAAAAACGACAAAAAAGGACAAAAAAACAAAAAAAACATGTAAAAAGAGAACAGCGGAAAAAAAATTAAAAAATGGAAAATGAAAAAAACCTTGGAAAAACACGGCAATAACATCAAAAAAATATGGCTAAAACATCAAAAAAATAAAAGAGGATTTCAAACAACCTTAAAATAATAAAAAATAAACATTAAAAAAAGGAAAAAACGCATACCTACAAAAGAGAAAAAAGACCAAAAAATAAAAAAAGAAAAAAAAACAAAAACATTCAAAAAGAAACAAAACATTTATGAAAAGGAGAAAAAAGCAATAAACATTAAAAAAAGAAAACCAAAGCAATAAAATAGAGACAAAAACATAATAAAAGAAAAAAGTTACAAATAACATTAAAATAAGAGAAAAAACGTAAAAAAAAATAAAAAAAGACAAAAAACTCAAAAAAAAAAACATTTAAAAAGAGAAAAAAGTAGAAAAACCACAAAAATAAATCAAAAAGAAACAAAACATTAAAAAATAATATTTAGTGGAAAAAAAAACCTTGAATAAACACATTTAAATCAATAAAATATAAAAAAACATTCAAATGTAGACGAAAACATTGAAAAAATAAATAGAATTTCAAAAAACATTAAAAAAAAGGAAAAAAAAACTTATAAAAAAGACCAAAAAAACATTAAAAATAAAAAAAAATACAGAAAAACATTCAAATAGAACCAAATAATTTAAAAAGAGAAACAACATTTATAAAAAGGAGAAAAAGAAAAAAACATTTAAAAAACAAAAAAACATTTAAAAAACAAAAAAAGAATTAAAAACATTTAAAAAAAGAATAAAACATTCAAAAAAGGTACCTAAATAAAATCAAAAATCTGATGGGCGAAAAATGTCCTGTCTGGACTGACCTTTACATGTTATTATGTTTGAAAAAGTAACTAATAACACGTTCGGATTTCAAATATTCTTTGCACTCTTGTGGATAAAATGCAGTTTTGCTATCTGTTTTTAAAGAATAAAAATGGGCTTTCTGAGCTAGTGAGGTGAAAACTATATTTATTTAGATGTACATACACGAAATAGTCAAAAACATTTGAGAAAAATTGTTAGGGAAAAAGTGGATTTCGGGATGATAATATTATAATGCTATAAACACGAACTTAGAATCTCGAACTTCGTATATCTCCGTCTCTATCGCACTTAAGGTTTATAGTACTCGAGCGACAGAGACGGAGATATACGACATTCGAGATTCGGACTTCGTGGTAGCGCCGCTGTGATAATTACGTTAAGTCGACGCGATTTCGGGACTAGGTTTACTATAAATTATTTTTCACACAGACTACTCAACGAAAAAAATCTGAATCTTTAATTACGGGCGTTTGCTTAAAATCAAAAATTATTAAGATTAAAATAATAAATAAGTTAATAGTTAAAATGACAAATATAATTCGGAAAATTTTGAATAAAATGAAAACTATTGTACTCTGCTTGATTCTAGTATACTTATCTAGCGGGACTAGCACAACTGGGCGTTTTTCAAAAAAAGTGTTCAAAACTTTTTTTTTCAGAATTTGTTTTTTTTGTTTATATTATTACTCAGAATCGTTATTACTATCGATCCTCATACAAGAAAAAAAGTGTTCCAGATTTTTTGTAAGGTTTTTCTTCCCGTGCGTACGACCATGTAAATAAAAAAAGACTGCATTCAAAAATGGGACGTCTGGAATGGAATATTTAAGACACTTTTTTTCTTGTATGAGGATCGATAGTATCAAAGATTCCGAGTAAGATAAACCAAAAAAATGCGTATTCTGAAAAAAAAGTTTTGTACACTTTTTTGAAAAACGCTCAACTGACGCCGCGACTTGTCTCGTGGCAAGAAAAAATACAAAAACAGGTTACAGGAGTTGGGACGCGAACCGACGTACTCAGACTTGTGAGTCAAACACCCGAACCACTCGACCAAAATCAAATGGCCGCACGGCCCAAAATGTTGTATCTTATGTTAGAGGTGACTACTTAGCAGCCTGCTTCACCGCTTACATTGTAAATAACGCCATCTAAAATATTAAGGGGAACTACGAGGTACCGGCGACGATATTAAGATTGACGTGTGACTAGTAGCATTGTATGGAGTGAGCAATCTTCCTTGTCTTAATTATCTTTGGTAATGTCTAGTTTTCTTCGCCTTATCTGGCAAGCTAATTGACAGCGCTTAAAGGCAACTCATCACAAGATTAAAAGGGACCTCGTTTTGAAACCCAAGCTGTTTTTGATTGAATACTTTAATTGCGCAGTAAAGTTGCGGTTGAGTTTTACGACTATAATTAGGGTTTACGGTCGCGTTGTGGTCGCAGGATTTCTCGTTTATCGCTCTATAAAAACAAATAGGTGCTTGAGACGTGTCTCAGTGGAAGCTTTGCGATTATATTATAGCTTAGCAAATTGAATCTCAAGGTGCATTTTGCTTAGACGCTCATATGTTTTGTTTTTCTTAAATTTCCATTATAATTTTCAATAATATTAATTATTATTATTAATTTCCGTTTTACGTGACAATCCTTATTGGAGGATATTATGTTTGAAACTATTATAATTTTTGTATTTTGAATATGTGGACATAGGTGTAGTTCAGCAGTAAATTTTATTTTATTTTGTGTAATGAATGACGATCCTGTTTGGGAAATACCTACATTAGAATAATAATTTGTATAATAGGGAACATTACGCAAAGCTCTGCGTAGGAGCGTAGGGGGCGATACTGACACAACCCGTAAACAAACCGCCATGACGTACAATGTCATATTTATTAACCTAACAAACAATACCTAACAAATAATTGATGAAAACGCGTTAAACTAGAATAGTTTTATTATCCTTCGTGTGTAAAATACCTGTACTGTGATATTAAAATGGCATCCTATAGCCATTCGAAGGTGGATGAGGGCTTTTTTTTGCTATACGACGTATTGCCGCTTCCCATAGTTTTCGAATATCATCGTTTCCTTCGGAAATGAATGATGCCATTCATTCTTACATCTAATTACGCGGCACTGATGCATTTTATTTATTGAAATATTCTCTTCGCTTTTTGATCCAGAGCTTTGAAGGACTTGTCAAAGTTGTCAAAAAAAACTGTTTACTAATTGTGATAGTGCTGCACTCTGGCGGCAGAACATTGCAGTAATGTTCCCTATTAATTACATTTGACTCATTAAGTTTTTATTATTACGAATCATGGTAGAAATTCTTGTAATTTTGACATTTATGCAAATTTATGTAATTTATATCGCGAAATAAATTAATCTGAATCTGAATTTATGGCAATTAATTAACTTAAGAGCTTAGTTTTGTAGCTACCTTTTAGTAGCTAAGGGCCTTAGAATAATAACGCCTAGAAGAGCAGTTCACGCGCAACGGTGAGCCCACCAAAACTCAGCCATAAATGACGTAGTACGCCGATCGGTGGAACAAAATTGGTGCGTTTGTGTGCGTATTGGTGCGTGTGAATACGAGTTGATCACAACTACATGAATCCATTTTATGCCTCACGCTTGGGGCTTGGCGCGTCAGCCGTATGAAACTATCATTTTAGGCGTTATTATTCTAAGCTAAGGGCCATAGTAGATAAATAAACTTGTTAAGTACCTAATGCTTCGCGAAATTATAACTGACTTGGTATCTGTACATTTTGTTTGTACCTACGACTCTTTGTCGCTCCGCGGATAGGTATTAGTTTGGTAAGTATTTAGGTAATAAAAATGTTAAAAAACATGCTGTGGTGTTGTTGTTGCGTTGCTCTTTAATTTAGTCAAATACGGTTTGCACATAAATGAAAACTTATGTACCAATTTTTTAATGGAAACATGTTTTTTGGCGGTAAGTCAGTGGTACTATTTTTTTTTAATACTGTATATGGACTCTTTGCAGGGCACCATTAAACGCCCTTTCCGCTTTAGGGCAATATTTGTAACATCCTGTATAGGTAGGATCAGTGTAGGACTGACATTCTTAACTGACATTCCATTGAACCGATTTACCCAGTCATTAGATTAGTCCGTTGATATTCACGTCGTGATCCCGATGGTCGTGAGGGCCCGCACGACGCTTGGCTCGCAGATTACCCCCTAATGCGTTTAACTGTGTTTAAGCTTCGCGTTAAGTAATGTAGGTACCGTTATATTTTACACTGTGTCAAGATCGCAGTCCTTGTAGATATATAGCTTAAGGCGCCGTAGGTCTTCTCTCCCTCTCACTGAGCATAAGCGTGAGCGAGATGGAGGTGCGTGTTCGAAAGCGCGGATATCATGTTTATTCGGAATATTTCAGAAAACAAGGTTTTTTTTAAGAAATTTAAGTAAGCAAGAAAATAAAGTTATTGTTCATTACTTTATGAAGAAGATTATAAAATTTTAAGTATATAAAGTTGACGTACGGTTAAAACGTGTGATTCGGCATACAAGGTCGCAGTTGGATATCGAAAGGGCCTCTTTAACATGACTTTCAGCACCGAACGTTGCGCTCTTTCAATTTCCAACATGGTCGTCTTTGCTGCGCTGCCCCACGCTGTGATATAACTGATTACTGACTGGCACAGCGCAGTGTAGACTAGTAGTACCAAAGAGCTATCTGCAGACTGCCGAAGTTTTTGAAAATATAAATAGATTTTCTAATTCTTGCGGAGAGTTTGTTTATGTGGTGCTTGAAATTTAGTTGTTCGTCGACAAATAGACCCAGGTACTTAATAACGTCAGTGCGCTGGATGGAATCGCAGTTACAGGAGATGGCAGGGAAGTCTTTACAAGAATGAATTTTTATAACGGGATTGAGGGACGGTTTCGATGAGGCGGTTGTGTGAAAGCAAAGAAATTTTGTTTTATTATTGTTAAGGGTCAAAAGGTTGGCACGAAACCAGTCGGAGGCAATTTTCATGCCTGTTTCTGCAGCAGCAACTGCTTTTTCCCAGCTAATGTCATTAAACAGAATTACCGTGTCGTCAGCGTAGCAAATTATTTCAGAACCTGGAATTTGCAGGTTTAGGATGTCGTTGATGTAAATAATGAAAAGAGTGGGTCCGAGTATGCTTCCTTGCGGTACGCCAAATTTAATTTGCTCCGTAGTACTGCTAATAGAACCCACTCTGACCAGTTGACTCCTCCCGGACAGATAGCTCTCAAACCACGTCAGCGGTACACCACGTATGCCTAACATTTGTAGTTTCCGTAGCAAAATTGGAAAGGAGACAGTGTCAAAGGCTTTTGCCAGATCTAGAAAGATACCCACACACTTGGAGTTATTATCTAGGTAGGAAGAAACAAGGTTGGTAAGAAGTGAGGTGGCGTCCTCGGTGGAAAGGTTCTGCCTGAAACCGAACTGTCTCTTAGATAGAAGACCGAACTTCTCAAGGTACTTAACTAAACGAGTGTTTACCAGCTTTTCCAGAATTTTTGAAAAGGTACTAAGCAGAGATATCGGTCTATAGTTTCCAGTATAGCAATATATAACACTTTACTGAAATATTGTAACCTAACGGGCAGCACAAAAAATGAAGCCAAATCACTTATTTTTAAATTTCTTCATTCGTTAAATTATGCCGACACTGAAGCTATCTTTAATATCTAAGTTAGTCTCTAAGTGTAAACTTTTCAATGTAAAATATTTTTTCTTACTCCTCCAAATGTAATTAATTCTGTGGTAACTTATTTCTGATGTTTAAAAATTAACTGGTTCTCCACGATACAGGCGTAGCCTAGTGTGGGGACCTCTGGTAACTATGTAAAACTCATTCTGTTTAAATAAATGACTTTTTACTTTACTTTACTTTTTTACTTTTTTATATGCCCGCCTTCCACTAAAAAGGGTATAATGAGCGGAAACGGAGGTAACGAACTGAGTGGACCGGAGTAAAATAGTTGTGCACTTCCACTAAGAAAGAGCTTCAGTATTTTGCCTTCTACTGCCAGCGGGCTGTGCGAAGCGAGCGGGGTGGGAAATGAGATGGGTCAGACGAGCCGAGCGAGTCCGTTCAAAACTATATAGCGAGTGACGCCATGAAACAGCGGGAGCGGACCCATTTTAACTTGTTCAATCCGCTCCGCTTAATACTACGGTGGAAGTGGTCGTATGGAAATCAGTGTTGCGAGTCGAGCGTAGTCCGTACAAAATCCTCTCGACTCTTCGAACACTTTTGTGACTCTCCGCTAGTCCGCTAGTAGTCCGCTCCGCTTACTCTTATTCAGTGGAAGGGAAGCATTTCAATGCAGTTCGCCTTTGTGAGTTAAACGGATTCCGTACTGTTAGCGGCATTTCCGAACGTGCCTAGTTGACAGGGCGTGTTGGCAACACTGGGATAATCATGGCGCCACCCGTGCGTCTTGTATAGTGTCTTGTAATCTAAGGAATCAGAGGGCCTACCGCGAACGGCATTCGAAGTTTTCCCTCTCCTGTCGCACTTACGTACGAACTCGTAAGTATGACAGAGAGGGGAAACTTCGAATGCCTTTTACGGTAGGCCCTCTGTGCTATTATTGTTAAAAGTACGGACGGAGCCCACTCCGCTCGCAGTGGAAGGCGAGCAGGGTGAGTATACACCAGCTCGGCTATCACAAGACGGCCCGCCAGCTTTCTCGATGTTTCTCGCACTATACCTCTCTTTCTAAGTATTCTAATAAGAGAGAGACGGATAGGAAGTCGAGCGGTAAGCGAGGAAAAAATCTACCAATAAGAGGAGATGCGTGATTGGAACTGGCAGTGAGTGGCAACGCTATTGGTGGAATTTTTTTCCTCGCACACTGCTCCACTGCCTCGCACACTCGGCAGTACACCAGAGGGCCTACCGCGAACGGCATTCGAAGTTTTCCCTCTCTGTCGCACTTATGTACGAACTCGTAAGTATGACAGAGAGGGGAAACTTCGAATGCCTTTCGCGGTAGGCCTTCAGTCATCAGTCGACGTGACGTGCATGTGTCACGTAGTACTGGTTTTAAATGGAGATATTTACTACTAGCTGTTGCCCGCGACTTCGTCCACGTATAACATGTTATCGTCTAAATGTTTGTTAAAGGAATGAATTAAAAAAAAAACATTGAAATTAGTTTTGTACCTAGTCTTTCTAATCTATGCCTTTTCTTTTAGCCAGTGAAATAATTTAATTTTAAAGTTATTGAGTGTCAATGTTTTAATGTCATCTGGTAACCTATTATAAATGCGTATGGGTGGCCATTGCAAAGCAATTTCTCCGACAAAATCCTGTTTTTACTTTTGGAAAGAATAATCTGTTTGGGTACCTAGTATTAAAATGGCACACCTTGTCTATTGTACAAAAGTTATATGAATGAGATTTGACTAAGATACCTATTTCTAAAATATGTATATAAGGACGGTACAGTGAGTGAGAAGATTTAATTTTTTGAATAAAGGCTTACCTGAGGTCAAAGAATTTACATCACAGATACCACGTATAGGTACATAGTTTTTGACCTATGAATACCCTGTTGATATCTTTTGAGTTACCCCACAGTAATATTCCGTATCTCAAAATAGATCCAACATAACCATGGTAGGCCTTAAGTGCAGTCTGTTGGTTTGTTATTTTGGTTAACTTCCAAAGTGCGTATGCAAATCTATTTTCCCGCATATACATTGGATATGTTTACTCCAGGAGCATTTACTGTCAATTATTATTCATATTCATATTCATATTCATATTCTTTATTGCGTCCATGTTCATTTTTACATAGGATGGTATTAAAACATTAAGTAGGTACATGGTACCCTGTTAGGGCATGGCAACAATCTTAAACTACAAAGTAACAAACTAAATTCAAATTACAAATAATATTAAATGTGATCTAAAATAATTTGAGAAATACTTTGCAGAATAATTATAATAAATAAATAATATAAATCTTAATTAAATGGGATTTATGTGGCATTTTACATTCAATTCATCATTAAAAAGCGAAATAATCAATAAACAATAACAAAATGAAATCACAATTTAAATGTTCTATTGATACCAATTTGGCAAAGCGTCGTCATTTAAATATTCTTCGATAGTATAGTATACTTTCTCTTTAAGTAGGTTATTTAAATTTCTTTTAAATACTTTGTCGTTCGTTTCACGTAAAAGTTGTTGGGGTAGATTGTTAGCTATTTTAACGCATTTACAATAGGGGCCGTTTCTGTGTATAGCTAGTTTTGAAATTGGTAACTGGAACTGAATTTTGTTCCGTCTATTTGAGGTAATTTTTTGTAAGGGGAATATGTTTGTGTTATTTCTGCCAAACATCGCCGCTTCCATAATATACATACATGCTAACGTTAGAATTTTATGCTTTTTAAAGTGAGGACGGCAACTATTAGGTATTTTCGTGTTTGTAAGGATGCGTATACATTTTTTCTGTAGGACAAAAAGTTGGTGTACCTCTGTGCTGTCACCCCATAGTATTATACCGTATTTAAGCCAGGAATTCGCATACGCGTAATATGCTGACAAAGCCGTTTTAAAGTTTGTATTTATTTTAAGCACGCTAAGAGCGTATATAAATCGGGATAGCTTTGTGTTAATTTTTTTGACATGGGATTTCCAATTTAGATTTGAGTCTATATTTATTCCTAATAAGTTAAATTCCGTTACTTCCTCTATTGACGTATCTTCAATTTTTAGTGTCATTTGGAGGGATTGCTTCTGTACCGGTTTGAACTGGATAATTTTAGTTTTCTTCATATTTATTTCGAGATTATGGTCATCGAGCCATCTTTGAGTTTTTGTAAATATTTCTTGTAATTGTTTACTGCAATATTCATTACTCGTACAATTAAATAATAAAGAAACGTCATCCGCAAACATTATACATGTTGTGTCTAATATTTTAGGCAAATCATTCACATATGCTAAGAACAATATACATCCGGCCACACTTCCTTGTGGTATTGAGCACGAAGTGTATCGCGTTTCTGATACTATGTCCTTAATTTCCCTAGAGTCTTTGTAAAAGTGGTTAATTTGTACGTATTGGCTGCGGTTTTCAAGGTACGACTTAAACCATAGATATGCGGTCCCGCGAATACCCATGCCGTTTAACTTTGACAACAGGATTTTATGGGAAACTCGATCGTAAGCCTTTGTCATATCAAGCAGTAAACCTACGCCATACTGCTTCTGGTCTATACTATCAAGTATTTCTTGGACGTAATTGTAGACCGCAAGTGTAGTTGAGTGGCGTTTTCTGAAGCCAAATTGATTTTTGTCCAATACGTTAAATTTTTCAAAGAAACTATATACTCTATTTATCATTACTTTTTCAAAGATTTTTGAGGCGGCCGGTAAAAGAGCGATAGGTCTATAATGGTTTGGGTCTTTGCTGTCACCTCCTGCTTTTAAAAGGGGCTTAATTTTGGCGATTTTTAACCGGTCCGGAAATACACCTTCATTTAACGATTGGTTGATAAGTATGTGCAACGGTGTGACCAATTCCACTGCACACAATTTTATTAGTATTGGAGGTATCTCGTCTGTGCCAAAACTCTTTTTATTTTTCATTTGACGCATTATTGTGAGAATTTCCTGTTCAGTTACCTCGCTGATAAAAAGTGAGTTCGTAAGCGGTGAAATAACAGGTCTACCGGCCGGCTGCGCCGACGCGCTCGACCCGCCACTCCCGGTCGGCGGTGACTCGCCTACTGACGCGAAATACTCGTTAAGAACATTTGCAATTGATTCGGGCGATTCTAAAATGGTTCTATTAATTTGGAGCGATATGTTTTTAGTATAGATTTGTTGGTCATTTTTTTTATGTGCTGTTACGTCCTTAATAATATTCCACATCGTTTTTGTCTTATTTTTCGACGCATTCATTTTTCTTACAAAATTCAATTTTCTTGACGTCTTTACACATTTTTTAAGAGTTTTCCCGTACAATTTACAGTATCTTTCTAGGACGGTGTTTTTGGATTGATTTATGAACCGTCTTAGTGCTCGTTTGTGTTTACAAGCGATTCGAAGACCTGTTGTTACCCATGAATTTGTTTTGGGTGTATGCAGATTTGTTTTACGCTTTGGTATACATGTATTCAAAATTAGTTGTAGGTGGTCGCTAAACGCATTATAATTTTGATTTACATTTTCGTGAGCGATGATTTTAGACCAGTCTGAACAAGATAATTCGGTTTTGAACGTGGCCATGTTGTTATCATTATAATTTCTTTTGTATGTATATATTTTCTTAATCTGGTTTTTATTACGAACATGTTGTTTTGGGAGTTCATAGATAACGCTTTTATGATCTGATATACCGAAGTCCTCAACCAAAATACTGTTTTTGTCCTGCATGTTAGTAAATATAAGGTCAATACACGTGGATGATTTCTTTATTTCTCGAGTTGGTGCTTTTACTATTTGGTGCAAATTAAAAGGTAACAAAGTATTTAAAAGCTTTTCAGATTGTCGTGATTTTATTGCCATATTGATATTAAAATCACCGCATAAAATTATCTGCATTTTTTGTTCCTTTAAGCTTATCCTTTTAAGGAGAATATTCAATTTCTCGTAAAATACATCGATATCGCGGTCAGGCCTGTAGACACAAGCTAATAATATGCGCTCCGTTGGTATTTCTACGGCGCAACATTCAAAAGTAAGTTCTGCAGATAATTGAGTAATATCTTCCCGATTTATGAAGTCCATACCTTGTTTTAGCAGTTTTTTAGTTATACCTACAGTACCGGTCAAAAGTTTAAGTTCACTCTTTGTTTTAGGTACAAATGAGTACTTTTAGGCAATAACTTTTTGCAGTTCGGAAGCCGAAATTTGTTTCCAAATGATCCGTTATTGTTTACAGAGATGTGTTTGATTAGTCAGACACAATTTACGTAGATTTCTAAACAACGCATTCCCTAAAAAAAGCAAAGTGAAACATAAATTCCATTTATTCCGTTGACTGCCCGCAGTCAACGGAATAAAAATTAACTGCACAATAGCGTAAGCGTGTCCTAAATTGCAGTGCTTTGCTTTGGTGGAGAAGGGTTGGAAAACAAGCGGGAAATAAACCTATAATGTCTTTTGAAAGTGGATTACGTGGAAAATCCATAGTGTTCCTTAAAACACTAAGTAAATCAGTTTAGGTACTTGACGTCGGAGAAGTTGTAACGAAACAAAAATTCAAACGTTAACAGATTGATATCCACTTTCAGGTGAAAGAAGCGTCGGTCGATGAGACTAGCATGGGACCGGGATACTTAGGGAGAGAGGCTTATGCGCAGCAGTGGGCGATTACTTACCGGCTAATAATGATGAAGATGGTATAATAAATCATTTGTACCAAGCATTTTTAACGCTTTATAAACTTTCGTCTTACTTAAATGTAGTTTTAAACACAGGTACTTTATCAGTAGGTAACCCAAGTATTCATAACAAGTAACAAACTTCTGCTAACTAAAAGTTAAAGTTTTCTTCAAATAAACGCAGAATAGAATCCGAGGTGCGCTAATAAAGTCTTTCCAGAATCGTGCAACATTTTTGCTCATAGTTCACTATTTTATTGTATGATAAATCTTGTTGGAAATTCACCAATACGACGGAATGGCTTCCAATAAGGCCCAAGTGAATGACCCAGATCAGATATGAGGCCGAAAATAGGCTGATGAAGAGTGATAGGTTGGTTTTCGTCTAGTCAGAGCAGTTTTGTAGGTTCTCCCATTTGTAAGGAAATGATGTTTTCGATAAAAAATCAATAACGTTTAATACTAGTTGTATAATAGTTCCATTATTTATGAAGATATTCCACATTAACACAATTGAAATATAAGGATACCACTTTTATGAGAAGACGAAATTTGGCGTTTTTTTTTTTCAAACTATTTCGGTAACGAATTCAACAAGCGAAAAAAGGGCCATTACTAGGGAAAGCGACACGGCAAAGCTAAGTAAGTATATGCTGACGGTTCTGCTTCGAGCCCATGACTCAAGAAGTGCAGTTGCAGACCACAAATTGAATTGGACAATAGTTTTTAAGTGCCCTTTTTTCTACAATAAAAACCTTTTAGGGTTTCTATTTACCAATGAAAATAAACTACATTAAACATTACTAATATTGTTCCTATTAGGTACTAAGTCATTTGATCTATGCATGTAATAAATGTGCAAAATAAATGTGATAGTTGTTAATTACAGATGTTAATTATAGACATTACCGATATTGCAAGATTTTTTTTCTTAACTACCAACTTTTTTTTTTCCATAAATTGAATAATTCAGCACGCAATGTATCACTACATTGTCTTACTGATGTGACGTCACAACTGTCACAAGTAACCCGCTTCTTCCATGTGTCAAATGAGTGTAAGCATCACATTGCTGCTCGATAAATTAAAAAAAAAAATTACGCTTTGGTATTTAGTTAGGACTAACTTATAATTTTGTTACAATATCGGTTCATAATAGTACTATTTAAAAGCTATGTATGGTTACAATTTGAGGTATTATTAAACATACAGGCGTATGAACCTCAAATAAACTTAGACACTTAACTACTAGTCTAGTAGCTATACTGTGTAAAGTTTTCAATCGTTTCCAATATTGAGTAAAACGAGCGCAAAAATCACAACTCGCAATTTATAAAATACAATCTAGGTACTAGCAAACTATTTCCTTTTTGGACCATCATCCTACATAATATATCCCAGCACTGCAATGGCACTGGATGAGATCTTCCGGCGGATAACGGGACATATCTTCATTACACATTCATGTTAATATCTGACAATGTGGTGCTTATCGTAAAAAATAATTTCAATTTTTACGTAGCCGCCGCGCTGCCGGCGGCTAGCGTGCAACGAGTTTTGGGGGAAATTGTAGCTGTTATTTTTTATAGATATCTACGTAAGGTTAAACAGAGAAAGCTAACTGAGCAAGTAAAAATTTTATTTTCAATGTGATACCAATCCCATCCCAATGTCAGCATTGGCCTCTACGTCTTTGTAAGACGATTCAAGCAGCGTTTAGTGGATTACAGAGTAGAGCACTTTTTTAAATCGCTATATGTGTGGCTATGCGGGAGCGGCATTGTCTTCCGCAAAGGTGGCAGGAGAAATGTGCATTAGGTGTGCGGGGTGTTCGATTGTCTTCTCCTTCTTCTACCTTCGAGTGTCTCCGTCCATGAGAGCCTTTCGCCACTTAATCCTATCTTCAGCAATGTGCTCCCAACATTGGTGATTGATGCCAAGTGCTGTCATATGTACGTGCGCACTTATAAGTAGGTAGGTACACATTTTTGTAATGCATCAACACGCCCGTTTTTAATGGGCCTACGCGGGTTGACAACAAAATCAAATAAAGGGTTAAATTTAGGTGAACCAAATTCTAAAATTGCACGTACACGTTAAGTTAATTCACGTGAAGTTGTAAATAAATTCAAACCGCGCGGGGCAGTTACGTGTAAATTGTAGCTGAACACGGCAATAATTTACTGCTATCTGTCCCTTTCGGGTGTGTTTGTGACACATACGGAACACAAGTCATACATGTGTACATTTGGGAATAGGGTCAAATACTTTTTGACCTATGAGTTAGTGTTCAATTATTCCTGTGGACACATAAAAAAGTTTTAAAACCTTTTATGGCCTAGTTTTGCACCAGAACATAAAATAAAATGTCCGTGGGGTCCCAGTGCGCATAAGTCATGCGGAAATCGCGCTGGCGGCTTTCTCGCGCAACGCATCAGCATTGTCAGCGAGCAGCATCACATGCAATGCCTCGAGGGCCTTTTTAGGGTTCCGTACTCAAAGAGTAAAAGGTCCCGCCCTATTACTAAGACTCCGCTGTCCGTCCGTCCGTCCGTCTGTCGGTCACCAGGCTGTATCTCACTGATACCTTGATAGTTCCAGGCGTTCCAGCTGAAATTTTCACAGATGATGTATTTCTGTTGCCGCTATAACAACAAATTACTAAAAACACAGAATAAAATAGTTTTTGATAGATAATGGTACGGAACCCTTCGTGCGCGAGTCCGACTCGCACTTGGCCGGTTTTTTAGATTTAACTTACTTAGTTTTAATTTAAGTTAGTCATCTAATGTAAATTATCATCTTGTAAATGTTTATTAAATTATCAATTCTATCCTTCTAATTTAGTACTTAAGTCTTAAACTGAAAGCGATAAATAAATATTTCAAACAGCCAAACAAACTTGAATAAAATCTAAACACAAACGTGATAAATCGCATTCCCCGGAATGTGTCGTGTTTATTTATTGGTGAGGATGGAACTTTTGACTGTCTTTCGTCGGAGTATCAATTATGTTTCAAACTGAGCGTCGTTCCAGACGGCAACAGACATTGATCAATCCGTTATTTACAAGTGATGGGAAGACACGTTTTTATATTAAAATACACATTAGAAAAGCAAATAAAGAAGATGGTACATTGTATATTTAGTCCAAACCGTCTAATTATAAATCTATACCAACTAATACTAAGTTAAAGGTTAGGTTAGTGTGCGCAAGCGTTCCCGTGGCTCCGCTCCGGTGGTAGGACACCGTATGGTTTTAGACGGTAGTCCGCGATTCTCGAGAGTGCCGTCATACCCGTCCTGGTTCCCCAGCCAAGGAAGAAGCGTAAAAGCATTTCTCCAAAAAAAAAAAAATTGTGTCTCAAGGGAGCAAAATGATGTATAAATTTACGGCGAGGGCGGTACATTGAGTGAAGCGAAGTATTCTACGATAGAATCCTGAGCGAAGCGAGGGAATCTAAACTAGAATCCAGAGCGTAACGAAGGATTTAAGCGTTAACGCCCATGAGTAAAACAATTTTGCTCCTGAGTGACACACAACTTTTCACACCGACTACGAGGAAAAAAAAGAAATGATTTTTTTTAAAGAAAATGTTCGTTTATGATCGATTACGATGAAATTACAATCGATTATTTTATTAAGATCTGTGTTCAATTAGCACATTGCGTAAATGCTACATGCCAATGAATAAATTAAATAAGTTTCTGTCAAAAATTACATTTTTGGTACAAGCTTTTATCGCCGACTGTCATCAACTACTCATTGAGACGATTCTAACAAGCCCAAACTCAACGGGGTTACGTCGGTTAAGTACTGAATTCCCATGGCCACCTTCTGTCTCCATCATCAGATCAGCTCGATCGTACCATAATATTGAATTGACACCCAAACTTTACCTTTACCCAAAATTACAGCTCAATCGGTTGAAGATATCTGCTTCAAAATTGAGTTGCAAGATCTCACCCGAACAATTACATACTTAAATTTATACTAGGTAAGCTGAAACGTCCGCTAACGAAATTCTAGAGCAATGGACGGATTCCAGAGGTCGTGGGTTCAAATCCCGCCCGTGGCGAATAATTTTTCCATTTTCCTCTTTGATCGAAAATTACATACTTACATACCTACAGTGCAAGTTAATAAAAAGCTTGTAATAAAAAGTAGCTTGAACAGAATAGTACCATTTTGATGTCGTCGTGGAGCAAAACTTACTTTTCCGAATGAAAGGTGTGAAAAAGGTAGGTATTTATATCCAGTGAAAATTCTCACACGCCGCCACTGTTTGGTACCCATAATGCGAAAGGCATTTTGTTACCTTTTCACGCATAAACTGCCGAAGCGAAGATAGCTCGAGGCTCGGGACGCGGGATTATCTCTTAACAGGGGGTTAAATAGGAACAGAAGTTTGTACGGGAGTGCGATTAACGAGCTTCACATGGGCATATCCACGGGCACCGCTGCCAATGTTATTCATTTATTCGTAATTGTCAATATTCATCATAGGCCTCAAACATCTTGACAGATGATTCACACAGCGTCTGCATGCGAGGGACAACGCCTCTCGTGGCTATGTACCTAAGCCAATCCGGGATCGGCACTTCATTTGCGTCCACATTTATTGCACGCGAATTGAGGGAAGCCTAAGGTTCTCGAGTGGCGACCACGTACCGGAAGGCGCGGCGTGGGCAGGCCTGATGACCTGGTACAGGTCGCGGGTGGCGCAGGACCGGCCATTGTGGCACTCTTTCGGCTGATATGATGATGATGATGAATTGAGGGACCGTATCATCGGCAATTTCTTGGCGGTTATGCCGTTTGGCGCGCTTTTGGGTCTAGGGCTAGACCTTGAAACCAGGTGTTGTCGTGGATTTCGCGGCCTGTTGCGATAGTGCTTCTCCACTCGTCGCAGTTGCCAGCTAGATCTTCCCAAATGCTGCGATCGATTTTGAAAGCAACCATGTCGCGCTTCACGCAGTCCTTGAAGCGTAGCATGGGACGTCCTACATTACGCTTTGCGAATGCAACTTGCAAGTTGTCAATATTACATGTCGGATATACTTAGGTAAATCATTTGTCCCCATCCCACTTAACTTGCTAGTAGATATAAGGGAAGAAAATAGATGGAAGTTAAACATTGATGGGGAAAGCCCAAAGGTATAATGGGTATTTCCCAATTAGGTACTAATAACATATTAGGTAGGTACTAAACGTGTTTGATCAGGTGATATAAATAACAGATGGCCGCGTTGTTGTATGCATAGTTGATTGAAAGGAGCCTCACACTTCTAATTATGTTTTGCAACTTCTCACAATTTACATAAAATGCCGGTCCGGTCAGACAGGATGTAGCTATCAAATTTTATTCGTATTTCTTATACAACCATCAATACCATCATCAATGTAGAAATCATTCTTTTTTATTGAAATAAACTGCTTATATTTTTTTCACACGTTCACTGTCCCCCTAAACATGATCTGGCAATGTTACACGTCCAAGTGTGCTTCCAGTTAGAAGCTGATCAATCTATTGTGGAAGTCTTTGCCTCCTGAAAAGCAGGTGCATGCATGTCCCATCATTCGGGGCAGTCGGGCAGGAAACGTGTGAACTAATTGTCTCGGTTCTCCGGATTCTCTGCATCTTATTGCTGTCATAACTTCGTAAAGTAATAAATCCCAGTGCCTAAAACCGATTCATTTCCACCTTCTATCTTAATAGCAATAGCTGAACAACACGGTGTCAGTTATTGGAGTTATATAAGGAGCCAAACAATGGGATATTTACCTTATTAGTTATTACATACGTTGCACTATTATAAAGTGACATCCGTGTTGTGGTTAGCTACCTCACCCTAATTGGTATTAATTTACGGGCTGTTATTCGGATCGCGCTAATGCACCTCACCTCACCCGTCACGCCTAATGAAACTACACCTCGCTTAGTTAACTACGAATTGCGGCGTCAATATATATTTGTGGATGAAAGGTTAGGTGAGGTTAAAACAAGTTACAGAATAGCGGGCAGTCTGGCGATAGCCGACGGCTTTGAATTCTGGTAAGAGCAAATATTTGCATGACGGATGAGTTTGAGTGAGTCATGACTCACGAGTCTTGGATGTTTTTTTTTAGATCAGTATTTAAGTATTTATAATCATCTTACCATTAATCGGTACAGTCACCTGCAAAAATACGAAACACTACAAAGAGCTCATAGTGCGAGCGAGCGAAGAGAACGAAGTTTTCCGTTTCAACTTGAGCAAAAATTATTTCGTATGTCCGGCGTCTATCGGCTGTTCTCCTCTAGGTGCAGGTCGCATTACTCAACCGATATTCTCGTGAAATTTTTGCGATTTTGTACTTCTGCATGCCATCATCAACTACTCATTGAGACGATTCTAAGGAGCCCTAACTTGATGGGGGTGTGTCGTTTTATTGCGGAGTTCCTATGGCCACCTTCCAGCTCCAGCATCAGATCAGCTCCATGTCATCATAATATTACATTGTCATGCGATATACATATGCATGCAAAATTTGAGCTCAATCGGAAACCGGGAAGTGGCTTAAATTTAACTTGCAAGATTTGATTACAGACAACGGGTGAAAGTACCTAAATAAAAGCTTGTAAAAGTATAATTTCAGTCCATATTCAACTTCAAAGGGAGAGAAACACGGTGGGTAACTAATCAGTCAACTAGTCCAACAACAAGATGCAATACAAGGCCGTGCCGCACTGCGCTGGATGCACCGAGGACTTTTCCCCGATTCTCCCCATTTCTCCCCGTTTCACCCCTTTCTCCCCCCAGCTCCCCATTGTCCAATGTCCGTTTCAGTGATATTGCGGCCGGTGAAGTTCAATCGAACTTTTGTTCCGCCTCTATGCATGGGTTTTGTTTGCTGTGTTATTTGGGACGTGCATTTATGTGTACAGTTTTGTTATGTTTGAATAGAAATGGGCTAAAGTTGCGTAGGTAGCTGTTGTTTTGTAAGTTTGCGTAAAATTGAGGTGGATGGATATATTTTGATAGTTTGTGAAGTAACCGTGGATATCGGAAAAAGTACCATACTTCCACTAACATTGTTTATGATTTGATGCTAGCTAGTGGCGAGTATACTGGTCAACTAAGTCCAGAGCTGTTTTTAAAGCAAGCTGAAATATGCCAGTGCTATTTTTGGGAATAGAAAGTGCGATAAGCTAAATTAAAGCTATGCAAAAAAAATATGAATATGTTCAGCCGTTTCCGTGAAGTTGACTAACATTCACAATCATAAATGTTAGGTAGAATGTAGCAACATGGCATACTAATAATAATTAACAATCCTTTAAACATACAGTGATTATCCATATATTTTCGCGCCATAACTCAAAATATAACATTACTATCCAAAAAAAGCATTTGGTATCGTTAGTGGGTGACTTACTTTAATGTATTGCTATCGTCATGTATGATTAATGATCTATAATGTACGTCGATTGTTATTGATGACCACTCCATTCAGTACACAGTGACAAAAAAACTTATAAATAGAAAACGTATTTACTATTCTATAACGATCTCTTGACCTTTCCCGAACTTGCGCCACGGATAAATGTATTAATTAGTAATTACATCATTGTCCTAACGATATTAGAATTAGAATAAATTCAATCAACTTTAGTAGACCCGTAAGTATTTATATCCTTTCAACATAAGGTAGTAATCATTAACGTAATGCCACAGAACAGTATAATCATCTCTCATAATCATCATCTCTCTACTACTAATGCAGCGTAGAGAAAGTTTATAATTGAATTAAGAACAAAGAATCTCGTCTTTCTTCTAAAGTTTTAGAGACTACTGTTTTAAAATAAAAAGTGTTTAGTGCGTTTGGAATAACTTTTAACAGATTGTGTTATACCTACAATTTAATGCGACTAGACATGTGTAACATTAAGAACTTTGAGATATTTTTCATTGTCTTAATGCTGTTTTATGTTTAGAAGAACTAATGAGTTTTGGCAGGACTGGGTATTGGCCCACTCTCGTAATTAGGCCCGTTAGTTAGGTGTCAAAAACCAAACAGTTTGGTCTTATTAGAGATTTGATTAATGGAGTCATAAACGCTCTAGTGGAGATATGCGTTTTTTTTTTCATATACTTACGAGTATATATAACGTAAGCTCTTTTAAAGTCTCATTTGTATATTTGAAAAGTGCTAGTTTAGAAAGTCGCATATTTCATAGCAGTTTTTATGACTTTTTTAACTTACGCCGGTTTTTTTTAAAGCGATGCGAATTTTTCAAGTTCTATGGAAATAAGAAAACGACTTTACCATTATTGCCACTATCCCGTGCCGTGTAAGCAAACATGTTTCTCAAGCTTAAAACTTTATATAGGCCTATCCTGTTTTTTTCTAAGATAAGTACTTACCTGAGATTACGTGGAGACGTATTAAAGTTCTACGTAAAGAAATCCCCATGGAACGTATTTTATGTCCGATTTCCACGCGGAAGACTTTCAAAACGTAAACGTCCTTCTAATAACTATTAAATAGATACTATCTCTTCCTGCATTTACGAAAATTTGCATTCAAAGCGGGTTTAAACTAATTCGCCGCTAACACGCTATGGAGCTCCACACAACACAATACGTTCCTAAAGCTGCTATGCGCAATGCTTTTGGTAAAAAAGGGATAGGTGGAAACCGGGGTAAGGTAATATTCGTCTAGTGAACACAAGGGCTTATAACAATAAGAAACTCTAGTAATTTCAGACATACTAAAGCTTCGCAAGCAGGTTGCACGAAATGAAATATAGGTAGCGTGACCAACGGCAGTTTGAAGAGATAGGTACTCGATTCGTTTATTTTATGGGAGTCGAATCGTGCTCGTGTCCAATGGGAGTGTTGTTGAACTGGTAAAGGGCTGATATGTATTAACAGTACTAGGATGATATGACCTTATGGTTTCGTTACAGAAGAGTGCCACAGTTAATGCGGTTCATTCGAGCAGAAAACCGCAGTAATTTATATTATTTCTAAAACTAACGGATTTTAATAAAGTTAGCACTCGATCTTGAAAATATTTAAATTAATTGAAAATTCATTCGCTCACAAAACTACAGTTTTAAAACCAAAACTGTTATTTTCCCAACTGTAATCACGAACAATTATGACCGAACCCCATTGAAAGATAACTATGTATTACTTCGTTTTATTTCAGGATCATCATCAGGATCATATGCGTTATCAGTGACATGATTTCTTGGTTAACTATTTAAAAACTAGGAAATATGCTCGTAATTCTTGGACTAGGAATAATAGTTTACCTATAATTAAAAATTGAAACAAGTCGGTAGGTAGGTATATGAAGCTTAATGATGTCCTAGCTAGATAAACGAATTGCGTAGTCGAATTTGATCGTTAACATTCTCATCCAAGAAGAAATGCGGTAGAAAGTGTAGAAACCCCTAAAACAAGAGGGTGCCACTCGTAATGTCAGCCTCCAAAAATAGCATCACAATGAAACATTAATACAGGGGAGTAAGGTGTAAAACCCCTATAAAGGGAAGGGGAGAGGAGCCTATGTTTCTCACTCAAAAAAAACTCACTGAATGCCTTTTTTATTCAGCCAGCTTAATGTCACGGCCGTGTCTACGCATGGGCTGTCACCACGAATCTCACCTTTGCTCCCGAGGGTACAGCATTGTTGGGCTAAAATAACCTGGGAATGAAAGTTACATGTCCTTGTAGGTATGGAAGGAAATCACCGGCTAAATAGGAATAAAGAATCAGAAAAACGCCACGGACGTAATGCAATAACTTAGGTATTGTTAATTTCCAAGTTTAATTAAATTAGGTCATATACGCGGTGTCACGTCACGGCCAGGCATACGGGTATTGTCGCGCTGTGCATTGAATACACGTGTTTCTGTACCGTTGTATGTTGCGTGTTTTGCGTATAAGATGTTCTGAGTGTAGCTATGTGTATGTGTACAGTGTGAGTCTCCATAATGTGCACATATGAAATAGGGTTAATCTAGACTCAATTATATCGACGGGAAAAATAATAAAAAGAAAATATTTTTTTGTGTTTATACCTAAACAAAAATGTCTCACACTGTATTCGTATGTAGGTAGGTGGTAATTAGTAATCTTCGGTACTGCTCATGCTTTGCTTGCGTTCTGCCAGTGTAATCCTTTACGCGGGAAAAGCCGCGCGGGCAGTTAGTGCTTAGTAACTTTGGTTTCATCATCATATATTTAAGAGACAGGCTCTTGTCGATGGAGCAATTTCCATTCGTCTCTATTCTCTGCTTTCTTCTTGACATCTTGATACGACACGCTGTCTACTTTTTCCTTGATTTGGTCCGTAAAAGATCTTCTTGGTCTCCCTCTCTTCCTCTTTCCCTCTATCTTCCCTTCTATTATAGTTTTGATGTTATCATCGTGTCGTAACAAGTGTCCAAACATCTTGCACTGATTTTTATTATAAACTTAAATTAAGATAACATTTGACTCTTCTGTTCTCTATGGTTTGGTTTATAAGTACTTATACCAACATTATTTTGTTTATACTATAACCAACGTTGCAACTGATTATGCTTAGCTAGATAGGCGTGACGGGTGAGGTGAGGTGAGGCGAATGAGCATGTTCAGAGCAACATCCCAATTTCAACTTAATATTACTTTATTCATAAAAGTCAATGTTTTACAAGTCGGTATATGTACATTATATTATAAGTAGTATCAAATTCAACTTAAAAACCAGAAAAAAAAAGAATAAATAAAATTAATTAGGTAACCACGATTAGACTGAGATTGGAGGTGACAATTATGCCATAGAAATACTAGGTTTTGTCAAAGTTTATATGAAGTGACAGCTATTCCAACCCCAAACTCATCGCAGTTGAGTAATATCCGCTATCATTTCATTTCGTTAGAATCAGAAGTACAAAACAAAAGATTGCCATAGCCTGTAGCTGGATTCCTCATAGTCGTGGGAGAGACATATCACTTCCACGACTATGAGGAATATATCAAGCTGTTTGGACTGTAGCACGTTAAATATAATTTTCTTGTCCACATTATATACGCTCGAGAATCATAACCCTTTTTCTTCTAATCATAATTATTGTGTAATTTTGTGACGTTAAATAAATGTATTTTCTTTCTTTCTTCTTTCTTTCTTAAAACAATCGGGTAAAAAACCTAACAAAGGTAATCCAAATGAGGTTAGGCTTTAATATTCCATAGTTGGCAATGTCATATCTGGTGCAACGACCTTATAGGCTTTCCTCCTCATAGGTCGTTCAATAACCACACTATCCTATCCAGAAGTATAGATATATAGACCTATGCACGTAGGGAGGTTTGGTTGTATGTACTTGATACTAGCTCAATCTATTGTAGAATATTAGTGTGGTATGTGGTGCGGTATAATGTAGACCTTACACAAGGTTTACTAATGTAAGTAAAGTTTTATTTATGACTCATTCGCGATTGTTTTTAAACAAATCTAGACTAACCTAATGGGCTTTAGTATACTATATGATGATTGTTTAAAGTCAAGAAATGAAGGATAATGCGAAAAATAGTTCGCCTATATAGTAAAGGAAGTATTTTCCGAGTGTCGGTATAGTCAGTTCGACATAAAAAATTGCGTAATGAACATGAACTATATGAAATTATTTTATGAAAAGTTTTCGCGAATACGTTTACTTACACGATTGTTTAGCGTAGCTCTAATTAGTGCTATTAACTTTCGATAAGAGGGGTTACAGATAAAAACCAAAAGCCTACCTAGAGGTACCTTCCAGTGGCGGAGCGCCCATACAAGCCGATTTCCACCGGCTTGCCTAAAATTTCTTGTTTTATATTAACAAACTCGTAAATCATCAAAAAACAGGCTTTTTTTATGCTCCGGGTTGTCCAGTGACAATTCTCACGCTCCGCCACTGGTACCTAGTTATAATTAGGTACAGTGATCAATGATCATACTTCTAACTAAATTCAAAAACATATTAGGTAGGTATTTTATATAGCTTCAATTGGAAAATTACAATGAGTCGATAAGAGATTCCCTGCTAATATTTAAAATTTCAAATGTATGTTAATAATTTGAGAACGTATGAGTAAAAAGTTAAGCCGAATTTTGTAAATCCAAGCTCTCATTAATTACGTTCAAAAATCTATTCACATAAAACATAAAGCTTGTACACAAGTAGTTAGGGTAAACGTCCCAGTGCTCGACACTGATCAAATCCTTGCCAGCTTTAATCTTAATACATAGCAATAGAGGTGTATATTATTGGATCATTTGCCGTACCCACATTCTATTATAATGGAGTTTTTCTATATGCGTTTAAAACAATCCCTACGCCATGTTACCGTTATGCTATTGACCTCAGCTGGAGCCTCGAACCTCGAATACAAATTCAATATTTCTGAGTTTTCGGCCATTGTTAAAACGTTAGTGCGTCCGTGTTGAATATTTTACCAAGTTGCTTTTCGGAGCGAAACAATATTAAAGTTGAGAAGCGTTCAGATGCCTACCTAACGAACAAAATTAGGTCGGTGCTTATTTAATATTAAATTCAATAAGACTAGTGGGTTGAAGAAGTAGGTATGTTATTCAAAATGATTGATTAACTAACGTTTTACTAGTACTGTAAACTCGGGGTACTTTGGCCCTGGGAGGGTTACTTTGGCTTTCGCGAATTACATGGTCCTCCGCTTTTTTATGAGTTTAAGAGTTGTCTGATCACCTTATTTTTAGTTTCAGCTAACTGCTCACGCTGGTACTTTTATTATTTGACATTGCTATGTGTGGTTTTTATGCGGGCCAAAGTAACCCTCCATTGGGTTAATGTACCCCGAGGTTACGGTACCTAGTGTGCTAGTTATTGGTTAAATAACCTGCTATATATTAATACCTATAGCAGGTTATTTAACCAATACCTATTTTGTTAAGATTTCATGAGATGCGTTAGCTACTAGTGCTACCACACCTAACCCGATAAGTAGGTAAATCGCGATGGCCGCTTTTTGAAATAAGAAGTATAAGAACTCTACATTTGTTATGCATGGTTCTACATATTTACAAAAAATCTTTTATGCGATTTATCGGGTTTGACCTGAAAGCCCTCGTTATGTAATGTATAGTGCAAAAAATTATCCTTATAATTGATTGGACATAAGATGACATAATTAATCTATATAAAACCGTACCATAATTGTTCCGTTAAGTATTGCTATAGGTATACCAAACACTTTCGAGGCTTAAAAAACGTATAGTCTATACATTGAATCATTTAATAAATAACAATAATATAATGTATTTAATGGCACGCTAATGCTACCGATAAAAGCGATAAATCGCCCGAATATGTTTGCGTTTCCAATAATAACGATCGCTATCGTCCATTAACTAATGTAGAGAAGTCCGTTTCCATTACCGGACACGGTCATTATGAGACATTAAATGTGTTCAACAATGTTGGTACATTGTTGCCAGTGCATTAATGTCATTGTATTTACACTTATGGAATCGGTAAATTGATTTTATATTACTACCCAAAGGTTGTTTACCCGACTACGGCAGAGCCGAAAAGAAGGGATATGATTTTAGCAGTCTATGTTTGTATTTACGTATGTTCCATCGTAGCGTTATGTAATACACTCAAGAGCAAACGTTTCGGGTCGATGAAATACCGTCATATTTCCTAAAATAGTACAAGGTTGTATAGTTTTTTAACCCTGTCATGATCTTTATTAAATTGTACATCTAATCTGTAGAAATAACAGTAAAAAAAAACACGTTACCAGGTTTAAATCAGACTCGTAAAAACCCATGAAATAATTTACTTTGAAAACAAAGTTTTAACCGACGAAAAATCAATCATCCCCTATTTTCGTACCCTTAGGGTTCGTTTTTTTTTCCAAATGTATATGCGACCAACTTCGGGTTATACCCTTTCCAATAAAAAAAGAATTATCAAAATCGAACTACTCTGTAAAAAGTTATGCGTGGTCATACATAAAAAAAAAAATATAAGTTTTTTTCGTCGGTTGAAAAACAACGTTAACGGAGCGAGATATCGCAAAAATCGTCATTTTTGGATGTTGATATTTTTATGATAGGATCCCGGAAATTGCTAATACATTTGGGTATTACGAAGAATAGTTTATTATGTCAATAAGACTAGTGTAAAATATTAAAAAAACCCTGTTGCGGTTATTTAATTTAGGGTGACCCGAAACTTTTGCTCTTGAGTGTACTACCTATTATATACTGTTCTGTGGTAGCGTCCGATTTTGAAGAATGAAGTACCTATCAATCAATTCGAAATTATGTGACAAAGGCATGACCTTTTATATGAAAAAAAGCGTTTTTTTTTCAGTTAGTTTTCCCTAATCTGGATACAGTTTTTTGAACTTTTTATGTTTGTTCATTATATCTTCCTGTGTATCTTTGTTCATTCGTCTTTACGTCACACCTGAGGCTCTAGTATAAGTTTTATCGATACAATACGATTTCGAACGCGTTTGCGTTTAGTTTCAATTTGTATGGCAACGCGAACAGTGCCTCTGGTGGTAACTATTAGCCATTAGGAACTACGCGTCGCCATACAAATCGAAACTAAATGCAAACGCGTTCGAAAACGTATATGTATCGATAAAACTTATACTAGAGCTACTGGCCACCGCCCACTAGGAGTGAGAAAATTCCTACTTCCTAGCCAGGGGTAACATTTTGTACACGCCACGGGCAGTAATAAAGAAAGCCTCCGATCGCAATATTTATCAAATACCTGCGATCTGAGACACTCTTTGTTTTACCGCCCTAGATGAGTAAATAACTAAAAGTGCCTGCAGTATTTGTGAGAGACGTGCAAGAGTATTCGTATTAGTATGACTCGTCTCTTAAACGTCTGCTAGACGGTCGCCAACACGCCCCTCCGACCGAGCGACCTTGGTCGGCACCGACCGCTGTAGTATGAAATTTTGCTGCAAACAACTATCTACAAAGTCGGTGCGGACCAAGGTCGCTCGGTCGGAGGGGCGTGTTGGCGACCATCTAGCAGACACTCCACACTTGTCTCTCACCAACACCAAAGGCGTTTAATCGATCGAGTGACCGAAGCGAGCGAAGTTCTATACTTCAGCCGAAAATCCGAATGTCACGCTGTCCCGCTGTGCCCATTTACAACTAGTGTCTCTGTGAGTTGTAGAACTCGCAAGCCTATTATTTAGAGCAGTGACGCGTATAGTTGCAGTATCCAAGAGGCAACCGGATGCCTCGCGGTATTTGAGCTCGTGCAAGCGAAGCGCTATGCAACCTGAACTGAGCCAACTTGGACTGGAGCGGAAATTGGATTCGTCATCAGAATTACATCATTTTAATACACTGCGCTGTAAAACAATATTTATAAGTACTTATAATATTTATACTTCATGATTGAGGTTCAAACATATACACACACCAAATCGGATTTGTCTAGTCAACATTAAGACTATCTAACACTGAACACGTAATATAACTTCAACACATCTCTACACACATACAAGGATCAACGAGTGAATTCGTATACCCGATAAAAACTGTCCGTCGCATGAAGACCTTGAGAATTTGAAAACACAGAAACCTCTGTAAACTGAAACGTTTCTTGTCCCTTTCTTACAATCACAAGTGTCAAATTGACAGATAAAGACATTTTAGCTAAAATTGGTTTGATGGACGTGAGAAACTGACGGGGCCCGCGGTGGCAGTAGGTAGGTAAATTTACATGTATTAATTACATTAACTGTCAAGTCTACTATAGACCGCCACCGCAGGCCGCCTCAGTCCGATTCAGGCCTTAGGGCATCATTGATTATGTAAGTTTTATATTTCTTTGGTATTAAATTAGTATTATTTTTACGGCACTATAACCTATCGAAAAGCGTTTCCTGTAAACATAAGGAGTCATACAGTGGCTCCAAATGTGTCACGGCTGCTGCATCGCCAGTTCCTTTTAACTGGACACGCTGCCGGATGTCTAGATGTAACTTTTCACAGTTAAAGGCATATACTTCATGAAATAGCAAAGTAAAAGTCAAAAACGTCCTTCAATTTTCACTTCTAGTAAAAATCAGCACTTACTTAGCGAGGATATTTTTGGAATAACAAGACAATAAACATGATTGTATTTACTTCAATGTTTTCCATGCTTATAATAGCAAACCAAATACTCAATACCGCCATAATCTTAAATTATGGGCCGACGATATCGTTCGTAGGTAGTTATGTGAAAACCCCCGCTTCCAGTGCGCTGGCCAGGTCTTTTCTAAATTCATAAGGGCCTCATGCGGACGGATAAGTTATTGGGAATTCGTTGATCGGATTAACACGTTCACTGCCAGCTACGAATACATCGTGGTATTTCCTGTACTAAAGAGCTATCAAATCGGAAATAGTACGGGTACGATTTCCATACAAAGTGTACCCTTTTCCTTGCTTATGTATGAGTGTAGTATACTCGTAGTTAGCAGCAGTCGTGTTTAGGGTTCTTACTTGCTTAAGCTACTATGGTAACATTGGTAATAACCCATTCATCGTTCATAGATGTTGCGAGTTCGTCGGTGTGGCTTTGCGGGTGGAACAATCGTGCAGAGTCGTCTTGAGACCTTTGGGGGGGGGGGTAGTTGAGTGCAATTTGTGAACCTGGAACTTAGATATACCGTCACGATTTCTCAGCTCATTAGTTTATCGGGTTTTTAACCTTATCGCAGTATCTACGTTGAATTATGGCGAAGTTTCGTACTTATGTTTTTCGTTACAAGGATTCTTTACTATTTCATATTCATTAAAGTTAATTAAAGGTGAGCATCCACATCCAACAGTTGTGTACGAAAAAATGCAGCAATAGAGCGATGCGCCAGTGCGCCCAACAAAACTATTGGTGGATTTTTTCCTCGCTGAATGCCTCGCACAGCTTTGGTGGATACTTACCCTTAAAGGGGCGTGCGCCACGTCTGCCACACTTTTCGTCTTACGCCACTCCTGCGCGGCTACCACAGGATGGCCCGCGAGCTGTGTCGCGGTTTAAGAGCTGCGAGGACGCTTTTTCGGGGCGATAACGACGATCACTATGAGTCCGTAACTAATACAAGGAATGATGGTAGTGAAGAAAAAAAGTATATGCTAATAGTAGCCGTTTCGATGTGTTATTACGTATTCGCATGGTAAATAGATTTACCGACAGACTTCGCCGTGGCGTTCTTTATAGTAATGTCTACTTGTAGGTATCGTTTAGTTTGATTTCGGCCTTCCTCACGACATCATACGACTCTATTCTTTGCCGACTGTGGCTTACAAAACCCATTTTTTCCAATCACTAAAATACTGAATAATTGACTAAGAATATTGAACAATTGTCTAAGATAAGGACCGAAAAGACATCGAGTGTCTTTGAATCTGCAATTAGGTACAATATGATTAAAATCAGTTAACGATTCTGATGTTAGCTACAAGTAGCGCCCGCAAAGGTGTCAGAGGGGTATGCGGGAGGCGACTCGAGGCTAACTTCAGAATCGTTAACTGATGTTAATCGTGGTGTAAACAAAATCCCAACAGTATAACTAGGTTCCAAGTTCCTCGTACGTAAATTGCCCCCGACTTACAGAGTAAAGCGTGGGTGCAGTGTAGCCGGATTGGGTGTTCACATGGACAAGTACGTTATAAACGCATGTGTTACCTGTGTCCGCGACAATGAGGTATTCGCGTATGCGGGCGTGTAAAACGACCCATTTATTTTATAGAAGTTACTCTGTAAAAAAAAAAACTGCTATATCTGTGGTCCCGGCAGATTTGAAGCCAATTCTGACATCTGTCATTTCAATACATTTTGTAACCTAAAAGACTTTGGGTAGGTTGTAAAATGGACTGAAGTTACCGGTGTTTGGATTGATATATGTTCTGCCTGGAATTCACTGGCCCCTATTTCACTATTCTGATAAGTGTAACCTAACATTAACAATTTGCCATACATTTGGGGTGTACAAGTAAGATTGTTAGATATATCACTAAGGCCAGAATCACACTGGCGCGGCCTGCGGTGGCGGTCAATAGTAATTTTGACAGCTAATGACAAGAAAGAGGAATATAATATTTTTTTTTTACTATTGACCACCGCGGCCAGGCCGCGCCAGAATGTAAGGGGGTCCAGCCAGAAATCTATGTCGAAATTTTAGTGTCAGATGACGATTGTAAAGTAGGTGAAAGAGGCCCCAGATGTTATGTGTTGATAACCGTGCCAATGTCCTGTCAGGTAAATATCTAATGTAAACATCGCCGCGTATTTTCGTTCTGTTTACAGTATGTGTTCGGTTCGTACCTACGGTAGGTATCTGCCCCAGCAACGCTAGAGTTTATCGCCAACATGAAACTTCATCAGGCCCTAAGCCAAATTTACACATGCAAGAAATTGCATGCAAGTTTCATTACATTGCGGGTCGCTGAGGTTCAATTGATCTGTCAAACCCCGCAATGTAGTTAAACTCGCATGCAATTTCTTGCACGTGTAAATTGCGTTTAAGGCTAGCATCGATCACTGTTAATTTTTTCTTTGCGTTTTTTCTCTGAATCAAATGATGAAGCTTCATCTCTCTCGGGCACAAATAGATAGACAGAGACAAATGCTCTATGTCGTGTTAAGTTAAGATTAAGACCATGTGCGGGCTAGCGCGCAGCGCACATGATTACATAAACTTGAATTTCGAGCCGCCGTAGGCCCCTGTTTCCTCGGCCAGATCAAACTCTTTCCATAGGTATCATTTTTGTAACATAGAATAACTAAGAATTCATCTATGTCCTATTTCCCTATGTTCTGGTTTATCTGATAACTGTTTTTGTTAATGAACTAGAGCCGCTTGTAAAACGTTAAAAATACACTAACTTTACCAACGCCCACATCAGACAGACGTCGAATAATACAGAAAAAAATAATTAAATAGAATTAAGCATAGTATTAGCAACTCTTCGTTAATCTATGTTTGAGAATATATGAAGGGTCCACGGAAATAACATGTCTAGTCACTTTTGTTTTCAAAATGGGATTTTAATGTCAAAATGTTGAGGTCGTTATGAACTATTACGTGATCTTAAAACCTAATTTTCAAAAAAAATGTCACTAGACGTGTTCTTTCCGTGGACCCTTCATATTTACATAGGTCTATATTTGACGTAGTTAGAAATTAGGGGACTACGGCGGCTGGAAATGCACGTTGTATGGGGCGCGCGCCAGCCCGCATTTCCCCTTATAGTCCAGGCAATGAACTGACAGCTTGTATGGAAAATATGTCAAATTTGGAAATAATTTATAATAGCAGATTTTTTTAATGTAATGGATATATTATCAATTAAATAGTTACTTAGTGACAAAATCCAACAAAATTTCAGACATCAAAAAAATGATAATTTAACTAGCTTCTGAAAAGTCAGAAAAAATATTAATAAATGGTTTTATCTTTATTTTGGTTCATTTACATTTGCTCTATAATATTCAAAATAAATAATAAAAAAAAAACAATTCATTCTTTTTTTAAATCTATATAAATACTTCCGGATGGAAAGTTTGTTGGATTCTTGAATAAAGCATCATAGATCAATGTTTTAAAATGATATAAAGAAAAAAAACGCTATTATAAATTAATGTTTTTCAAAACCGTATTTTGCCTGGAGTATTAACCGCTTGTTTGTGCCGGTTTTCAACTAAGCCAAATAAGTTTAGCACACGCCGACGCACACTAAAACAAATGAACTCGCACAAAACTCGAAACAGATCATATTGACAGCATTGCGACACAGACTGAAGAGTTTTGTGCAATTTTGTTTGTAGATTGTGTTCGTGAGTGTGTGCTAATAATAATAATAAATACTTTATTTACGACCAACATGGGATCATGGTGTTACTCGTAGTAACAATTGTATTACTTATTAAACTAATGTAAGTACATTATATATTATCATTATTATTTATTTCTGCGTGCATACTGTATCATGCAGCAGTTGTTCAAGTACAGGCCATCGATCCTGTCCGCTATCATGCTCAGAATGCTGTTGGAGCTAGCTAAACTTGCGTGGCTTGGTTGAAAACCGGCTTCACTAGGTTGTTTGTAATGTTCTGTCTATATTTCTTCTTGGTCTGAGTTGTGGGTTTTGGAAGTCCAATCGTGTCACTCGCGGTTGCTGGGTACCTATATTCCGTTAAACTAAAAACGTCGCTTACGCCGTAACGGTTGAATGGCGGAAAAAACGACACAATGCGGTTCTTACGGTATTAGAATAGACCTAGCAGCCGAATATAAATTAGATTAGACACAGTTGGTTACACCATTTGTGTGTGTGTGTGATTAAATTGATGATGTAAATGGGTTACACAGCCTTACATAACTTTTTCATGACATGGAGTATTAAGTGATTGCTAATTATTAATTTCCCACTGACTCATACTTACGTTCGTCGAGAGCGCTTTCAAAAATCATTAGAAATTATGCTTATGGAGTCTTTTTTATGTGTTCAACTCAAGCTATCACCTCGAAGTTTTAAAATAGAAAATCGAATATCATCTTTATCGCACTGGGTAAATAGGTAGTTTGTTTTGTTTGAGCAATAGTGGCAGAGAATCAGGGACTTCGATCTTCAGACTTCGTGGTGTGGTACGAAGGAACTTACCTCTTGATAGAACACGCGTTTAGAATTGTAGGTGAGGTTGTACTGCTGATCAGCGACCATCAGGAGAATAGTGAAGGGCAGCAGGAAGGCGGCAGCAGCCAGGAAGGCCACGCACCGCCCCAGCCGCATCATGCTGACGTTCCGTCTCCCCATGATTCACTATTTTACGCAGCTCCTCATACCAATGGAGGTTTTGTAACACTTCATTCGGCTAGTATTTAACGCAGATTGGTCCAAAATCTGAAACAAGAAAGAAATGGTTCAATAAAGATTCTTGCTACGGTTTCCGCAAAGTCACTACCGTTTTGACCAAATTAGGAACAAAATAAAGGTAAGCGTCCACATCTCCGCATCGCCCGCAACGGATTTGAGTATTCTTTGTATAGAAACGGATACAATAGCGTCCAATGATTCGCATCGCACGGACCGCACGCGTCGGCTTGTCGTTAATGCCGACGCAGAATCTGCGTCGGCATTAACGCGCAGATTCTCTGGTAGCATCTTTTTCGATGCCTGCCGATGACGTTATACGGATAGCCAATCAGTAAACACTGGCGCGGCCTGCGGTGGCAGACCATAGTAAATTTGACAGCTAATGACAAGTTTTCTATTGTCCGCTGATGAGGCCTTAAATTAGTATGATGTCGTAATCTTGTCACATGATAATGGTAACTTTCTTAGTTACTGTAACTGTTCCATAATGAATTGGACTGTTTTTGCTTTTTAAGAGAATTAAAGGGTTACTGCTAATATTTATTCACATTGAAGAATATCATAAAAAAGTAAATTATTCTCGTACCGTCAAAATTGAACTTTTGAAACGTGGTTTTGATTGTGGTATTCTTCTTAAATATAAAGTAGAATGAAGTTAAAGAGTTTTATTTCATACACTTAGGTAACTTTACTTCCTTCTACTTGATCAATAGTGGGAATTGAAAAAAAAATGTTGAAGTATCATTATTATTTTATCGCGTTATTAACAGGGTTGCAAGTTGCAAGACGTTTTTTTTTTTTTAATTTGCCGCTCTTTTCTAGGCTCATCTCTCCCTGGCCAGACTCTACAAACAGGATTAAAACATATGATACATTTTACCCCAGAAAATTATCCCCAACGTAATGAAACTGGGGGCAGAAGTTGGTAAAAGTGGTACTTATAATGATAAATATTTGAGAGATCACGCGGACGTATTCACGGCCAAAAGGTAGTCTAGGTGTAATTTGTCGATGACTTCGCAAGTTCGCAACTAATTTGTGGCCAAATAATGATGTAAGGTTAGCAGTCACGGAAGTTGACAAAGAGGAACCAATTTACTTGTTTACGAGGTTATTATTGCGACGGCGCTGTAATTGAGCTTGATTAAACCATCATTATTTTAACATTACGGTAGATTACCTAGTATTAAAACTAATGGGTCATTCAGAAATTAAAGTTCGTATTTTTTTCCTGAGGACATGGTCAAAGTTAAAGGTTATATTATAACCGCTATTATAACGCCTAAGGCCAAATTTTTGGTTATATCTATTACCTACTCATAATCGTCAAAAACGTCAAATTACGCGGTAGCGAATTCATATTAGCTTAGGTGTATTTGATAGTATGTAATGAATTGAATTATTTGTAATCTGATAAGACAATTAAAAATGTTAGAATTAGGAAATTCATTTCAAACACAATTATAAATATTGTTAATGAATAAATAGGGCTGGCATCTTCTAGAGAATTGTTCATCCTTTGATGAAAAAGCTACAATTTATTACGATGCTGTTTAATATGTAGTTGTTGTTATTCATATTTATTGATTAGTTTTATGACAAATAAATTACATGTGTTTCCGTATAGGTGCACGACGCCATAAAAAAAAGTAGTATACTCAAAAAAGATCAGCTCCAAGTCATCATAATATTGCATTGTCATGCGATATACATATGCTTGCAAAATTTCAGCTCAATTGGATAACAGGAAGTGACTGAAAAATGGATTGCAAATTTTGACGGACAACATACATTACTTACATATTTACATACTTACATACGAACAGCGCAAGTTAATATAAAGCTTGTAAAAATGTAATTAAAGCGCTATTTCTAATATTTTATTGTTAATTATTTCACACCTAATGTTTGTTGTAAAACGAATGACACGATCAAATTTGTTCAATTAATCTTTGCTGGTACATTTGTTTTAAAAAGTGTTATCTTAAATCTTAGTTAAACTTCCGTTGGTAGGTTAACTTCATCGTGAATTTAAGCTATCGGTTGTCCTTGTTTTTCTTATGCGTAGCCGAGTGTGTAAGAAAAGGTAAAATAGCTGACAGGATCGGCCAAATCTCAAGGTTGCTTGCACCGGATAACGCCAGGGATGACTCAACGGTTACGGTTGATGAGGTCACTTTTAGACTTTAAAATACGGGTTTAAATCCACGTCAGACGTGAGTCCATGGAGGAGTGATATGAAAAACGACACAGGGCTGTTATTCTTTATTTTTCTTCTTTATCTATTTTGTGACGGCGTACCTAAGCTTCACTGATGCACTGATCACATCAACTCTCACCTCATCTGTATCGCACGCCTCACCCCTCATGGGACAGCCAAGATAATCTTACCTCAATATGTCACATGTCATATGCAATACTTGATATATTTTCACATACAAGATAAGCAAAATTTAATTTATTTAATAATTTAGTCAAAAGTAGGCCAAATATGATCACATGATTTCTGGACGAGCCCTAAACAGACGCCGTATTTGATTACACAGGTATGTTTTATTACGATGGGGCCATTTTTGCAATTTTTCTGATCTATACTAAGATAAGATAAAATTCATTAGACAACTAATACTAGCCCCGATGCAGAAGAGTTCGTCCAGTGCTTAACAACTATCACATTTATCTTTCACCTGCGTATAGAATGGACTTTCTGGATGGTGATAGGCCATATTTTATCCCGCGGGTTTGTCTGTGTTCTTTGCAATAAGCGGGTGTAGCCGCGTCGACAGCTAGTATTACATAAAGTTAAAGTCAAACTGACCAATCTAGGCACATTCCAGCCAATTGTAATTAAAGAGAAGGGGGAGGGAGTCTACCCACTAAAACCACTCCGGCGTTTCCGTCCCTGCCATAGGCAAATAACGACCGGCTCATTTTTATGAGTCGCGATATGAAACCGCCACAAAGTAGGAAGTACTGATATGGCCCCCACCACACTTACAAAGTGAGTGTGTGAGAAGATCACGAGTGACGTCCCTGCCATTAATGGGGGCGCAGTGGGATCGCGAGCATTCTACCACGAATACCAAGTTATATTTTAGCATGGCTGCCCGCGAATGACCAAGTCGCGTCCTGGCCCTGTAGCATGGATGGCCTGGCCTTATCACGAAATAAGTGACATGATAGAGCATCCGTCCCTGGCTGACACCGTTCGATAGAACGAGACGACGCTGTTATCTTGTCACTTATCGCGTGATAAAGGCCATCCATGCTACGGCGCCAGAGTTCGCAAGATCGTGCTCGAGCGAGAAAGCACATTGTGCAAATGCGATGGTCGCATGGTAAATGTCTATAATGGTTACAAAAACAAACTTAGCAAACAAGTTGGTAGAAGGTAATTTGTGGCCGCCATTAGGCAAAAGGGTAATAAATATTCATCTGCGGGTTCGGCGCAAGTTTTCTACATGGGCACATTTCCAATAATTAAGTCAGCAGAACTATTAGGTACAATAACAGCACGGCTATCACATGATGGCCCGCGAGCTGTGTCGCAGCGACATAGACTATCCGTCTATTTCTAATCATTCTAATAAGAAAGAGACGTATAATATTGTGATAGCCGTGCAGTGATAGCTGGGTAGGCAGTAGCTTGGCGTGAGGGATCCAACCTCAGAGCATAGAATACTACTTATATTCATACATCTGTGGATCAAACCCACAACCCACAAGATATCACCATTGAAATGTATTGTATGTATGACTTTTGCTTTAACCAGAAGGTTCCAATTTCAAATTTTACATCGTGTGCCCAAAAAAAGTGTAAGGTGGAGTCTTGTAATTGCAATTTCGTCAATTTTTGATTGGTGCGCTTGTACAAAACATATATTTGTAATGCGCAAATGTAATGAAAAACATTGTGTATAACACGGGCGTAAGAATATTGCAACCTTGAGTCATCAAAAGCCCCTCCGCCTCCGGCGTCGGGCTTCTGATGGACTCTCGTTTGCAATATTCCTCTTACGCCCCTCGTTAAACAATGTACAATTAATACCTATAGGTATTACTTACGTATTTATTCTTCTATTTTTTTTAAAACAGCACGGCCTCTATATAAATTGTCTCTGCTTCTGGAGCAGCCTTCATCATCATCCTCCTAGCGTTATTATTCCCGGTTGTGCCCCTAAAGGAGCCCGGGGTCCGCTTTGACACCTAATCCCAAGATTTGGCATAGGTACTAGTTTTACGAAAGCGACTGCCGTCTGACCTTCCAACCCAGAGGGAAAACTAGACCTTATTGGAATTAGACCGGTTTCCTCACGATGTTTTCCTTCACCGAAAAGCTAACGGTAATTCCGTACATAAGTTCCGAAAAACTCATTGGTACGAGCCGGGATTCGAACCCACGACCGCCGTATTACTGATGGAACGTTGTGAAACACAAATCACATTAGTTTTATATTATTACGATAATGATAATGGTATCTTAAATTATGGTATCTATAGTCGTTTATGCGTTTCGAACACATGTTGCATCAAATTTATGCAGAAGGTTTTTATGACGATTGAGGCGCGCCGTTTTGTAATACCTGAGGCCCTAGCACACTAGGTTTTATGTCGCGTTTAAAATATGAAACCTAGTATGCTAGGAACTATGTTGTAAGTTAAAATAGCTAGCGACTCTTCAATAGCTGGCCTAGGTGGCCAGTTATTGAACGGTGTGCAGCTACTAACGATTTACACTCAGAACTATGATTTACCCTATTTAGCAGCTGTCTTAATCTTAATTTTTATTTCTCAACCGATTGTCGTGAAATTTTGTGAGCAAGGTTCAATCTTAGGGTTGGGGACTCCAATTTTAATATTACCTACTCCAAAACAAAGGAGGCAATAAAATATGCCTAATGAGGAAAATCCTATTATAATATCTCAAAAAATTACGAAGGTACGAGTACAACCGTTTTAATATTGCTTGATAGAAAGAGAAAATACTTCAGACCCGTGACGTCACGGGTCTCGACTCGAGCGTCATAGTAAGTAGGTAAATGACAATCGTTTCATGTGAAGGTTCGTTTTGCGGAAAAGAGACAGAATATACCCCCTCTTAAAACTTTGGGCGCCGTCCTAAACCCAAAACGTAAGTGAGGAAACTGTTTATATTTTTCAAAAATAATTGACGCACCTGAAAAGTCTGCAATTTTTTCTGGTGTTAAGGAAGGTTATTCCTAACACCAAAAAAAAATCAGGCACTTCTAAAATTTTCATCCATTCCCCATTAATAGAGTCAACGGTTTTCTTACAATTTTATAAAATTTTCGGTCCGCAAAATAGGATATTCTACGAGTACCTATATGAGTCAGGCAGGGTAATCAGGGTATCATTAAAATAATAAATAAAACACAAAACACCGTACTTCCGTTCAGTAATTACGGGAAACAAGCTACGAGAGAATCGCGTGAGCGATATGTACCGTCAAAGGGCACCCATATGTATACACCAGAAAGTCTCAAAAATATGTACACAGACCTTATTTCTGCAACAATAAAGTTTTAGGATACATATTTATGAAGCTTTGAGTGAATACATATTGGTGCCCTTGACTTTACCTACATCTATATATATAAATGCCTATGTCCTGACTGACTTATTCACTCACTCACTCACTCATCAATGCACAGCCGAAACAACTGGGGCTAGAGAGTTGATTTTTGCACACTAAGTTGCTTTTATAACGTAAGCTAGGGATAAGAGGGGATTTTTGAAAATTTTACCTCTAAGGGGGTAAAATAGGGGTGCAAAGTTTGTATGGAGAACCTTTTGTTTTTGAACTAGAGACTTAAAACTTTGTAGAAAGATTAGTTATTAAAATACAAATAAAGAACTTTCAGCGTTTTGGAAAATTTCACCCCTAAGGGGGTAAAATAGGGCTGCAAAGTGTGTATGGGAAACACTTTTTTTTAGCTAGAGACTTGATAGTTTGTAAAAAAAATACTTATTACAATAAAAACACTTAGTGTTTTCTTTTCAATTTTCCCCTGAAAAGCGTTAATCGAAGGGGTTCAAAGTTTGTATGCAGAGCAAGAAAATTTTAAAGTATGAGATTTGTAACTTCGATCTTAGCCTGTTTGTTAAAAGACTACAAAACTAATTTTAGCGTTTTTCGAAATTCATCCCCTAAAGGGGATTATAAGGGTGTTCAGAGTTTGTATGGAGAGCAAGACATTTTTAAAGTAAGGGATTTGTAACTTCGGTTTTAGACTGTTTGCTAAAAGACTACAAAACTTATGCGTTTTTTTTAATTCATCGCCTAAGAAGGTTAAAAGGGGCTTCGAAGTTTGTATAGAGAGCAAACCATTTAAAAGTAAGAAATGTGTAACTACGGTTTCAGACTGTTTACTATGAGGGTTCAAATGGGGTTCTAAGTTTGTATAATAGAGCAAGACATTTTGAAAGTAAGACATTTGTAACTTCGGTTTCAGACTGTTTACTAAAAGACTACAAAACTAATTTCACTGTTTTTAAAAATTCATTTCTTAAACAAACATTTAGACGATAACATGTTCTACGCGGACGAAGTCGCGGGCAACAGCTTGTAGGTACATACAGCGACACAACTTAATAGACAAGTTTATAAGCCCCCGATATTTTCATTTCAAAGCTCATATCTGAAAAACGGCTGAACCGATTTTGTTTAAACGTAGCTAAGAACCATCTCGATCACGTCAGCTTTCGGATAAAAAACCGCATTCAACTGAGCTACGATGCCACAGACAGACACACAGACACGTCAAACATATAACAACCCTCTCTTTGCATAGGGGGTTAAAACAACGCAACGACTCGTACCTAATGCCCGAGGCTAATTTTTCAAGCTAGGATAGCAAGCTAGTTATCTACTAAACTGTCTTGGCTTGCTGACCTGGCTTGGATCATGCTAGTTCTGTTTACACGAGGGTATATATTATTATTTTAAGCTAGTATTTAGTGGAGTGATGTGGTGACCACACGTCCAAAATGAACTGCATGCGAAGAAAAAATACTATTCGACTCAAACAGTTACTGTGAAAACAGTGCCAGTTCGCACTAGACGAACTAAAAGATGAATTACAAAAACGGGTGTGGACAAAACCGTGGATTTTAAGAAGAGACGAACGTGGATCATCTGCTTTACTTTTGGAAGAATTTCCCAATGAAGATTTGGGCGAGTATAAGTGTTTTTCGAATGACGCCTGATTTGTTTGATATTCTGTTGAGTCTTGTAACGCCAAAAATACAGCGAATGGATACAATTATGAGACAGGCACTACCAGTAAAAATAAAACTGGAGATAACGCTAGATTAGTTTGGGCATCTTTATCTCAAAAACTTGTCGCGGTAGGAAAACAAACCAAACGCGTGGTCCCTGCTTACTACCCAACTGCAAACTAGCTTCGCCGGCCACATGAAGCTAGTAAACAAACCAGGCTTGTAAAATTAGTGGTGGAGGGACGCTACTAGCCTGAAAATGGAACTCCATCCTAATAAAAACTGTCCTGGCTTGTAAACTAGCTTACTAGCTTAAAAAAAACCGGCCAAGTGCGAGTTGGACACGCGCACGAAGGCTTCCGTACCGTAAAGAGTAAACCTAAGCCTCTCAGTCCTTAAATGGCCGGAAGTACTTGGCAGACGGTGCCAAAAGTGGCCAAATTGACGATCTGCTCACCCCGCCGGTCACCCGTTACGAAACTAGAACTCTACCTTCGCTTAATTACTACGCATCGCGGTGTCAAGGTATAAGTGGGTGAGCGTTGAGGTGAGCTTAAAACAAGTTACAGAATAGGGGGGCTGGCCCTGCTGCCATGCATTTTATCGTGTTGTCATGAGACGTAGGTGTATTGGGAGTGGGTTTACGGACTACTGGTGGCCCTAAGTAGGTTCTAATCAAAGGGTATTTTATTTGTGTGATTACCGTGTCTACGTAATTGACCGGTAATTTTTTTATTTATCGTATGGCGGTTGCACACTGGTACATATATGTATTCGTACTCGTATCGATGTCGCTGATAGTTGCTGTGTGCGCTGTGAGGTTCAGAAGGAACAGTGCAGCTCCCGAGATTGTTGTTCTTTTAGCACCACCCGGAGGTCACGTGTAGGGTTTTTAGGGTTATTCCTACGGACGCAGTGTTTTATAGAAGCCAAAAAACGGACATCCCCATTTTATTACAAATTACTGTAGTTTAGATCATTACAAATGCGAGACTAAAACTCCCGCGTTTCTAACATGTGTAGTTTTTGAGAAATAATTTTTTGAAAATCTGATTTCTGTCACCCGGAAATTACGAAAAAACATTATTAATTGCAAATTATTAAATAAACGACTCTGTTGTTCAAAGTGTTGGATAAACCCTTCAAAGGCGTATATTAAGACGCAACTACGACCTCTCTAGGTACATTTGTTACAAAGATATTAATTATTTTATTGATTTTGGTTTTTATTTTTTTTCTTCCATGTTCCGGCGTAGTAGGACGCGATACTTATATGAGAGCTTCACTATTATGTCTGCTATCTACCCTATTTTTTACAAGACCTAATTCCATGGAACTTTCAAGTAATCACCTAAACACTTTATATCCGGGTTATCCGGCCTCTAGGGTTGCCACTTCGGTTTTTTAATTTTATACTAAGTTTTGTCGGGGATATCGGTTATATTTGGTTTTAAGTTCATATGGAAGAAAATGTGGTGCCACTGCTTCGAGGACTGATTTAGTAAGTATCAAAGACCCGGTTTTTACTGTGGAATTTTTAATTTAGGGCAGTATGTTTCATTATATTTTTTGTTTCAGGTGCTGATATGGACTTAGAAAACCTACTGAATATTAAACGCATACCGGTGATGCCTGGGTGTTTGGAATCGCCGTTTGGATCGCCAAGGCTTAAAAGAGAATTTTTGAGAGAAATCTTCGATTTTTGATTTTGATGATTACTGTTTTTAACCCCCGACGCAAAAAGAGGGGTGTTATAAGTTTACCGTGTCTGTCTGTGTATCTGTCCGTGGTATCGTAGCTCCCAAACGGATGAACCGATTTTCGTTTTGTTTTTTTTTTGTCATAGATAAAGTAATTCAGTGTTCTTAGCTATGTTTCATAAAAATCTGTTCAGCCGTTTTTGAGATATTCAACTTTGAAATGATAATGTCGGGGGTTTTTCAACTTTTCTAAGTTGTAGTTATGTTTTATGAGTACTGTATTTGCTTTTTAAAATTAAAATGTGCATGATTACTGGACAGAAGCTTGTTTTATTAATTTCGCCAAGAACTGAAACGCGCACAAATTTTCGGTGAAACGCTACATGTGACTTGGGAAGGAGTCCACCCTCGTAAGGCGATTATAGCTAAAACCCCAAGTCTATACGTGTAGCGTGGAGAAACGGGGGTGAGGCATCATGGAGCCGTTACAGACTCATGATGCCACTTTGCCTCAGCAGGGGCTGACCCAACCTGCTGGGGGATGTCCTACCGGGCTCCGACCGGGGGACTTAATGCTAGGGGGGCATGAGGGCGCCAACCCTCATGTTGGTCAACGAGAGGCAGGCGAAGTTGTGGTCGAAGACGCAACCGGCACTCTTCCCACTCCGGGAGTGTCCGCAAATACATTAGGAGAATTGGATGGTGCTACTGCTGGAACATCTAACACAAAAATATTGACCAGATTAGATATTTTCAAGCTTTTATCCGGCAAAGGCAAAAGACTTTCACCCGCCGAGCGTGTAGAAATTGTGCTTGCTGCTGCTAATATAGGGAATGCATGTGGAATATCTCAATCCAGGGAGGAGGTCACAAAAACTCTACCTATAGTTTTGTCCAAATGTGACAGGATGTACAAAGAAAGTTCAACATGAAATATTTTACAAAAAAACACGCGGAATGGCTGGGTGCCTCTTTCATTAGTGGTCACTTGGCAACGGACCAACCTGCTGAACGCACTTTGCTGTCATCACCCAGAAGTTCACTGTTTTCGAATTTGAGTTCACGACATCAAAATCGGTTGCGCAAACAACTTCAATCGACATTAGAAAATGAACCACAGACTAAAAAAATCAAAGCACTTGTAAATACACTACAAATTGAAGGGAAACCTCTTTCAAACAAAAATTCAAAAGCCGTAGAGTCAATCATAAATTTATCTTTAGAGTCACAAAATGCCCCAATACAGATACATAACAAAATTTGTGGTGAAACTCCCAAACCTTATAGTGCTGAAGAATCACTGGCAATGATAGTTGACAAAAAAATGTCTGTTGACGTTTGCAACTTTCTGCACAACGATTTAAAACAAAGAGGCTATTCTACTTTCCCGCCATATTACAAAGTTCTTGAATCTAAACAAAAATGCTACCCTGAGTCTGTTCAGATTAACGAAAAAGAGGCCTCGGTTCCGTTGCAATTTCTTATCCAACATACCTTTGAACGCATTCTCCACAGTCAAGAAGAAGTTTTCAGGCAACATTGCGAAAAAAAAACCTGAGTAATTTGGAATGTGTTTTTGTGGGGTCATGGGGATTTGATGGCAGTTCTGGCCAAGCTCTTTACAAACAGAATTTTGACGGAATGCAAGATGAAAGCAGCCTTTTTGCCACAACATTTATACCATTGCAGATTTTAGTCAAGTCGTCATCTACGGATCCAACCATATTATGGATGAACCCAGCTCCACAGTCATATCGAAGCTGTAGGCCGATTCGAATTGTGTACGCAAAAGAAAATAAGGAATTAATATTATCAGAAAAACAGAGGGTACAATATGAAATACACAACCTCACTCCGCTTGAAGGCCATCTAGCAACAGGACAAACTATCACAGCTACCTGCAAATTGTATTTAGCGGCTATCGATGGCAAAGTTTTAAATGTCCTGCTTAACACACCGTCGCAGATGCGTTGTCCTTACTGTGGCCTAACAGCAAAACAGTTTAATGACTTGAAAACTGTGTTTTCAAAGCCCGTAGATGATCAGCTATTCAAACACGGCATTAGCCCCCTACATGCCTGGATAAGAGTTTTAGAATTCCTGCTCAAACTGGGCTATAAAAAAGAGGTGAAAGGCTGGTTCATCTCAAAAAAGTCCAATGAAAGTCATCTTGTTGAAGAGCGCAAAAAACGAATCCAAAATGAAATCCGGCAAAAAATAGTGGCACTACTAATGACGGCAACACCGCTAGAACAGTTTTGTCTGACAAACATCGTGAAAATTTTGCAAACATCCTTGGCATAGAGAAGTGGCTTCTGGACGATCTCCACACAGTTTTAGTTGTGTTATCGAGTGGTCTTTCAATAGACTCGGAGAAGTTTGACAATTTCTGCAAAGAACTAGCCCAAAATTATGTTAATAGTTACAATTGGTTACCTATGACAGTGACTATACATAAACTTTTGGCCCATGGAGCTGCAATAATACGAAACTCGTCTGTTCCAGTTGGAATGCTCTCCGAGCAAGCATCAGAATCGCGAAACAAATATTGGCGTCACGATAGAGAACACCATACTCGCAAATCAGATAGAATAAAAACAATGTCTGATTTGTTTCATAGAGCGTTAGTCTCATCAGATCCAATAATTTCGGAACAACGGATGTCACAAAGACAAAAAAATATTAAAAAACGTCCCCTGCCATCTGCCGCCATAGCATTATTAAAAGCACCACAGGATACTTTTATATCACCACAGGATGAAAACGTAACACCATCATCTGAGCTGTGTTCAGACGACACCTACGAGTATTATGAGGTGCAAGATGGGGAAGAGAGCCTGGAAGTAGAAGAAGACATTCAATAACTTGTCATGCTTCTTGTATTGACTTGTCTTGTCACGCCCTTGAAGCGTAAGAGCGTACAGATCTTATTAGGTATGTATAACTTATTATTTAATTTGTTACAATAAATCACTTAACACATCCAAACTTATTTTATTTCCATCCAAAATTATTAATATTAGTAGGATGTGTAGGTTCCTAATAACATTTTCTCTCACCACCCATAAAAGTGCTATACTGTGTATACTATGTTAATTTTATATCCAGATAAATCCGGATATTAGTAGTGGCAGCCCTGACCGAAAATTTTAATTGACTATAGATTAAATGTTCCATGGCATTAGGTCTTGTAAAAAATATGGTAGATACCAGACATAATAATGAAGCTCTCATACAAATATCGCGTCCTACTACGCCGGAACATGGAAGCAAAAAAATAAAAACCAAAATCAATAAAATAATTAATATCTTTGTAACAAATGTACCTAGAGAGGTCGTAGTTGCGTCTTAATATACGTCTTTGAAGGGTTTATCTAACACTTTGAACAACAGAGTCGTTTATTTACTAATTTGCAATTAATAATGTTTTTTCGTAATATCCGGGTGTCAGAAACAAGATTTTCAAAAAATTATTTCTCAAAAACTACACATATTAGAAACGCGGGAGTTTTAGTCTCGCATTTGTAATGATCTAAACTACAGTAATTTGTAATAAAATGGGGATGTCCGTTTTTTGGCTTCTATAAAACACTGTGGGACGCAGAACAACGACCTCCCGGCCGAATCACCGGTCAGAATCCTTTTTGGGCGTTCCCTGATTTACAATTCTTACAATACAGATGTAATCAACAATTTCGAAACGCAAAAGAGGCAGATGTTGAATATTGAGTAAGAGGACGGATATATTAGCACTTCGTGTAACACACTTAATGGCCGAACTTAAAGAGGCGCGTGTCAAAATGTTTGCTTAATAGATTATGGGTTCTTAGCGCACAATTATCACACGTTGTATTGTACCTACCGTCTCCCTACTATAGTTACTATTAATACTATTATGGACTAGTGGGTCTGTGAGGTTGTAGGTTCAACTCGCTACTCTCGCGAGCCTGTATTTTATTTTTAAACTTTGTTTTAATTTTTAAAAACTGAATGGACACAAAAATCTATAATTGAACCTGCTCAAATTTATCGAGAATCAGTTGAGAAATGCGACCTGTGTTGAGGAGAACAGCCGGACAGACGAACGGACTCACGAAATAATTTTTGCCTAAGCTGAAACGGAGAACTTCGTTCATTTCGCTCGCTCGTTTATTAATAATATGGTTTTACCTAAACGAGTTACTATGTTGACTATAAAAACCAATACGGTACATGTTCCCGAACTCAAGCCCCCCTCAAAAGCATCTAAGTCCTTACCAAGATCTAACCTCAGTCGGTCAAGCTAAAATCCTGGATCCGCCACTGTTATGTACATATTATATTCTATTACTTAGTTCCAACAATCTGCTATACTCGGTATAGTTCTAATAAATAGTCAGGTATCAAACCCACACATTTCCTATAGGTAAGCGAACTTTTGTAGATGGCTCCACCACGCCTGTTTCCGCCGTCCCTACCCTTATTGCTTCCCCGCAAACCGCCGATTCACCCTGACTCTTGCCAAATAAACTTGATAAAGTAACGTCAGGTGAAATGGGGCGTGACACGGAGGAGTTAAAAGCGCCGCAAGACATATGCAAATCTGATGACAAATGACTGTGTGGGAGCCGCGGTGGCGCAAGATGCCGAAGTCTGTGACGGCCATTAGTGAAGTTCGGTAATAATATAAACTTCGTAGCTTTGAACTTCATGGTTGGAGTCAATCTTTAACTGGGGACCAAGTTTAGCGCTTGGTATATATAAGTATAAGACACCTAACTTTCGTTGAGCTGGTAACGTTGAATACCTGATACATCGCATAATCTTTCTTTTGCATAGATACTCGTTGATTGTCCTAATTCTTATGGCTCCTAATAATAAATACTCGTAATCGAAAATTTAAATAGCTTAAACCACAGATGTATGAATATAAGGAGATCGGACATGGCGGCCGATTTGTATAGAGTGAGCCTGTCGCAAGTAATTGACCCACACAACGCCCAAGTAATTGACAAGACAAAGCACGCACACATCTAAAACACACACACTTGTATACCTACACGCTTATTTGACAATAAACGCGCATCATATCAGGCATTTTGGGAAAAAACGTAATATTCTCTGCGATCAGCACGCGTGCACAGTATGGCAGTGTATGCCCATTGAGCATACAGCTGCGACACGGCCGCGGGCGGCTTGTCCTCTCTCTAGTATTCTATGCTCTGAGCCTATTACGGTATAAAAAACATTATTACGTGGCATAAAAAACATTATACCGGGAACCCACATCCACGCTACGTCATACCCCTAGGATGTAAGTACCTACTTATATAAAAACTCGCGGAGCTGAAGCAAGGCTGACGAAGCGCGTTTCTGACACTGTGCACTGACGGGGCGGACGGCGCAGCGGGGGATAGGTTAAAAACACTCCGTCGCATTCAAAACGAAATTTAATATCAAATTCCTTTTATTCCTGGATAGGTTCGTTCGTTGTCTCGGGTCCCTCAGAGCGGAAAGTAGGAGCCCCGCGAAGCGAAGCTCCATCGACTTGATGGCGGGTCGTAGATGCTCGCAGGTCGTAGGATAGGAACGTGTAATTATTAACGTACTTAAATTAGGAACTGTAGTATGTACAGTCAAGGGCACCAATATGTGTTCACTCAAAGATTCATAAATATGTATACTACAACCTTATTGTTGCAGAAATAAGGTCTGTGTACATATTTTTGAGACTTTGTGGTGTATACATATTGGTGCCCTTGACTGTACACATGACATTAGTAATTCGAGTCTACCTTTATGCACATGTTATCTTCGATAATTCGATCTTCGACACAATAAATACCATAACAATAATTGGGACATTCGATAGGTATTATGCGAAACAATGTCGGCGAAAAAATATGATATCTACGCAACAATTTTTCCGTTATACCGAGCGAGCCGGAACTGAAATAATGTTGAATAACTTCACTTATTAGATACAATAATTTTCAGCTTATGATCCTGAAGATCCGGAGGTGGTTTCACTTTGTGAGAGAAATACACCAGATAAATCTGAGTTGTCAGTAGAGGAGAACCGCCAGCTAGATCCACAAGAAGTAGAGAACCAGGAACCTCAAGAAGAGGAAAAGCAAGAGGAAGAACTGCCACAGGATATCCTTGCAGCCCTCGGACAGGAGGATAAAGATACAGATTTATATGGAGGGGAGATAAACCCTGAAATAATAAAGATAATTAATCTGATACTGACGGATGGTCTTGACAAGGCGTTATATGAAAACCTGAAGAAGGCAATAAAGATCCCGAAAAATGCAAAACTGCTGGATGCACCAAAGCTAAACAGTGAGTTTTCTGGATTGCTTTTAAGCTCTATGTCGCAACGAGACAACTTGTTAAAGGAAAGACAACAGGACCTAGGCCAGGGCATTGCCCTAATTACACAGTCAATTAACAAATTAACCAAACAAGATTTTGACAAATTGGAGGTCATAAAGAACCTCAGTGACAGTCTGAGATTACTCAGCAACCTACACCACCAATACACGCAGATCCGAAGAAAATTGATTGCACCGCAACTCGACAAGTCATTGTCTCAAAATTTAAATGAGAATAAAAGGTCTGAATTTTTATACTCTCAATTAGAAGAGTCAGTTAAAACTTCCTCTGCAATAAAGCGCACAATCAATATCCTTAAACCGAAGAATGTCTCAAAAAACTATCAGCATCCCAGGCGCCAGACCAACCAGACCCAAAATCAGCAGACAAGAAACATGGCACACAATGCCCATTACAAACCAGGTCCATATCAAGCCAGCCACGGGCAACCATACAAGCCTCATCATCGCAATTATCCACGTCCAGCACAACAAGCGAGACCAGGCCAGCGTCCACGACCAGCCAACCGGGGAGGTCGTGCCAAGTACCCGTAAAGGTAAACTTTGCTGCTCGACTTAAATATTTTTATGAGTGTTGGTCAAATATTACAAAAGACCCAACGATATTAAGCTGGATAAAAGGATATTCTATCACTTTTATGAATAGTCCAACACAGCAAAATATACCCCAAAATGATAATTTTAATAAGGCTGAGATAAAGATTCTTACAGAAGAAATTCACAAACTGTTAGTAATGGGGGCAATAACCCAATGTCAGCCATGTGATGAACAATTCCTATCCAGTATTTTTACAATACCTAAGAATGATGGCACACATAGATTTATTCTGAATTTAAAGTGTTTGAATAATTTTGTCAAGACAAATCACTTTAAACTGGAGGATGTTAGGATATTGTGCAAATTAATCATAAAAAATGATTTTATGTGCACCATTGACTTAAAACATGCATATTATTTGGTACCTATTAGCGACATGCACAAAAATACTTAAGATTTTTGTTTAACAAAAAGATGTATGAGTTTAACTGCCTCCCATGCGGTTTATCCTGTGCCCCACTAGTTTTCACCAAACTTTTGAAGCCAGCAATTAAATCTTTAAGAAGTCGGGGCATTAGAATTGTCATATATCTAGACGACATAATTTGCCTCGGAAGTACTTTTAATGAATGTCTAACTAATACACAGACAACTTGTAGCGTACTAAAATGTTTAGGTTTCATAATTAATACAGATAAGAGTTGCACCATTCCATCTCAGGGAAGAGAATACTTAGGTTTTATGATTAATTCCAGAAATATGACATTAAGCCCCACATTAAAGAAACGAAATAGAATACATTCCCTAATACAAGACTTCTTAGAGATTCAATCATGTACTATCAGAGAGGTTGCTAGATTATTAGGTAACTTAGTATCAGTCAGCATAGCAATCCCTTTCGGATTTGTATACACAAAACAGTTAGAAAGAGAAAAGTTCTTGGCATTGGAATATCATAATGACAATTTTGATAAAGACATGAACATTAATAAAAAAGTTAAAGAAGATTTGACGTGGTGGAAAAATAATATTTTGACAAAAAGTAGCCGCATCAAACAATACAATTTTGCCTTAGAAATTTTTTCAGATGCTTCGCTAGTTGGCTGGGGAAGCCATTGTAATGGCAAAAGTACACAGGGTAACTGGACCGAATGGGAGAGAGATCAACATATTAATTATCTAGAACTGCTGGCAGCGTTTTTTGCTTTAAGATGTTTTGCCGATAAACACCAAGACAAAGAAATACTCCTTAGAATAGATAACACAACGGCTATAGCCTATATTAATCGTATGGGAGGAGTGCAATACCCCTTACTTAACGACATTGCCAGAAAAATATGGAAATGGTGTGAGGCTAGAAGTCTTTGGATCTTTGCATCTTACATAAGATCGAAAGAAAATATAGAGGCAGACTTTCAGTCTCGCAACTTTAACATCGATACAGAGTGGGAACTCTCACATAGTGTTTTTAATTCACTTACTGAACATTTTGGCACCCCAGAATTGGACTTGTTTGCATCACGAACAAATCATAAATGCAACAAATATATTTCATGGCACAGGGATCCATTTGCCTGGAACGCTTTTACGATCAAATGGAACTCTTCCTTCTTTTATGCTTTCCCACCCTTTGGGATATTACTAAAGGTAATACAGAAAATTAAATCAGAGAAAGCTACAGGAATTTTAGTATTTCCACTATGGCCATCACAAGTTTGGTATCCACTTTTAAAATCAATGGTGGTATCTGACATATTGAATTTTGGACCTTCTGAAAATCTCCTTGTGTCTCCTTTCAGAACACTGCACCCACTTCGGGCTCAACTTACCCTGGCGGCGTGCATATTATCAGGGAAGCGTTTAAAAGAAGATCAATTTCCGATCGTTCAGTAAATGTAGTGATTGCCTCCCTATCAAATAATTCCATAAAACAATACAATAGCTGTTTACGCCAATGGTGGGCATATAGCAAATGTCATAATATTGATGTATATAGTGCATCAATTCCCATCATTATTTCATACTTGACAGATTGCTTTGAAAAAGGTTATTCTTATCAATCTCTTAACTGTCATAGTTCGGCACTATCCCTAATAATTGGCAGCCGCATAGGTACAGATGAACGAATGAAACGTTTATTTAAAGGATTCTTCAGGTTGCGTCCCACTAGACCCAAATATGATAATATTTGGAACCCAGAGTTAGTGTTAACATATTTAGGAAATTTACATCCCATAGATAATTCACAATTAGAAGTTATCACTAAAAAAGTGGCTATGTTGTTAATCTTGGCAACGGGACAAAGAGTACAAACTCTTTTTCACATTAAAATCAAAAATATAGAAATTACCCCTGTAGGTATTACAATTATTATTACAGACCTATTAAAGACCTCAGGACCAAGGAGACCTTCACCCAAATTAATCATACCATATTTGAACAATAAGCCGGAGATATGCCCAGCCAAGACTCTAAATAAATATTTAGAAATAACTCAAACAGTCCGGCAACAGAATCCTTTACTCACAAATCTTTTTCTAACTTTTAAAAGACCTATCAAAGAAGCCTCTACCCAAACTATTAGTAGGTGGCTCAGACAGATTATGAAGGATAGTGGAGTAGATATGTCTAGATTCTCAGCACACTCTACCAGACACGCTTCGTCATCTAGAGCTCTTAGAGAAGGCCTCACGGTCTATAGTATAATGAAGGCGGTAGGATGGTCCACGAGATCTTCCACATTCGCTACTCATTATAATAGGCCTTTAGCTAATAATAATAGTGATCAAGTTAAATTTGCCCGAGCAGTTCTAGGAGATTGAAATGTTATTTTATTTTTTCTTTTTGTTGACCACTGTTTCCTGTATAAGGTACAGAGCGAAGCAGTATTTTTTTTCAGTTGATTGACTGATATATATTATGGTTATCTTCATAATTAAGGCACATTAAGAATTGTTAAATTTATTAAGTAGTAGGTGTTTTAATTATTAAAACTAAAAGTTTATATTTAGTTTAAACTTTTTATCTGGTAATTTACTGGATAGTTAAGAGAGCTGATCTCATGGAGTATTAGTAGTACCTACAGTAAGGAATATAGTAGTGTATTGATCTCTAAGTTGTTACCAAGCTGAATTTTTTATTTCTTGTTTAAAAAATTGTTGTACTAAGTTAGTACTAAAACTTGATACTCTTAGTTAAATGTTACTAATACAGTAAGAATAATTATCTAGATTTGTAATTTTCAGAAGAAAATATATTTTTAAATAATATTATAATGTCTATTGATGTCCTCTAAACATCTACAAATAAATACCTCGGACTAATTAAGAATATAATTACAGGATTAAACGAACTTACCTGAAGTGAAGTTCTATCCTGATTATATGAATTAATTAGTCCGAGGTATGAAGCTCCCTCCCTCCCAAGATTAGCATGATGGCTAACTTGTGCCCTAGTTTTTCTCTTAGTTACTCTGAACTTAATGAGTCTATGGTGGCAATAATGTTGCCAGTTGTGTTTTTTTTTTTTTTTATCTAGGCTTTGAAGAACGCGTCACAAGGCTACGAGAAGCGAGTACTACAAATAAATACCTCGGACTAATTAATTCATATAATCAGGATAGAACTTCACTTCAGGTAAGTTCGTTTAATCCTGTAATTATTAACGTACTTAAATTAGGAACTGTAGTATGTACAGTCAAGGGCACCAATATGTGTTCACTCAAAGATTCATAAATATGTATACTACAACCTTATTGTTGCAGAAATAAGGTCTGTGTACATATTTTTGAGACTTTGTGGTGTATACATATTGGTGCCCTTGACAGTACACATGACATTAGTAATTCGAGTCTACCTTTATGCACATGTTATCTTCGATAATTCGATCTTCGACACAATAAATACCATAACAATAATTGGGACATTCGATAGGTATTATGCGAAACAATGTCGGCGAAAAAATATGATATCTACGCAACAATTTTTAGTCTAACTAAACGATACGAAACATTGTTATGCGACAAGAACATATAGAAACAATAAAAAATGTGCTATACGATATACCTAGACACCGTGGATTATTTAGGGCGGGGACTAAGGTTCGCAGGTTTTCTCCTCGAATAAAAGGATCCCCGTGTCCAGAATAAGGAATCGTACAACACGAATTCTAGAAATAACATTATGGTAAATGTTTAACTCAGGGGTGTTATTCTCTACGCGTTATTGCGGCTCACCCCGCCGGTCACCCGTTACGAAACTAGGCCTCTACCTACGCTTAGTTACTACGCATCGCGGTGTCCAGGTATAATAGGCTTGTTGCGTGGTGTTAAAATTAATAACGTCGTGCTGCTAAATGGATAGTAAACCATCAAATGATTGTAATAAAGTATAAATTACAAAATATAATTCAAATCATAAAAAGATATGAAACTTGAAAGTTTAGAAAAAAAAGTTTTTTTATTTATTGTCCAAGAGTAAATTTAAAGGTACCAATAGAATTCTTACGATTTTATAGAAACAAATTTGTATGACAACTATGGACCTAAACGCAGTATTTCGCGACCGAAACAGCAATTTACTTCATTTACCATGCAACGGTTAGTACAAATTGCACGGTGTGACGTCATACTTTAAAGCCAATCAGTATGAAGCGTTTTGGCTGCTGTCAGCGAGGTCCGTCTTTAACTCGATTTTTTGGGTATTAATGTCCTTTAAATGTAGTTGCTTCCATACAAACATTTGTTCATCTACAAAAACTGGTTCGAATGGCATCGTAAACAAATTTAAGGTCACAAGCCCATTGTGGGTGAGCGTTTAGGTGAGCTTAAAACAAGTTACAGAATAGGGGGGCTGATGTCACGACTGTACCGTCACGTCATGTCATACTTGTCATAGCGACAGTAACTGCGCCATTAAGAGGATAGTGAAGTGTCCATACGCGGCGTGAGTAGGTATTTCAAAAAATGCAATCTGTTTCACACCGCTCTGTGCCTCACCCGTATCGTGCGATAGAGAGAGTTGCCAGTCCTGCAGGCCTACAATTTCTTGTTGAAATATTGTTTCGGGTGATAACGTTTTTACCCCCCTAAACCTTTATGAAATGAAACAATTTTGGTATTATTGGATTTAGTACACTTTAATCTAAGTCTGTACGTTTTTTTTTTTGTAAATCAGTTTAGATTAATCTAAAAAAAAAACAGTAGACAATTTTTTTAAGTCAAAAATACAGATTTTTAGATGCTAATAACTTTTAACGTAAGCAATATTTCTTAAAAATCAAAATGTACAGACCTAGTTTTTAATTATATCTACAATATATGCAAGAATTATAAAAATCGAACTATGTTTACGGGGTGAAAAACGTTATCGCTTTTTGTATGAAAATGTACAGGTTCACAATCCTCTAGCCGTGGAGAATTTTTCATTTAACCATTATTCTCTTGCGTTTAATTCAAAAGGTGTGTACATTATTTACCTTCCTATCCACATACGGCATTTTACAGTCACTCGGTGATATTATGATCTATTTATGGCGCTCGGCAAATAAACCTGCAATTTGATACAGGCAAATTGATTTCCATGATTCGAAAATGGACGGTGTAACAGATTACTTCCTGTCATTATTTGACGGAAGCTTTTACCGTTCATTTGGATATCATTAAACTTGTTATTTTATATCGACATTACTTAAATCAGGACGGATAGCATGGATGGCCTTATCACGCGATAAGTGATAGGATAGAGCTGCCGTCCCTGGCTGACACCGTTCGATAGAATGAGACGACGCGCTTATCCTATCACTTATCGCGTGATAACGCCATCCATGCTACGGGGCCAGATTGTTTTGAATGCAATTTGTTCGAAATAGTTTAAGTCGCGGAAGCACGCAGCATTGGCGATAAAAAAGCAATTCATGCCGACACGCACCAACTAACTGGAAGAAAAGCCCATGTAGCAAAGTTTGAAAAAAAGGGGAAGATTTTGTCGTTGTTGATTTATTTTCGTGAGAATTGGATGAAATTTGGTAAGTACGAGTAGAAATAACTCGTAATTTTGCAATATGTATGTAACCCAAACCGTTTCACAAAAACCCATTAGTTACAGAAATACGATTTGTTATTTTTGACGCAGTGGAAAAATTGTAGGATACTTAACGTTGATTCGTAGATTTAAAATAAGGAATTCTAGTAGGTACTCTCTACTCACGGACTGAAACCTACAGAGAAAAAATACGACAAAAAATAAAATCGGCTCAACAACTTTAGCGATGAGGTTTTGATTTTATCCGTGTATAATATTTGCAGTTAGTGTTTTTTATCAAAAAAGGTGTTAGGATAGGACTACTCATGATAAAATTTCTAAAACGGGCTATGATCTTTTAAAATTATGAGATGAGTATCTAAACAACGTAAACTGAATTAGGAAATGTACGTATTTGTCTAGGCGCTATAAATAGATAGATGCCTCTACTATTTCAATACCCCACGGTCAGAGGGCCGGCTGTTGACAATACCAGGGGCGGTTCACTCTGTGATTCCGTCGCGCCGCTACGCTACAAGTACATGCCGGCCGGCCGCCAAATTGCTGCCGCGCGTTGGTACGGGACGATCGCACGGGTCGCAGCGCGTTGCATGCGATAGAAAGGGATGGCCACGGCACGTTTGGCGTACCTAAACAAAGAATTGGTTAACAGAGAACCTTCTGTACGTAGTACTACATATTACTTATTCTGTGACAATACATTAACTTAATTGTGTTCCCACGACTTTTTGCCGACCTGTTACCAATTACGAAATAGTACATTGTTTAACAAGGGGCGTATGAGGAATATTGCAAACGAGAGTCTATCAGGAGCCCGACGCCGTAAGGCGGAGGGCGTTTGATGACTCGAGTTTGCAATATTCTTACGCCCGTGTTATACACAATGTTTTTCATCACATTTGCGAGGAAATAAATAACCAAAAAAGACAGAAAATCTATGTTTTATACAAGCGCATTAATCAAATGTTGACGAGATTGACAACTTCACTTTCAGATCAGTGCGAGTGGAGGGCGTAGCTTCAATATTTCAACCAACGACGACCGCTTTAGCCTAGTTGGTAGTGACCCTGCCTACGAAGCAAGAGGTCCTGGGTTCGAATCCCGGTAAGGGCATTTATTTGTGTGATGAGCTCGAATATTTGTTCCTGAGTCATGGATGTTTTCTATGTATTTAAGTATTTATTTCTCTATATAAGTATCCATATCGTCGTCTAGTACCCATAGTACAAGCTTTGCTTAGTTTGGGACTAGGTTGATTTGTGTAAGATTGTCCGCAAAAAAAAAAAAATTATAATCACAGAGCCTGCTTGATTATATTTCCAACCAATCACAGAGCAGAATTCTTGACGCTAGCGGCCGTCAAGATTTGCTTAACCAATCAGATCACACACGCTCATTACTTCCCATGGGCCATTATTTTCCGCGGGAACAATTTAGGCCATTGTCTTTCTGTATACAGGCAAGGAATAACACCATTTATGAGCAAGTGTGATGAAAAATTAATTAAATACCTACCTAACAGGGAAAAACGTAATCAATGGCTGTACTTCGTTCCTATTAGTGCCTGCATAGTGCATCCTACTATCCCACTTCCTACTTCATAATTAATATATAATCAATACTATAAATATTAGTATGTATAGTTAACTCAATCACGAAACTTAATGATGCTGACTCATATTTATAGTATATTCTTAACGATGTACCTTTGTATATTAAGTATCGTATAAAAGCCTAAAATAACTCTTAACTGTAGTCAAGTAATTTAGTTGTCATGATAAGTACTTCTGGCAGAACTCCAAGGTTTGTCTATATTTTGTTGAAATACCTATTGAATTAAGACACTGTTTTTTTAGTAATTTTGCATATAGGACGTGAATTGTATATAAAACAGTGTTGATAATTATATTTTAACAGGCAATATTCGTAGGTATTGGTTTAAACAGTGGTATTTGATATTTAACAGTGGATTTTCGATGGAGGAAAAAATTGTGAAGAAACCGCGGTCTAATCCCAATAAGGTGTAGTTTTCCCTTGGGTTGGAAGGTCAGATGGCAATCGCTTGCGTAAACCTAGTGCCTACGCCAAATCTTGGGATTAGATGCCAAAATGGACCCCAGGCTCCTTTAGGGCACATCCGGGGTGTTTTTTTTAAACTTCAATCGTGCCAATCCAGCCTCTGGAAGTGGGTGAATACTGACTAACATAATACCTTGCTAAGGAATTTAATTGGTTTGCTGATTACTTTTACGTAGGTACTTAAAATTTGATTACTTATAAGTACGTTATATATCTACTAGTCGCTCTGTGAGCTGTAGAAATCTCGAGACAATCTTTTTTAATTTCGAAAAACTGTATTGACAAAGAAAAGCTATAAGATGGACTCTTGTAATTGCAACTAGGTACAGTCGCCATCACATACATAGGTACACTATAGGTGTTCAAAAATATCGGCACATGCACCCTAATGCCTTGAAAATAAAGGTGTGTTCCGATGTTTGTGACGTGCTTGTTTGCTCCGATGTATGTGATGGCGACTGTACAACTAACTATCTGGTAATTGCAACTAAATTTAATAATGCCTTCTAGGATAGTGATCATAATAGGTAAGTAATAACTTATCGAGCCTGCTCACAAAATTTCACGACATTCGGGTAAGAAATACGACCTGTAGGTTCCTGTACCTAGGGGAGAACAGCTTGACAGCCGGACATACGAAAGATTTTTTCCCAAGCTGAAACGGAGAACTTCGTTCGCTACGCTCCCTCGTTCGATAATAGTTCATTATTCATCTAGGGCGGTAAAAAAATAATGTATCAGATCGGCGGTCTTTGACGCCCGTGCCGAAGTGAAGGCAAGAGCGATAAATATGCAATCTGAAGTTTTTTTTTATAACCGCCCAAGTTTTACGTCTCCTCTGGCCAGGAAGCGGTATTATACGCACGCGTAGCGGGCGGTTATTGCTACTTTATGGACAGGTGTGAGTGTGACGTAAAAGCTTTACCTACCTAATGTTCCTCTGAGCATGCTTATAATTTTGTAAGGAGCAAAGTTGTTCTTTACTTTAATATAATTCGAAGCTAAACTAAAAATGTATGTGTGCGTTTTAAAAAGCGTTTTATAATAACTTGCGCCTATTTACAGTGTAAGTTAGAACTCGGAGTTAACTAGCTTAATTGCTTTGAGATTCTGAGAAGTCAACAAGCGTACTAAGTAGACTGCCGACTAGTTGGCAGCGAGAAGGGTGTTAAGCTAGACTTTTCACATTAAAAAGTTGTGAAATAGATTTATTATACCTACACAGATTTAGGCCCTAACTGGTTTTCTATGATTGATACTTTGCCAGTTATGGACTAAGCATAAATATCCGTATTTTGTGTACAGAACTGCACTAACGGTAGATCAAAAAGTCAAAAAACATTTATTGCAAGTCACATTACAGTTAAAGAGATGGAATTAAGAATAGGTCGAGGGTTGCCTGGTGAAACCCGATAAGTGACAAAAAGTGAGATTTTAAGCTAAAAGTCGTTTTATAGTAATTCGATATCGCTCTATTTAGTGGTAAATACAGATAAGTAGATTTTACACGTATCACGGAAATAGGCCGAGTATTAACCCAATAAGTGCTTAACTTCAACTTTTATTGATGTACTAAACACTAATAAGTATATTTAAGGCTTCAGTTTTTAGTATTACTTAGTGGTAGAACCACATAATATATATTTATAGGTATTTAGTGCAAAGATATTTGTACAAAATTAAACTAAACACATAATGTAGAACCAGATACTAGTGTTTACCGGGTTTTACTTGATTACGATTCATGCTTAAAAAATATTTTAATGAAAACCAGAATACGTTAAAGACATTTGTCGGGTTTTACTTTTACGATACTACATAGTAGACGTACAAAGTACTAAAAAGGAAAATCCAATAAAAATACGTATAGTATTTAAATGAAAGAAATCTTTGAGAAATACTATGTCAAGTCTTAGTTATCGGGTTCTCGCATGAGCCTTTAACAAAATTCATTGAAACGTTATCCGGGCCGATTCCGGGGAAGAACCCAATAAGTATGGTTGACGACTCCAAGGTCACGCGCAGTCAAGTAGGTACCTACATTTAGAGTTGTCGTCCAAAATAAAATTTATAATGCTATGGCCTATTAATCTGTCTTTAATGAGCAACTAAACTCAGTATTGACAGGTGTAAATAAAATATTGTTTATAATATTTTTATATAGGTAGGTATGTCGGTACAAAAGTGCGCCAACGAAACGAGATAGCACTATCTGTGCTTCGACTAGAGCGACTTATCGGGTTTTCAAACTTAGTTTTTTACGCAAATTTAAGTGTTTCTAATGTTTCACAATAATATTTATGTAGGCTAATTGGTTCTGTTTGATTAAATTATTCATTCCAGTAGGATCAGCTGCGTCTAAATTGCCAGATTTTCTATGACTGGTCTTAATAATTCTTCGGCAAATGAAACCTAAGTTGTGATCTGCAACAAAATAAAGATGACAGTGGCTCTTCCGATCTTGATCAATCGCAAATGGATATCGTTGCCCAAATGCACAATATTGTCAACGATGATTATAGTATGGAAGACTCGCATGATGATACCTTTATTTGGCAGTAACTATTCGTATGAAGCTCCCAGTTTCAGGCCTGTTTTTACGGCTAACCAATCCAGCCACAACTTCTTCGTCTGACTGACCGCTTCTTGCACTTGCTTATCTATAACCAGACATTATTTTCCTTTCTTCCTTTACACCTCTTACTTACTCCACATACTTCATTTGCCACATGCGCTAGGTACTTGTTTTCTAAAGTTATCGCATAGAATATCAATCTCACAAGAATCATTCATTCCTTCCAATTTCGTTTTTAATTTACTTACATACTTATCCATCCCTCACTCTTTCGTCTTGCAGATTTTCTACTTTTATTCTTACCAAAGTACTAGAATGTTTACGGAATCTCTGTTGCCATCCTCTAAATAGACTATTACCTATTCGGCTTAAAACCAGGAAATGGTCAGTATGTATCGCGACCCACGGTTCACTCTGGCATAAATAATATTCTTCCTCAATCTATTTATTACATTCTCGGCCTCCCCATGTACAAATGAATCCATTTCTGGGAGAACATTGTGTTACCCACACAAAGATTCCTGTCGAGGCAAATTTCTAACAAGCATTTTCCATTCTCATTCACTCTCGCTTTGCTTTGCATTCCTAGTACTCTTTCAAAACCCTCTCTCTGTACTCCTACCCTCCCGTTAAAATTGCTTGTATCAATCTCCTAAAATATCCCTTTATTCCTCCCAAAACGTTTGCCTTTCATCCTGTGTTCGTTGTGAGGTTCCCGTGCTCTGATCTACGGGAGTGTAAACCCCAACAACAAATATGCGCATCAATTCCACTTTTATTCTGATCCAAATCAATTTGGGACTCACGCATTCAAACACATTCACGCACTCAGTCATCTTTGCGGAGAATATGACACCGACTCCCTTACAGCCTCGGTCCGAACTGGGCGCCCCTGACCAGTATGCTGTGTAGGATCCTTGCGGCACCCTTTTCACTTCGTCTCATTCACACACAAAACATCAATCTTTCTTTCGTTCATCAACTGCAATACCATTCAACTTCTTATCCATTCTTCCACAAACATTCAAAGTAGCAAAACGGCTCTCCGTGAGCCGCTTCTCGGCCCCGCGAGAAACGATACACCGCCATGCAGAAGCTCGAGTCTCCACGTCCACACACACTTGTTTTTATTAAGTGGGGGACATCTCAGTGCATTTGCAAATGTTGTCGGCACCATGCGGATGATTAGGTACATTTGTTTTAAATCTCCATTGCTTTCCCACGAGTAGTAGGGATTTAGAGGTCCACCCCAGCAGTCCTGTGACCGTCAACACAGACACCCTCCATTTGAAAGCAGACTCCATCTGGCCAGGATGCATGGTCAAATGCAAAGCACAGGTCAATGGCACTTTGTATTGGGGGTTTTCTCCTAGACGGGTTGCAGCACAATGCTAACGAGGCCCATCTCCACAGGACACAGACGAACAATAATACCATATTTAGTTATAAACTTACTAATTCTTAATGGTTTTTATAACTAATAAAAACCTTTAAGTAACATAAATAGTTTTTTTTGTTTTTGCATAAACCCAATAAGTCGACACCCCTTGATAAAAAATATTTTCCCACAGGAAAACTAAATGCAGTAGATATCTAAAAAACAAAAATGCATAAAGTGGGATAATCACACAAGGAACTTATATCACTACTAATTTATTAATCAAAGCTAGCAATTCTTGGCCATAAATCTTTATCATCGTTTTTCTCGAAACTCGGTTTGTCATACTTATCGGGTTTCACCAGGCAACCCTCGAGGTAGGTACACTCAAGAGCAAAAGTTTCGGGTCACCCTAAATTAAATAACCGCAATAGGTTTTTTTTAAATATTTTACACTAGTCTTATTTACATAATATACTAGTCTTCGTAATACCAAAATGTATTAGCAATTTCCGGAACCTATCATCATCCAAAAAAGCGGCCAAGTGCGAGTCGGACTCGCACATGAAGGGTTCCGTTAAATAAATTGCTTTTTACGATTTATGATGTACCTATTTTAAAAAAACTACCTACTAGATCTCGTTCGAACTAATTTTCGTTGAAAGTTTGCATGGTAATGTACATCATATATTTTTTTTAGATTTATCATTCTCTTATTTTAGAAGTTACAGGGGGGGGCATACATTTTACCACTTTGGAAGTGTCTCTCGCGCAAACTATTCAGTTTAGAAAAAAATGATGTTAGAAACCTCAGTATCATTTTTGAAGACCTACCCACACGTATGGGTTTGATGAAAAAAATATTTTTGAGTGTCAGTTCTTAGTATGGGGAACCCCAAAATTTATTGTTTTTTTTATAATTTTGTGTGAAAATCTTAATGCGGTTTACAGAATACATCTAATTACCAAGTTTCAACAGTATAGCTCTTATAGTTTCGGAAAAAAGTGGCTGTGACATACGGACGGACAGACATGACGAATCTATAAGGGTTCCGTTCTTTGCCATTTGGCTACGGAACCCTAAAAATTACGATTTTTGCGATATCTCGCTCCGTTAACGTTGTTTTTTCATGGGTTTTTACGAGTCCGATTTAAACCTGGTAACGTGTTTCTTTTTTACTGTTATTTCTGCAGTTTAGATGTAAAATTTAATAAAGATCATGAAGCTGTACAACATTTGGAGTATTTTAGGAAATATAACGGTATTTCATCGACCCGAAACTTTTGCTCTTGAGTGTATATGTACATTGTACATGTGACGCCCTGGCAGGGAACAGCAACATACCTAGTTGAGAGGACTAATTAATTAATAACATACCTAATTTTTACTCATACTACTATCTATTCAGACTGTTGTCTATACATAAATAACTATCAATACACAGCTTTAATATTATTATTATAAAGGTTCAATATACTAGCATGAAGAAAAAAAATCAAGAGCTATCGAAGCACTGTTACTAAAACATTTAAAAAATCTGTTAACTAATATAGAAAGAAAGATCTGTCAATGAGGTATCTTTTTAACCAATTTCAAAAAAAGGAGGAGGTTCTCAATTCGGATGTATTTTTTTTTAATTTTTTTTAAATGTTTGTTACCTCAGAACTCTGTCATTTATGAACCGATTCATACAATTATTTTTTAATTGAAAGTATATAAATAATAAATAAATATTTGCGGACAATCTTACACAAATCAACCTATTAGTCCCAAACTAAGCAAAGCTTGTACTATGGGTACTAGACGACGATATACATACTTATATAGAGAAATAAATACTTAAATAGATAGAAAACATCCATGACTCAGGAACAAATATTCGTGCTCATCGCACAAATAAATGCCTCCAGGACCTCTTGCTTCGTAGGCAGGGTCACTACCAACTAGGCTAAAGCGGTCGCATAATATGCTTCCAGATTGGTCCCATTGTTTCCAAAGCCCCAGTTGGATGATGGGAACCATGAGGAATTGAGGGAACTCCTCAAATATATTAGGCACGCATGTAGTAATTTCTATTATAACTCGTGTATTTACACCCGGAAATCATAAATTTGGTTAAGTGGAAGTGATGATGAAGACCACAGATGGCTTGTGGAACTTCTCAATGATGTACTTCAAACTATATAAGTACGTCACAGATTCTGATATGATTCCGTTGAAATAGCAAACAATTAAGTGCCAAAGGTAATTTTGAGATCCTTGAGGAATTGACGGAAGTCCTCAAATATTATCGGCCCACATACAGCGATTTGGTTTATTGGTCTAAAAATTAACGCATTTGCTCTCGGAAATCAGTTCATGTGGTAAATTGGAGAAAAAATGTGGAAATGTTCATGTGGCTTTGCGGAGTACTGAATTGAAGTCGGTTCAAACTTTGTTTTGAAAGTAAATTATGTAACTATGTAAATATGAATTTGAATATACTCTTCAAAGAAAAGTTGGAGAGAAGGTGGAAGCTCTCCTTGATGGAAAAATAAACGCGAACATGGTTTGGGGTGACGTAAACCGAGAACCGAAATTGCTAAAGGTAAAGGTTACCCTGTTTAGAGCCTTTTGCACATCCCTATGCCTATATACATGTAGCCTCTGGGTGCAGTATTCGCAACGGGCCTACGGGGCCCTTCGAGTCCAGTACAATAACGCGTTCCGGGTGATAGGTGGGACTGCCTCGTATCTGTAGCACATCAGGGATGTTTGCGGAGGCGCGGATTGATTGTTTTTATGCTAGTAAATATGCGCAGCCGCGCCGCATCCCTGGTGCGCCGGGTGCGGAGCAGTCCCAATACCATTCTGAAAATGATTGCGGATAAACCTGACTGCGCCATTATGCTACACTGCGCGGGGCTGCATTCTCCCACTAGTGTTATTGAGTGGTAAATATTACTGTAGTTTGTAGTTTCTATTTAGTTTAGTTTTATTTATATATGTGTCATGTAGTTACTTACACGAATTAAATGATTGAAATTGATATAAAGCACCCTAAACTATCATTTAACTTCGTGAACACAGCCTCTGTGGTTCCACTACGTATGGTACTAACCTATGCATGAAGCGTTTCTTTTGTTTGCGGATGAGAGGCCCGCGACCCTTTGCCAAGGTTCGTTCACAAGTAGGTCGACGGCGGAAATAGGCATGTTATTCGTCTAACTAGATTGAATTTTGCATATATGTTTATTGGAAGTGATATCGTTTTCTAACAAACAATATCCTGTATAGTATAAATATTATACGGTTAACCGTGACTAAAATAATAAAAATAATAAATAAATATTTGCGGACATTCTTACACAAATCGACCTAGTCCCAAACTAAGCAAAGCTTGTACTATGGGTACTAGACGAAGATAAACATACTTATATAGAGAAATAAATACTTAAATACATAGAAAAACATCCATGACTCAGGAACAAATATTCATGCTCATCACACAAATAAATGCCCTTACCGGGATCCGAACCCAGGACCTCTTGCTTCGTAGGCAGGGTCACTACCAACTAGGCTAAAGCGGTCGTCAAAGCTTTTATTATACAGCCAGTTTTATTAGTCTTGTGAATACAGGAAATATTTTTTTGTCATTTGCAAGATGCGAGCCACATTTTTATAATAATATAACACCCGAATTTTAAGAGCATTTTAAGACACGGCGTCTTTTTGCAGCGATACAAAGTTGCCGGCTATAGCCGCTACAACGGGTTAAAAATGTTAAAATATTGACATTTCGCTGTGTTAAATACTGTATCCAATAAAAAACATTCCTTGTAAAAAATAGGCCAAGTCTCTGAACTCTTCCACAGTAAAATGTGGTGAGATATTTCGTAGAGCCAAGTCAGGCATTCTTATTAATCTTTATTTGCTTGCTAAATAAAATTTTGTGACTTGGCAATCACACTTTAAGGTATGCAAAAATTAGTAAATGTAGTAAAGTTGTGTGATTCCCAGGTTGCAGAATTTTATTTAGCAAGCAAATAAATATTAATAAGAATGCCTGACTTGGCTCTACGAAATATCTCACCACTTTTTACTGTGGAAGAGTTCCGAGATTTGGCCTATTTTTTACATGGAATGTTATTTATGGGATGTCATTTCTTTTTGTAGGTTATTGTGCTATCAACTTTGTATGGAAATGTTATTTTACCAACCGCAAATAACGTTTGTATAGTTTTGCGTAAAAGTAACTTTGTAATCGCATGTTACATGATTGTATATGATTACAAACTTACTTATGCAGTTTGTATATCTCTGAATCGTGACGGAAACTGATATAATTTTATGTTTTTTATAAATGGATAGGCTAAAAACTACTTATATTCAAAATTTGGAGCTTTTGGGTCTGCTAGAAGTACCTTAGAATTACGATGATCATAAGTGAATAAAGAATATGTCAGTGACAAAACTAAGGAACTTTGACGGGGCTTAGTTCTTAAACTCAAAGTTCAACATTGAATGTTGATGAGAATATATGTAAGCCGTATTATGCCCTATATGTAACTGAAAATTCAGGATTCTGGCTTTAGCCAAAACGAAATTACAGGATGTTGAAAATGGCCTGAATGGCTTCGAGAAAAGGATGGTACGGCCGTGCCTCTTTTGCTCGAGTTTGCGGGGGCACGGTAGATGATATAGGTATATGATTAGGGCATGATCTACGTACGGTCAACCAATTTGATTCCTAGGCCACCGTAGAACCCTGTCATTTTAACTGCTACATAGCGAAATAATCCTAGTAACCCGTAATGACATAGCATTTACAACGGCAAGGTTCTATGATGGCCTAGGAATCAAATTGGGTGACTGTACCTACCTACTGTCGATGATGTTTGTGACATGACAACGCCAAGATAAAGAATTCCGCTCTTTCTTATACCACTTGATAGAAGGCGACAGATATTTTATCACGTTGTTTGTTACGAATTACGAGACAACTATATTATAATTCGCATGAATTCTGTCTTGCTATAAGACGTCAGTTACAAATAATTATGTAAGTGCGGTGCGGCCAATGTCTTAACGCCTAGTGCCTGCAATACCTACGGCCACATCTGAAAATTAAAACACATTTGTATTTATTGCAGTGTGCAATAGAGCCACATCTCAAATGTGTTTTAATTTTGAGATGTGGCCGGCCGTATTATTGCACCGGCATGCACTAGGCGTTTATGTCCGACGTAAATTAGGTACGTCAAACACAAATAATATATGTAAGTGTGAGAGCGACGTACTCTTTATAACCAACATAAACACGATCATGCTAGGCTGAAGGTCTTGTACTGTGCGTTGTGAGGTATTATTACAAACAATCTATGACTTTATTTATAGAAATCTCTTTACCGACACCGCTTATTCCTATTTCCCATTACAAAGGGTATCGTGATGATCAAATATCACGTAAGATATTGTTTCATTGTGATATGGAGACTGCCACAAGCAAACCGCGTACTCTAGTCAACGAGGCCAACTAGCTGTATTGTACGATATTTAACAATAGCAAAGATAATTAAGACAATCTTAATAATCTTTGACAATAGCTATGACAGGATCCATTGGCGTATATTTCTGGCTTTACTATTATTAGCCTGGGTATAACCCAGAATACAAAACCCCGTGAATATTCAGTGAGAGTGGTATGATAGTCGTTTCAATCAAAACAGGATTTATGAATACCTATGATGAATACGACCTTTTTGTATTTTAGCAAGGTTTTCTTTAGTTCAGCAGTTTAGCATGTTTTATGTTCTGTCATTTTCTGTTATTGTCATATTTTATAGCATAGAGTGTATTTGTATTGTATATCAATTTAATACTAACTACCTACGCGATACAAAGAAAAAAAAATAAAGACTAGCGATGGGTTCTACAGATTAAGTGATTTTACCACAACAACTTGTCATCAAGTACAACATGTCGAAGGCATAATTGGGTTTGTCGTAAAGATGTAACAATCCGACCACGTGTGCTTTGAATTTCTCAGTACAACTCGTTTGAAAGTTGGATCAGCAGCGCAACATGACAATAGCAATTAGTCAGTTTTGATAATTTACATGTATAGAAAATAATTTTTAGAAAAAATTGTCTGATTGCATAAACATTATACTTTACATTCTCAGTTTAGCCGAGTTATTGTGGCAACAAACTACTATTTATTATGATACTCCCAGAATTTACAATGGCAGTTAAAATATTTTATCAAAACCAATTATTTTAATATCAATAAAAAAGCAACAAAACTTTCCTGATCCGGCCAAAACAATAAAAGGCGCGTTTTTAACAACACCAGTCGTTGTTGATCGGTCTGGCAGTGTATCTGGCACAATTGATAGATTGGCGAGATTGATTAGCGATCGATAACGGATGCCATTGCTGCCATGAGACGGCAGACGATGTAACTGTCAGAAAGCGATTGTTTGCTAAGTCATTATGAAGGGAATAATAGGAACTGGAATAACAGAATCGTTTTATACAGATGTTCTTGGCATAAAAGCCCGCAGTAAGCTCGGCCGAATTTCACCTTCCCATACAAACGGAGTTTCGTACTCATTTTAAAACTACGTGTTGAATTGTAACGAAACTTTGCATATACAATGACATGAGGTAGGTATATCTGGGTCTATCTTTAATTGGTTTGTATGTCTCCAGGGGGCCGATTTTTGACTTTCGACCGCTCGAAAATAAAATAAAAGTAAATACGATTTTAGTGTCAAAATTGCAGGCACTAACTTTCTACCGATAGAATTGAATACGAGAGTTATCAATACCACTCGCTTTTCAATTTTCTATCGCTATTTCAAAAGAGCATTTCGTAATTTTTGTCCGTTTTCGAGTGATAGATTCGAGCGCTCGAAAGTCAAAAATCGGTCCCCAGTTTATAAAACAAACGAAATACAGCATAAACAAGTTTTGTATGAAAAACTTCAATTTGCTGTATTTTTTTACTATGGTGTCTGAACTAATTAGTTCATTACAAACCTGGATGGTACGTAAACTACTTAACTTATTCTAAGTAGGTACAAAGTTTCAGAGCAAACTAGCTAGTCGTTTTTAAATGAGAGCGTAACTACGTTTGTATGGAGAATCGAGCTTACTGCGGACTCTTAATAGAGCGCTTACGATAATAAAAAAAAACAGGCAGTACCTAAGCAGATATTACTACTGTTATAGTTACAATAGATGCATATGGAGGATTATGGGAGAGAGACGGTTTTGTATAATGTGTGGAACCTTATGTTACTTGGAAAATCGAGTATCATAATATCAGTCGAAGGACGTCCATTGCTGGACATAGACCTACCCCAAAGAGTGCCACAATGACCGTCACCGCCACCTTGGACGAGGCAGACTGATGGCCTGGTAAGGTCGCGGGAGTCCGCTGGATGCGGGTGGCGCAGGATCGGTCATTGTGGCACTCTTTGGGGGAGGCCTATGTCCAGCAGTGGACGTCTTTCGGTTGATATGATGATGATGATGATGAAGTCCTCCTTGTGAGGGTTTACCCACGCTGCGCCTGCCGGACTGCCGATACGTGGTCGCCACTCGAGTACCTACCTCATTTCCCGGAAACTTATTTACCCGGAAATGATGCTAGATGGAATTTTCGCCTACGTAATTTTTTTTTATTGTAAATCTGATCGTGTAAGGAAAAAGGAGCCGTGGAAGATCACGATCTCATCGAATCTGCAAACGAAACTGAAACCGGATGGCTGAAAACCGATTGGCTTGGAGAGCAATAGTGCGCAAAGCAACGACCTCGTGTAGTCACGACCCTCAGTCATGATGATGCGACGAAGAAGAAAGAGAGAAATCTGATCGTAATCGTTTTCAAATTTGGCCATATATTAACAAAAAAAACATAGGTAAATAACTAGGTAACAATGCCTTTGAGTCACTTCCTCCCATTTTCTTGTGTGGAGCTCCTGTCCGAAGAGTGACACGCTTTAAGTACCTTGGATATTGGGTGACCGACAATCTCCAAGATGACGCGGACATTGAAAGGGAGCGCAGGGCATTGGCCGTACGGTGTAATATGTTGTCCCACAGGTTTGCGCGTTGTGATTGGAATGTCAAAATAACGCTGTTTAAGGCATTTTGTCAGACCTTAGGGCTGACCCGCTTTTGTAGCGCATCAGGTATGTTTGCGGAGGCACGTACTGGCTTCAGTGCAATAATACGTAAGAGAACCGCCTCCCTGATGCGCCGCGTGCGTGACAGCTCCAACAGCCTCGTGCGCCTGGTGCTGGAGTCTCCTGCCTGCGCTGTGTGGAAGCACTGGGACTCGGTGCACATGAGAGGCTCTGTGTATAATATATTGTAATATTAGATTTAACTGACTAACTTAGGATTTTTTTTTTTTACTTGATTTGAATTGAAATACCCAAACAAATTTTATTCGATTATTAGTGTAGTATATGTTACGTAGTTACGTTACGAGCTACCACGGACGTGTGTTTGATGTAAACAAAGTGTGTTCCTACGATAGGAACAAAAACATCTTTCTTTCTTTTGCTTTATTTGTTGCATTGCTTACCACCTTGACATCTTCGTCATCTATTAGTTCCGCACTTGCAGACTAAAATGCAACGTTTGTGCTTATGTCATAATCATAATATATACTTATTACTTGGGTTACAAGGCTGTGTATTACAATCACAATATCGTTTAAAATGAATATCAACTTTCACTGATCTCATCGAGGAAGCCGATGAAATTTACATATGTGAGCGCACATAATGACCATTTTTTTATTGGTCATATTTAACGGAAAGGTAATAAGACAACCATTAGGCTATCCTCAATGTAGTCGGTTGTAACCAAAACTATCAAGTGGAAGAATAAAGCATACCTACCTAAGTATATACGCTGAGTCGCTGACGCACCGAAAACGCGCATACACAGCTTTAGGCACCGGTGTGGTCGCTTCCCAATTTACCAACGTTTTTTTTGCTAACATCTGACCGAGATATCAAAGATAATCTCAAGAGCAAGACACCTTACTAAGATTGCACTTATCTTGATGTAACTGGGTCATTGTCAGTCACAAAAACAAAAATCATCTTTCCGGTGGTCAATAGTTAAGGGCTTCTGTTTATATATAATATGTTTTAATCACATAGAATTATAGAAGAGGCAACGCCGTTTATGCGGATTCAGAGTTCAACCAAAAATTAGGCTTTATAGCCCTTAACTTTGGCAATGTCCACCGAAGAGACGCGAACCTAAATCTGACAATGACCCAACTTGCAATTTCAAAATTGACATCTTATTCGATTGTCGACCGGGGTTTTCATCATCATCATCATCATATCAGCCGTAAGACGTCCACTGCTGGACATAGGCCTCCCCCAAAGAGTGCCCAAATGACCGGTCCTGCGCCACCCGCATCCAGCGGGGTTTTATCTTGAGAAAATTATTACTTGTCGTTTGTTTCTAAGTTTTATTGACATTTTCAATCTTAATTCATAAACATAACAACTACTAGGCATTAGGTAACGTGTTTAACATTGGGACATTTATTTTAGCTTGTTATCGTTTAATGACTATTACTGCCTACGAAAGGATGTAATTTTTTGAATAGATATTTTTAAAATCAGAAATAGAAGAATCAATACCTATCTTGATTTAATAGGCCACAAACATAGTTATACGCTACACTAAAACGACTCCATGAGATAATATGATGTGTTAGAAAATTTATGAAGGAAGACGCAACGTAATATTTACTACCTATTCATAAATATTCTAACACCTGGTGTTAGAAATAGCACTGAACCAAAAGTTTAAGTTTGATGACTTTTATGTAGTCATAAAATTACAGTAAATTGCACTGAATCAAAAGCAAAAGACCGCCGTAACACTAAGAATTATAGCATAGTTATATTATATTATTGATAAATATTTCTACGGATAAGGTAAAGCTAATTTTGCAATGCAAATACATGCTGAGCAGGGTCCATTTCGTGACAAAATATGTATTGTATTATTTCTATGTGTTTTTTTTATTGTCACGAATAAATATTTGAATTTGAATAAGTGGAAATCCGTGACCTCTGCCTAACCCCTCGCTAAGTCTTAATTCGACCAACAAGTATAGAATTTAGTAACAATAAAGTTTAGCGTAGATTAGCCTATAGGTACTTTAGATATATAATCATGATGTATGAATGTCTAATCAATCACATATTAAATCATTCTTCCACTGTTCCATGAGCCCTAATATCTTATGTTTTAAACCGCCTTCATAATAAAAATGAAGAGATTTTTGCAATTCGATTGTATTTTAAGTATTTTTTATGTCTCAGAATTCCGTCATTTATGGACCGATTTTTACAATTCTAATTTTTATTTGAAAGTACCTATATATATATGCTTACAGTTTAGTCCTATTCTTATCAATACTCCAGTTGGACGATAGGAACCAGGAGTTATTGAGTGAACTTCACAAATATATTAGCACGAATGTAGTAATTTCGGTATTTTCGGTTTTAATCTGACGGCTTAGACTGCAATAAGTTTCAGTCAAAAATTTCATTTTTGGTACAAGCTTTTATTGTTAACTGTACTTTTCTGTATACCGTCATCAAATACTCATTGAGCCGATTCTAACGAGCCCGAACTCAACGGGGCTATGTCGGTTAAGTACTGAATTCCCATGGCCACCTTCTGTCTCCATCATCAGATCCGTGGTACCATAATATTGCATTATCACCAAACATACAAGTATTCCAAATTTCAATCGGATAACGGCAAGTGACTGAAAAATGTATTGCAATATTTGACGGACAACTTACATACTCGTATGTACATACATACGAACAGTGCAAGTTAAATAAAAGCTTGTAAAAACTCATTTAATTTTGTTGATTTGCCATTAGGTTCTCGTTTCATACAAAGCTGCTCATATGGCTATGAATCAACATCCCTATTGTCTTCTGTCATGATAGTAAAATACGGGTCAGGAAAGGAAACAGAACATCCGGCTTTAGCTCTCACAGATGTTTGCATGTCTATGCGAAACTGTTTGACATAGTTGCAGTTAGCACGTACTCTCGTTAGGCCACTAAGTTTGTTCGAGTCAGCTAAGCATGTCAGTTAGTTCCGAGATTCTGAGCATACAATTACAGTTTATCGCATGCATGTGAGACCCCGTAGGCTAAATATTTTGAGTGAAGTATTTCTTGAGACTCTTTTCTAAAGTTGCAAAGAGTTGAAGTTGCAGTAGGTAATGATGCCTAAGTTTTATTTTCATTGTATTCGTTTGATATACTATTGGCGGATTAGGTCATTTACATTATGAGCATAAGAACGATCAAGAACGATCGATGATTTTTTTTGCGTCGTGACTGTTTTTAGAGCTTAATCTACTACTTACTCTTAAATATGGAATGGTGTTAAAATTGACAATATAAGATATAATTAAAATGGCGTCGCGGTAGAACTCGTCGCAGATAGCGAGACGAGCTTGTGGTCTTTGACCAAGACTGGTGGGAGACTGCCCAGGATAGAAATACGTGGAAGAAAAAGAGGGAGGCTTTTGCCTAGCAGTGGGACACCTGAGGCTATTTATTTATTTATCGTATGGCGCTTACACACTGGTACATATATGTATTCGTATCGATGTCGCTGATAGAATTGGGGATTGGGATCTTCGACAGGGACAGTTTCAAAAAGTCAGCAACATTAAATAATCTCAACCTACACAACTAGAGCGTTCAAATATAACACGAGGCAATATAAACTTTACGCTTTTATTGAAATTTTAAAATATTAAATTAGGGACATAATCCCAAGATTGCCAATACCGTGAAATGGGGTTACTTTAATTCCTGGGTTTACATTGATCAAAACTTCTCTTCATGTTTAAACTCCAATTAAACGCTTTCTGAACGCATCGTTTTGTTTTTTTTTACGATTGGCAGCATTGAACCTCACGTCAATGTGTCTTTACCAGACGTTAACAGATCGATGAAAAAAAAATTAAAATACGTGCGGACTCATTTTAAGGACTTTTAATAGCTTGCATAACTTCAAAGGTACAACTTTCAGTATAGTAAATACATTAATTTTATGTAATTCACTGAATCAGGCATGTATCTGGCTATAACATCAAATACTGTTGCGAATCACAACCTTGACGGCCATTTGCTTTTTTCGATATTTGTAGCATGGGGTGTCATTGATCACTTCTGAGGGTTTACTTTGATCACGATACCCTCATCATCATCATCATCATATCAGCCGAAATACGTGCACTGCTGGACATAGGCCTTCCCCAGAGAGTGCCACAATGAGCGGTCCTGCGCCACCCGCATCCAGCGGACTCCCGAGACCTTTATCAGGTCATCAGTCCACCTTGTGAGGCGCATTCCGGTACGTGGTCGCCACTCGAGAACCTTTCCGCCCCAATGGCTATTGGTTCTACATGCAATGTGCAATGTTACCCTTATGTGAATGATAGCCTTATTTAATACAAAATAAATACCCTTTTTTTTCTTTGTCAAAGTAACCCCAAAGGCACATAAACCTTTATAAATCCTTAGCCGGTGAATGGATTTTTTTTAATGTCCTAGTGTTTTTTTCTTTAATAGGGTTACTATCATAATCCGTTAAAAAAGGGGGGTTTTAAAGTAACCCCGATGTCAGTATAAATAAAGTTGATCACCGACTTAATATTTTTTTTCTAAGAGATATATTACTATTTTTTTTTTGTTGGTGCAATCGATAGAGGACCAAAACAGATATTTGCATTTTTTTCCTTATTTTTTTGGATAAACTTTTAGGGAGATACAGAGGTTTTAATTCTGAAATTGATCAAATTAACCCCAACTCACGGTATTAAATAAAAATCACCTAAATGTACGGACGCTAAGTTGGACCGTGCCGTGCCTATGTCGAGCTAATGAATGGAAAAGTATACGACAGCCATCATTGTGAATGAACTCATTAATAAACTAACTACCTACCTGCTTATTAGTAACAAAGCATTGAAATTTTAATATTAGAGGGTCTATTCGAGAAACGAATTGAATTGGAATTATATACGTACTATATAGGTATTTAACTATATAGGTACCTATATAGGTAGTTAAAATTATTTTTATGAGTTCGGATCACTTTGATACAACTCGGCCAATTTACTGTGATTGATATGATTGAAAATCATTGGCGTACGAAGGAATGACAATATTATCCATGTCATTAGCATTATTGCATAAGAAGGCGTGGCGCGTGTTGACGCTGGCGCGCGACAAATACAAAACCAAATACAATTCAATTCAATACTAATGAATATCGCACTGCCCGGTGTGTAGCAGTGTGGAGTTAAAACTACAGGTACCTATAGTTTGCACGTTAATCACTTGTAATATATGTAATTTAACTAACGTTAAATCGTGTTATTTAAAGGTATAATTATGTAATTCAGTATGTAATGAATGACTATTGTTACAAAAAAGAGTCGTACCCGTACATAGGAAGTTGGTAAACCTAATAGTTCTAAAGAATTCTTTTTATAAGACTAAGTATTTGAGCTATGGAATATAGCAGATGGTTTACCAGGGTAATTTCTAAATTAAATCTTTTCCATAGTAGGTTACGGATGGGCATACATCAGAAATAGTCTAAGAAAGCTGTCAAGCAATCTTGTAACATTGTCGTCCCTAATACTTACTCCCAAATAAAAAAATCAAGTTCTATACAATTCTTAGACGCATTAAGTCAAACCCGTTATTAATATTAAGTAATCACTACTATTATTTCACCACCGAAATTATTTCATTAAACTTGAATAATTTATCAACACCTACAATTCAATAAGACGTCGGTTTCGTCACGCGATGTAGCCATTCAAGTTTTGTGACTCCACAACTCTACGACTTTCGATTGTAAAGATAAGCAGTTCAAAAAACTCATTACTAAGCTAAAATAAGCCGAAGCTTTGGAATGAAGTAATAAAAATTGGATTAATATTGTTATTTTTAACGTCGGGAAATGCGTTTTATAAATATCCATGCTTCGTAGTCCACTTGTTTGAGAAGAAATCTGGAGAGTTCGATAATGTGATTTATAGAAACAACTTTTGTTTTGAGTTGTATGTGAATTTTGAAATTTCCTCTTTAGAACATTTTATTTCTCTTATTTTGTACTCGCTTCTGCATTTTGTTAAAATTGGGTTTTTTATCATGTAAATGATAACTTAACAGTGTAAACGAATATATAGTTACCTACCTATTATTCTCACAAAAACAAAAAGTAAACATACCGGTCGCTTTTTTTTAGCAATTAAGTATGAGACATCGAAATGTCTGGAATTCCCAATGCCTCATCGCGGAACCAGTATTTTGAAGGTTACTTTAAAATTTACTTTAATTTCAAATAAAATGCAATATGTGCAATTAATTGTACTTATATGGACTTAGTCTGAAATAAAAGATTTTTATTTTTTTCTTTCTTTCTTATTGTTAGATTAAAAGCAGGCAAATATATCGATTTATAGTAGTATTCAATCAACAAAAGTATACATTAGGCCCAGACATAATTTTGTACCATTTTTTATTTCAATCGTAATGCTTAATTAGCGTCAATAATGTCAATATTTACCCAAATTAACAATTTTGGTTGATATTGTCCATGTCAATTCCGATAATAGCACTACGCTGCACCAAAAATGCTACAAAGTTAACGATGTCTGTACATTACTTACCTAGGGCGGTAAAACAAAGAATGTCTCAGATCGTAGGTATTTGACGCCCGCGCCGAAGGCAAGGGCGTTAAATGGGCATTTTCAATAATTCGTGTACCCAATTAGCGTGAGCTGTTTAATAAAAATTAAGTCAGTGTCATTCAGTCATCATTTGTATGCTTAATTTTCGTTACAAAACTAACGAAAATTAAGCATACAAATGATGTAAAAATGAACTTGTTTCACATTTAAATAACGTGTATATGCATATCATTTATAAATTGAAAAGAAAAAGTTAATTTTTGTACAAATTGAATACCTAATTGTCGTCACAAAACTGACACTGAGTTAATTTTTGTTTAACAATTCACGCTAATTGGGTAAACGAATTATTGAAAATGCCCAAATATGTGATCTGAGGCTTTCTTTATTACCGCCCGTGGTGAGTTCAAAATTTTACGTCTCTCCCTGGGCAGGAAGTAGAATTTTCCGCATGCGTAGCAACATGCGGTAATTGCTATTTTATGGCCAGGTGTGACGTTAACCAGTTTTAACTAAAATGAAGTTAAAATTCGTTTGTCTGTTCTGTATCTAATTCTTGGACATTTTGTGTTCATACGAAAGGGACAAAACACATTTTTATCAGAGACATTTTTAGTTTTATGAATAAGTGGGTTAGTGTTTAAATTATTAATCTAACACAAAAAATACCAAGTAACTGTGCTCTCACGGCAAAGCTCCGAAGCCGTAGGCGGTTTCCGCTACTTTGCGAAAATACCAAGTAACTGTGCTCTCACGGCAAAGCTCCGACGCCGTAGGCGGTTTCCGCTACTTCGCGAAAATACCAAGTAACTGTGCTCTCACGGCAAAGCTCCGACGCCGTAGGCGGTTTCCGCTACTTCGCGAAAATACCAAGTAACTGTGCTCTCACGGCAAAGCTCCGACGCCGTAGGCGGTTTCCGCTACTTCGCGAAAATACCAAGTAACTGTGCTCTCACGGCAAAGCTCCGACGCCGTAGGCGGTTTCCGCTACTTTGCGAAAATACCAAGTAACTGTGCTCTCACGGCAAAGCTCCGACGCCGTAGGCGGTTTCCGCTACTTCGCGAAAATACCATGTAACTGTGCTCTCACGGCAAAGCTCCGACGCCGTAGGCGGTTTCCGCTACTTCGCGAAAATACCAAGTAACTGTGCTCTCACGGCAAAGCTCCGACGCCGTAGGCGGTTTCCGCTACTTCGCGAAAATACCAAGTAACTGTGCTCTCACGGCAAAGCTCCGACGTCGTAGGCGGTTACCGCTACTTCGCGAAAATACCAAGTAACTGTGCTCTCACGGTAAAGCTCCGACGCCGTAGGCGGTTTCCGCTACTTCGCGAAAATACCAAGTAACTGTGCTTTCACCTCTCACGGCAAAGCTCCGACGCCGTAGGCGGTTTCCGCTACTTCGCGAAAAAACCACAGAATCGGCTACGAGCGTAACGTGTAGCGATTCTGGATGTACCACTACGCTGTTAGCGCTACGCCGTAGTTCGTAGCAGTTTAAAAATCCGACTCGTGCGTGCCAAAAGTTTTGGCCCAAAACTCATGCGCTTAACGCATTCACTGCCACCGACGCGTATGTGCGTTCCAGTGACTTTCACCGTGTGCCATCGACGCACAGACGCGTTCGTAATTACGTAAAGTGCATTACATAAAGTACATTTTAAAAAGTGTGGCACCTGGCGAATGCCCAGGAAAAGGAGGTGGCAGTGAATGCGTTAATGCATCGTAGGTACTCGTAATTTCAGCTCACTGAGCAGTTGTATAGGTACTAATGTGTTAAAAAAAGAATAATAATTATGATTTCAGTGACTGAGATCACAATTATTATTCTTTTTTTAACACATTAGTATACAACTTGTCTTGGTCACATCCGATGAAATAGTAGATTGTACAACAAGCGCATAAAACGAGCCATTTAACCTGAGACGTTTATATCCACCCTCGCCGGTAGCTCGGGTGGATAGTTAAGTCGGGAGGTTTAATGGCTAATTCATGCCCGAGTTATACACACTGCTTTTCACTTCGATTGCGAGAAAATAACAATAATTGCAAAATAAAATAAAATAATAGCTCATTCATTCCTGTCACTTAACTTTTTAAAGTTTTTATTTTTAATTTTCGACACGTGATATTAGACTTAGGTACTTCATACTGCCAAGTCATTTAATGGTTCAATACGTTTTAAAATAATAATTGACTCCTATTTTATCTGGTTTTATTAATTTAGTAATGGAAACACGGATGTGAAATTTATTAAAGCAAATCAAATCAAATGACAAGTTTATTCTACGAAGTTTTATTGTGTGTGTGGCTGTTGGGCCCGATTATCTTGGTCTGTAAAACAATTCTACTTTGTGCCTAGTGCATACAGTCTAGAGCATAAGGCCCCTCACAGACTGGCGCGGCCTGGCCGCGGCGGACAATAGAAAACTTGTCATTAGCTGTCAAATTTACTATGGTCCGCCACCGCAGGCCGCGCCAGTGTGATGCAGGCTTAAGAGTGGCATTTTGTGCAGCATACATCCAGCACAAAGGCGAACTTTGCGAGCATGAGAAGTGAAAAAAATATTACTCGTCCCGTTGGTTCGTTGTCATCATGGACCTATAATACTCAGCACGAGCTAAGGTTTAATAATAATAACAATACCACATCCGAGCGAGATGGTAGCATACAAATCTCAATAAGTGTGACCGAAAGGGAAATATCATTCGTTGTCCTTGCCATAGAAAGTTCCACTTTTTTTTGTTTGCCGCAACTGGTTAAGTATGAGGTTGCTGCAATAAAAAGAAAAAAAGCGAGTGTAATCCTCGCCAATAAACACTATGTTTGGCGAACTTATAAGTAATAGAAAACGTAACTTACTATTAAAAAAAAAAAAAAAAAAATTTAAAAAAAAAAGATCATCAGCCAATTTAAGATCAATTCTTAATTTAGCTACATAGGAGCCTTTCCGTCCCTCATTGTGGCATGGCAACGCGTTAGCGTTATGACTAGTCCTGAGTAGGTATTATAGAACCATGGTTGTCATGTACACTCGTTTGAGACACAAGAGATTAGAACAAGTCTTATGGCTGTCGTAATGGGGAACATTACGCAAAACTCTTCGTAGGTGGCGACACTAGCAGCGTTGACATTGTATCTCGTTCGCACTTGCGGTATTGTCTATGCAAGCATCCTTGTCACTCATTTGACAATCAATTGTGCATGTGTGTGTGAATCCCTATATTTCTATACTGGTTTACTATTAGTGCTGCCTCTGGCGGCAGAACATTGCAGTAATGTTCCCTATACACAATAATACACCTATACTACCTAGTTATGGCTATGACAGTAAAAACGAAACAAAGACTTTATTGGCGTCCTAGATTTCAAATTCCTTACCTACGTCACAGTTCGGTAGAAGATTTTGTCATAGAACTAAAATGTAGAGACGGTGTCTTGAAAGTTAAAACAGCATTTTACTTAAAGTGCTTTAATCTGGCAGCTAAATACAGTGCATCTTTTTTAAGTACTTCTAGTAGGACAACTACGATGAAATTTATAAATAACTACTTAGGACTTGGTAAATAAGCGACACTGTTAAGTCCTAAGCCCCGCTTTGTTCAAATTCTCCATGGTACAGTCCGCATCAAAAGTAGCTACGCAAACGAAGACGTCAAAAGTCTTTATTAAAAGGGAATAAGAACTTTTGACGTGTTCGATTGCGTAGTTACTTTTGATGCTGACTGTACAGTACCTACCTACATTTACTTTTTTAGCACGTCTACAATGGTGAGTTTCTGTTGTAACGTCGCCATCTCATACATCGGAGCAAACAAGCAGCTCACAAACATCAGAACACACCTCTATTTTCAAGGCATTAGGGTGCATGTGCCGATATTTTTGAACACCTATAGTGTACCTATGTATGTGATGGTGACTGTACCACAATTAAAATACTTCAGGTCTTTCCTAATCGTTGGTATTATTCATGAAATGCTTGTTGTCAAATGTACCCTAGTCTTACGTTAGTTTTGAATTAATTACCTACTGAAATGAAACGTTATTAGTAAATTCATCACTAAGAATTGTATTTTTATTCCTATAAACACACCCACTTACCTATTTAAAAATGTACCTGCAGTTGTCTGCAAAATGTACTTTTACCAATCATGGTCTGAATTACTTATATAGGTACTTAATTTGCATTTGTCTACTTCAAATTCCTCATTAGCAATACATATTGTAATCACCGTTTTAGGTGCGGGTCGAATCGAGGCACTGTTTAATTTATGGGAATTAGGTACTAAATACGTGAATTTAAATTGTAGGCCTGGATAACGCCCTATACTTGGCTATGTAGATATCTGGGAGCACGGCAGTGCCCCCGCCAAGTCGAGCAAAACAAAGAGGCACGGCCGTACCATCCTTTTCTCGAAGCCATTCAGGCCATTTTCAACATCCTGAATTTTGTGTTGGCTAAAGCTAGAACCCTGATTTTCAGTACCTAACATGTAGGGCATAATATGGCTACTAACTATTGCCCGTCAATGTTTGTTAGTTTTGTCACTCACTCACTTATATGTATATTGATAATGATCGTCGTAATATACCTACTAAGGTATACCTTAGTAGGTATATTACTGGTAGGTAGGTAACTTCTAGCAGACCCACAAGCTCCAAATTTTGAACATAAATAATTAGTTTTTAGCCTATCCATTCATAAAAAACCTAAAAAACATTGCAATTTCAGTCACGATTCAGATATATATATACTTAAACTGCATAAGTAAGTTTGTAATGTTATACAAATATAGAGTCAGAAATAAAAGGAAGAAGAAATTTTAAAATTTTGTGTGAATTTTGTTCAGTAAAATGACAAGCTGACATTGTTGTAACATAAATAATTAGTTTTTAGCCTATCCATTCATAAAAAACCTAAAAAACATTGCAATTTCAGTCACGATTCAGATATATATATACTTAATTAAACTGCATAAGTAAGTTTGTAATGTTATACAAATATAAAGTCAGAAATAAAAGGAAGAAGAAATTTTAAAATTTTGTGTGAATTTTGTTCAGTAAAATGACAAGCTGACATTGTTGTAAGGACATAATCATTTTAAAGTACCTGGGTAACTATTACTAATTAATCAGTATCCACTTGAGAAGTACGCATCATTTCCTTATTATAATTTAAGTGCATGATACAATGATAAAGAGATACGTAATTAGTAGGTACCTGGTTGTATGCAACAAATCGAGTTTCTGTCCAATCAAGTTTCTGCTGTATCCTGAATCTGCCTAAAGACGCGTAAATGATTTTGTCAATGGGACTCATTTTGAGCATTTGAGGAATTAAATTGATTAAAAATGTTAAAATTCATGGTCTTCCTTTTATTTCTGACACTAAGTATGTTATTTAGCAAAAAATAATCCTTATGATGAAGCCTTTTGATCGGTATGATAAAGGCGATAAAGCTACAGTGTAATTTTTTTTTGATTCCCGGTTACACCATGTACATAATTATTTAAAAATCTATGAATGCAGTTTAAATGGTTTTTTTTATTATATTGGTAATGTATTTCAGTAAAATATTCCATTCCATATTCAAGGTACTTTCCCTCCATGTGGGGGTTTGCAAAAGATTAGATACCTATAAATGCACACACTTTTAGTCATTTTTTTTTTCAGAACCTCTTTTTGACTCTACTTAACTTATACAGCGCGACCGAGCCTTGAACGCATAATATGTATATACTATACGTCATACAATTAAATAAATAATAACAGTCGTTTTATGCATTCATTACCTAACCCTTTACTTGCCGCTTCGCTTGTAGCGCAAAAAATGTCGCCAAAAAAGCCAAAAGGGCACCAAAAATGTATACTTAGGTGTGTTTTAAATACAATGTCAAGAAAAGGGTTCAATTCTTGAGTTTTCGTTTCAATTGTTTTTTTCTGTAGGTACGAGTACAAGTTCTGACGAGCCTTCTGTTCAAAATAAGCAAGATAATTATATAATGTAGGTATCTAATACGAATAGAATGGAATGCGGTATCGGTATTTGATTAACATAACTAATTATGTAAGACGAGTTAGACAAATTCGGATCTGCAGACGGATTTATTATCCGCAAAACTCAGACTAGAGAGCGACAACCGAAACCTGCGAAGGTTATACTTCTAATCCGACTATTATATGACTGCCTTATCACTATGGTATGACAAACATATGACATTAAATATGTCTAGCTTACCATAATACGGATTTTAGTGAAATATATGTAGAGCCTTTCTTAATTCAGGCTTCTACTTAATCAAAACCATAATCCCCAAAACAAATCTGAAAATACCAAAATCATACATACTCGTCCAAACGTGTTCCAAGTAATTTCCTATGACTAAATTGTCTCTCAAAAACTAATAAAACACTGAGTTCTGTTTTGTTTATTCCGAATTCACACAGACCGGGTGCGTAGAGCACAGACGTCAACACGCGAGCTAGCGGCGTAGACACATCCACTTTCAGCGAACGGCGCGCCGACACTGCTGAGCCGTGATGTATCGACCCCTCCAACAATGAGAGGACCCCGCAGTCTCGCTGCAAGACTACTACTGCACTGCAGCTTTATTTTTGGCAAAGCACCCGACGGTGGAAGCCAGGCCGAGTTCGATGCGAATTCGTGCCAAGAGCGATCAGATTCGAGTCAGCGACCCCGTTCCAAAGATTGCGGCTGAGAATAATTTGCACTAGATTTTGAGAGTCATTAGCCAAAATTGAGCGAGCAGAATTTTTAAAGGCTTTTAGTTTAGGATGGTTCAGGTTTAGTGGTCGTTGGGAATCGGGTTAATGGCGCATGCGTGGTGTGGTAAGAAGAGGACAGGCACAGAGTAATCTTGCACCGCGCTCAGATTCATGGTCACTCGTTCAAGGTTGCTGTGGTGCATTCATTAAAGTTTACAATAGATAACTATAATTATACGTCTATTTGGGATCTTCAATGTTGGTCTAACTAATCTTGAACAAACATTCTTGCCTTACCGGCAGGAGTTGGTTTACTTTCGAAGATGATATAGTAACTATGCTCACCCTAATTGCTTCATTCGTAGTCATTTAATAACAGTAATTTGGCATTTATGGTTCCCAGCATTAAGGTAATTTCAGACATCTATTAATTCGTATAATTAACCACCTAAGTCCTAAGGGCTCATTTTCAATGGTCGTTACAGCTCGACCCCATGATGCGGGAAGCTCGCCCTATCCTTGTTTTCGTCAGAGGAGAAAATGGGAACATCGTGGGTTATTAAACTTATTAAAAGTGACCATGAGGTCTTAGGACAGTCAGCATGAGGTCAATCAAAGAATCCGACTCGGCTGGGCAGCGTTCGGTAAGCTACGGCACATCTTTTCGTCCAATATTCCGCAGTGTCTCAAGACGAGAGTCTTTGACTAGTGTGTTTGCCACTGCCAGTGTTGATGGATGGCACCGAAAAGTAGTCGCTTACTATGGGCCTCATAAGAAGGCTCAATGTCACCAAAAGGGCAATGGAGAAGCTATAATGCTGCGAGTTTCTCTGCGTGATCGCAGTGAGCAGAACCAAGTTAACCGATATAGCATCGCTAAACTTAAGTGGCAGGCAGTGGGCGAGGCACATTACACGTAGAACCGATGGCCGTTGTATGCACCCATATTTTTACACTTGATTGTTAGGTACATGTAATTTGACTTATTTGTTTAATTGTTTTCCAACTCGTGTAACTATTATCTCTTTGCTCTAAGGGGGTGAAATAGGGGTCGGAAGAGTCTATGGAGGTACGATATTTAAACAAGTTCCACGCGGACCAAGCGGGCAAAAACTAACGTAACTTATAAACGTATGAATATTTTGGAATGATAATAAGGATAATAAATGGATATTAACCAATATTTTTTCGAAAGAAGTAGGAATATTTAGCTATGAGCAGTAACAAATTTTGTTGAGAACAGCCTGTATTCATGAATTAATTTGTATTTTAACATAATTTTGAACGTTCCTATAGGGTATTTTGTCCGAATCCTTTAAAAAGATTACTAGAGTTTAGCAAGCGAATCGTGACACGGGAAAATGGCGACCAATTAAAAAAAAAATGCATGCTGTTGGGTCATTCTCAAATAGTTAACGACACGTGCGTGTGTGTGTGCGCGTGCGTGTGCGTGCGTGCGTGCGTGCGTGCGTGCGTGCGTGCGTGCGTGCGTGCGTGCGTGCGTCGTGTGTGCGTTCGTGCGTGCGTGCGTGCGTGCGTGCGAGTTGTCCATATTATTTTGTACATAGTTGATTGATATTTTGTACATAGTTGATTGATTTTAGTATGTCAATAAATAATTTTAAAAAAAGTTGTCGCATTTTTTTCTTGTATTTATAACAAACGATACAGTCTTTATAAACCTTCCTCTTGAATCACTTTATCTATTAAAAAAAACCGTATCAAAATCCGTTGCGTAGTTTTAAAGATCTAAGCATACATAGGGACAGGCAGACAGCGGCAAGCGACTTTGTTTTATACTATGTTAGTGCATGATAGTGATATGACTTATCCTGTAACCTGCCGCTGATTGCGGACTCAGCTATGTTACCTAATCATAGCTTACAGTATAGGTACAGTGGCGGAATGAAAATGTTGATCAGTTTTCAAATCAAATCATTTACGCGTTGCAAAGACGAGAGTGATTGTATTGAAAATTATGTTCAACTGTTTGACAACAAAGTTCAAATTTACTTAGACGAATTTTCCTCGGCTATTAATAGTTGAACTAAAACCTTTTTATTAGTTTGATCTTGCCATTACGTTGTGTCAAGTTCAAGTTTGATAAATCTAATGATTAAATCCTCTTCGCTTAAAATTATTAAAACTATAAATGTCAGTAACAGGTCCTGTCAATGTCATCATTGCTATTTCTTGTATACGTGTTTTTAATTTTTTAACTCTTTTTCCAGAATTCAAAGAGATGTAGTGAAATGACATTCATTATGACGGAATGTGTCTGACACTCGGTCGATAAAGCAGATACTGATAACTTATACTGAGCAAGCAAAAACAGATCTTAAGGTGATCAACCTTTTCATTCCCTGACTCGACTGTACGTAGTTTATCTGCGCTTATGCTCTGCCATGTCGTCATCATATCAGCCTAAAGAAGTAAATACGTCCACTGCTGGACATAGGCCTCCCCCAAAGAGCGCAATAATGGCCGGTTCTGCGTTAGCCGCATCCAGAGCGGATTCCTGCAACCTTTAGGTACCAGGTCATCAAATCTACCTTGTGGGCAGCTACCCACGTGCCCTCGTTAAAGCTTTTAGCGCTTTAAAAACCAACATTTTGCATACCTATAATTGCCTTAAGCCATCATTTAATGCTGATTACGAAACCACAACCTTTAGGTAACAATAATAATGAATGACGTTCTAAACAATGGACTCACTAATATGGTCGCGTTGTAAATGAAGGACTGACATACGCTATGTATGGATGCTATGGGTGTAACAAATCAAAGATGGCTGCAGAGAATACTGAAACATGTGAGGTCCCTACGTGAGCTGCGTGGATCATAAGATATATTGTGATTATATCAATTAAATGTCACTATTACGAGTATATAAGTAGATGCTGACGACTACTACAACCCAGAGCAGAAACCGGGTACTCCAAAACTCCAATACAAAGGATGCCTGTTTTGTAGGGTTCCGTACCCCAAATGGAAAGAACCCTTATAGGATCACTGCGTAGTCTGTCTGCCTCTCCGTCTGTCAAGAGGCTTTTCCTCGAAAACGCGTGGAGGTGTAACACAACTTCTAGTTTAACGCAATCAAAGGATACGGCCGTTTATGCCGCATAAGTATTGCTGTATATTAGAAATACCCATTACTAAATTTAAAAGATATGCCAAAAATAACTAGTGCCTGCTTGGTACAGTCACCGGCATAAATATATGATGAAACAAAGGCAGCAAAAATATCTGATGACAACCCTATTCCTAGAGCCGTAAGAGCGTGTCAGATATTTTTGCGGCCTTTGATTCATCATATATTGATACCGGTGACTGTACATAGCAGAAGTACCAAGGTCGATCATATAGAAACATTGACATTGCCCCCGGTCCTGCAACAATCATGTTCGAAAGGAAGTGGCCATTTATGCCAGCTATTTTAAACTGACCGAGTTCGAAACTTCCTACGTATGGAAGACCATTAAGGCTAGCTCGGATCGGACTGTACCATTAAATAGAGCAGAGACTGCTTTGAACAATAGGCATTGCCTTGTAAGTTAGTATAATATGCAATTTAGTGAATCCGAGTCATTCAGTCCTACTTTTAAAGTCCCGACCGTCGGGTGGAAGTAAAGTAAGGTGTCGACCTTACTTTACTTCCATCCCAACTTGGCGCATCCGTTCTATTTCTATCCCAATTTTTCTTAGACTTAATCACAAATAAGTACGTCAAAAAATGTCTTTTTTGGTACAAGCTTTTATTGCCGACTGTACTTCTCTGTATACCGTCATCAACTTCTCATTAAGACGATTCTACCGAGCACAAACTCAACGGGGTTACGTCGCTTAAGTTCTGAATTCCCATGGCCACCTTCTGTCTCCACCATCAGTTCAGCTCGATGGTAGGGTACCATAATATTGAATTGTCATACAAACTATATCTTTACCCAAAATTACAGCTCATTCAGTTGAAGGTATCTGCTTCAAAATTGAGTTGCAAGATTCCACCCGAATAAACAAACACATTAGCACTAAAAAAAGCAAAATAAAAAGCATAGTTACATGGTTAGTTAGTAGCTTGTAAAAATCCTACTTTTTATCAAACTTTGATTAAGTTAAACGTCCGAGTGCTCGACGCTGTACTGGCCCCGTAACATGGATGGCCTTTATCACGCGATAAGTGACAGGATAGAGCATCCGTCCCTGGCTGACACCGTTCGATAGAATGAGACGACGCGCTTATCCTATCACTTATCGCGTGATAACGCCATCCATGCTACGGGGCCTGGTGTATGGCATGGCATGGGCATTAATTTATATCAACCCATATTGGGTTAAATTCGAACAAAGAGGATTTCTTCATTCGAATTTATGCCAAGTCACTTTGACCTAAGAGTGCCTATGCCATATAACTCGAACGTTTACCTTAAGTTTAATGTAGGCCGCAATTAGTATGAATTTAAGCGTTTCGGCTGCCGCCAGCGAGGTCCAACTTTGGCTCAAAATTTTCGGGTATATATGTTCTTTAATTTTCAATTAACAAACAACAATTGTTCCTCTCCAAAAACTGTTTCGAATGGCATCGTAAAAAAACTCAGGTCACAGGTTACAATGGGGAATGGATGAAAATTTTAGAAATGCCTGATTTTTTTTTTGGTGATAGGAATAACCTTCCTTAGCACCAGAAAAAAGTTGCAGACTTTTCAGCGGCGTCAATTATTTTTGAAAAATATAAACAGTTTCTTCACTTACGTTTTGGGGTTAGGACGGCGAATGAGACATTTTCTTTGATCCGTCTCATATTACAAAAAGTATTTAGAATATCTGACCCTGGCAATGACAAATATAGCTGCTGCAGCTGTCAATATCATTTCCAGTGTCAGTTTACCACGGATTTTTAAGATTTTTTTTGTAATATGAGACGAATCAAGGAAAATGTCTCATTCGCCGTCCTAAACACAAAACGTAAGTGAGGAAACTGTTTATATTTTTCAAAAATAATTGACGCACCTGAAAAGTCTGCAATTTTTTTCTGGTGTTAAGGAAGGTTATTCCTAACACCAAAATAAAAATCAGGCAATTCTAAAATTTTCATCCATTCCCCATTGTAAAGAGAAGGCGTGGAAGGAAGAACACGTGTAGGGAAAATTAAAAAATTAAGTAGGTACCTATCCATTTTTATTTCCTGTGAAAATGACTAATATGTAGATTAAGTGGGGTCGTAGTAAGTACTATTATTATTCTGTGCTGGAATATCATATGAAAAGACTTGAATTGCACTTTCTAGCCCTGTTTTTCTACAGTCGTTAAAATTTGATTAATTAAGGAAAATGTTGAAAAAAATACCATTACCCCTTATCTCCGAAGTTTACCAAGCGAAAATGTTGAAATTATTACATAGGTAATAGGTATGATTAAGAGTATAATATAAATAATACAGGAAAAACAAAATGATTCCCCTCGCTAGCGTATTTTTTTAATTTATCAAAAAATATATATAAGTTTGTAATTGCACACACACGCACACGCGCACATACACACACACACACACAAAACGCACGCACGCACGCACGCACGCACGCACGCACGCACGCACGTTAATACAGACCTAACATAATATGTTACAATACATATTACCTATGTATTCTTTAAATATAATGTAAGTAACAGTAACCTAACCTAACAATAGCCTAACTTAACAGTAATCCAAATATTAAAACTTTTTTACTTTTTAATATATTTTATAAGTACCTACTTAAGTCTGTTGTTCTTAACAACTTTCTGTTCATGTTTACGGGCAACCACTAGGGGCTGCAACACAGTGTAAACTAACGCAGTCTCCAAGGCTCCAGTTGTAACAAACTTATGTTTTTGAACAATAAAGATTTATTACTATTACTATTACTAATTTTATTACACCTGCACGGCTATCACAAGACGGCCGCGACATACTCTCGAGCTCTCTCGCACTATCCGTATCTTGTGGTGTAATAAGAGAGAGACGGATAGTGCGAGAGAGCTCGAGAGTATGTCGCGGCCGTCTTGTGACAGCCGGCGTGCTGTACGTCATTTTATGTCTTCAAATTCCTAAGAGATTATTAAGTATTAATAGACCCTTCGTTCATATAAAAAAAATATTATCGAAGTCGATACATGTGTGATTAAAAAAATATCGGTCATAAACAAACAAACTACGTTGCAAGTTATTTGTGCAGGACGGCATAGAATAAACCCGTTATAAACATAAATTGTCAGTCGCGACCTAACTTGTAATAATCTAGCTTATAAACCTTCTTATAACATAGGCATTGCGCTACTATTGCCTTATGTAATTGGCACCTGAAATAAAGAGTAATAGGCCTCACATTTCATTCCTACATAGTAAAAAAGGGTAATATACCGCTGGTTTCCTAAATAACGAGTGGATAACACTAAGTTTCCACTAAGAAATATAGACAGACTAAAGGAAACCTAGAGATCCTACTCGCGCGCCAGTCAGGCAACGACTGATGGGCGAGCGAGGGGGGAAACCCGGTATTTATACCTCAGGTGGGGAACGAGGTACGTATATACGGGCGGACACGGAATCCCCGCGTTTCAGATGCATTTTTACGCCGAACGAGCGGGATCTCGTGCAATAATGTATTATAAATAGCATAGAAATAGGTATAAGCACTGTAAATAATGTATTAGAGTAAGATTGAACTATAATAAATGAACATGTCATTTCGCGCCAAAATTTCCCGCGCAAATCGCTTTCCCGCCAAATATACGGGGCGAAGGGGCGTCCGGCCGAGGTAACTTAATAGTATAAATTGGGCGGCCAGGCCCCATGAAATTCAGTACCTACAGTAGCAGCGAAGTGACATTACTTGAAAAAGTAAACAAGCCTTTCAATTCAGAACCCCGACCCGACCAAGTTCCTGCTAAGCCGTAACGACCAACGCCGAAGGTGCAGGATTTCCCTTCAAATTCTACTCAGCCCAGAGCCAGTCATAGGTGCGTCTCGCACATGCTGGTCCATCGAAAACCGGATTCTACATAGAGGATGCCCCTTACAAGATCGAAAGCAGGAAAACGCACGTTCGGTCAACTTATCGCAGCGAACATCAGAGAAGCCATGCTGGAAGAAGCAACCACGTCCACGTCGGGAACTGCTACTACTCAAGAAGGTTCGAGGCCCTCGCAGGAGACTTCGCGAACAAGCACTCCTGCGACGCCGGCGCCTCGGCCAGACCTGCAGCCAAGGTCACCCATAGGGCAGCAACCTCATGATGCCGCGCAGTGGAGAACACTGCCTCATGAAACCCCACAGTCAACGCTGCCACCCATAGTGCCGTCAAGAACTACGTGTCAAGACGGCTCGAGGCCCTCGCAGGAAACCCCACAGACAAGCACTCCTGCGACGCCGGCGCCTCGTCCAGACCCACAGCCGAGGTCACCCATAGGGCAGCATCATGATGCCGCGCAGTCACAAACACTGCCTCATGAAACCCCACAGTCAACGCTGCCACCCATAGTCCCGCTGCTGCAGGAGAGCCTACACCCTGCAGCAACACTGCGGCAGGAAACCCCACAGTCAAGCCAGCATCCTGCCGCACGGCCGCCGTCAAAATCGGTGAAAACAACGTCGAGTCATCGCGTCCGCCGTCTCGCACAAGCGCGAGAAGAAGCCCTCCGAATCAAATTGGAGCTCGCGCAAGCGCGCATAGCCGCCATAGAAGCCGAAGACAGCGACGATGACACCGGCACAATATCTACAGTCCAACAAGAACGCCGCATAGATGAATGGCTCGAGACCAGCCAGAGACATGTCCTCGCCATCTCCAATGCACCTTACATCGAAGAACCCGAGCCTGCAACCCCACAGTACGCCGAGCAGGCTCGGGAGAGGAGCCCCGCCGAGGGCGCGGGACAGGGCGCCGCTGCCGTGCGCCCCGCCGTCCCCGCCCCTCCCCCCGCCGGGGGAACGAGGAGCCCCGCCGAGGGCGCGGGACAGGGCGCCGCTGCCGTGCGCCCCGCCGTCCCCGCCCCTCCCCCCGCCGGGGGAACGAGGAGCCCCGCCGAGGGCGCGGGACAGGGCGCCGCTGCCGTGCGCCCCGCCGTCCCCGCCCCTCCCCCCGCCGGGGGAACGAGGAGCCCCGCCAAGGGCGCGGGACAGGGCGCCGCTGCCGTGCGCCCCGCCGTCCCCGCCCCTCCCCCCGCCGGGGGAACCCACGCTCCCGTTTTCGCGCCAACGCCGCCGCGCCCACGCGAAACAGACGCATATCCGCCGCCGTTCATGTATTCACAAGCGAATGCGCAAGAAGATAGCGCCATAGTAATGAAGAATCAACAAAGTGTGAACCTGAGTGAGCTCGCCTCTGCCATCGCCATCGCCGCGCGTGCCGGCCCGAGAGAGTCATCACGCTACCACGCCGAGTTGCCGCCATTCAGCGGCTCGCATCAAGAATGGCTATCATTCAAAGCCGCCTGCAACAACACCGGTCACCCAATAGATAAATGCACTAAGTTTATCGAAAAAGCCGTTGAAGACCGGTGGAAACTAGCCAAAGATCAACGGCTATGTTTCCGATGCCTGCGCTACAAGAACAGGATGCACTCATGCAAGCGCACGAAGTGCGAGCGAGACGGCTGCGAATACTTCCACCACAACTTGCTACATTATCAAAGAATTGAAGAAAGAAGCGAGGCCGTCACATCGACACGCGCCTCCCGAGAAGCGAGAGCTTATCTGAAAATTATCCCGGTCACAGTCTCTGGACCGGCGGGAGCCGTCGAGACCTACGCCCTCCTCGACGACGGCTCCACGATAACACTTGTACAAGAAGAGCTCGCGAACGACTTAGGCCTGGACGGCCCGACAGTGCCGCTACAAATAGAAGCTATAACGAAAGAAAAAATCGACGCATCGAGATCACGCCGTGTTACGCTCAGCATCCGCGGCACCGACCAACCTTATAGGGTCGGTGCGCATACCATAGACGATCTGAGCCTATCACCACAGTCCGTTAAGAAGGAGGATCTCCGCGAGTGCGCACACTTATGCGACATAGAAGATAGCCTGCGGTACGAGTCAGCGAGACCTAGAGTGTTAATCGGACAAGATAACTGGCATTTACTCGTCAGTAATGAAACACGCCGCGGCCAGCGGCATCAGCCAGCGGCATCCCTAACGCCGCTAGGCTGGGTGCTACACGGTGCACACACACGCATCACAGGCAAACAAGTACATGCGACGCATCGCTTGACCACTATTGAAGAAGCCGAGAAAAATGAAGATTTGAATTTACAACTCAGTGAATATTTCGCGCTCGAAAACCTACTTATCGAGCCGAAGTTACCCCAGTCAAGCCCGGAAGAGCGGGCGCGTATCATGCTAGCCCAGTCAATAACGACTACAGCCGACGGCCATTATGAAGCACCGCTATTATGGAAACAACCCGACAGCCGCTTGCCTGACAACTACGAAAATACACTGAGAAGACTTCATAACATAGAAAAGAAACTCGACAAAAATAAAGAGCTTAAAAGCAAATATAGTGAAGAAATGGACGCCCTTGTCTCGAAGGGCTACGCCAAGCCTGCGCCGCCCACCAAGTCATCAAGAGTGTGGTACCTCCCCCATTTCCCGGTGCTGAATCCTAGCAAGCCCGGGAAAGTCCGAATCGTCCACGACGCCGCCGCGCCTACAAGGGGCGTGTCGCTCAATGACCGCCTACTGACGGGCCCGGCCCTCCTACAGTCGCTGCCAGGCGTCCTTATGCGCTTCCGGCAACACCCAGTCGCCGTGGGGGCGGATATTAAAGAAATGTTCATGCAAGTGAAAGTCAAATCTGAAGACAGAGACGCCCTGCGCTATCTATGGCGGGGCGACCGGCGGGGCGACGACGCGCCGCAAGAATATCGCATGACCTCACTCATTTTTGGCGCTACTTGTTCACCGTCAATAGCAATATATGTGAAGAACGTCAACGCCCAGAAACACGAAGAAACGCATCCAGAGGCCGTCAAAGCAATAATAAGACATCACTATGTCGATGACTACCTACACAGCTTCAAAACAGAAGAAGACGCGATTCGAGTGTCAAGTGATGTACGCGATATACATAGAGAGGCCCATTACGAACTACGCCAATGGACCTCTAACTCCACGCGGGTCCTCCGAGCCCTCACTTCGGAGGACGCCACGTCCGCGCCCGTCGAACTGAATAAAAGCGAAATGAAAAATGAACGAATCCTGGGACAAATATGGAAACCCGCGAGCGACGAACTCACCTTCAACTTGGACCTCAGCCGCCTACCTCCCGGAGCCCTGGAAGACATCGAGCCTACCAAAAGGCAAATATTGAAAATAACAATGTCGATCTTCGACCCTCTCGGGCTAGCGGCGCCGGTAACCATCATAGCAAAGAAAATCCTACAAGAGGTGTGGCGGCGCGGAACTGGCTGGGATGACAAGCTGGATGCAGACTTAGCGCACCAATGGACGGAGTGGAAGCTGCACCTAAGGGCATTGCGAGACCTCGCGATTCCGCGCGCCTACCCCTACTACGGCGACGCCCTCGAATCCGACGCCGCGCAACGCGGTATCAGCTGGCGCTTCATACCGGCGGGAGCCCCATTTATGGGCGGGGCATGGGAGAGGATGGTACGAGCCGTCAAGAGAGCCCTACACGCCGTGCTCAACGAGCGCCGCCCCAGCGAGGAGACCTTGACTACTCTGCTCGCCGAGGCCGAATATACAGTGAACAGCCGCCCCCTCACTCACGTGGCGGTTGATCCTGACGAGCCAGAAGCCATCACGCCGAACCACTTCCTCCTCGGTGGCTCAGCCCGGGCCCCCAACCCCGGGACATTCGACGACACCGCACTCATCGGCCGCGCGACTTGGCGGACGAGCCAACGCCTGGCCGAGCACTTCTGGGCCCGCTGGCTCCGGGAGTACCTGCCCTCACTCCAGTACCGGCGGGAGCCCTACGGTCATGGGCGGCCTATCAACGTCGGCGACATCGTGCTAGTGGCCGACGGGAATCTGCCTCGCAACACATGGCCACGAGGCCGGGTTACAGCTATATACCCGGGCCCCGACGGCGTGACACGAGCAGTGGACGTGACCACCAAGGGCGGAGTCTTCAGAAGACCGACCAAGAAGCTGGTGATCCTGCCGACGGAGCCCGAGAACCTGCACGCAAAAGAAGATCCAACGTTCACCCGAACGATGGTCGGCGGGAGAGATGTGCAGGACGGCATAGAATAAACCCGTTATAAACATAAATTGTCAGTCGCGACCTAACTTGTAATAATCTAGCTTATAAACCTTCTTATAACATAGGCATTGCGCTACTATTGCCTTATGTAATTGGCACCTGAAATAAAGAGTAATAGGCCTCACATTTCATTCCTACATAGTAAAAAAGGGTAATATACCGCTGGTTTCCTAAATAACGAGTGGATAACACTAAGTTTCCACTAAGAAATATAGACAGACTAAAGGAAACCTAGAGATCCTACTCGCGCGCCAGTCAGGCAACGACTGATGGGCGAGCGAGGGGGGAAACCCGGTATTTATACCTCAGGTGGGGAACGAGGTACGTATATACGGGCGGACACGGAATCCCCGCGTTTCAGATGCATTTTTACGCCGAACGAGCGGGATCTCGTGCAATAATGTATTATAAATAGCATAGAAATAGGTATAAGCACTGTAAATAATGTATTAGAGTAAGATTGAACTATAATAAATGAACATGTCATTTCGCGCCAAAATTTCCCGCGCAAATCGCTTTCCCGCCAAATATACGGGGCGAAGGGGCGTCCGGCCGAGGTAACTTAATAGTATAAATTGGGCGGCCAGGCCCCATGAAATTCAGTACCTACAGTAGCAGCGAAGTGACATTACTTGAAAAAGTAAACAAGCCTTTCAATTCAGAACCCCGACCCGACCAAGTTCCTGCTAAGCCGTAACGACCAACGCCGAAGGTGCAGGATTTCCCTTCAAATTCTACTCAGCCCAGAGCCAGTCATAGGTGCGTCTCGCACATTATTAGTACCAAAATGCAGATGACGGTAACTTCTACTATGAACCGTTAAGATTCTTCATGAATGAAGGGAGTCGAGACGTGACAGGTGTGGTGTATGAACGTTTGTTTGTACGGAATCCTCGGTGCGCGAGTCAGACTCGCACTTGACCGGTATTTTTTTGTCGACTCACTTTTCTAGAAAAAAAAAATCAGGCTCGCGAGGTCTAAAGCACACAGAGCCATCAAGTAGTTTTTTTTTATTGTTTGTTTTTCCTACCTAGGTTCCTAAGTTGGGCCCCGAAGGGGCCCTCAACTAATTGCCAAAATCGGTGGTGGCAACAAAGGCACACCACACCAATATAGTAAGTAGTAGAACCCAACCCACTACACGAAAACAAAGGGGATTGTCAGAGAGGAATGTCAGCGTGTTGTAAAGTTGCACCTGGAATGATGACCACGACCGCGACCTCTCAAGACCAGACCTGACAAAGAACACCCTATTTTATTGACAATATGTGTCAAAATATTTTTTTTCAGATATAGTGCTACAAGAGTGAAGGCATTTTTGACGCTGTCTGTAGGTACCTACTCGTACTTAAACAAGTTGTATCTATAAATAGATTTACAACATGAATAAAGATATCTAGTTTGAGTATTATTCAGGAAAAACGCGGCACGAAAAGTGTGTAACTTAACTTTTTACACGACTTTACTATAGTTTACGAGAAATGCGACTGGTCTTTTGACACATCGCGACACCCATATCCATATAACGGAAATTGGCACTGCTCATCGAAATAATAAAAGGTTTCAAAAGTTTCAATAGCTAGCGAGTTACGAAACAAAGTTCAATCACCATTCACGCTCTTTTCAGCACTTATAAAATGATTGTAATATTTTTAGACGGCTTCATCATCGTCATCATCATATCAGCCAAAAGACGTCCACTGCTGGACATAGGCCTCCCCCCCAGAGTGCCACAATGGCCGGTCCTGCGCCACCCGCATCCAGCGGACTCCCGCGACCTTTACGAGGTCATCAGTCCACCTTGTGGGGGGCCTACCCACGCCGCGCCTTCCGGTACGTGGTCGCCACTCGAGAACCTTTCCGCCCCAACGGCCATCGGTTCTAGCGTGCAATATGCCCCGCCCACTGCCACTTAAGTTTAGCGATTCGGAGGGCTATATCGGTTACCTTGGTTCTGCTGCGGATAGCCTCATTTCTGATGCGATCGCGCAGATAAACTCCCAGCATAGCCCTCTCCATCGCCCTATGAGTGACTTTGAGCCTTCTTTATGAGGCACATAGTAAGCGACCACGTTTCCGTGCCATATGTCATCACTGGCAACACACACTGGTCAAAGACTCTCGTGCAGCAACAATTGTTTTTTAAAGGCCTACCTACACATAGACATGCCACATGTTGACCAATTTTTTTTTTCTCTTGCAATTTATTTATTTATTATATAGGTAACCTTTATTTAACTTACCCACTACCTTAGGGTAGGTATGTATATAAGTAGGTACTTAATAGTTTTGTGACATACTTACGGACAGACGGACATGACGAAACTATTTACAAGCGTTCCGATTTGCCATTTTAACTACGGATCGCTAAAAAGAAGGAGAAAGTGAAGCCATGCACAAGAAATAAGAACACGCTCACGCACACATATACACAAACGAAACCATGCACAGAATTTATCAGTACGTGTCGCGACGCGGGCACGTTGACACGTTATACTTAAGTACTTAGGTATATCACACGGTGAAAAACAAACTGAATATGGTCTCCTGCGTCGTAAAATCGTGTAAAACCGACAGCAGGTCAACCAAGAAAACGGACGGCATAACTTTTCATTTGTAAGTAATGAAATAATATCATAAATCATAAAACACTCTTCAGTAAACACACATTTTTGCTTTGCTTGGAACACGTTCCCGGACAGACAGTACATGTCATAGACCAAACAAAACAAAAGATGACTCGAATGCGTCGACTGCGTCGTTTACCTTGAAGCCTTGAAGTGACATGCTCACATGTGACATACTCATTCCGAGTAAAAAATAGAGACAGAGCAATGAACAGTCTCGTGAAGCCAAACAAACCCAAGCCTTATAAGTAGACACGCTCACGCACACATATAAGTACGGATAAAACCAAGCCTCAGAACTATTCAGTGCGTGTCGCGGCGCCGTCGTATTGACACGTTTCGGATAACAACGAAGAAACAAAACAATGGTCTCCTGCGTTGTGAAATGTTGCAAAAGCAATACTAACACGACGAATAAATCGGAAGGAATAACATTTCATTTGTAAGTACTGAAATATAACCTTATAATAGTATTAACACTTTTAGCTTTTAGAAAACACATATTTGGCTTGGAACACAAAACCTCGACAGTCAGTTGAAGTGACATGGGGTTTTTTTTTTATGGCCTGGATACAAGTCCTTTAAACCAAGTGACATGTGACATAAAGCACGGGTGATACCGGAGTATGATTTTTACTTACCCCGAACGGACAAGCAATTACGGACCTTAGTACATGAAGACATTGAAGACCGTATAATATGATTTTCACCTCACCGGCTCGAAAAGGCTTGCCTTGTCGCTCAAAATCTGTCGCTCAAAGTTCATTATATCCGCTAGCGTGGAAAGAGTTTTTGAATTTCGAACGTGGTGCTCTATCGCGAGATCCAACTTCTTTCTATAGGAATGAGAGGTCATTATCCTGCGTTCAGAAACTTATGGTGTTATGCAAATATTTTAATATTATTATTTTGATAAAATTAAATTAATAATACATATTCTTTCTTCATTTCATTACACATGCAATATAAATAATTAGATTGACTTATAAAGATACAATACCAATAAATAATTTGAAAATGTAGTTTAATATTTCAAAATTTTACGCTTCGTGCAACTTTGGAACGCACCGTTTAAAAAATTAATTTAAGAAAAAAACTCACGTACCTACATTTCATTTTGTTTTGTTTTGTTCTAAATCCACATTAATATCAAAATAATGGACGTTATTTATCGATTTTAGCGCAGAAGATATATATACAATACCTGCTGAGTTAGAGGAAAAAGTAAAATATGCGTATTTGTGCCTTAGTTTACCCGTGAGTATCTACCCAAAAATACTTTGACATTTTAGGGTTCCGTAGCCAAATGGCAAAAAACGGAACCCTTATAGATTCGTCATGTCTGTCTGTCTGTCTATCCGTATGTCACAGCCACTTTTTTCCGAAACTATTAGAGCTATACTGTTGAAACTTGGTAAGTAGATGTATTATGTAAACCGCATTAAGATTTTCACACAAAAATAGAAAAAAAAACAATAAATTTTGTGGTTCCCATACTAAGAACTAAAACTCAAAAAAATTTTTTTTCATCAAACCCATACGTGTGGGGTATCTATGGATAGGTCTTCAAAAATGGTATTGAGGTTTCTTACATCATTTCTTTCTAAACTGAATAGTTTGCGCGAGAGACACTTCCAAAGTGGTAAAATGTGTGTCCCCCCCCCTCTGTAACTTCTAAAATAAGAGAATGATAAATTAAAAAAAAATATGTGATGTACATTACCATGCAAACTTCCAACGAAAATTAGTTTGAACGAGATCTAGTAAGTAGGTTTTTTTTATACGTCATAAATCGTAAAAAGCATTTTATTTAACGGAACCCTTCATGTGCGAGTCCGACTCGCACTTGGCCGCTTTTTTAATGTAAGCGTGGAGTCTATTTCAAGATGCGAAAATGTTTGTTACATTTAATAATTATTCAATGCTTTGATTTTGATGAGATGTAAACAAACGTTTATTGAAAATGAGTACCGATAAGGTCCAAATTACTTTCATTACATTTACAATTTTCCTCGCGGTGGTGAGGTGAGGCTGTTTCGCTCGGCAGCAAAGTTGTTTGGCGTCTCTTTATGCTCAGGATTGTACTTTTGAACCATTCGCTTCGCTCATGGTTCAATCTAACAATCCTTCGCTAGCTCTGCTTTCAATACAAGCACTTGCGCCAAACAACAACTTTGCAGCCTTGCATAACAAATAACTATTGCTAATGAAATAAAATTAGGTGGGCTTTGGCAGACCGGTTTTGTTACATTCTAAATATATTCCAAACATTTATCATATTGTACGATATTTTATGATTGAGTAACTGTTATATGTCATATTTGTAATTAAGAACATTTTACTGATGCGCAATAAGGTAAAACTCCGAGTGCTCGACACTGGACTCGTATATGGCCTGGGCACTCTATGTCAAAGAAGAAAAATCCTCTTAGTTCGAATTTAACCCATATTTACTTGACGTAAAGTGTCCTTGCCATATACTAGTGCAGCGTCGAGCACTCGGACGTCTACCTTATTTTGATTAGTAATCAATCCAAGTGTATGTTTGAACTACTCCGCCACTGACACGGTGGTAGCCCGGTCACATCAGTAAGTTTTTAACCGCAGCACGGCTATCACAAGACGGCGCGACCTCTCTCGCACTATCCGTCTCTTTCTAAGTTTTCTAATAGGAGAGAGACGGATAGTGCGAGAGTTCGCGCGCCGTGCTGACGAGGGAGTCACTTCACTTCCATGAGTCACGGGCGACATGTTACGAACTTATCGAAACCTATTGCCCGTAGCGTAGTCATTTAAAAAGTTGACGGCACGACCAGTACAGACTGTACTACAGAGTTATAAGATAGAGCGAGACTGTGGTCGAATTTTCCAGGAAGCCGTGCTTAGGCTATCACCAGGGGCTATCACTATCACACTTGCGATTTGCGAGCGGTTTACAAGCGAAGCGATCAGTGATCAATCTTTCTGCCACACTTATTGAGATTTGTATACTAACATCTCGCTCGGTCGTAGTATTATTATCTCCATAGCTTGTCCTTAGTATTATAGGTAGGTATGTTATAGGTCCATGCGCCGCGCTTATTATACTCTTTGGTGTGTACTCTATTTATTTCATCTATATAAGTTGTATATAAGTATGTTAAACCCCAAGCACGTTTGAAGCCGATGATCCATTGGCGAGTAAGACCGCCGGTACGTCAACGAACTCGCGAGCCAAAGGTATAAACCGCCAATGGAACACTCAAATGTCTGCGGTCTTAAACACCGACGGTTTTACTCATCGGCTCGTTGTGCATACTTAAAATTCTAAGTCCGCGGTACGAAAAACCGCCAGTGAATCACGCGACCCGGCGAGCCGACAGTCTTTTTGCTATCTTGGTGGCGAACGGACGTGCTGCGCTGCGAAATTCGCAACATTTACTAGGCAAAATAGATATACGCTCGTTTCGTCACGACTTTATATTAGAAAATTCATACAATGTTTAAAGGGACACGATTGGCTATGGAAGTTCACCAGCAGGGACTACAGAAATAAAGTTTTGAAAACGTCCGCATACAATAAACTTTTAGATGTATACAAAAAACAGGACCCAGACAAATTGGTACACGAAAAACGGTGTCTTGTTTTTTTATTAGAGGTGACACTAAACCGAGCAGCTCCATAAACACTTCCTCGGACATCCTTAAATAATTTCGGTGGTCGTTTGGTTCACCAATCAGCTCTGCCAGCAAGTTTAAATGGGACAAGCTTTGTCTTTCTTGCAGCCATTTTTTCACCCAAACTTTATGGCGTCTTTTTTTCTTAATTTTATGTTCATCCTCCTCATGTAACAGTAGACCGATATAACAAAGTAACTCCGTCTGGGAACAGGACATGACTGTACCAACGATGAGAGTAGACTGTTTAGTACTCTAATGGATCACCAACGCGAGTCGACGAGCCAACGGTTCAACGGTTTATACCGTTAGCTCGCCGGCTCGCCAATGTCCTTGAGTGTATGTTTGAATTACTCTGCCACTGACACGGTCGGTAGGCGGGCAATATTTAACATATTACCGATTATGAATATCTACTTACCTAGTAAAAAGTTATAATTTTCTATTATGTGTTTACGTTTTAGATTCCCAGCCGACATTGCGAGAAAAAATAAATGGGTGGCTCTCATAAGGAAGAGCCGAAAAGAACCACAATGGCAACCAAACAAAAGTAGCGTAGTATGCTCGAATCATTTTCATAAATATGATCTGTACTTGACAGAACGAGGATTTCGCCGTGTGAAGAAAAGCGGATATCCTAAAAAGGTAAGTTTATTGAACGATCGAGCGTAGCGAACCAAATTCCCCCTTTCAGCTTGGGCAAACATTCTTTCGTATGTTAGGCCCGGCGATTCTCCTCTACAGCCCCCCTATTCGGTAAGCCGCCAGGTCGCATTTTTCAACCGATTCTTGTGAGATTATGTGAGCGCATATCCCCACAGTAGGGCCTACCGCGAAAGGCATTCGAAGTTTCCCCTCTCTGTCATACTTACGAGTTCGTACGTAAGTGCGACACAGAGGGAAAACTTCGAATGCCGTTCGCGGTAGGCCCTCAGCACGGCGAACGGTAAGGCTGACGCCACACGTACGAAATCGGCATCGTCAAAGACAATTTAGTACGGAGTGACCTTGGTTTGGCCGGGCGCCGTGCTTCCGGCACTTATCCACACGGGGCAAAATTACGCAGCGCACTCATACAGTCCGGATTTCGTTCTTGTGGCGGCTGCTTATGCGAATCTATAAGAAAGAACGAGATACGAAACTGATGACCTTGGTTTCAGATTCCTATAGGTGCCGCTACACGTACGAAATTGCGCGTGATTTCTGCCCGTGTGGAAGTGCTGGATGCACGGCGGCCGGCCAAACCAAAGTCAATACCTATTATACCTACTAGGTTTCCTTTCCTGTGACCTTTTTTTATACCTCGTCGGTGGCAAACAAGCTTACGGCCCACCTGATGGTAAGTGATTACCGTAGCCTATGGACGCTTGCAACTCCAGGGGTGTTACATGCGCCTTGCCGACCCCTTAAGAATTTATACACTCCATTTTTGAAGAACCCTATTCCTAGGGAATGCAATTACCGGGCGAATTTCATTACCGGTAAATTACCGACTTCAGGGAGCCAAAACCGGTTAACCGGTAAATTACCGGTAAATTCAATTTGGCTAATAAGTAGCGTTTTTTGACGTTTATTTATCGTAAAAATAAGCTATGATATAGTATAAAGCGTTATCATGTGCCGTAAATGCCGTAATAATCAGATCTTTAATAGTTGAAACTTGCTCAGTGGTAGGAGGGCAAAAAACGCAATTGAAAACGTTCCTTGGGGATTAGCAGGTAGGTTGGAAATTTTCCTAGTTCTACAGAAACTAACTACAAGCCCACTTAGTAGTCTAAAATAATATTTCACTAAATACATGTTTCTACGGGCTTCAAGAGACGTATATATAACCAACCATACCTAGATTGAAATGAGTTGGATAGAGAAAAGAGCTAAGAGTGTTCGTACAAACGGTTTTATAACTTTTTCTAGGAGTGGGGAGCTCATGGGGGTTCCAAATTGCGGCATTGGTTTAGCGATTCGGAGGGCTATATCTGTTACTTTAGTTCTACTGCGGATAGCCTCATTTCTAATGCGATCACGCAAATAAACTCCCAGCATAGCCATCTTCATTGCCCTTTGGGTGACTTCTAGCCTTCTATTGAGGCCCATAGTGAGCGACTACATTTCAGGTGCCATATATTATGTCATCACTGGCACCACACACCGGGCAAACCGAGCCGACAGGAGTGGAACTGAACAGCCTGTCATAGGTATATATTTATAATCGTCTACAACTCTGAGCGTAACCTTTGCGCAACTTGAAAAAATCCTCCAGTGCATATTTTGTATTTGTATTTTGTATACTTCGATATAGCAGTCGTCAACTTGGCACCGCTGGAGAGACTAGTATAGCCCAGGTTTCGATCAAATCGTAGGCTTTCTCGTGTATCGCGAACACTAAGCAGAGGGGCAGGTTATAAATACTCCTCAGTCTTTTGTATAACCTGACGGAGCGTGGATGTGGTCTACGGTGCTAAAGCCTTTCCGGGAGGCTTGAAGTCATCTATATTTTACAGAACGGAACCGGGAACGTGTTTATATTTTTAGAAGCTTTTACAAACGATTGCATTAATTTGATCCTACATGAGGTAAGATAACTTTAACAAGTTTATTCAATTGACATTTTTACATGATAAAAGGAGGGTTATTGAGGTATAATCATGACGAGGAAGCATTAACAATCTTTAAAATGTAGTATTTTACTAATAATTTGGGTTCGGTAAATTACCGGTTTTCATTTTAATTTACCGGTAATTTACCGGCCTCATATTTAGTCAATTTACCGGTTAACCGGTTAACCGGTTTACCGGTTTGCATTCCCTACGGCTATTCCACAACCTGAGCGTCCGAGGGAGGAAATTTAACTGAAACCGTACGGTGCGCGACCATTTAGGTTTCAGGGTGTGAGGATGAATACCCTGCCGATGGCGAGCGGTGCGATGGTGAAAAGCAGCCGTAGGCATCATGTCGAACAGCTCTTCGGAGCACAATCCGTTATACAAGCGATAGAAGACGCACAAGGAGGCGAAGTCTCTCCTTAGACTCAACGGTTCGATACCGCTTGTAAGTTTGGGATCGTCCACGATTCGCACAGCACGTCTTTGAAGCGAGTCGAAAGGCCCAAGCTGGTATCCAGGTGCTCCCGACCAGAGATGACAGCAATACTCCATGTCTGCCACTGTGCCGGGGAGAAGTACCGCTTTGCTCTGTTAAGCACACCGAGCTTTTTGGATACCAGCTTGACTTTGCCCTCTAAGTGGTTTCGAAACTGGACGTCGCTGGAAATGTCGACACCAAGGATTCCAATACTTTTTGAAATCGAAAGAGGAGTGTCTTCGAACTGTGGGGCTACAGAAAATGGGGTTTTCTTAGCGGTGAACGCGCATACTTGCGTCTTCGTGGGGTTGAATCGGACCAAGTTATCCCTCCCCCACTCAGAGACTTTGTATAGAGTGCTCTCTATTTTGGACACTAGTTGTTCTCTAGATAATAGAACGAGGTATGTTTGTGCGGCCCGTGTAATACGTATCCCCAGTACTGTCGACCGCATAACAATGAATTCCATCAATGGACAGGATGTCATTGATATTCTGCAGAAACAGCGTTGGAGACAGTACCGAGCCTTGTGGAACACCAGCGTTTAAGTCAATGTATGCATCTGCCGGACAGAAAGCTGGCAATCCATTCGCACAATCTCTCGGGAAGTCCGTAAGATGGCAACTTCGATAGAAGACCTCGATGCCAGACCCGATCGAACGCCTTTGCTAATTTTGCTATGTCCAGGCTGACAGCCAGTGCCTCGCCTTGGCTCTCAATGGCTGAAGCCCATCGGTGAGTGAGATACACTAGAAGGTCACCAGTCGAGCGAACGTGGCGGAATCCATATTGACGGTTGCTGATCAAGTCGTGCTCTTCCAGGTATCTCAGGAGCTTTGTGTTGATAACACGCTCCATCACATTAGAGAGAAGGGAGGTTATACCTTGTTGCCTGGCCGCCGATTTCGCTCATTTGGCGTCGCCTTATCTCACTCTATCTTTGCTTTCTCGTACCGCTCATACCGTCCGCCGCGCTGGGGCGTGGGGATGCGGCTTATCTCTATTATTTTGTTGCAGAACTTACCTGAGTTGGACGATCAGGATATAGTCGAGACGATATCGCCAAGCACATCCGCCCCACCTGCTCTCGTAGGTATTTTCAGACTTTTACGGATTTGTAATTGAAACAAACTCGTAAGCTTGTTATTAGACATAGACATAACTAGAAAAAACATATTTTACATGATAACATTGGTAAGGTACAGTCGCCATCACATACATCGGAGCAAACAAGCACGTCACAAACATCGGAACACACCTCTATTTTCAAGGCATTAGGGTGCATGTGCCGATATTTTTGAACACCTGTAGTGTACCTATGTATGTGATGGCGACTGTACAGTCTACAAGATACGTATATAAGACTTAAATCCTATACGAGGAGTATGATTATGTGATGCTAAAAAGGGGCTAACCTCAGCATGATGTTGTAGTGTACTGAGTACTGAGTACCTACCTAGACTGTAACGCTGGATTTCAGACCCTTACATATATTTAATTACATAAATTGTATTACTTGTGTCTTACCTGAGTTGTTCAATCCGGCTATTGATGTTAACTAGCAAAATACATGTATTATTATCAGATACGTCGCACCTGGCTGCTCTAGTGTTGTGGACAACGCTCATTTTGAGGCTTAAAGACTCAAGTGACGAAACGTCAATATTTTGCATTCATATGCGTAGAATAAGCCAACACGGTTCTTAAACAGCATCGAGTCTTTAAGCCTTTGGAGTCTTTAAGGCTCGAGTCTATAAGCCTCGAAATGAGCGTTATACACAACACTAGGCTGCTTTCCTTATGTATTTTCTGATGCTTATGAATTTGTAATTTATACAAATTCTTTAAATTTTTATTAGTTTGCATTACTTTTAGGATTTAATACCCGAGTTCAACCCGGCTATTGTTGTTAAAAAAGAAGGAGGAAAGAAAATAGATCTATTCACGCCAGATACAACATTGCCATGCTCACCTGCTGCACCTGCTCTCGTACGTATTGTGTTTTTTTTTTATTATTTTACAACGACGGTGGCAATCAAGCTTACGGCCTGTCTGATGTCAAGCAGGTACCGTAGCCTATGGACACTTGTGACTCCAGAAGAATCACAAGCGCGTTGCCGACCCTTTATTCACTTGAGGATTCGCTGTGTTGGCAGATAGAAACAGCAGGTCCCTCACTCCCAACACAGCGCATTCTAGGGAGCTCTGGCGACCTTACGCTGCTGTTTACGTCATCATCACTATTTAAGAGCTAGGCTCTTGTCGGTGGAGTAACCGCCTCTGATTCTTGTCCTCTGCCAGTTTCTTGCCGTCTTTGTACGACTCGACATCAACTTTCTCCTTTATTTGGCTGGTGTAAGTATGTATGGGCCTTCCCCTGCCTCTCTTTCCTTCGTTCTTGCCCTCCAAGATATTTAGAAAGAAGCTATCGTACCGTATTTAGGTGTTTTGATGTTTACGAATTTGTATAAATCACAAGACTGTTCTTAATTTGTATTACTTGTAGGACACACCTGAATTGATCAATCCGGCTGGTGATGATACGATATTGCCATGCTCACCCGACGCACCAACTCTCGTACGTATTTTCTCATTTCTGATGTTATTCAAATTCATTTTTAGGGTTCCGTAGCCAAATGGCAAAAAACGGAACCCTTATAGATTCGTCATGTCCGTCCGTCTGTCTGTCTGTCTGTCCGTGCGTATGTCACAGCCACTTTTTTCCGAAAATATAAGAGCTATACTGTTGAAACTTGGTAAGTAGATGTATTCTGTGAACCGCATTAAGATTTTTACACAAAAATCGAAAAAAAACATTAAGTTTTAGGGGTCCCCATACTCAGAACTGAAACTCAAAAAAAATCAAATCCATACGTGTGGGGTATTGGATAGGTCTTCAAAAATGATATTGAGGTTTCTAACATCATTTTTTTTTAAACTGAATAGTTTGCGCGAGAGACACTTCCAAGGTGGTAAAATGTGTGTGTCCCCCCCCCCCCCTGTAACTTCTAAAATAAGAGAATGATAAAACTAAAAAAAATATATGATATACCTTACCATGCAAACTTCCACCGAAAATTAGTTTGAACGAGATCTAATAAGTAGTTTTTTTTAATACGTCATAAATTGTAAACCGCAATTTATTTCACGGAACCCTTCATGTGCGAGTCCGACTCGCACTTGGCCGCTTTTTTTTATTCAGACCATGTCCATAGTGATTAGTATACAATTGCTTATCCTAAGTTAGTCAGGTACCTAAATCTAATATTACACTATATTATACACAGAGCCTCTCATGTGCACTGAGTCTCAGTGCTTCCACACAGCGCAGGCAGGAGACTCCAGCACCAGGCGCACGAGGCTGTTGGAGCTGTCACGCACGCGGCGCATCAGGGAGGCGGTTCTCTTACGTATTATTGCACTGAAGCCATCAGTACGTGCCTCCGCAAACATACCTGATGCTCTACAAAAGCCGGGCAGCCCCAACAGCATCCTGAACCCGTTATTACATTGGATGCGCGGGGCATTGAACGCCTTTTTTAGTATAATTTGTCCACAGGCTGCACGTGTAAAAGGTCTGACAAAATGCCTTAAACAGCGTTATTTTGACATTCCAATCACAAAGCGCAAACCTGCGGCACAACATATTACACCGTACGGCCAATGCCCTGCGCTCCCTTTCTATGTCTGCGTCATCTTGGAGATTGTCGGTCACCCAATGTCCAAGGTACTTAAAGCGTGTCACTCTTCGGACAGGAGCTCCACACAAGAAAATGGGAGGAAGTGACTCAAAGGCCTTGTTACCTGCTTTAAATACAAGCAGCTGGCTCTTACTGGTGTTGTACCTCAGACCATGGACGACCGCGTACTCTTCACACACCCTCAATAGCTTTACGAGCGCACTGGTCGACGGGCACAGCAGTACCATATCGTCCGCATAGCTGATATTGTTGACCATGGTGCCACCAATCGAGCACCCGATACCTGTGCTGCTGAGCCTTTCAATCAACTCGTCCATGTACAAGTTGAACTAGCGGGGCGAGGTGAGACCACCTTGTCTCACTCCGTACTCCAACCTGTACACATCCGAGACCACTCCTGCCCACCTCACCTGATTGGTTTGCTTCCCATACCAATAACGGAGCAGGTTGATCACCCCCCCTCGGTGTACTCGTTCCCTTTTCCATTTTATCCCATAGAACCTCGTATGACACCATGTCGAACGCCTTCGATAGATCCAAAAAGCAGGCAATAACAGGTGTTTTTCCCTCAACATTGACGGTATGCTTGAGACAAAGAATGGCGCTCTCTTTTGACAGACCCGGTTTGAAACCAAACTGCGCGTCTTGCGTCTTAATGTGTTTCGCCAGTAGTTTGTCAAGCAGCCCGTCAAGCACTTCAGCCACTATTGTTGCCAAGGATATTGGCCTGTAATTGGCCCATCGGAGGCGTTCCCGGTTCTATTTTTGGATATCGGTACAACGATAGTTTTCATGAGATTCTCTGGAAGATGACCATGACTGATGCACAGATTAAAAAACTTTTTTAATACTCGAGGTAAGTGAACACCTGCATATACCAAGTGCTCTATACTGAGACCGTCGTGCCCTGGTGACTTCCCTCTAGTCATTGACTTAATAGTGTGGTCGACTTCCTTAAGAGAGAAGCTGACTCGTCCATGGGTCCCGCAGTCTTCAGTAGAAAGCACCTGGTCCGCCCGGTCTGAAACTCCATTAACAACTTTAAAGGACTCTTTGAACATATTAGCTATTTTAGACGGTTCACACAATCCATTAACAGACGCTGGGACACCAGTTTTGGGATTCAATTTATTAGTATACCTCCAGAACTTGCCAAAGTCTTTAGCCTTGTGGTGAGTAGCTAATATGTCCATTTTAATTTGTGTCTGATTGTACTGACACCACTTCAGCCTATCCTTGAAAACTTTACGGGAAGAACACATATCCTCGTATATAGGTCCGGCCACTGGCTTCCCAAAAACAAGCCACTGCTGGAAATACATCCTCGCCCGAGCATGAGCTTCTCTTACATGTTTATTCCAACCGACAACCTGCCCGCGCTTACACTTTTTAGTTCTACGGCTCATTTTTGAGGCTAATTGAAAACTATTTATAATATCACAATACAACTTATCTAAAACAATTTTATGGGAAATGTCATTACAAAATTTATCACAGCATCTTACAAAATCATTCGGAAAATTAATTTATCTCAATTTCTCATTACTAATTTTACTATACAAATTTATCTGATCTCGGTCCCTCTCGCCCCACACTATATTACTATAATTATCATTATCATTACAATCCGTATTATTATGAGTCGTATTTAAATTATCAGAACAAATTTTACTTTTAATTATGATGGGAAAATGATCTGACCAATAAATATCAATAATTTACAGCCACATCCGTTACAGACAGCCAGGCTGCTTCTGCTTGTTGCTGTTATGGTGTAGGTACTTTATTATGAACTTATTAAAATAGAATGAAGTGGGTCTCACGTCTTTTTGGTCGAATATCGCTCGACTTGTTTCGAACCAATATGTGGTTCCTATTCATGAGTACTCGACGTCTTAAAGACGTGACTGACCCATTGCATTGTATTTTAATATGTATAAAGTGTCTGCTAGACGGTCGCCAACACGCCCCTCCGACCGGGTGACCTTGGTCCGCACCGACCGTGTAGACAGTTGTTTGGAGCTAAATTTCATACTACAGCGGTCGGTGCCGACCAAGGTCGCTCGGTTGGAGGCGCGTGTTGGCGACCGTCTAGCAGGGGCCGTAGGCTTAAGGCGCCGTAGGTTCATGGTCTTCCCTCCCTCTCGCTGAGCAAAAGCGTGAGCGAGATGGAAGTGCGCATGCTCGGAAGCGCGGATATCATGTTTTTTAATTATATTTGTTTGTGCCGTTAAATAAATAAAAAAGTAATCACTAAGGTCCCTCAAACATGATATTGCCGATTTTAGAACCAATTTTAATATGTTTAGCTTTTGTGCATAATTTGTTACGAATGTGTTCGTGATTTTTTTCTATCAAGGGAAAATTGCTTAATCATGTTTCGAATCACTGATCTCCCTGCAGAAAAGCCTCAAGATTCGTATTTTTTTGAAACCATACGTATTATTATAAACAGACGCATTATATTGTTTCAAAAACTCTGTTCGCTGAACGTCATAAGAACGAGGTCTCAATTTAACTCTTGTGTGTTATATTATATGATACGTACTTACAGGAGTTTTATTTATAAATATTAAAAGCCTGTTATTAATTTGTATATAACTTGACTTGTAGGACTCACCTAAGTGGATCAATCAGGCTGTTGATGATACGATATTACCATGCTCATCCGTCGCACCAACCTTCGTACGTATTTTCTGATATTTACGAATTTGTATTAATTACTTACAACTATTACGAGATAGTTATTCATTTGTATTACTTGCAGATTTTACCCGAGATGCCTGATCCGCTCGAAATCACCAAGTTTGTTGTAGTTTTGCCAAGCACACCCGCCGTATCTACCCCTGTATGTATAACGACATTGTACAGTCAACCAATTTGATTCCTAGGCCAACGTAGAACCTTGTCATTTTAAGTGCTACATAGCGACGCAATAATCCTAGTAACCCGTAATGACATAGCATTTACAACGGCAAGGTTCTATGGTGGCCTAGGAATCAAATTGGTTGACCGTAGGTACATACTCGTACTTATAATCACTCACGCCTTTATTCCCAACTGGGGTAGGCAGAATTGTTTTCAGTGCGACTTCTTGCAATACTAGGTTTATAGAAGGATAAAATTTGATATTGCAGCGACAGGTTGCTGTCCATCGCCCGTACCATACTTCAACCCTATTTTTAACCGACTTCAAAAAAGGAGGAGGTTCTCAATTCGTCAGTATTTTTTATGTGTGTACCTATGTTGCGCGATAACTTGGTAATTTATGAACCCGATTTGAAAAAAAATATGTTTGTTTGAAAGCATATACTTCCAGATTGGTCCCGTTGTCACCAAAATCCAGTACTGATGATGGGTTCCTGGAGAAATCGAGGGAACTCTTCAAATTTTATAGGCAAACTTGAAGCAATTGGGCTACTGATTTGAAGTCGGTTAAACTTAAAACTTTGTTTTTAAAGTACAATTATCATAACTGTTAGTTATCTATTACGACGTCTTTGAGACATACCAATGTGTATGTTTTTTATTAACGTTCCAATAGTTAATTTCTTAATTATTTAATTTTGTTTAAGGTACCACCTGCTTTGCCTAAGATGGCGGATAAGCAGGAATTTATCTACGATACTCCTCGGGAATATAAACTGAGACTTAAAATAGAAAGGCAGAAGAATATAATACAAAAGAAAAATAAAAAAATTAAAACCTTACAACAACGTGTAAGACGCCTCCAAAAGAAGAATAAGTCACTTAATGACTTATTAGGTACCAAGGATGCAGCAGTCGTCCGGGCTTATATCGAACAATATGAAGACATCATCGAGAAAAAGTCATAGAATCTTAAATGGATTAAGTACCAACAATATAGGGAAAGTTTATTTCAAATTGCAACACTTTTATGCACACATAGCCGACGAGATAGGGATATGAAACATGGTAACATTATTATTGTCTCGCTCTATCTTATGGCTTCGTTCCGCTCATGCCGTCCGCCGCGCTGGACCTTGGAGTAACGGCTCATCTTAAAAAAGTTGCGTCATTTTGTATTTATTTGGTATATAAGTAGTGCGGTGTCTTCCTTTTTTGGTCTTATGCTCGTCAACTCATATTGTTTCTCGGAATTGTGACCTAGTTACAAAGGAACGAGGAGGAGGACGCATTGTCCGGATGTATGGCAAGAAATAAATGTTTGTTTTGTTCTAACTGTTCGCTTTTATAACTTTCGTGGAAAACCAGTGAATGTTGAGTTGTGTCCCTGAATAATTTACTTTAAAAACAAAGTTTTAACCGACTTCAATTCAGTACTCCGCCAAGCCACATGAACAATTCCAATTTACCACATGAACTGATTTCCGAGAGCAAATACGTTGATTATTAGAGAAAAAAACCAAATCGCTGTATATGGGCCGATAATATTTGAGGACTTCCGTCAATTCCTCAAGGATCTCAGAACCACCTTTGGCACTTCTTTGTTTGCTATTCCAACTGAATGATATCAGAATCGGTGACGTACTTTTATAGTTTGAAGTACATCATTGACAAGTTCCACAAGCCATCTGTGGTCTTCATCATCACTTCCACATCACCAAATTTATGATTTCCGGATGTAAATACACTCGAGTTATAATAGATAACACCGAAATTACTACACGCGTGCCTTATATATTTGAGGAGTTCCCTCAATTCCTCATGGTTCTCATCATTCAACTGGAGTTTTGAAAACAATGGAACCAACCTGGAAGCATATACTTTCAATTAAAAAAAGAATGGTACGAATCGGTTCATAAATGACGGAGTTCTGAGGTAACACACATTAAAAAAAATAAAAAACATACAACCGAATTGAGAACCTCCTCCTTTTTTTTTGAAGTCGGTTAAAAATAAGATGATGATTAACGTTGACTTAGATGGATTTGAAAATTAGTGGCGACCGAATTTCTAGCCTAAAGTTAACACTGTTATTACTTATTAGCATTAGTAATCGTATTTTTAAGCGTCAATGCAAATATAGTCTAGATACGTCTGGAAACGGTGTTTTATTTCGACAAATGAAATATGGCATTATTAGTGATAGATACACTCATATAGCACTCACTCATATAGCCTTCATAGATTTAGAGAAAGCCTTTGATAAAATAGACTGGATAAAGATGATGAACATTCTGCGTACAATAGGAATAGATTATAGAGACAGGCGAATTATACATGCACTATATAAAGATCAAGAAACCATAGTAGAAATAGGACAGGAGAAGGAAAAGCCAAAATAAAACAGGGTGTAAGGCAGGGTTGTCCACTCTCGCCTTTGATTTTTAATATTTTCATTGAAACCGCCATTCGAGAAATTTTGAGATCAGAAAAAGGCGGTGTTAAAATTAATGGAGAAAAGTTTCACTTTATAAGATTTGCTGATGACATCGCAGCGGTAGCCGAAAATTCTGCACAGCTTGAACAGCTCGTAACAGAAATGGACCTCATTTTCACAGAATTTGGACTAAAAATAAATATAAATAAGACCAAAACATTAATTGCATCTAAGACAAACCAAATCATAGATCCCATAAAAATTAGAGGTTCAGCCATTGAACAAGTCAAAAGCTTTAAATACTTAGGCAGCATTATAACCTGTGACTCCAGATGCACTTCGGATATCATCGCACGCATAGCCATGGCCAAAAAAGCTTTCAATGCCAAAAAGCAAATATTAAAGGCGAAAATATCTCGAAAGATCAGAAAACGTTTTATTAAGACCTACATCTGGAGCATAGCGTTGTACGGAAGTGAGACGTGGACTCTAACCCAGCGTGACAGAGAGAGACTGAACGCATTTGAAATGTGGGCATGGAGAAGGATGGAAGGTATTAGTTGGACAGAAAGAAGAACAAACGAAGAGGTTCTAAATTTGATAGGAGAACAAAGATGTCTACTAAAAACTATTGAAAACAGAAGGGGAAATATGTTGGGGCACCTGATACGACATGACAATTACATAAAAACTATAATTGAAGGAAAAATTGAAGGAAGGAGAGGCAGAGGAAGGCCAAGACGTGCGTTTATGGACCAAGCTAAAGAGAAAGTTAATGTAATGTCGTATCAGGAGCTCAAAACAGTGGCAGAAAGAAGAACAGAATGGCGATTACTCCACCGACAAGAGCCTGGCTCTTAAATTTATGATGATGATGATAGTGATAGATATACTTATTGGTCAGTTAAACCATTCGTAAGTACCTATGTAAAAAGACGCGGTTAGTCATGCCAAGATAATCATTCCTTTTTAGGGTTCCGTTGCCAAATGGCAAAAAACGGAACCCGTATAGATTCGTCATGTCCGTCTGTCTGTCTGTCCGTCCGTATGTGTCACAGCCACTTTTTTCCGAAACTATAAGAGCTATACTGTTGAAACTTGGTAAGTAGATGTATTATGTGAACCGCATTAAGATTTTCACACAAAAATCGAAAAAAAACATTAAGTTTTAGGGGTTCCCATACTCAGAACTTAAATTCAAAAAAAAATTTTTTATCAAACCCATACGTGTGGGGTATAACAGGTCTTCAAAAATGATATTGGGGTTTCTAACATAATTTTTTTCTAAACTGAATAGTTTGCGCGAGAGACACTTCCAAAGTGGTAAAATGTGTGTGCCCCCCGTAGCGCGTAATAGCTATTCTTGACAGTGAATGTGTATAAGAATTCGGAATCGAGTCTTCTCGATTTTATAGCGTAGACGGCCATTAAAAGAAAAAATGTGTTTTGGCAATTCAGAGTACTCCAGCCGAAATCCGTTGATGATACCTACAGTTCACTGCTTTTTGCTATACGGGTACCTACATACTTACATAGTAATTTGGATAACCGGCAAGTACCTAACCAGTACAAATACAACAGCCAGCAGTGCAGTCATACAAAACATGAAATGGAAAAAACTGACGTGGATAATAAAATCCGTATCATCATCATCATATCAGCCGAAAGACGTCCACTGCTGGACATAGGCCTCCCCCGAGGAGTGCCAAAGTGACCGGTCCTGCGCCACCCGCATCCAGCGGACTCCCGCGACCTTTACCAGGTCATCAGTCCACCTTGTGGGGGGCCTACCCACACCGCGCCTTCCGGTACGGGTCGACACTCTAGTACCTTTCCGCCCCAACGGCCATCGGTTCTACGTGCAATCTGACAATTGACATGCGTGCGTACCTAAGTGTATTTACCTAGAGTTTATTCTAAGGTTAGTCAGCAATTTTCACGTTTAATAACAGATTAAGTTCTTATTCCTTTTGGCAAAATCTGGAATAAGTGATCCTACGGATATAATCACATAAATAAGTAGGTAATTAGTCCGTGACAGGAGTCGGGGCAGCTAGAAAAAGATCAGCTTTAAAGTTAAAGTGCTGGCTTTAAAACCTTAACGGTCGTTGATACCCGTAGCCGTAGCACGATTTCCTGCCAATTCAAAAAAGCGTTCAACCGTGCTGCGCTGGCGATCCATTGGTATTTGGTATGAATGTGACCTTCCGCTTCGCCAGAACCATGTCCTTGGAACGTTTTAACACGGCAATTAAAGGATGATTCACAGTAGTTACACCAGTCCGCGCCCGTTCTTAGTCCGGCCCGAGCCTGGTCGCCATTCTAACACCGAGTTTTTCACACAAACACAACACTTTATTTGATTGGGTGAAAAACGATTCACAGTAGGTACACCGGCAATATTCCGCGCCGGAATATATAATCCGACTACCTAAATGAAGCACATTTTTCGTCTGATTTTTTTTTTTCAAATTTAAATTCAAATATTTATTCGTGACACACAATTTACACATAGGTACAAAAGAGATAATATAATACATATTTTGTCACGAGATACCACTTAACCGTATGTAGGTAAGTATAGGTACATTTCCTGTTTCTCCAAACTGAGGCAGGGGTGGTTCACTATGTGATCCCGTCGCGCCGTACATGCCGGCGGCCGCCAAATTGGCGGCCCATTAGTAGCTGCCACGCGTTGGGACGGGACGCTCGCACGGGTTGCAGCGCGTTGCATGCGATAGAAAGGGATGGCCACATTTAGGCACGTTTGGCGTACCTAAATAGGGAATTTGTTAACAGAGAACCTTCTGTACGTAGTACACGTAGTGTGACGTGTAATATTTTTATAATATTATAAATAAATGAGTATGAGTACTATTACTTATTCTGTGACTGAGGCCAGTTTGTCGGCGAATGACATTCTATTTGATGCGATTTTGAAAAATGCCACCGTTTCCCGGCCGGTGCGGTCAAATGCGGAAAACTCGGTGTCTAAAGGGTAATTTACATGGTGCAACAACTCGTATGCGAAATAGGATGAATTAATTAAATCAAACCGTGCAATGTAATAAAACGTGCATGCGAATTGTTGCACCATGTACATGGGCCCTTTATAAATAAACTCCTTGCAACACTAGGTAGGCACGCTCCTTTCTGCGGTTTTCGACTTTGGTTTTCGAATTAAAATAAAGGAACATCGTCAACTTTCCGCAGAGTTGTGGAGATTTTCAGCCGTGTAAGGCTTCTGTCCCACCGCCGACTAGTAAGCGATTAGCTAATCTAGCTGTGGGCTATTGTCTCGCAATAAATGAATAAATAGAGTGCTTATAAAAGAGATAAGTCACCTACGAAATTGGCGGATGGCCAAGCAAGGTCACAGAAAATATAGTATGGAGTGAACTTGGTTTGACCGGCCGCCCGGTACGTATCCACACGGGCCGAAATCACGCGACGGTCTGCAAGTAGTCCGCTGATTTCGTACGTGTAGCGCCTCCTATACGTATTAAGCCTGCATCACACTGGCGCGGCTTGCGGTGGCGGACCATATAGTAAATTCGACAGCTAATGACATGTTTTCTATTGTCCGCCGCGGCCAGGCCACGCCAGTCTGTGAGAGGCCTTATTGTTGATCGCCGACCGCGACCCGTCCGTTGTTCACGCTTCACTAAAATAAAATAAAAGTATAGTTTGTCACAGCAACAAGAGCTATCATTTCTCACCGATGCTCGCTTGGCGGTCAAACCACGTCATATTATCATACTTTCGCTTGATCGCGAGAGCAGGTTTGCGGGAATGTCCACCTACATCTCCGAGCGGGAAGTGCAATTAATTGCTTCGCATTCGCTTATATAGCCCACAAAACTATCAATCGCTTCTCGCTGCTCGCTAACAGTTTCTAGTTTTTTTTTAATACAACGACGGTGGCAAACAAGCTTACCAAGCCCGCCTGATGTTAAGCTGGTACCGTAGCCTATGGACACTTGTGACTCCAGAAGAATCACAAGCTTCTACCTTTTTTGCGTTTCTCGCTGATCGTTGGCGGTGAGCCAGGTGCTTTAAACCAGGGACCCGCCCGGTACGGTATCCCCTTCGAGGGTTTTTGAAGGGGTTTTCCGTAAGGCTTTGCTTACCAAAGCCGTAGCTCCGCAATACCCATTCATTTGGCTTTTTAAGCGCTATAAATACGGGTAAGCAGTTCCCTAAACGAATATCAGATACCCTTTCCAAGCGCTTAAAAATACCCTTTCTTAAATTTTTTTTTTTCCTTTTTAAAATGTTTTTTTTTTGTGCTTTTGTCGTTTTTTAAAATACCCTTTCGAAAGGGTTTTCTATCAACGCTCTTGAAGAGGTTTTCTTTTCAACGCTTATGCAATTTTTATCCTTTTGCTAATGACAATAAGAGCAATATTGCAAATTAGACGTTAGAGTCCAGAGGTGTCGGCACAGGGGCCAAGGCCAAAGCGGACGCCTTTAACAATGCCGCCTAATTACTTACTAAAAATACTTATCACATTGTAATATGGTTTCCTTTTGTATGGCGAAGAGCCGGAACAAGTTGGTGCGCGTGCGACGCATTGTACTATTATTTAGCCATGTTTATATCGCCATATGATTTTGGGATGTTTGATGGTAATCATTAACTACATATAATAGATATTTCGACATGCGATACAAATCACGACGGGTTTTTTTGACCTATTTCCCCTTTTTGTCTAAACTATGTTTATATAGAATATGTATGTCCTTTTTTATTTCTTTTTATTTTTTAAGTATATATAATTATTTTAAGCATGATACGAATGAACCAACTTACTTAGTCTTTTAATGATTTTAAAAAGTTTATTTTCTTGATGTTTATGCCTATTTTTTAATGTTTACATTTTTGTAGGGTCTTTTATGTTATTTTTATGTTTTTTTATCTTTTTTTCCTTTTTGTATGTTTTACTTTTCTTTTTTTTCTTTTTTTGTTGTTTTTTTGGTTTTTTATTCTTTTTTTGTTTTTTTTTTTGTTTTTTAGTCTTGATTTTTTATAATTTTGATTTTATTTTTCCTTTTTGTATGTTTTACTTTTCTTTTTTAATGTTATTTCTTTTTTTGAATGGTTATTGTTTTTTCAATGTTTTTTTTGTTTTTATTGGTTTTTTAGTGTTTTTTTTTGTTTTTCTCGTTTTTTAAATAATTTTAAAATGTTTTTTTTCTTTTTTTGTATGTTTTACTGTTTTTTTTATAATGTTATTTCTTTTTCGAATGTTTTATTGTTTTTTCAATGTTTTTTAACAAGCTGTTTTTTTTTTCTTGTTTTTTAATAATATTTCATGTTTTTTTTTCCATTTTTTTGATGTTTTGTCTATTTTTTTCTATCTTATTCCCTTTTTAAATGTCTTTTTTCCCTTTTTGTATGTTTTACTTTTCTTTATTTTCTTTTTTTTTCTTTTTTTTTTCAATGTTTTTTAACGTTTTTTTGTTTTCTTGAATGTTTCAGCTGCTTTTTTTTTTCCTTTTTAAAATGTTTTTTTTTTGTGCTTTTGTCGTTTTTTAATGATTTCTAAACGTTTTTTCTTCCTTTTTGTTTTTTTTTGTTTTCTCTTTTTTCAATGTTTTTGAAAAAAAAATGTTTCTTCCTTTTGTTTTCTTTTCTTTTTGTTTGATTTAAAGAAAAACCTTTTTTTGGTGGAGTATTTTTTTAATGTTTAAAGTTTTGTATGGTCTTTTATGTTATTTTTCCAGTTTTTTTTCTTTTTCCCTTTTTAATTTTTTTTTCACCCTTTTGTATTTTTTCTTTTTTTAATGTTTTTTCTCTTATTTTAATGTTTTTAATATTTATTTCCTTTCGTTGTTTTAAATGTTTTTACTGTTACTTTTTTTTTGTTTTCTTTTTTTTTCTTTTTTATTGTTTTTTTAGATTTTTTTATGTTGAATTTTTCTCGCTTTAAGGTAAGTGTACCAAATTCCGTAAGTGAACATAAGTCCGTTAAAATTGCGTGTAAAACCGTAAAAAACAAAATAAATATTTTATCAATCTATTTATTCAAATCTTCAAATAATATAGTTTACACATGTGGGTAAAATTGCTTAAAATAATTTATAACTATTTTATTCTATGGTTTTAAAAACGAGTTCACGGGATTATGTTCACTCACGGAATATGGTACACTTACCTTAGTGAGCTGAAAAGGATTCTATTTTAAACCTCTCACATTCGCTAGCTCGTGTTTCAATTCCACACTCGCGGTTAAATTATAACTGCACCCTTGTATAACAAATAACTAGGTATTTATTATTTCCTCACATCGTTTGAGAAAAGCACTATACAAGCCTCGGCCGGAACAGGGATTGCTGGACTCGTTGTATCCCAAACTCGTCCATCAACCCCTTACTTCACGGCCTTTGCAGTAATGTACTATTTTGGTACAAGCTTTTATTGCCGACTGTACTTTTCTGCATACCATCATCAACTACTCATTGAGACAATTCTAACGAACCCAAACTCGATGGGGTTGTGTCGTTTTATTGCGGAGTTCCTATGGCTACCTTCCAGGTCCAGCATCAGATCAGCTCCATGTCATCATAATATTGCATTGTCATGCGATATACATACGCATGCAAAATTTCAGATCAATCGGTTGACAGTTGAATTTCAATTACTAAATTTGACCCAAGAAAGAAAAATAAAACAAACGGGGTGAGCTAAATAAAAGCTTGTAATAAAAGCTTGTAAAAAATACATTTATCTATTTCTCAGGGAACAAGAAAAAACTCTTACAGCTCAGGAGTATTAGGTTTTAAACTTAAAATCCTCCATAACTAGCTGAAAATTGGTATACTGACGCTGAATTTGATAATTAAGAACTTAGTCTACTCGTAAACTCCCCAGTCCTCCACCGCTTGCGTTCCTAAAATAAAAGGACAATTTTTTTTGTTCTGGAACCTATCGTGTGTATTGCATGCTTTAAGGTAAGTGTACCAAATTCCGTAAGTGAACATAAGTCCGTTAAAATTGCGTGTAAAACCGTAAAAAACAAAATAAATATTTTATCAATCTATTTATTCAAATCTTCAAATAATATAGTTTACACATGTGGGTAAAATTGCTTAAAATAATTTATAACTATTTTATTCTATGGTTTTAAAAACGAGTTCACGGGATTATGTTCACTCACGGAATATGGTACACTTACCTTAGTGAGCTGAAAAGGATTCTATTTTAAACCTCTCACATTCGCTAGCTCGTGTTTCAATTCCACACTCGCGGTTAAATTATAACTGCACCCTTGTATAACAAATAACTAGGTATTTATTATTTCCTCACATCGTTTGAGAAAAGCACTATACAAGCCTCGGCCGGAACAGGGATTGCTGGACTCGTTGTATCCCAAACTCGTCCATCAACCCCTTACTTCACGGCCTTTGCAGTAATGTACTATTTTGGTACAAGCTTTTATTGCCGACTGTACTTTTCTGCATACCATCATCAACTACTCATTGAGACAATTCTAACGAACCCAAACTCGATGGGGTTGTGTCGTTTTATTGCGGAGTTCCTATGGCTACCTTCCAGGTCCAGCATCAGATCAGCTCCATGTCATCATAATATTGCATTGTCATGCGATATACATACGCATGCAAAATTTCAGATCAATCGGTTGACAGTTGAATTTCAATTACTAAATTTGACCCAAGAAAGAAAAATAAAACAAACGGGGTGAGCTAAATAAAAGCTTGTAATAAAAGCTTGTAAAAAATACATTTATCTATTTCTCAGGGAACAAGAAAAAACTCTTACAGCTCAGGAGTATTAGGTTTTAAACTTAAAATCCTCCATAACTAGCTGAAAATTGGTATACTGACGCTGAATTTGATAATTAAGAACTTAGTCTACTCGTAAACTCCCCAGTCCTCCACCGCTTGCGTTCCTAAAATAAAAGGACAATTTTTTTTGTTCTGGAACCTATCGTGTGTGGTATCAAATGGAAGGGCCGATTCTAATAATACGGGTGGAATTTCATAAACTGTACAAAATAAAAGGAGAAAAATTTCAGCCAATTTCATCGGAGAAACGGTGTTTTTTTTTTTTTTCTAGTCATTAGTTTTTTTTTTACAGAATTTTGAAAATTTTTGTAAAAACTCGGGTAATACACCTAATTCAGACGGTATAACTTTTGATCCAATGGTCCTAAAATAAAAATAAAAAATGCAGAGTATTACCAAGGGACAGGTTAATAATTCTTAATAACAATAGAAAACCAACTAGAAGAAAAAATCCGCAAAAAAAAATATTGTTTTTGAAAAATGGCTACAAAAATTACGAATTTTAAAAGAAAAACACAATTTTCTGAAAAAAACGCAGGTTTAGTTACCATTTTTTTTGCTTAGTATTAAACCTCACTTAATGCCGATTCTAAAACCGTTTTTAAACTGTCTCAGACTTTGAAAAATACCACGCTAATGGGTACGTAAATCAAACCATAATTTTATTAATTTTAATCCTCTTAAAATCCTTAATGACCGCTTGTTCCCAGGTAGTTGAAGGGTGTTTTTGGGTTGAAGGTGGAGATAACATGAGGGGTATAAAGGCATTGGGCAATAGGTCAACTATTCAGTCGCTCGCAAATCGCAATTGCTTGTCTTTGCTCGCCACTTCTTTGATTACTCCAGTACTTGTTCAGTTTGAATCATCATGCCCCGCTTACGAGAGTTTTCGCCGTTACAAATAGCCAACATGCACTATTATTATGGATTGTGCCATGGATCTGCAAGAGCTGCGTGTATCGCCTATTTGGAGCAGTATCCTAATGACGTTCCAAGACCTGCTGCTCGCCACTTTCAAGAAGTTCATCGCCGGTTGTGCAATATTGGCCTGGGATACGGTGGCCGAGATCGCCGAGAGCCAGGAAACATAATTGATGTTGCCATAGAAGAAGCAGTTCTCAGAGACTTGTACGCGGACCCAACCACGAGTCTAAGACGCTTGGCATTGAGGCACGGAATCTCAAAATTCCCTGTCTGGAAATTTTTGAAGAAGGAAGGACTGCATCCATTTCATTATCAACGGGTACAAAATTTGCAAATTGGCGATGCCTGCGTTAGGTGTGTTATGTCGACTTGGATACTTGGCAATATCAGAAGGGATCCGGAATTTACTAGAAGAATTTTATGGATGGACGAAGCAAGATTTACTCATACGGGAATAACTAACTTCAGAAATTTACACACATGGGCTCACGATAATCCAAACCTAGTAAGACCATCTAATTTTCAAGACCAATTCTCCATAAACGTTTGGGCAGCGGTACTCGACGATCAATTGATTGGACCAGTCTTCTTACCGAATACTTTGAACGCCGACAGATTTTTACTGTTACTGAGAGACGAGCTCCCAGAGCTTTTGGAAGATGTGATGTTAGATGTGAGACAACGCCTGTTTCTCCAAATGGATGGATGCCCAGCTCATTGGGCATTAAGAGTTCGACATTTTTTAAATGAGCAATATCCCAATAGGTGGATTGGCCGAGATGGTCCCGTTGGATGGCCTGCAAGATCGCCTGATATGACGCCGTTGGATTATTTTCTTTGGGGTGATATGAAGCAACGGGTATATCACAGAATCGTCAATACCGAAGCAGAATTGCACGACAGAATTTTAAATGCAGCACAAGAAATAAAAAATAATCCGGGAATGATTCGACGGGCTACGCAACAAATTCAAGCTGGCAAATGGATGCAGTCCTTCCTTCTTCAAAATTTTCCAGACAGAGAATTTTGAGATTCCGTGCCTCAATGCCAAGCGTCTTAGACTCGTGGTTGGGTCCGCGTACAAGTCTCTGAGAACTGCTTCTTCTATGGCAACATCAATTATGTTTCCTGGCTCTCGGCGATCTCGGCCACCGTATCCCAGGCCAATATTGCACAACCGGCGATGAACTTCTTGAAAGTGGCGAGCAGCAGGTCTTGGAACGTCATTAGGATACTGCTCCAAATAGGCGATACACGCAGCTCTTGCAGATCCATGGCACAATCCATAATAATAGTGCATGTTGGCTATTTGTAACGGCGAAAACTCTCGTAAGCGGGGCATGATGATTCAAACTGAACAAGTACTGGAGTAATCAAAGAAGTGGCGAGCAAAGACAAGCAATTGCGATTTGCGAGCGACTGAATAGTTGACCTATTGCCCAATGCCTTTATACCCCTCATGTTATCTCCACCTTCAACCCAAAAACACCCTTCAACTACCTGGGAACAAGCGGTCATTAAGGATTTTAAGAGGATTAAAATTAATAAAATTATGGTTTGATTTACGTACCCATTAGCGTGGTATTTTTCAAAGTCTGAGACAGTTTCAAAACGGTTTTAGAATCGGCATTAAGTGAAATTTAATACTAAGCAAAAAAAATGGTAACTAAATCTGCGTTTTTTTTAGAAAATTGTGTTTTTCTTTTAAAATTCGTAATTTTTGTAGCCATTTTTCAAAAACAATAATTTTTTTTGCGGATTTTCTCTTCTAGTTGGTTTTTTATTGTTATTAAGAATTATTAACCGGTCCCTTGGTAATACTCTGCATTTTTTATTTTCATTTTAGGACCATTGGATCAAAAGTTATACCGTCTGAATTAGGTGTATTACCCGAGTTTTTACAAAAATTTTCAAAATTTTGTAAAAAAAAAACTAATGACTAGAAAAAAAAAAAAAACACCGTTTCTCCGATGAAATTGGCTGAAATTTTTCTCCTTTTATTTTGTACAGTTTATGAAATTCCACCCTGTATATCACATCATAACATTTCAGTAATTTGTTTTTAATTAAAATAATTTTCAAAACATATTAAGTTTGGGCTCCTCCAAATACGATACAATTGTTCTTTTTGTTATTGTAAAATATACCTCAAATGGTACCTTATATCCTCAATTCCTCATATCTAACCCCGAGAAAGCAATTTCGAAAATATTTACATTAAGTATAATTTTTTTATTTTTATTTTGTCGTGAGGTAATAATATTAATTATCAAATACAGCTAATTATGAGGGATTCTATGTATTTGGTCAATTTTAATCTAACACTCCTGGGCTATTAATTATTTTCTAGTCAAAATAACGAGTAGAAGTTATTCAAACAAAACTATATAAATAATACGGCGTTGGTTTCCATAGAATTGAAGTGAAACTATTAATCTATGCCGCTTTAGGCGAGTCGCAACCGTTACCAAAGCCGATGCCCCTCAATACCCATTCATTTGGCTACCCTTTCCAAGCGCTTAAAAAAAGCCTTTCGAAAGGGTTTTTTATCATTTAGTGGTAGCCTCGTAAGGGAAACCCCTTCATACGGCTAAGTAAAATGAATGGGCTATTGAACGAACGACTTACCCGTTCAAAGGCTTTTTTCTGGGAAGGGGTGGACGGGTCCCTGCTTTAAACCGTCCATTTGGGAGAAACGATCCCGTACGTTTTATCTGGAAGCCGCATCTTTGCTGTTAGGAGGTTTTACACGCAGTAAAGCGTTTTGTGGTTGTGGAGTCTGTCAACACGGCTGCCATAAGCGAGCCCTTAAACGATAATGGCTATTTAATGGTTACAATCTTACAATGCGTATCTACCGGTGTGTGTAGACATTTTAAAATGGTTTGTATTGTAAGCGAGTGCGATTATGAACGAATTACTTATAGGCAGTTGGTGGTTTGTTTTTGAGGTGTGCAACTGTACTGCATTAGGTTGTTGCTTAGATATAACTAATTGTGTCTTTTGACATTTAAAGAGTTACGTCTTATCCTTTTCTGGATTGCATCGTCCACACAAATTATGATGTTCTGAGGAATCAACATAAAAAGTAAGGTACCTACACCTACACGTCCCAATGTCGACAACTTAATTCTAATAATTGACACCCTATTGTTCACATATTCTTCTTCTTCTACCTAGCGTTATTCCGCCCTTTGCCAGGGTCCGCTTTCCTACTCGCTTTCTTCCACTTTGCACGATCCTGGGCGTCTTCCTTTGTGAGCCCGTTTTCGCTCATGTCGGCCTTCACGACATCCAGCCATCGCTTCTTACGTCTGCCGCGGGGTCGAGGGCCGTTGTTCACATTTTTTGCTATGAATTAAGATAGAAGGTGGCAATTAATGGGTCAGTCTTATGTATGTAAGTAAATACTTTATTGTACATAAGAAATTGGTAAAAATACAGACATAATTTACTTACAAAACAAAGTTCTAACCGACTTCAATTCAGTACCTAGTTACTCCGCCAAGCCACATGAACATTTCCAATTTTTTTTTCAATTTACCACATGAACTGATTTCCGAGAGCAAATGTGTTAATTTTTAGACCAGTAAACCAAATCGCTGTATGTGGGCCGATAATATTTGAGGACTTCCGTCAATTCCTCAAGAATCTCAAAATTACCTTTGGCACTTCATTGTTTGCTAATTCAACGGAATCATATCAAAATCTGTGAGGTACCTACTTTTATATAATTTGAAGTACATCATTGAGAAGTTCCACAAGCCATCTGTGGTCTTCATCACCACTTCCACTTCACCAAATTTATGATTTCCGGGTGTAAATACAAGAGTTATAATAGAAAATATCGAAATTACTACACGCGTGCCTAATATATTTGAGGAGTTCCTTCAATTCCTCATGGTTCCCATCATCCACAGACCACTTAACCTATAGACGCCGCTTACCAAGGCGCCCGCGTGAGCCAAGCTTAAGCTCAAAAAACACCAAGCAGCTGCCACGCCCCCAAACATTATTTTAGTACGCGGTCGACCGTTCACGAAGTAACATGTAATATTCGACTGCTTTCTTGGCTATAAAGTGTACAAAATATGCCTTATTGTATGGTTAAACTGTGTGGAAATTGTAGCAAGACATCAAGTCTTCAAAAGGATGGGATTTTATTTCACAGGTAAGCTATTTTTTACTTTTTACAACGCAAAAACAATTATAACCTAGCATTTCAATTTATAAAGTAAAGGTTGCTTAGCGTTGATGTCTTTCAACGGCTGTCTTTTTCTTTCGCTTACATTTTCTTGGCATTCCGTCTTTGTCGCACCATTGCAGTGTCTTAATTAGTGATGTGACTGGTCAATAACTTACGTCACCGATATCCGGAAAACAATATGAACTGTGGTGTAATACAACAAACTTGTATTATTGAAGTAAATACTACTAATACTGTATTTATTTATGAGAGGTGTATTGTATTTGTAAATAATCTTTTATTTTGTTTTACAAACTTTTATTTACTTTCACATTCAATCTTGCAAGTTAAATTTGACCCACTTTCCAGTGACCGATTGAGCTGAAATTTTGGGTATAAGTATAGTTTGGATGACAATTTATTTATATTGTACCATCGAGCTGATCTGATGATGGAGACAGAAGGTGGCCATGGGAATTCAGTACTTAACCGACGTAACCCCGTTGAGTTTGGCCTCGTTAGAATCGTCTCAATGAGTAGTTGATGACGGGATACAGAAAAGTTCAGTCGGCAATAAAAGCTTGTACCAAAAAAATGTTTTGATAAAAACTTATTTAGTAAGTATATATATTGTTTTACAAAACTCTAATAGTTAGTGGAATTTATTTTTGTTTATGCATTGAAGATGTGTAAAAGAAAATAGAAAAGTCACGGCTGCAGACAAAAGCCAATTTTGAACCATCCATTTTATCCATCCATATTTCATACTAATTCCATACTATTCCATACTATTTACGATGACAATTATTATGTAATATTTATACTATTATAAATAAATGACTTATGACTTATTCCATTCCAAACTATACTATACTATAATATATATACTATATTTTACTATATAATATTATAAATGTACGTACTTAGCAAAAAAACACAACCGCACAGCGCTATAAGACGCATATACACGAAACTAATACATTTTAAAAACCAATAAAATATGATATTCGCTTTAATGTTGACGTTGGTTCCAAATAAAAATATTTACACTTATATTCTGTAGTATATTTTTCGAGTGTGTCCCATCACTACCCAAGATGGCGCGCAGCACCGTGCCCTTGAGCCAGCCAATCACAGTGCACTTGTCGCCCCCCGCGCCCCGCCAATTTGGCATAATGAAATACTAGACAAACTTTTATGAAGTGGCGTCTATAGGTTAAGTGGTCTGTGCCATCATCCAACTGGGGCTTTGGAAACAATGAGACCAATCTGGAAGCATATTCTTTCAATTAAAAAAAGAATTTTACGAATCGGTTCATAAATGACGGAGTTCTAAGGTAACAAACATTAAAAACAAAAAAAATTAAAAAAAATACATCCGAATTGAGAACCTCCTCCTTTTTTTTGAAGTCGGTTAAAAATAGGTTAAGTTGGTACAAAGGCGACATATCCCTGTAAGGGATCTCTTCCAGTTAGTTCTTATTTATTTATATAAATTGCACAAATAATAAAGTACAAAGGGCCACAAGGCATTCTCTACCAGTCAACCGTAGGACAAAACAGAAGCTCTTATATTACACGCACACACTACACGCACCAGACATATATAGTACAGTACACGCACCAGAATAAGGCTTAAATTAGAATAACCGAAAGAGGTTGAATGAATCCTTTTTAATCTGAGATGGTATCTGTAAATGGCGTTACAAATTACAATAGAAGTTGCATGTATTGTTGCACTATTCACCTGACCTGTCACCGCAAGCCTCGACATTGTGGCGTGAGATGGGAATCTGTTCACAACAGAATTAAATACAGCATTTGATTTGATAGTCCAATCAAGTGAAGGGTTAATAACTCTACCTATACCACAGAATAAGTAAAAAAAAAAATTTTTTTTTTTTAAATTTGAACTGTTTATTTCAATAAAAAATTACTTAAGGGTTATTACAATCTTAACTACTAATCTTAAATTTAAAAGATTTTTTGAGTTAAGGAGCCTGCCTTATAACTAGTTAGTCTTAAGGCCGTGCATTATCACCCTGAGCAAATTCGGTACGGGGCAATAATTGGAAGCCATCTTTGTCCGGGCCGATAATGTACGGCCTGATAATACGCGTCCACTAAAATTGGACGTGTATTATCGGGCTGTACATTATTTGGCTGTACATTATTGGCTCCCACCTATAAGTACAGTAGACGGCAAACTTCGTGCGCAAATGAGGGGAAGTGGGGGGGCAGCTTGCACGTACAATTCGCCTTTGCGCAGGCAAGGTCATTTGCGCACGAAGTTTGCCGTCTACTGTACCTAGATTGACAGAAAGTTTTGATGAAGCTTTTCATGCCCCGTAGCATGGATGGCGTTATCACGCGATAAGTGATAGGATAAGCGCGTCGTCTCATTCTATCGAACGGTGTCAGCCAGGGACGGCAGCTCTATCCTATCACTTATCGCGTGATAAGTGATAAGGCCATCTATGCTATCCGTCCATGATAGTTTCTGGTACTTACCAACCTTAGTGTTTAGTCTTTTCTATCATACCTACTTATTATCATGAGCAAGTTTATCTTCATTATTAGCGTGCAATCGCCCACCGTTGAACGTAGGTGTACCTACATATAGGGAGGTACGCTCTTTTCGAGTAGGTACACCTATCTTCGTCCCAGTCCTGAGTCTGTCTATCGTACCTACCTAATTATAGTTTTTTTAAACATTCAATCTGGCATTTTTTTTTTTGGTTTGTTTGTCATTTGGTACCTAAGTATACAAAATAATTTAATTCAATTCAATTCAAAAATTTATTTCGGACATGTACATCCATATTTGTGGTTAGTAGCAATAAAAACACTTATTATTAAACTAATGTTAGTGGACACAAATTAGAATGATAACTAAAATATTAACTTAGTACTAAAACTTGCGCAGCCTAGATTGCCCGCATCCCATTCACATGCAGTTGCATCCAGTGGTGCTGGAACGGGCAATCCAGTCTGCCGGCCACAACGCGTAGGAGGCTGTTGGAGCTGGCGCGCACGCGTCGCATCAGGGATGCCGCACGTTTACGCAAAATGGCGTGAAAACCATCAGTCCGGGCCTCCGCAAACATACCTGATGCACTGCAGTAGCGCGGCAGTCCCATCAGCATCCTGAACGCGTTGTTGTACTGTACCCTTAGGGTATTAAGGGTACTAATGGAATATCTGACCCACAGGCTGCACGTGTAGAAGCTTTGACAGTATGCCTTAAAAAGTGTTACTTTAACTTGCTTCGTACAACGTGCAAACCTGCGGGCCAACATATTACAGCGGACTGCCATGGATCGCCTCTCCCTCTCCATATCCAATCCATCCGACAGGTCTTCGGTCACCCAGTGTCCCAGGTATTTAAACTGCGAGACTTGCTGAAGTGCAACTCCGTATAAATACACTGGTGGCACTGTACCAACGGTCCCACTCTTTGGTTTAAAAACCATGAGTTCGCTCTTTTGCACGTTATACCTGAGACCATGGGCGACCGCATACCTCTCACAAATCCCGAGCAGCTTCCTAAGTGCACTAATTGATGGACTCAACAACACCATATCGTCCGCGTAGCTGATGTTATTGACGAAAGTCCCATCTATCGAGCATCCGACCCTGGCATTGTTGAGTTCACCAATTAGTCCATTCACATACAGACTGAACAGTTTGGGCGACGTCAACCCTCCCTGCCGCACCCCGCACCTCAGCCTGTACGCATCGGAGAACGTCGCCTCCCATCTAACACTGTTCGTCTGGTTGTCGTACCAATGTTTAAATAACTCGGTGACTTCCTCCGGGAGAGATGTCTCACAGCGCAATTTATGCCAGAGCATATCATACGAGACCATATCGAAGGCCCTCGTCAAATCTAAGAAACACGCGTATACTGGCGTTTTCCTGTCAGTATAGTACCGAACCACATGCTTGAGGCATAACACAGCAGTTAATACTTAACTACTTACTTATTAGATATCTATCTATCGGGACTTCCAATCCAATAATGAACTTACTAAGTACCACCTACCTAACTGTAAAAAATCAATCCTAACTAGATAGGTACGATCGATTTTTTATAGTTAGGAATCGGGGAATCTCCAGTAGAACAGATGTTCTACTGGAGATTCTCCGTTGATTGGCATAACATGCAGTTATTAGTTTATCAGTAGATTGTAGGTACACGATATTGCTTGTCCGTGTTGCTATTTATATCATTCATTCACGCGCAGGCAATCCATTATAATCAGTGCAATTGCTTTCAGTTCAATTGTTCTCTTGTTAACTGTTTGAGGGCGGTGCGGTGGGGGACGTTTGGTACCTATACCTACCTATACTATATAAGTGCCTATTTCTAGGGCATCTACGGGTCGAGCACCGAATTTAATGCACACCACCAGAATGCCACTAAAAAGCCTCCAAGTATTTCCGTTTTCTAAGTTTTCGAGGCCCTAAGCAAATAGGTAGGGGTAGGTAAGTACCTATATAATTTAAACCACTGAAGTTTAAGACTATTATTACATTTATTATGTAGCTACTCGCGAACCTCGAAACACACGATCGAACATGGCCCGATGTTTTTAGCTGGTCCGTCTAAAATATTCGCACGGGTTCGTGTTCGCGTTGCGTCGTTGCCTTGCCTCTCTTTCATTTGCCGTAGGAAGGAAAAAGATGCAACACGAATATTTGGGCAAACACCGCCAAGTGTGGTGCGACCTTTGGGTGCGACCATAATAGTATTAATTTAATTCTTCCTCTGAGAAAACGTAGGTATTTCCTACTTGCCGAGATCACGGAACTTCTGCACGGCTATCACAAGACGGCCGCGACATACTCTCGAGCTCTCTCGAACTATCCGTCTCTTTCTAAGTGGTCTAATAAGAGAGAGACGGATAGTGCGAGAGAGCTCGAGAGTATATCGCGGCCGTCTTGTGATAGCCGTGCAGAACAGAGAATTGAATACCTAAATTGTAGTTACATGGTAATTAACAATTCCCAATACTGCTTTATTTGACTAAAGGGAGAGGCCTGCGGTGGCGGTCAATTGTAAATTTGTCAATCATCGTCAAGTTTACTATCGACCACAAGTGTGTTTTGGAACGGTTCGGGTGTTCTGCATTGATGGTATTGATTGACACCATATTGACATTGACACATATTTGATAAGAATGATAAGTTGCTGACAGTGACAGCTCACAGCCGACAAGAACAAGATATTTATTTGACATTGACATTAATTTAGACAACTTCGCTTCGCGGGCAACGACAAACAAGCGAGGAAAAATTATAATCATCGGCATTTATTTTATTTTTAATCTTAGAAGAAAATGAATGCGTTAAATATTTCTGACATCGTACGAAATGAAATCTCTAATTTAGTGCCTTCATGTGTGCTGAACGAAATTGCATGTTTCGTATTTTACGACAACAACCCCGTGCAAAATAAAATATGCGATATCACAGTTTGTACAAAATACGGTGAAGTAAAAGAGTACTACCAACGCGAGGAAGTATTGTCGCTATTCGTTGGAAGTGATTTGAATTTTTCACAAATGAGAATTCTCCGGAACAGGCATGGGCATCTATTTTACATGTTAGCTTCTGAGAATGAATTAATCATTTTGTCGAGGACAGACGCCTTAAAAGTTCACCAAAAAGTGACCAATGTAGACTATTATGATATTGATGATAGCGCCTGTAGGGGCCAAGCAAGTCTTAAAATTGTTTTAAAGGATGATGCAGTGCCTTTGATTTTTGATGACAATTTTGAGAATCTAGGCGAGAGAGCTGTTGCTTTACGTGCGATGTATGTTGATGATTCGTTGCCGATTCTCACCCAGCTTAAAAGGAAATTGACTCAAGCGAAATACAGTATACAGTGTAATGAAAAGACTCAAAGAGAGTTTAGGGAGCTGCGGAAACTAAGTGCATTTGCTGCTGAGCAGAAACTTCACCCGAACTTAGACGAGTCTGTGATAAATGAAAGCCCGAATGAGGTATTTATTCATTGCATTTACATTTGTTGCAAAATTAGCTATGAAATGAATACTGAGCATAGGCTTGTATAAGGGGGCGGCGAGTGGGCTGAGCCCATCCCAGTATGGTCTAGTGCCCACCCCAGGATTTTGGATTACCAATTCAAAAATCTGGGATGGAAGTTTCGACCATGGCATATTAGGGGTCAGGCCCCCTGAAAAATAACTCTAGATACATGAATGATACTGAGAAGCAATGTTAGGAACCTGGGACCATTGTTTTAAATTCTGATCAATCACTTTCTATTTCCAGGTATGTGTTGAGCTAAAGCTGAAAACACAGGCTCCTAGCATTGTAGTTTGCAATAAAAAAGTTGTAATTACAATGACTGCTGTTAATAACAGTAAGATGTAAGTACAATCATTTTATGTAAATTATCAAAGTGAAATAGATATTGGAGAGCTACTTATCACTTTCATCATCATCATCATCATTGTCAGCCCATAATCGCCCACTGCTGAGCATAGGCCTCTCTTCGAGTATGCCACCCGTCCCTATCCTGAGCTAATCTTATCCAGAAGTGACCCACTATCTAATTAATATCGTCTACCCATCGAGCTGGTGGACGGCCGACGCTCCTTATACCTAGAAGTGGCCACCAATCTAACACCTTTTTGGTCCACCTCCCATCATTCTGCCTGGCAAGGTGTCCTGCCCAGCTCCACGTATCGCTTTACAACTGAGAAATTGTGGTTTGCCAAATCATAAATGAACATAAGCTCACAATCGTTTCAAACCGGGTGTAAAGGGTTTAGCTATAGAGTGCCGCAACTTGGGAAATGACAACATGGTTGGGAAAGGAGAAATGGTGGGAGGACCTGAATGCATTTCTTAATAACTGCCTAGAGTGTACTAAATATGGAGAAATGACTCTATGGGGAGATCTTTGCCCAGCAGTGGGACACAATGATATCAACAAAAAAAAATACTTACATACTTATCCCCAATTTTAATTAAATACACCATTATACTTAATTGCATATTAGTTATTTATAGGTCATGTTAAGTAAAGGCAGAAATTATTCTGTTACTTTATGCTGTTATCAGGCAACTATCCTCATTACTAGCAGTTACTGTTTAGTTCACCGATAGACTAAATAAATGTATTATTTATAGTTATAGTTTATAGTTAATAAATTAATCATTTCTGTCAAAGTCTTCTTTACATTCAACAAATTATATTTTTAACTGCTGCCACTGCAAAATAAATATGTAATCCTCACATAAGTCTATTATATTTTCCAGGTCTCTACACGCTGTAGCGATACTCCTGCACACCAACAAACCATCCATATCATACACTACCCATCTGTTTCAACAGACAACCAATAGCCCATTCTGGAAGGAAGTCCACGACTTACAACCAAAAGCAGAAATAGCCATAATAGCAGTTGTAGATATAACTGAATTGCAGTACAATACGACTACCAGACTAGAGTTTAATGGAGCTATTTCGTACAAGAAAGGAGACAAAGATTTATTGGTGCCTTTTAATTCGGTTGTAATGTCATATTCGGAATTTATGGGGAAACGGTTTGATGTTTTAGCTAATGAAATTGGTAAGTCATTTTCAGAAAAGTATTATCAACAAATAAATAGGCAGAATGGATGTCGACTTGCGGAAAAACGCCCAGTATAACTATCAACAAATAATAAAATAATAAAATTTACAATTTACTTTAAAAACAAAATTTTAAGCAACATCAAATCAGTACCCAAATGGCCAAATCACTTCAAGTGACCAAGGGACCACCTAGGAAGGATAACCAATTAAACAAAGAAAAAACCAAATTGATCAGTCTTCAAGTAATCGGGGATCATACTTAAAAAACAAAAGATTCCGACTGATTGACCTCCACCTTTTTTGTTGGTTTATAAGCTTAAGAAACTTACTTTCATTTTTGCATCTCTTATACCTGCTCAAAATGTTACTAGCAATCATTTGTGTACACTATTGCTCAGTACTTAACAACAGGCTCCAAATCAAATGAAGTTCTAATATATAGATAGATAATGCATATAACATACTTTAAGCTATATATTTATACTAGCTGGCACGCGGCTTCGCCCGCGTATTGTAAAGAACGCAGGTGAACCCGCGCGATAAAATAAACCAGGCAGAAACTCCATTCATTATATATGCAGGTGAAAAAAAAAAAAAAAAACGGATAATAATATACGGTTCCAGAGATTACCCAAAATATACAAACTTACAAAACTACAATCTCAGGCTTTCCTCTTTATAATGTTAATGTAAAGATAAGTTCTTGTAGAATTTCTGTTAAGATGATATATATTTTTCTTCACACTTGCTCATAAATGGTGTTATTCCATGCCTGTATACGGAAGGACAATGGCCTAAATTGTCCCGCGGGAGTAATGGTAATTTACAGCTCCCTAGGGAGTAATGAGCTTGTGTGTGATCTGATTGGTTTAAGCAAATCTAGATGACCACGCACTACAAGAATTCTGCTCTGTGATTGGTTGAAATATTGAAAATGCGCGCTCCACTCGCACTGATCTGGAAGTGAAGTTGTCAATGTTTGATTGGTGCGCTTGTATGAAACATAGATTTTTCTGTCTTTTGTAGTTATTTATTGCCTCGCAAATGTGATGAAAAGCATTGTGTATAACACGGGCGTAAGAATATTGCAAACTCGAGTCATCAAAAGCCTTCCGCCTTCGGCGTCGGGCTTCTTATAGCCTCTTGTTTGCAATATTCGGAATATTCCACTTACGCCCCTCGTTAAATAATGTACCTACTATTTTATACCACAATGGTAGCAACAGCATTGCAGCCTATGGACGCCTGCAACTTCAGAGGAATGACATGCGCATTGCCGATCTTTTATTGATTTGAGGTACATTATGTCAATTTACTTGCAGATGATGACAGCATTCTTCCAATTCTGGCCACCACTAACAAGTTAGATATGACTTTAAGAATAATTGACCATGATGCCCCAGGAATGACATTGTCTGACATGTTTTGTCATTATATGGAAATGGAACATGTGCTCGGAGTAAATAACGCTGTGATACACAAAAAGTCTCCCCATCATGTGTTAAATAGTGTAATGGTCATTTTTGAGGATGAAAATGCTTCTAATACTTCCGTAGCTGTATATGTCAGGTAAGTTATAAGCAGAGGCCGGAATTTTCGTTGCATTTTTGAGCTGATCATAGTGACTTCTCATTTATTGACGTTTAATGTAGGATAGGTATCGATTGCGATATACGTACGTAATTTCAAAATAGACATTGAACAACTTATTGTTCTATGTAATTGACAACATTTAATTTTTTCAACTGGGCCATTGTATGATTTATTTCGCTAGAAAATGTTTTTTTAAGCTGCTCGTGTTTTTTTATTTCTCCCTAAATTGTAATTTTCATACAGAAATATAAAATTGAAAACTAGCGAATTCCAGAAGGTCGTAACTAAAATAATGCCGGGTTATAAGTAAAACTTCTGTAAGCGTTAAAATGAATGCGGGTAGTTTTTTAAGTGGCAGTTTGATTCTGCCTTCGTTTTAATATATTTTGTTGAATCAAGAGCGCATAAATACAGCCAGTTATTCTGAAATCAGTTCACTTTTGCTGCGGACTTCAACCAGCTAACAAGGTAACTCTGATATCGTATTTTGTGCAAAGTTGTAATTTGAATTATAGTGAAAAATATAAGGTACTAAAATATCTTTAATGGTGTTTGAGTAATTTTCCCTGCAATGTTTCCCTAATATCTTATACTTCTTAGCAGTAATATTGGGAACATTGTATAAATTACTTTAATCTCTGTATAAACACCTATTGTATAAATTACTTTAATCTCTGGATCGATGATGCGGGTGGCGCAAGACTTAGCAAGGTTTATGTCCAGCAATGGACATCTTTCGGCTTATATGATGATGACTCATGCTCACCTAGGACGGTAAAACAAATAATGTCTCAGATCGCACGTATTCGACGCTCGAGCCGAAGACGACGGCGATAAATATGCGATCTGAGGCTTTCTTTACCGCCCATGGTGATAAAAACAGAAAGTGGGCTTTTCTGCATGCGAAAAGGGCGGTAATTGCCATTTTATGGACTAGTGGGACGTAACACATGTTATGCAATTATTTCAGATCAGACAGTCAAGTGCTGCCGCTGTTACACTACATTCACGAAGCTATTCCAAACCGCATCATAGTGACGTCACAGAACCACAAAATAACAGCGATCGTCGACTCTTTAAAACGATATAATGAAGAACCTGACAAAGTGTCATTGAAACTTGACTATGCGGGATATGCCCCTTCTATGCTGCGCCAAACTGCAATGACTTTGGAATACTTAGACAGTTGTATAGTAAAAATGAATGAAAACAAAGATGCTAAAACACAGAGTAAGATCGGGAAAGAGATTGATTTATTTGCCGGAGGATTGGGTCTGTATATGGAGTTTAGAAATAATATCTTGACTGAAGCAGAAACAGGTGTCCAAAGTTTGAAACAGTGTGAAGAGAAACCAGTTGTAGATAGTGGAAGTATGTTCCTGGACAATGAGTGAGTGATTTTATTTTATAAGATATGTTGATTGGATTAAGGTCTAGAATCCTGTACTGTCGTTATAATCGATTTTTCATGTTCAGCTAGTGTTTTTGTTTTATTCTCTAGACACCCACAACATAAAGGTGATGATGATAGACTTGAGTATCACTCGTAATCGAAACGACAGTAAATTTGCTCCGAGCTTTTTGCCGAGCCGAGCAATTTTGTTATTGTTCTGCGTTTACTAGAGCGTTCGCTAGAATTGTTCGTCCGTTTTTCAGTTCGACAATTTAAAAACCGGCCAAGTGCGAGTTGGACTCGCGCACGAAGGGTTCCGTACCAATATCTATAAAAACGGCAAAAAAATCACGTTTGTTGTATGGGAGCCCCCCTTAAAAAATATTTTATTTTGTTTTTAGTATTTGTTGTTAGAGCGGCAACAGAAATACATAATCTGTGAAAATTTTAACTCTCAAGCTATCACGGTTCTTGAGATACAGCCTGGTTACAGACAGACAGACGGACGGACGGACGGACGGACGGACAGCGAAGTCTTAGTAATAGGGTCCCGTTTTACTCTTTGAGTACGGAACCCTAAAAACGGCGGATGCTCTATGTTCTGTTATTTACGTGTGAATTCCAAGTCTATCAATAGGGAACATTACGCAAACCTCTGCGTAGAGGGCGATACTAGCAGAGTTCGCATTGTATCTCGTTCCCACTTGCGGTATTGTATATGCATGCATCCTTGTCACTCATTTGACAATCAATTGTGCATGTGTTGTGCTAGTGCTGCACTCTGGCTGCAGAACATTGCAGTAATGTTTCCTATACCTTAAGAAAAATTTACAACATGTATAAAATGGGAATTAACACTGAGCTAGCCGTCTTTAGGTCAATTGCTTACATACCATTGATTAGATGCGCAGTCCAGGGTTCAGGAGTCACATCCAGTCACAGGCACACACACGAATTCACACGCGGGCTAGGTTAGGTATGTGACATCACAGGTGGAGCAACATACGCCCTATTCTAATGCAAGCAATGGGTCATCTGTCGGTCATCGTCATTAGGTAAGCGCCGTGCGCCCGGGAGTTGGCGGGGATGGAAGATTGTTTATTGAACATACCCCCGCCCTAAACATGACCATGTTTACGAAAACAAAAAAAAAGGAATGTTACTTTGAGGGGTTCTCAAAGGGTAATCTAATAATCCGATTGGTAGGTCTTGTCAGAACACCCGTAGTCGTTCTAACTTGTACTACACGCACGACGCCGTCTTTTCCGGGATGTATTGATATGATGCGACCACGTCGCCATTCCAAGGGAGGGACGTTATCCTCTCTAAGAAGAACCAAATCTCCCACTGTGAGAGGCTCAGTATAGGCTGCCCATTTAGGCCTTGTTTGCAACGTCGATAAATATTGGGTTTGCCATCGTGACCAAAAGTGTTGAAGCATCTGTTGTACGAGTTGAAATCGTGTGAGTTTATTAGTTTTAATGTCCTGCAACGGGTATTCGGGAATCGCAGTTAAGAGTGCTCTTCAAAAAAGCGCTCGCTCAGAATTCGGTATTTTGACACGCGTAGTGCGTTTGTGTGTGTAAATACTACTACCACCCACACAAACGTACCTAACCCCCACATGCACAGCGAGATCGCACCAGCCGCGGGTGCCGTCCCTTTCTAGCTATATGTAAGTGCGATCGGGATAGAACTAACCGCGGAGCTTGCCGATGCAAATATCTGTATAGCGCACCGTTGGAATTCACTCCGTGACCGATATTGATACTTGCACTAAAAAGTGGTAAGTATTACTTCGCTAACATGATGTTCTAGATCTAGAACATCATGTTAGCGAAGTTAGATAACTTGAATAAAGTAAGTATTAGATTTTTGAGCACAAGTTTTCTATTTGTATTAAAATATATTTAGTTTCGTTTTTTTAGTATAAAATAAACTAACGAGTTTTAAAGTTGTCAGTAATAAGAATAATAATTTGTTTTACGGATATTAATAGTTTGCATGTTATCTGAGTCTTATTTATATATAGTAATGTAGTGAAATTATACCAGTAGACCCACTACTAGGAAATTACTGGGTACTTACGTATTCATTTCTTGAAGAAATTTTTTTTTGTTATGGACAGTAAAAAAAACTGCCCTTCATAGAAATTGCTATGTCCGTTTCTTACCAAAGGAACTGAAAATTATAAATTATACAAACACAGCTTTTTATCTAGAATACAATTAATTAATGCGTGATTTTATTCAAAAGCCTAAAACCTCAGATGATAAAAAGGAATAGATATGAAACGGGGGCTTGGCGCGTGTCGGTGCGACATGGCCAAATGGGCATGTCACTGCCCACCGCATGTTAGTCGCAATTTGCCGTGAATCTGAAATGTTTTTCCACGTTTACTCAAAATGCCGAATTGTAGCGTGGTTACATGCAAAAATAGGAATGAAACTAAAACCTACATGAATGGTGGAGTCACGCACCACATGTGAGTATTAGTATTTTCACTTAAGTCAGTAAAAACTAATATTTTAATAAATAAACGCAACGCCGCATCATTTCTCGGGATCGAACTAACATATCGAACGAAAAAGCATATTTTTGTTCTATGCGTTGTACATTGAACGTTCAATACAGTAAACCACGGCGCAATGTATTAAACCACTATGGATATGGACGATGCTTGATTTTTTTAGTGGTACGGCCGCTGCTTGGCGCCACAAACTAGAGCGGTGCCAAAGTGCAGTTACAATTTACGCGTAATCGATAAAATAGAAGTACGATATTTTTATTTCGGCTACTTTCGCTGTTTTATTTTATTTAATTACTTGTTTTGGTTGGGTGCCTATCTTAAAGGTAACTAATAACATACTAATAAGATTAAAAGGCACAAAATGTTAACGGTACCTACTAATAAGATTTTCACTAAGTTGCAGTATGAACGGTAAATAGACATATTAAAATTGTATGTACAAGTATATAATTTAGTTGCAAATTGCTTCAGAACAACTTTAAATGTGATATTATTACCAATAATTTATTTTAAATGAGTATTTATTACTTTCATTTGAAATGTGATAATTGAAGAAGAAATCTCGGTTTCTTATTACAATTTTCCAAAGAATCCGAGTAGGTACTAAAAAAATGGATAGATGCTACTGGCAGAGGTCCTAACTAGTTTCCTGTACAGAGAAGAGTTAATGTGTTCGTAACATTTTCAAGAAAAATGTTTCCAACCACTTAATAAGAGCCGTACACTTTTCGAATATTTGACACCTCGCTTGCTTGAAACCTAGGTGTAAAATGTATGGTAACACATCTTCGCACATCTTTGGTGGATACTCGCCCTTAGCCTTAAATCTCGTAATATGAGTAATGGACATATTATTTCGCGCCAAAATGCGAGTCGGATCGGCCTGGTACCTACAGGTCAAAAATATCGATGTGACCAGAGTTTTAAATGTATGTGAACACGAACTTATAAAAAGCCGTTTATGTTACTCTGTAGGTATTCGTCAATATTTTTTACTTTTGCGATTTATGGTAAGTTAACAACCCGTGTTATTTAAACTTGTAGCTAGAAGTTTAAATACCACCACATAAACTTACCATGTCGTTAAAGTTGTTACCCATCAATATCTTAACATAATATTAATTTTAATATTAATGTCGATAAAACATAATTTTAACGTTTGTCGCCCCCCTAGTGTAGTGCGTTTAAGCCAATCACAGCCCTTGTTTGCATGTTGCCGTAGACTCACTGGCAACGCCCGAGTCTTTGTTTTTACACGGTTCAATGTGTGTGCCTGTGGGCGCTGCGGTGGGAGAAAACTGGGGACATCGGTTTTGGTTGAAATTAAGCAGTACGGCACTTCTCCCTTTTTTTATGTTCTGAGCATAAAAAAACCTATGTCACTTTTTAGGATTCCGTACTCAAAGAGTAAAACGGGACCCTATTACTAAGACTCCGCTGTCCGTCTGTCTGTTCGTCTGTCACCAGGCTGTATCTCATGAACCGTGATAGATAGAGATTTGAAATGTGATGTATTTCTGTTGTCGCTATTTATAACAAAAAATACTAAAAAACAGAATACATAATTTTATTTTTATTTTAGTTTTTATCTGTTTCTTTTTCTTTTACAATCTTACACAAATCGACCTTGCCCCAAACTAAGCAAAGCTTGTACTATGGGTACTAGACAACGATAAACATACTTACATAGATAAATAAATACTTAAATACATAGAAAACATCCATGACTCAGGAACAAATATTTGTGCTCATCACACAAATAAATGCCCTTACCGGGATTCAAACCCGGGACCTCCAGCTTCGTAGGCAGAGTCACTACCAAGTTACTAACTAGGCTACAGGGGGTTCCTATACAACAAATTTTTTGCCGTTTAAAGATATAGATAATGGTACGGTACCCTTCGTGCGCGAGTCCGACTCGCACTTGGCCGGTTTTTTAAACATTTATTTCGAAATAAAGAGTGATACTCGGAAATGTCGAAGGGAAGGTCAATCGTCGAATCCGACTCGGCTGGGCAGCATTCGGGAAGCTACGGCACATCTTTTCGTCCAATATTCCGCAGTGTCTCAAGACGAGAGTCTTTGACCAGTGTGTGTTGCCAGTGATGACATATGGCACGGAAACGTGGTCGCTTACTAAAGGCCTCATAAGAAGGCTCAAAGTCACTCAAAGGGCAATGGCTCTCCATTGCCCTTTGAGTGACTTTGAGCCTATGCTATGCTATGCTGGGAGTTTCTCTGCGCGATCGCATCAGAAATGAGGCTATCCGCAGCAGAACCAAGGATACTGATAAAGCCCTCCAAATTGCTTAACTTAAGTGGCAGTGGGCGAGGCACATTGCACGTAGAACCGATGGCCGTTGGGGCGGAAAGGTTCTCGAGTGGCAACCACGTACCGGAAGGCACAGCGTGGGTAGGCCCCCCGCAAGGTGGACTGATGACCTGGTAAAGGTCGCGGGAGTCCGCTGGATGAGGGTGGCGCAGGACCGGCCATTGTGGCACTCTTTGGGGGAGGCGTATGTCCAGTAGTGAACGTCTTTCGGCTGATATGATGATGATGATGATGATGACTCGGAAATGTAATAAAACCACGTAAAAATCTTCCTTTCCAGTGTAAACCCCCGGGGTGTGTTATTATTATATATGAACGAAAATAATTACTAAATGCAAGGTAGGATCGTGCTGTACTTAACAAACGCCATATAAGCTTGTTTTTTAAAAAGTTTTTTATTCATCTTGTTATTTTCAATAACCCTGCATATTATGTCGCTGGTTCGTGGGTACTTGTACAGACAAATCACACAAACCCAAACAAGATAGGTCTATCTATTTTAGTTAAGGAGTTCCCATGACCACCTTCCATCATCAGATCCTGGAAATCATCCATCACCAAAGTGTTTACCAAGACAAAACAGATGAGCTCAAACTAGATGGGTTTATCTAGTTTAGTTTAGGAGTTCCATGACCACCTTATAGCTCCATCATCAGACTCTGGAAATCATCCAGCACCAAAGTCTTGCCGTGCCATGACCAAATAAATGAGCCCAAATTCGATGGCTTTCTCTTGTTGAGTTTAGAAGTTGCTATGGCCACCTTCCGACTCCATCATCAGACCAGCTCTATGATATTATGTCACCGAAGATACGCAATTGTACCTAATTTGGAGATTTCACCCAAACTCCCATACTAAAACTCAAATACATACTAACAAGGTGGACTGATAGTAACAAGTAAATAAATTAAATCTATCAAGTATCACGATCACTCGTACAATAATAATTGACTAATACGCGTAGTTTAGACAAAAGGATCCAACCCACAAGACATCACCATTGAAATGTATGACTTTTGTTTTAGGTAGAAGGTTCAATTTTAAATGTTACGTATCCGGTGGGTTTGAGCCTTTTCGCTACACTACGTCATATATGGCAGCTATGCAATTCATAACTTGTCTCGATTAGCCTCACGAATGTATCCCCAGTATAGTTTGACCCCGAGGTTGGTAACAACTATGCCTAGTCGGAGATCAAAATAATATTATTTTATCTGAAGAGTGGCCGGTTAGCTTCGTGAATAGCCACAAATAAACACACTACACGTCTGTCTCGGAGGGCTATTCAGCCGGTACTGAGATAAATTCCCGCGCGACGGTAAATTTATACTAGTTTTGAATAATTATTTATAAATATAAATTTTGACAAAAGTTATATTTTTTGGACTGGATCTTGTTGGTAAAAGCATGAACTTTAATGTTGTGTAAGATTCAATACAAAAATTATTCAACAATAATGAGAAAATCCTTGAGTTTTCAGTACGATTTTGTTGACAAATATGGTGTAATTGAGAACAGTTTACATATATATACGTGCAGAATAAGGAAAATTCGAGGCGGCTAGGCGCAATGGCAACATATTACGCTAGTGAAAATAGAAAAAAACAAGTAGGTTCTCATATAACATCATGGAGTATTAGGGGCTCAAACTTATGACTCTGCGCTCTCTTCAGAAAACTACTGTCGGTAATCGGGTATTTTCGGTTAAAGTATTCAGTTCTTCGTAAATTGGAGGCGGCTAGGACCAATATGAGGAGTTTACCTATGCAAATAAGTAATCAGGATCTAGAAAAAGCTCTCCGTTTCTTAGAATTACAACGTCAAAAATCCGTCATTCTCGCTTATTCCTGACCAAAAAACGAGCGCCCTCTTAAAGGCTCTCCAATAATGAGATGTCCTGGTGTCAGGACTTCTAGGTCGTTAGGATCCGGCGATAAAGGGCACAACGGACGCGAATTAAGGACTGCCTCAATTTTAGTGAAGACTGTCGTTAGTTCTTCATAGGTGAGGGGGGTGTCTCCGACGACACGTTTTATGTGGGTCTTGGCTGACTTTACAGCCGCCTCGAAAAGACCGCCCCAGTGTGGGGTAGTAGGGGGATCGAAAATCCAAGTGATATTTCGCTTTGCCATTTCCGAGCCTAGGGTATGCTTATTTAAGTTAAGGAAATTATGGACCTCTAAAAGATGGTTATCCGCACCCACATAGTTACGTCCACAGTCCGACCGAATAAGCGAAGGGGTGCCGCGACGAGAGGCAAAACGAGTAAGGGCGGCGAGGAACGCTTCTGTTGTGAGGTCTGACACTACCTCCAGGTGGACTGCCTTGGTCGCAAGGCACACAAAGACGCAGAGGTAAGTTTTAATTAGTTTCCTGTTTCGAACGGCTTGAATTTTTGTGTAAAATGGCCCCGCAAAATCTGTACCTACTCCTTTAAATGCACGTGTAGCCGTGATTCGGTCTTTTGGGAGATCTCCCATAAAAGGTTGCCGTGCAACGGCATTCAAGCGGTAGCAGGGTAGGCATTTAAATAAAACATTGTTAATTAATCTACGCACGGATAGGATCCAAAATTCACGGGATAATATGGCGTGTAAGGCACCAGGTGAAGCATGGGAGTTGACCTCATGGTAGTGGGTTATTAATAATTTCACGAAATTGCCGTTTTTCGGTAAGAGTATAGGGTGGCGGGCATCAAAGGGTAACTCGGAATATCTTATACGACCTCCTACCCGCATTAAACCGGTAGTGTCAAGGAATGGGTTTAAGTTTCGAATGGAAGAACGTACAGCTTGCCCACGTTTAAGGATACTAATCTCCTCAGAGAACGAAAGTTTCTGAACCAGTCTGATAAGAAAGTTAAGGGCGGCTTTCCGTTCAGTCACAGAAAGAAAGGGAGATATCTCACGTTGATTGCGCAAACGGGCATTATTAACGAATCGTAAAATACAGCCGGTGACGCCAATAAGTTTTTGGAAGGAACTAAAACGGTTTAAGAGGAACTCAGGACTTGGGACGCAACTTGCACTGGTGACTAAGAGGCAGCGTAGTCCAGGAAGCTGTGCAGTCTGAGATGATTTGTCGGATGGCCAACTAGATGAAGGCTGCAACAGCCACTTTGGGCACCACCAGAGTTGGTGGTTGAGAAGCGCCCGTGGGGATAAACCGCGGGAGGCACAGTCGGCAGGATTCAGATTGCCAGGAACATGTCGCCAAATAGAGATGATCTCAGCATTTTTAATTAGGGAGACCCTATTGGCTTCAAAAGTTTGAAGTTCGTGGGGTGAAGTATCAGGCGAGAACAATTTGGCTATCCGTCCAAGTATAGATGGCGTCCAACACTATTGACTTCTGGAGACAGGAGGCAACGTGTTGGACTAATTTTGAAAGGAGCGCAGCTCCCTGTAATTCCAATTTTGGAATTGACAAACGGGTCCGAATTGGGGCAACCTTAGTTTTGGACATTAACAAATGGACGGAGCAATTATTCAACTGATCTACAGCTCGGAGATAGATTACTGCAGAGAATCCAGCTTCTGAGGCGTCACTAAAACCATGTAAAGTATAAGACTGGGGTGTGGGGGGAAAAATACGTCTGGGTATATGAATCTTATGAATAGAGCCTGCCAGTTCCCGGTTGACTGGTCTACGAGTTTCTTTCCTTAACCCCCTCCTTACTGCATATCGTTGTTTAGAACGACTTGAATTACCGGTCAAACATTGGTCATATATCCTTGTACACATATAGCTTTCTTACCTAAAGTTTTAACCATTAAAAATTAAAGTTGTTTACCCGTTCACAGACACCCGAGCCGTTTTATCGTAATTTGTGCTTTATCTTTATACGTCGACGGTCTAAATTTGCTTGAAGGGCCGAATAATGCATTAAGTATTAAATATCACATAATCATTATTTTGTAGTTAATTAATAGTTCTCGAAAGGGATTTATTCGTTGTAATCGTGTTTCCTAAACCCTTTTGCACAGTTCTGCATACCTTTGCACCTCGTGGTGTACTTAAGGAACGCGCTTCCAAATTGGGCCTTGTTTGTAAGCATATAAGATTCAAATTAAGTGTATAACTTTTATATGTGCATTTTTCTTGTTGCTAACTGTTGCCTATACGAGTTGAAATGAGTGACCACGGAGATAATGATACTATGCGGGCAACCTTATTTACGGAAACGGCGGAGTATAGAAAATCAATCGGCACTTTTAGACTGAACAGTGATTACCCAATATTTATCGACGTTGCAAACAAGGCCTAAATGGGCAGCCTATACTGAGCCTCTCACAGTGGGAGATTTGGTTCTTCTTAGAGAGGATAACGTCCCTCCCTTGGAATGGCGACGTGGTCGCATCATATCAATACATCCCGGAAAAGACGGCGTCGTGCGTGTAGTACAAGTTAGAACGACTACGGGTGTTCTGACAAGACCTACCAATCGGATTATTAGATTACCCTTTGAGAACCCCTCAAAGTAACATTCCTTTTTTTTTGTTTTCGTAAACATGGTCATGTTTACGGCGGGGGTATGTTCAATAAACAATCTTCCATCCCCGCCAACTCCCGGGCGCACGGCGCTTACCTAATGACGATGACCGACAGATGACCTATTGCTTGCATTAGAATAGGGCGTATGTTGCTCCACCTGTGATGTCACATACCTAACCTAGCCCGCGTGTGAATTCGTGTGTGTGCCTGTGACTGGCTGTGACTCCTGAACCCTGGACTGCGCATCTAATCAATGGTATGTAAGCAATTGACCTAAAGACGGCTAGCTCAGTGTTAATTCCCATTTTATACATTGAACCACGCTCTGCTACCAATGTATAAAATGGGAATTAACACTGAGCTAGCCGTCGTTAGGTCAATTGCTTACATACCATTGATTAGATGCGCAGTCCAGGGTTCAGGAGTCACAGCCAGTCACAGGCACACACACGAATTCACACGCGGGCTAGGTTAGGTATGTGACATCACAGGTGGAGCGACATACGCCCTATTCTAATGCAAGCAATGGGTCATCTGTCGGTCATCGTCATTAGACACACGAATTCACACGCGGGCTAGGTTAGGTATGTGACATCACAGGTGGAGCGACATACGCCCTATTCTAATGCAAGCAATGGGTCATCTGTCGGTCATCGTCATTAGGTAAGCGCCGTGCGCCCGGGAGTTGGCGGGGATGGAAGATTGTTTATTGAACACAACAAATCAATTATAATAGGAAATAGATTAGTTTGTTTTGTTTTGAAATTGAACGAAACAAAACAAATGAAACTGTGTTCCAATTTAGAATGATATAACTTCTATTGAACAGGAGGATGCCTTTTAATATGCCTTTGGGCGTCTTGGGTTTATAACATATGTTTATAGAAATCCTGTACTGTAATTTAAATCTATATTCATTAGTGTTATTAATTAAGGAATGTAGAACAAACTAGTAGGTATGTAAAGCTGTTGAGAGTAAAATAAAAGAGAGGTATTTTTCAATCATTTCTAATTCTTTTTCATCATTGTTTTGACTATAATAAATATTATAGAACTATTTTACATTAAAAAAATATAAAAATGATTTTACTAAGTATTTAGCTGTATTAGTATTAGGTTGAAACACTAATTTATATTTTACATTAAAACAAACATAAAGAGAGCACGATATTAATGACCTATTTGCTATTTCTACTTATAAAATACAATATTTAACTGGAATACAAAAATACTTTTTTAATTAAATGTCTTCTTAAATAATAACAACATAACATATCTTGTTTATTGAGCATTTAATATTTACTACTCTAGTTACAAAAATATTATTATGTGTCTCTTCACTCACTATATTATAATAGAACCTTAAGTTCTTGAAATAGGACAACATGTTTAAGTATACTAAGTACCCGGTTTCCCTTTGTTCTGTGTAGCACCATAACGTCAGCTTTATAATAACAAAATAAAATATAATTACTGTACAAAACTTAATTGACTAAATAACTAAATATAAACATTGAGTAATATACACACAAATTTAAAAAAACCCACAACCGAAAAAAGATCTAACAATGATTGAGAACAACTAATATACTGAAAACTTTAAACCATTAATAATATATTTCTTGGTTAAAATAATTATGTTATAAGAATCAAACAATACGCGGCACAAAAGTTTGCGTGTCTGAAGTTAGCCTCGAGTCGCCTCCCGCATACCCGTCCGACCCCTCTGACACCATTGCGGCGCTACTAGTAGCTAACATCAGAATCGTTATCTGATTTTAATCGTATTGTATTGTACACATGAGAGAAGGCCCTGGGGCGGTACCACGAAATTCATAGTTTGTGAATACGTCTCAATGGCAATTCTGTATAATCTGTATTTGAAATTTCAAGCTAAAGAGACGACAAAACTTCGATTTCCTTGGGACTGCCTCAGCAGCAGGATATACACTATGAGTTAGTATTGTACAGGCAGATCGCTTAACCCATTCAGCGCCCATGATGACACATATGCGTCACAGCGCTACAAGCGCTTTTCGCTACATACGAGGTTTAACCTGCTACGGACTACGGCGTAGCGCTACGAGATTAGCGTGGCCGTGAATGTTATCGTCCCACGTTATCGTCGTACCTCCACTCCCGCGCGCCGAGCAGGCGAGGACTGAGTTAACGGCGACCACTTGGGAGTTTTAAACATTTTGTTCTACAAATTGAGTAAGATTTAAAGTGAACCTAAGTTTTAACAGGTGCAAAGTACCTACACGATTAGTTGTTCCCAACGTTGAATGCCACAACCATAACCCATTGTGCTCTACCCACCGACGGAGGGGACATCCCACCAGGGGCGGTACCACGGACTTCAAAGTTCGAAGTTTTAATTTGACCATTTCTAAAAGTATACTAATAATAACGGTTAAACTCTCGCATTAATGGTCACTCACGTGCTACATGTTTGGAACCCTTTGGGTGTTGTACCGAGAACACTCATCCTGAACAACTCCCGAATGGTTCAAAAGAACGTCGCTCAAACGCAGCGTGGGTAGGCCCCCCACAAGATGGACTGATGACCTGGTAAAGTTCGCGGGAGACCGCTGGATGCGGGTGACGAAGGACCGATCACTTTGGCACTCTTTGGGGGAGGCCTATGTCCAGCAGTGGGGAGTTTAATTTTAAACATGAGGCACGATCGGAAGTTCAATTTCAATTAGGCAGAATTTCTATAGTAGGACCGGTACCAACGATCCGCTGGAGTCTTAAATCGTTACGTAGGACCTCTCGCTTGCACTCGTTAGTCACTCTTGGGCGTGAGTGAGAGGTCTGGCGTAATGATTCCATCGGCCCATGGATTCCGGCCCTACTATTTTCGTATATTACTAGTACGAAACATTTGAACTTAGGTCTTCGAACTTTGTGGTTGTAGCCGATCGCCTCCTCAGGAGTCCCACTCCGGAGCACGACTGTTTGTCAGGTACTAGGAAGCTTTATATTGCTGCCTGACTCTTTCATTTGCTTAGCTAGATTAACTTAAAATTATTTAGGCGCGCGACAACTCCTATGAATCTTATGTTCCGTAAACAAATCCTCATGAATCTTATTATCCGTAAAAATATGGCTCCTAATTTCCGTTTTTACAACCTTTATATTAACTTGACCTCGTATGTATGTAAACATAAAGTATGTAAGTAAGTTGTCCGTCAAAATTTGCAATCCATTTTTCAGTCACTTGGCGTTATCCGATTGAGCTTGAAGGTGGCCATGGGAATTCAGTATTTAACCGACGTAACCCTGTTGAGTTTGGGCTCGTTAGAATCTTCTCAATGAGCAGTTGATGATGGTATACAGAAAAGTACAGTCGGCAAGAAAAGCTTGTACTTACCAAAAATGATTTTTTTGACAGAAACATTCTATTATACATGTTCTGTGTGTTTATGACAAAGAATACAGACAGAGCTACATGATACAAGTCTCTATCCCGCCTGAAGGCTCAGATAAAGATGATTATACTAGTGAAATAATTTAAAAACCGGATGAGTACGTAGTTCTAGTGATTACCCGTGACAAACTCATGAATTCTCAAGTATTACCATTTCAACTAAAAAAAATCTCGGTTAGATAAAATGTGTTTTGTCCCTTTCTCACAACCACAAATATTAACGTGACAGGTAAAGTCAAACGTATTTTAACCAAAACCTTGGTTTCACAGACGTTTATGAATAACGTCGTACCTCTTTGTAATATTAGTACCTATAGACTTATATGCAGCACTAGATGGACAGGTAGCGATAAATAACTGTTTTTTGCTTTGCCTAATTACAGAAAATTCATTTTTAGTATGTTATTGTGATCTGTTTTCAAAAGGAGCCACCGCGCGAACTATAAGATAAATAACACTATAATTTATATAACTAAACCCCAGCATAGTGAAAACGAAATTAATTTGAGATATACCTATTCAAATTATAACAATAGATAATATAGGTATCACGATCGACTTAAAATTGGCTAAAAACTTGCATGAAATACAAGTGGTCGTAGTTCTTTTTACTTAATACTTGATTTGGTACAACATTTCTACGGTTGTATTAATTTTATTCTTGAGAAATTCCGCGAAATCCTATATAACTACAAATCTGTGCTCTTGTTTAGCTCTTTGTTACGTCTATTCAATGAAGAACTCTATTATTTGTCAGTAAAGTACGTACGGAATAAGAATAGAAATGAGTTGAGAACCCTGTAATGTTTAAAACATCAAACTAACTAGCTTATTCTATTATTGCATTGCACATCCGGCCATTTAATTATCTATCTATATTTTAACAACCTAAAATATACCTTATATAATACATAAATAAATTATTAACAACTCTGAGTAGAGGTATCGTGTATCAGTACTTGTATATTTTTACAGACTTATTAGTAAAATGTTTATTATAAATGCATTCTCTATCTACTTACAAAATTATATTGCACATTATATTGCACAGCTAGTCCTTATTGCATAACGTTCATAATAAACCGTTTTTGAAACGTCTACCACTATTTCTTGCACTTTTGTCAAATGTTAACATTTTACTGTCGCTTTCAACAACGTTTACTTCCGGTTTCCTGAAGCTACCGAAATAAACTGAATGTGTCTCTACACTCTCTGCCCCTGACTCACTCCTAGCCTCATTTTCGGTATCGTCACTTTCACTGCAGCTCACTATTTTTGCTACCACCAATTTTCGTTGAATATGTCTCGAGCCAGTTGAGTCACTGCTGAGATATCCAGAGTCTTCTACTTGTCCTCTTTTACGTTTTATCCTAAATGATTTACACGGAGTTTCCTTAGGTTCTTTCACGAAAGTGTTCGTATTTATTGCATTGGTAGTGTATCTTCTATCTGTACCTCTTCTAGTAGAAATCCTGCATATGTCAACAGCCTGTCTTGTTACACTCTCACTCGTGTCGACAGCATCGATGTTTTCATAGTCCGAGAATGGTTGCTGGGCAGAAGCTTTCGTTGGACTGCAGGAATGTCCAATGCTGGATTTACGAACGTTCGTATGTCGGATGGGCTCAGTTGTCGTATTCTTCGTAAATGTTCTCGGACTGAGGCTTCTGCCAGTCAAGTTTTTTGGATGACTCTCTTGTTGTAATCGAACGCCGGTCTCTACTCGTCTGGGTGGAAAGCTTGGTTGTTCATATATTGGATGGTCATTTAACGGTGGAAGTGGTGGTAGAATATCAGGTCGCGCTAGACTTTTCATTTGTTTTATCGTTGGCGGTGTGCATTGCCGCTGTCTTTTTGAGTGTCTGAGTTCTAAAGTAAGTATACGACCTTCTTCTGTTGCCCAGTCCGGGGCGACCTCTTCCCAGGTTTCTGATGTGTCTTCTAGTCTTTTAGAATCGTTGAATGTAGTCGGAGATAATTTGGGGCGTTCATAAATATTCTTCCGTGATTCGTAATCATTTCGTAAACTGTTGAATTTTGAGGCACTGACCATGGCTTCAGATTTCTTAAAAGTCCCGCTGCTCCGTAGTTGAATACGTTGATTGACAGGACTACCTTCGATATCGATGTTTCTTATTAGATCTTTTCTGCTGAATTGTGAATTTTCTTCCGTTTGTTTGTATTTTGGATGTTTGCGATCCAAAGTATCGGGTTCGAATCCGTCTGATTCATGAATCTTTATGTAGTTCTCTGGAGGATCTTTGACTTCAATTGTCAGACATCCCGGCTTCTCTTCAGAGTTCTTTCCTGTGCGGTGTAATTTTCGACTTCCCATTGAACAATCTGAACCACTTGGCGAAGTAGGAGTGCTACCGAAGTTGTAATTATTATTAACATAGACTTCGCTAACTAAACTATAGTTATTGTTTGGATTGTTGTTATTCGTTTCTAAATTACTGACCGTTAGTTCTTTCTTCGCTTCTATTATTTCATAGTGGTTTTGTTCAATGCATATGTCTCTTTGTGGAGATGGAGTGTTGCTACTGCTTCTTGAATGCGTTTTATAAACTGCATTAGTCATCGTTAGTTCTTCTTCTAATGGTAAAGCATTACTCAGGCTAGGGCTAGCTTGAGAAGATGGCACGTCAGGAGACTCGGGTGGAGTTGCCAGTCCCTTTCTAGTACTCGTTCTTTCTAAACTATCAGTTTCATAATCATTCACGGGCGGGCTTTCTGAATTATTTCTAACAGCATTTGTATTTTTATGACCAATTTTTTCTTCATCGGAACTGTTCTGATTGTAGGATTTACTACAGTTTTCTAGAGCTATCGCCTCGTTAACCATGTCAGGAAGAGAGTTTTTATTTGTTATAAATTTATTTTTATGCTGATTAGTGATCGGGTTACTTCTTAGACTCCCTGTACGGTAGTCATACAAACCTATTGGCCTTATATCGTCGACTCGGGAAATAGTCTGCCCGTAATAATTTCTGTTATTATTATGAGTTAATTTATCAAACTCTGGTAAAGGTAGATTATAACTATAAGTTCTCAATTGCGGTTCAGATCTCACAGACATAGTTGAAGCTTTTCTAGTTTTCGTAAAGTTTTCAGTCAAATTCATAGAATTAGACGCTGAAAAACTATTTTGTTTTCTTAATTTACAATTTGTTTCGGCACTTGGAAGAGACAAAAGCGAATTAACTAGACCGTTCTGGTTGGTTGGTTGGAAATCGTTGTAGAAAGATTGCTTTCCAGTGGGAATGTTCTCTAACCATTTCCTGATGCTGTTTTGTTTTTCTCCTTTACTACTCATGCAATTTGTGCATGCGGGTATATCGTATTTGATGAAATTATGCACTTCGCTACCGGTTTCCGTTTTACAACCTGGACATCCTACACAGTTTATGGACCTTTTTCTACTGTTTTCCCTTTTAAGGCTAACCACGCTTCCACTTCTTTGGCTGCCCAGACCTTGGTATATGTCTAAACTGTTTCCATGTGAAGGATAAGTCTCTTCTTCTGGTATTTCGTTTAGGACTGGCTGGAATCTTTTCGCTGCCATTTTGTGTTTAGCGACAGCGATGACTTCTCTGATTTTGATAAGAAATTCCAAAGCAGCAGGTGGTGGTTCCTGCAAACAAAAACCACAATACGATTTCAGTTTTGATTCTCAAACTCGCTACATGTTTAATATACATGGTTTTAGAAAGTGTTTTTTTGTTGTACTCTATTACATATATATTCTACTCACGGCCATTAGGTGTGGTTCAAAATAAGCTGGGTTGAAGTATAGCTTTCTTCTCGTCGTCCCGACTGGTCGAGCTATTTCTCGGTCGTCTGTCGTCTCCACTATAGACACATGTTCGTCTGGAAGTCGTTCGATTCCCGACTCATCTCGATGACTCACGTCGGAGCAGTTTCGAATCCTCACCTCAGAATAATGGGAGTGTATAAGAGCTGACGTTGTCTGATCCTGAAAAAGCATATTATAAAGTTAACCCTAGTCAAGTTAAACGTTAGCAACGTATTCTTGAATGTTTATTCTACTTACGTTGAATGTATGATCCTCGCTTCTAGCGCTACTCTCAGCGAAGTCTTCCGAATCAGACATAGTACTGCCAGAATCGCTTGGAAAACTGTGTTTGATTTGATGGAACTGTCTACTCATTCCTATCAGCGGATTATTTTTGACTACACCATCATCAGTGTCCAAAGAACTCGGCAATGACTGGACCCGTTCATTGTTGATACGGACTATGTCGCGTTCTGTGATGACTGAACCATTTTTATTCTTTAAAGGTTTCAATTGTCTCGAGCTTTCTTCAGAACCTTTTTTTCTTTTTCTTATATGTAAGTAGAGGAAAACTGAGGCGACGTAGATAAGGCCGAGAAGGAGAGAGCTGATCCCAATAGCGACGTATTCTGTCACTGAAAGGCCTGAAGTGGCTGTGGCTTCCGATGTTTGCGCGTTGGGAGCAAATTGGACTTCAGTTACATCTGAAAAATAACACAAGATATTATAGGCTAGAGTCCGAGGGATTTAAAATAGTGTTGAAGTGTTCTGCTGTCATTAAAACCGTAATACCTAATAATCAGTAACTATCCACAACGTATATCGTGGTTCGCTTATTATCTGCTTCCTCACATGATGGTTAAACCTCTAAACCCCGGTTTTATGAAGATCCGTTAGTCCTTATGTCGGTATCTAAGTAAAGACTTAAAATGTACAGATTTCCCAAAAAAAAATCTGCTGTTTGGTCTAACCCATCTTTATAAAACCGGGCCTGATAATGCCTAGTTAAAAGTGAATTAATTGTGACTTAGTTCACCAAAAGACTGACCGAAAGATCGGGCCTGAACACTTCTCGACCCAGCCTGGAAAAATATTACAAAAGATGACTTACTTGAAAGCGGTTTAGGCGCAGTCCCTTGCACCCTAAAAGCGACACAAGGCGTGAACACACCCCGCAAGTCGAGCGGAGAGGCGGCAGCTGCAGCCACGTCTCTGCACAGCAGCCGCACCACCATCATGCGACCGGACATACGTGTCCGCACGTCGTCCTCGCCACTCCACTGGAAATTATATCATGTCGTCATAACACCTCATACTCCTGGTCAGGTGGTTGAAATTTCTGTATAAGCGGCACAATCCCGCAGCTCTCAGTTGGCTTTACAATTCAATTCAGAAATTAAAAATTTTAGAGAGGTACGGTGCGGCGGAATTGAATGTCAACGCGCCCAAATGAGGACCTTCACTTTGCAGAAGACCGCAGTAATGATAACACCATTATTTGCTCTGTGGGCATGCCTGTGATGTTGCGTTTCTGGGGGTTAGTAAGATCGCCAAAGCTCCCGAGGATGTGATGTATGGAGATTGAGGGACCTCAATTTTTCCGCCATTGGCGCCATTCCTTCTCCTTCCATTTGAGGCATACTATTTGATATAGAAATATCGCCCAGATTGCTTATTAAAGAGCTTGCTTCGTACGTCGTCTTCGTTCAGTCGTTTAACTGTGTCATGCCATTATACAGGGTGACTGGTAATTCGACCTATTCCTTGAAAGGGGTTATACTAGAGCTAATTTGCAACAATTTATGTCCAGTCAACCAGGGGTCGAAACTCGCTGGTTTCCGAGATATTCGAGTTTTTAGTTTGTATGAAAAAAAATCTCCTTGCAGCCTTAAGCTGCTGATTGTGACAAAAGTACTTCCATTTGGATGGTAAAAAAACATTTTTGTCACAATCAGCACTTTAAGGCTGCAAGGCGATTTTTTTTCAAACAAACTAAACACTCGAAAAATTAAAAAAAAATCGTGTTTTACCCCTGGTTGACTGGACATAAATTGTTGCAAATTAGCTCTAGTATAACTGTTAGATCAGGCAATAAATGAAAGTATTTGTATTGCGTTATTGTTTTAATAGAGCAGAGTCATGTTACTACAATGGTGGTAAAATAAAAAGTGTTAGGTTAGATTGACAGACGTCACTGACGTCGGTGGTCTAAACCACAGAGTGCGCATTTTATTCTTAACATCCCCCCTAAATGCGTACTCTATCACACATACCAATCATCCCTCTCAAAGATTCAAACTGAGGTTTGGGAAGGCTTTTGGTGAACATATCTGCTGCCTGCAGTTTAGTTTCACAGTACTCAACATCCATTACATTTTCAAGCAGCTTATCTCTAACATAATGATATTGGATATCTATATGTTTAGATCTCTTATGTAAGTTAGCACCACGAATCAGCTTGATTGAACTCTGATTATCAATAACCAGCTTAATGTTTTCAGAGAAATCAATTTCTTTCATAAGACTTTTAATCCAAACAAGCTCCTTCGTAGCAGCACAGGCAGCTAGGTATTCTGCTTCTGTTGTTGACAGAGCTACACACTTTTGTAATTTAGTGTTCCAAGTGATAGCACCACCATTCATTACAAACACATAACCAGTTACAGATTTGCGTGTCACAGTACAATTTGCATAATCAGCATCACAAAAACCTTTGGTGTTGCTATCCTCAGTCAAACTTGCACTATATAGTATGCCCAACTCTTTATTCGTTTTTAAATATTTAAACACCTTTTTTACTGCACCCCAGTGCACATTACTAAAGTCATTCAGATATCTACTCAGTGAGCATACTATAAAGTAAATATCAGGTCTGCTAGCTATAGCAGCATACATAAGTGAGCCTACTGCCTCACGGTATGGTACATTTGGCGTGTCAGCTGATCCTTCACAATTATCCAACTTCACATTAGGGTCAGCTGGCAGGGAACTAGGTTTACTTAGGCCCATTCCAAACTTATCAAGTAGGCTGTTGATGTACTTGGTCTGATGTACAAAGATTGAGCCATCACTTTCAATTTCAATTTCTAGACCTACAAATTGTTTTGGACTCATGATAGTTACTTGAAACTCTTTTTGCAAATTATTTACAAATCCATCAATAAGACCTCGATTTTTACACAAAATCAAACCATCATCTACAAACAAAAGTAAATACAAGGGAGCTTCATGTTTTAGAGAGACATACAGGCACCTGTCACTTTGACAATTTTTAAAGTCATTCACCTCCATAAAAGAGTGGAATTTGGAGTTCCAACACCTGGGCGACTGTTTCAACCCATAGATTGACTTATTGAGCTTACAGACTAATTCTGTGTCAAGACCAGGTGGAGTATCCATGTAGATTTCTTCATCTAGGGTTCCATATAGGAAAGCAGTCTTTATATCGAACTGCGTCATCTTCAATTTTTCTTTTGCTGCTAGTGACAGCATCATTCTGATGGTATCATAGCGTACTGTCGGTGAAAACGTCTCATCATAGTCTATCCCCTTTTCTTGGGTGTAGCCTTTTGCACATAGTCGAGCTTTGTATTGTGTGGTATCATCAGCATTCTGCTTTATCTTGTAAACCCATTTACAACCAACCAGCTTCTTGTCAGCTGGATGCTCAACCAGCTCCCATGTCTTGCATGTATCATGAGAATCGAGTTCTTCGTTCATTGCTGCTATCCATTTTTCCTTATCATGACTTTTCAGAGCGTCAGTTTATGTAATGGGCAATACTTCTACGAAGTTTGCTTCCGCTACTGTGATTCTCTGCGGTCGAGGCCGCAGGTCATATCTTGGCTCCTTTCTCTCGTTATTTTCATTATATACTCTCTCACTCTCTTCTTGGCTCTCTGGAGTTGCTTCTGCACTGTTCTCTGTCACCTCATTTATCATAGTTTGGTAAAAATCCTCAAAAGCTTCATAATCATACATATGGGATTCCCAAGGTTTGTCTTTTTCACTATGATAGAGATCAAGGTCCACCGGGTCCTCTGATGTCTCTGACAGGATGTTGGTTGAGTAGGGCTCATTCTCATTGAAAGTCACATCTCGGCATACACTTATCTTCTTGGTATCCGGATCAAACAACCTGTAATTGTCAGAGTTACCTTCGTACCCAACTAGCATAAGTTTCGTGCTTTTTGGCTCTAGTTTATTCCTCTTTTCCTTAGGTACATGCATGTAAGCGGCAGATCCAAATGCTCTTACATGTGTCAGAGTCGGTTTTGACCCAGTCCAAAATTCAAATGGAGTCTTCACCTTGTTACATCTCCTGTTTAACAGGTAAACAGCTGTCTGCACTGCTTCCGCCCATAGTGCTAGAGGTAGGTGTCTCGCATATAGCATGGACCGGGCACTCTCCATGATGGTCCTGTGCACTCTCCTGTCATTCTGCTGCAGTGTATAAGGTGCAGTATATTCCAATTCTATACCTTTGTCAGCTGCATATCTCCTGAATTCTTCATTGCAGTATTCTTTTCCGTTGTCACTGTGTAACAGCTTGACTTTGGTATCAAACTTATTTTCAAGCAGCTGCACATACTTCTGAAAAGCCGGCAAAGCTTCACTTTTGCGCTTCAGCATGTAAACAGTAATAAATCCAGAATCTGCATCCAGGAATGTAATAAAGTATCTAGCCCCTGAAATAGATGGCGTGGGCATCGGACCACACAGGTCACTGTACACTTTATTCTTCTGGGTGCCCAGTGAACCTTTCTTGATAGGTACTCCGTGTTGATTGCCGATCACACAAGCCTCACAAAAGAAGTCACTAAGGTCACTAACAGACGGTAAATGTCCATTTTGCACCATTTCACGCAATGTCTTAACATTGACATGACCCAGACGGTCGTGCCATTGTTTCAAGGTCACTACATTTGCTTCACAGTCCACTGACACGGGCTTGAACAACAATTTGTATAGGTTATTAGGCTGTTTAATGGCAATGGCCGCAACGCTCCCATCACTATTTTTTATAAAGGCTGAGTCCTTGTTTTTCGTCACTGAAAATCCTTTTGATGTTACAATACCCTCTGAAAACAAGTTTCTCTTCAGATCAGGCACATAAAGCACATTATTGATGGTGGAGTCATACCATTTACCGTCCAAGAACTTTTTTATTTTAATTGTCCCTGAGCCTTGCACTGTTAGTTCACTTTTATCACCTAACCGCACACAACTGCACTTCGGCTTGAAGTCTGAGAAATAATTCCGTCTATATGTCATGTGGGCAGATGCCCCACTATCTAAAATCCATACTTCTTCATCTTCTGCGATATTTGCTGCAAGCTGGGTGATGAAGGCAGACTGATCGTTCTCATACTTCGAACCATGGCTATTCAGACTACTGTACTGTGAGCTAGATCGGCAATCACGGGCATAGTGCCCCACCTTCTTGCACTTAAAGCATTTAAATGACTTTTTAGTCACTTTCTCAGTAGACAATGCTGTTTCCTCTTCAATTTTAAAACTCGACTCCTCATCTAGAAGACGCGCCGTAAGGTTGATTACCGTTTGTTTACTTGGTTCAAGCGACAGCCAAGCTTGTCGCAACATGCGATAGCGCTCGGGCAATGACCCCAGTATTTTGGTCACAATTGCCATTTCTGAAATTGTTTCTCCAGCGTCCTTTAACCGTTTCGCGATATTTTCTATTCTAGAAATGTGTTCGGCAATGCTATCGCCCTCCGTGAACTTAATCGTGTGAAATTTCTCATGCAACAACATTTTGCAATTTTCACTTTTTTGGTCGTAAATCGAGTCTAATTTATCAAAAATTTCACGTGCCGTCTCACATGTTTCTATCAGACTTATTTGAGGCAATTCCATATTTGCTGTAACTATGTACATCGCCTTCGCGGCATCTTTCTTCCATTCGTCCGCATCAGCCCCAGCCGGCGACAACGAAGAGGTTATGTGATCGCCCAGGCCCCTGGCCTTCAAGGCTAGTGTCGTCTGGAACTTCCATTGTCTGTAATTGTCGCCTGCGAACTTCTTCGCAGTCGCGACGCCAAGACCTCCGAGATCCATTGGTAATTCAGCGTCCAAGTGCCGCGCTACAAACACACGTGCAACTGACGCAATACCGAGACGTAGAAAACTTTCCGACGACCGATCCGACTTTTTATTTAATCACACGCGATACTCTGGGTCCATAACCTGTTAGATCAGGCAATAAATGAAAGTATTTGTATTGCGTTATTGTTTTAATAGAGCAGAGTCATGTTACTACAATGGTGGTAAAATAAAAAGTGTTAGGTTAGATTGACAGACGTCACTGACGTCGGTGGTCTAAACCACAGAGTGCGCATTTTATTCTTAACAATAACCCCTTTCAAGGAATAGGTCGAATTACCAGTCAACCTGTATAATTGTTATTGTAACTTCCGTGAAACTAATATGATTAATTACCTGAAGAAAAGTCCTTCCCTCGTCGCGAAAGAGACTAAAAGGCACGTCGGCGTCTAACGTGTTTCGGACATCTACGAAGCCCTTTGGTGTGAGGAACTGTGCACCGGATACTGCGCATATTGGAGTCTTCACGCCTGTCGAAGTTACATTCTTGGTCAATTCTACAGTAGGTTGCAATTATTACCTACAAATATTGCAAATTGTCGTCGTGTTATATCTTTCCCAAAATACCACACCTTTCGAAATACCAGGTGCACAATTTAGCAGAGTAGTAAGTAGTAATATACCATCAGATTCTCTAAATGTAGCACTTCGAATTTACTTATGCTTACAATAATTTAGTTTCTGACCTAAGCTATAACACTTACACTGCCAGAAACCCGCCTAGCGGGCGCCTACGCCGTAGTCGCTTTCCGCTACATACGAGGAAAACCACGGGATCGGCTACGAGCGTAGCCCGTAGCGATTCTTGGTAATGAATTTGAGTGTACAATTAGTAGAGGAAGTATCGTAACTTAAGAAGATATTAAAGCAATTTTGGCAGCTCTAAATCTATACATACATTTAGAGTTTTAGAGCTACATAAATTGCTGCCAACATGTTGGGAACGACTGACTATGATGCTATGGCAATCTACGAAGCATATCTGCTTTGAAAACAAATGCACTAGGTAAATTATGAATATTCAAAGCCCATAATTTCCATTGAAAAATATCGTCGTGATAAGCAAGGTTTAAGCTTGGCTTAGCTTGTTTGAGTGATCTGTTGGGGAGATTTACCTTGAAAGGTAATATCCCTCGACGGATGGATGATTTGTCCTTTCAGAGGCAAATACACGAACGGTATTCGTTGCACGCCCGCGCCAGTCCCGAAACTCGCCAGAGAACATTCTGCAAACGAAATGAATACCATCATAACAAAGGATTACGCGCGTATTCAACACATGTAATTGTCAAATCCGATTATGCCACCGATTCTTTGCGGGTCACATCCAATTTTGTAGACTTAAAGGAATAAATTAGGGATGTTTAAAGGTTCCATAGGGACTTACGTCGTTGCTTTCTGTGCGTTTAATAAGCTTCTCATTTGTAACGGAATTAAGACTAATACCTGACCGTGCAAAAATAAGCTTATTTCGGAAATTCTGTATTATTAACGGTACCTATAAATTAAACCATATATTTTACGGATCCGATAAGGTAGGTAGTTGATGCGATTACGACTCCAATTTATGCAGATTAAAATATTTTTATCGCTTGCTTTAAAAGTGTCGCCCAAGAACACTGAGCAAATACTTTGGATTTGCTATCAAAGTGTCATGTAAAAGCAGTTATCTCATTCGGATATAATGAATGAAAGTGACCAGGAGATTTTTATTGAAATAACCGTGAAAATATCATGCAGTTTTGAAGCAGTAGTATATTTTAAGTTGGAAACAGACTTTTCAAGATTTTTTTTGACGAACTATTTAATGGCCTAGGTACTAGAAATTCAAACCTTCAGATAAATAAGTAGGTAATGAAATATAGAAAAATAAGATGTTGTTTTTTTCTGATTTTTATTCGGCTCATTTTGCTTACCTATCTAATACTACCATAACTTGCCTGCATTTGTAGAAGCGTGGTGATTTTGCCGTATAATATACTTACAACCTACTTGAACCTACCTAGAGATCCATTTTTTTTCTCTGCCCAGCTAACTTGCCTTATACAGGATCCTAAGTCCTACAAAGCGGTCTTATTTGGCGTAGACGGCTTTATTCTTGACAATTTGAAGGGCAACATATGGGCAACATGCACCTGAGGATTTGATAGTGTAGGCGGACGCAACATGGGGCGATGTCTTCACATAACATACATGTGTAAATGCTACTTGATTATAGACAGCACAGTGGGAGGCATGATACGAGTAGGTACAGTCCGGCACGAAAGTTACTTTTCGACTCAATTATTTGTAAAGTATATTGAGGTTCAAAAGTGGTACCACTTTCTTGGCTGACGGTACGCAACGTCTAATTGTCCCAAGTTTGTTGTTAACCCATTTAAATTTGTTCATAATGTTGTATAAAATGTTATTACATAATTATTGCTATAAATTTTTAATTAGGGAAGCAAATCTAGCTCGTTACTTTTTCACGCTTAAATTGCCGAACCAATATTGATAAGATTTTAGTCATGGAAATCATTCCCTAAAGGGGTGGAATAAGGTACATGCGAAATGCGAACTATGTGAGAGCGGTTAAAGATTTCGACGCGGAGCAAAACCTAAGTGCCTAATTAATGTAGAAAAGTCAAGCCGGCTTGACTGCCGGTGCCTTTCGGGCTTAATAATTTGGAACGAGATTAACATTTTTCAAGAATAATTTAAAACGGTTGCATGTCCTTCCCAAAAGCAGATGACACCGACAGCAACCGCCACTGTGGGTCCGCACATACATAATTGATCCGGTTCATAAATATCTTTATCAATTTCCGTGTGCAAATTTAGGTGTTGATTCGGATGAGAATGTCATGCGGAAGATTCGATATTGAATATATTTCGCCCACCCTGTTGGGAACGTTAAAATGTTTATAAACTTTTAAAGCGAAAGTGTTTCATAACTTGTAAGGATGGATCACGCGTTCGCCCATAAATTACCTAATGCGGTATTTGACAACAATGGATATCTAGATATAAAATAAAGTATGTTTTCATTAAGTATCTAAACAATAAACAAAATTCACATTAAATACTTAGAAGATTTTTTGCTATTTTAAAGTTATTTTAAATACAATACGGACATAGTCACACCATAAGGGTTCCTTTTTACCTTTTTGGTACGGAACCCTAAAAAGGACTAGGTTTATACCTGCAATAAAACCTTAAGTATTTAGGTGTATATCTAGTATAGTTTTTTTACGGACAATCATACACAAATCGACCTAGTCCCAAACTAAGCAAAGCTACACAGCGTGTATTTTTAATATTACCTCAAATTGTAACCAGAGGTGTTAGGGCTATGAACCGATATTGCAAGAATTTTTTTCCTAAGTACCGTTTTTTTTTAGTAGGTACTATTTTCTTTCCTTATAAAACAATTCAGCACGCAATGTATCACTACATTGTCTTACTGATGTGACGTCTCAACAGTCACAAGTAACCCGCTTCTTCCATGTGTCAAATGAGTGTAAGCATTACATTGCTGCTTGATACATGTTCAAACATTAATTACATCTTGGTAGTTAAGACTAACTTACAATTTCCTTACAATATCGGTTCATAGTACTAAAAGCTACGTATGGTTAAAATTTGAGGTAAGTAGGCAATATTAAACATACAGGCTGTATGTATTATAAAATCCCCGAGTCCTATGAAACATGTCTGTCATGTTGACCTTATTCCAATTATCCGTTTCTTACATGTGCCACCTGTGCAGCTACGATGACAATGCATAATGAACTCGTAAAAGTCTTTGGGTTCAAAACCGTAATTTTTACCTAAACTTGTTTACTTAACGAGATCGATGGGCAAAGTGAAGTTGTGACTCGAAAAATGTGTTTGCGAGATTTTTAAGTATCTCAATGTTTGGCCAACACCTAAATGATTTGAGTATTTTGAGACCGTAGATAAATACGTGTCTTAGTAAAGCAAACGAATACATTCAACTGTGTCTACTTAAGAAAACGCAAGCCAACTATTTACAAAACAAATCTGACTAGTCTAGCGGGTGTCTAGTATATTTTGACTTACGAGCTATATATAAATAGAGGTCGGACATAGCCTGGTTCACTCGTGGTTAATTGGTGAACTGGCTTTCTGAATAACATCCAAGGTACCTTGGAAACGTGCGAGAGGTGCTCGTGAGACAAGCATCTAGATGACATGACATCACAAAATATAACGTTTCGATTATGACTTATGTTATGACGAACTTTCTTGTTTTTTGCTGGTAACTAGAAATTAGTGTGAGAGTTTCGTCATACTTGACGCCAACGTGCTAGAAATGAGATTACTGATTTCTTTTTGAGCCAATAATTCAATATCATCGGTTACTAGGAAATAAATTCATAATTCAATTTGATTTCTAACTAGATCTCTGTCGTTCGTATAATTAAGTATTTAGAAAGAACTTCTATCTTATTCTTTAATCATATGTGATCAACGGTAACCTATCGCAATCACTAAATTTTATTTCCCAACTGTAGGATCGTTTGTCCGAATTTTCATTCCGGCAAAATGCCAATTATCTCGAAAACCCAAAAACTTAAAAAAAAACTAAATAGCTTATCGCATAGAACCAATTAGGCCAGGTTAGGTTTGTTTTATAATCATCCTGAAAATGTCATGGCTTCAGAGAAAAACGGATTTTAGGACAAATAAAAATTCAGACAAACGATACGGTTGCGAAATTAATTTTTAGTGATTCAGATAGGTAACCTTGATCAACAGATAGGTCCATCGGTCGAGTTCAATTAATTATTTTTAGCCCAACGAAGCAATACACTACACCTGCACCTCAATTGACAAAACAATGGACCATATTGCACTGGGCTAGCCCAGGGACTTTTACCAATTGGCCTTTTGATCACGAGAGGAAAACCTTTACTTATAGAAGTGGGAACGTCATCTCTGGCTGGTCGTAGCCGGCATAATAATTAATTATTTTATTTAAGTATTTATTTATTAATCCAATAACAAAACTATACTCCAGGCAAAAGCCCTGGAAAACTGTTTTACACAGTTTGTCTGCAGAAATACATACATACATACATACATACAATCACGCCTTTATCCCTAAAAGGGGTAGGCAGAGCACATGAAACTTGTGTTCCAGTGCCACTTTTAGCATAAATGTGGGTATAAAAGATCGACAAAATGTGATGTTGCAGTGATAGGTTGCTAGTCCATCGCCCACAACACACTTCAACCCTGTTCCCTTAGTCGACTCTTACGACACCCACGGGAAGAAAAGGGGGTGGTGCTATTCTAACCCGACACCACACGGGGTAAGAAATACTTAAAACAAAAATAATGTTATCTTTACAAGTTGTACCTAACTAAGTACTTCGTTTTACACGTTAACTACTTACTAATTGAGGTATCCTCATTCCTCCTATGTCCCGGTTTTGAAAAATCGTAGATAACTGTTTACAACAGTGACAGTCCCGGTAGCTTTTGGTACGACAGCACACTCACAGTGCTATAAGCCAGAAATGTAGTTTTTGTCGAAAATGCACGGAGTTAGTTAAAATCCATAATCTCTGCCTATCCCTCCAGGAACCATCATGTAATTAATTAACCTATATACATATACCTACTTAACTATTACCTTCAAATGGGTATGAAGCAGGACGCAACCTGCAGGTTCTGCCAGGAGACAGAGGAGACTGCAATGCACATTCTCTGCTCCTGCGGACCGCTCATGCGTAAAAGAAATACCTACATAGGGATGCCTCCCTATGTAGGTATTTCTTTTACGCACACCCAGAAGAGGCAATGGGTCTTAGCGGGAAACTCTAAAGAAAGGGCTGTCACAATAGATCACTTACTGGTCGAAGCGGCATATTAATGCCCACAAAACAAATAATAATAAAATATACCTATATACATGTAGTGCTTTAGTAAGTAAAACAAGTGTACCACCTGGGAGGTCGTCGACGCACAGCTCCCGGTCCTCCCTGAAGAGCGGCGCGCGGTGCGGGCACGCGCACGCGCACGCGCTTTCGGCGGCGCGCGCGCCGTGCTCGGCGCACTGCGCAGGCCCGCATTCTACACCTGAAACAATAGAGGTGTAGACACTAAAAAAAAAACAATACTGTTGCATTTCCTCGAAAAAGGATTAAAAATGTAGTCAAATGGAGAAAAAAGCAACGCAAGAGGTTAAATAATCACAAAGTTATAAGCGTCCAAAGTTTTAAGAGGGGGTATGTTTGTATGTTCTGTCCCTTTTCCGCAAAACGCACCTTCATATGAAAAGATTGTTATTTACTATGACGCTAGACGATCGTGACCTCACGATCCAGGAGCGTTTTCTCTCTCTAACAAGCAACATTAAAACGGCTGTAGCTTCGTAATTTTTTGAGATATTCGAATGGGATTTTCGTCATTAGGCATATTTTTTTGCCTTCTTTCTTTTGAAGTAATAATAAATTTTGAGTCTACACCCCTATTATTAGATGGTCAAACATCAATTGCTATTTCGGTACAGAGGGGTAATCACGTAACGTTCCGAATGCGCGTCGGTACACTTTAACTGTGAATTTTCCATATAAAAAGTGACATTTAGACCTACCCGACGTTCGTACAATGCGTTACGTGATCGACCTGCGGGCGATCAATTGTGGCATAGTTCGAAGAGAGGCCTCGGCAGTGGGTGATTACGGGCTGATAATGAGAATTCATTGTCTGTATCACAGCATGTTGCAACCAATGCACAAAAGATCCCACTGGGTCGAAGTGCATCCGAAAGGGCCCTCACCTAGATAAGATAAGATGTTGCAAGTTGCAACCAACGTGCGAGCCCTAGCCCTTCCAAACTTGTTTTATAATATGAGCAATATCATGATCAACAGCACCAGCGTGCCGACCATGCTACGTCTGTCCAAATAAACTAAGATATAGTTACCACTGAGCGAGAACACGTCGCCCGTATCACGGCGAGCTAGCTCGCTCACGCTGGCGCCGGCGGCGGTCGCTAGCACCAACAGCGAGCGCGCTTGCCATGATAGCCCCGTCCAAATAAACTAAGATATAGTTACCACTGAGCGAGAACACGTCGCCCGTGTCACGGCGCGCTAGCTCGCTCACGCTGGCGCCGGCGGCGGTCGCTAGCGCCAACAGCGAGCGCGCTTGCCATGATAGCCCCGCCCCGTCCAAATAAACTAAGATATAGTTACCACTGAGCGAGAACACGTCGCCCGTGTCACGGCGCGCTAGCTCGCTCACGCTGGCGCCGGCGGCGGTCGCTAGCGCCAACAGCGAGCGCGCTTGCCATGATAGCCCAGTCCAAATAAACTAAGATATAGTTACCACTGAGCGAGAACACGTCGCCCGTGTCACGGCGCGCTAGCTCGCTCACGCTGGCGCCGGCGGCGGTCGCTAGCGCCAACAGCGAGCGCGCTTGCCATGATAGCCCCGTCCAAATAAACTAAGATATAGTTACCACTGAGCGAGAACACGTCGCCCGTGTCACGGCGCGCTAGCTCGCTCACGCTGGCGCCGGCGGCGGTCGCTATCGCCAACAGCGAGCGCGCTTGCCATGATAGCCCAGTCCAAATAAACTAAGATATAGTTACCACTGAGCGAGAACACGTTGCCCGTGTCACGGCGCGCTAGCTCGCTCACGCTGGCGCCGGCGGCGGTCGCTAGCGCCAACAGCGAGCGCGCTTGCCATGATAGCCCCGTCCAAATAAACTAAGATATAGTTACCACTGAGCGAGAACACGTCGCCCGTGTCACGGCGCGCTAGCTCGCTCACGCTGGCGCCGGCGGCGGTCGCTAGCGCCAACAGCGAGCGCGCTTGCCATGATAGCCCCGTCCAAATAAACTAAGATATAGTTACCACTGAGCGAGAACACGTCGCCCGTGTCACGGCGCGCTAGCTCGCTCACGCTGGCGCCGGCGGCGGTCGCTAGCGCCAACAGCGAGCGCGCTTGCCATGATAGCCCAGTCCAAATAAACTAAGATATAGTTACCACTGAGCGAGAACACGTTGCCCGTGTCACGGCGCGCTAGCTCGCTCACGCTGGCGCCGGCGGCGGTCGCTAGCGCCAACAGCGAGCGCGCTTGCCATGATAGCCCCGTCCAAATAAACTAAGATATAGTTACCACTGAGCGAGAACACGTCGCCCGTGTCACGGCGCGCTAGCTCGCTCACGCTGGCGCCGGCGGCGGTCGCTAGCGCCAACAGCGAGCGCGCTTGCCATGATAGCCCCGTCCAAATAAACTAAGATATAGTTACCACTGAGCGAGAACACGTCGCCCGTGTCACGGCGCGCTAGCTCGCTCACGCTGGCGCCGGCGGCGGTCGCTAGCGCCAACAGCACCAGCGCGCCCGCCATGCTAGCCCCCGCCCGCGCCCGGCCATTCGACCAATCGCATCGCTTACACCGCTTCTGTAAACAAAGAATTGAACATTTTATGTTTGTTGAATATAAATTTGATTTAGGTAACTTCGTAATATTTTAAAATGAAAAGGCGCGAAACGACTTATGGCCGCGTATAATTTATACTTGCAATTTATACTTGCATAACTTGTCCGGTAGGACTTTTAAAAGTAGGTTTTTAAAATCATCGATAATCTAAGGAAAACCTGAGTAGGTAGATCGTGATAGTAAAATCGTGCGCGAAATAAAATACTGAAGACGTACCTAAATAGGTACTATCTAATTAAGTTAAGACAAGAGTGCTTTTATATTTTAGCAATGTGTGATAAAAAATGTGTAAATCCATTCACAAGTTTTTATGAATGAATTTACAGGTTATGAAAGTGCCAATTGATTAAATTGGCATTTATAAAGGCGAGTAATCGCCTCTATAGACATGCCATTTACCAGATACCTTCCTAGAGATTGGTGTGCCAAATGTTCAATGTGAAAGAACGATTATGTACAAAGTAAGTACCTAGGTATAACACAATCACAATCATTGAAGGGTGTTATTCAATTGTTTCTAGCAACAAAATCTAACCCAGAGTCTTCTCACCTGACGATCATATTAAGTAGGAATCAAAGTTAATATTTAGCATGACATCTGAATAGGCGAATAAGTGAAAACAGGCGCTGAAGCGAGATAAAATATAAAAGGTAAAAAGAAGTGAGTGAAAGCATGCGCCGACGCAAAAATTCAAGCATTGTTGACGGGCGATTTCACTCGGTTCACATGATTTCCTACCTTGGATGTAGCTGAGACATGTAATTCTATTCTTTATATCCAGTTATAAAGTTATCTGCTTTATTGGTAGTTAACTCGCCCACGAGGGTTCAAGTAAATTTTGATTACTCCTTTATTTTAGTAAACTGTCAGATAAAAGTAAATTTATGCCGGAACGCTATAAATTCGTAGGGCTTTTAATACCTATGTGATATACCCGTTATACCCTTTAACCCGCAGAGGCAGGTTAGATGCGTACTTATGTACCTACCTATAGGTATCTGACCTACCTACTCTTTCAAATTGCGAACGGCGGCGGCGTCGGCAAGGAACGTGGAGGCGTTCCATTATAGTCCTCAGAGTTGGCAACTTATTTTCAAATATTGGGATTGCATTTGGCCATAAATATCTAAACGCCTCTTAAGTCAAATTGTTTGAACAATATTTAAGGTACAGACCCGTTAAATATCCGTCACCCCATACATTAACTGTCAAACTTCCCATGCAATTAAATTATAACGAACGTAACTTTAACGGACGTTATTGTAATGTAAAACAAAATAGGTATGTACACATTTTCGGTTAAAAGACACGTGTAATTTGCAGTTTAGTAACTGGTAAATAAATAAAACATATCGACCCATGATTTAATTCCAAACAGGAATTAGAGTGGTGGCAATGGCACAGCAATATTCTTGTGACTTTTCAAGTGTGAGCACGCGTCAAAATTGTTGACTTTTTGTAAATCCGTGTTTGCTCGGGCCCACAGATTGGTAGGTATTTGCCTAACTGTCTCACGCAAACATACTGCTCTAACAATCCGGCTTTATATATTATTGAAGTGTTAATTTTCCACAGTGTCAACTAATGAGTAAGACTAACTTGGCTGGACGCACGCAGCGGTGGGCCTGGCATGTGTTCGATGTTAACTTGCGTCTCTCTCATTCTCATTGGATGTTGCATAAGTGGGAGATAGAGCATTAATAGCGATATCGCGTGAAATCTCTCTTTGCTCGAGTGAACAGATGCCCTAGACCGCCGTGCCATCTCGCACGTTTCTTCGTTAACTTGATATGAATGCACACAATCCGCCTCATAATATTAAGGTAACAGTCATACTTACTACAAGACTAATTAGATGAAGATAGTGCTCTAGTTAATGAAGGAAGATCCATGTTGACATAAATAACAGTAGTGGGCAGATGCATGCAGATTAAATTAACTAGGTAACCTGTCAGGTAATCGCTTAACTTTTATAAAGTTAGAACATACTTATTCAACTGTCATCGTTTGAAGGTGAAAAGGACACTTCCCCTGCTAGAGCCTAATTTGACAGCGTCTTAATGACAGCATGAGATAATAGGGATATCGCTGCCCCATGCCTAAAGCGATTATGTGTAAAATTTTGCTATTCGGAAGACGTTTTGTCAAAGTAGTTTAATATGGACTATTGTCTCATATTGGGCACGATTCCAGTTAAATTGACAGACGCAGACGTAGGTAAGGTACATAGGATTTAAGGATGTCGTATCGCTTTTCTTTCATGGGCCAGTATTCTATCAGTGATATTTGACAGTTGTCTACATGACCCCACTTTCATGCTTCTGTCTTTCAAAATCAAAATGAGACATCTAAGTGGGAATATGTCACGTAGAGGCATGTAAGTGGGGATGTCCCTATGATATGACATCACATTTTAAATCTTGAATCGGGCCCCGTGTCACATGATATGCGACGTCCTGTGCAGTTTTTAAAACGCTGTCGAATAACTGCTCCTGTGTTTTTTAAAGACACCATTTATAAGGTCTGAGGTATGACTGCATCAAATCAAAGTTAAATCTTAGTGCATTTCCCATGGCCGTATAGAAAATATCCATCTCGAGCCTTATCAGGGCGCACCGATCGCATCTCAATATTCAATATAGCAAATATGAACAGTCATATATGGCGCACGGCAAATACCTGTCTTTGCAAGGTGCTATTACTGCCACGCGATTCACAACCTACCTTGACTCACCTCACCACGCGTCCCTAAGATAACCTGACACCAGTATTCGAAATAAATATACGCCAGCAAAGGCTAGACTCATCCTGGTTTGCTTAAGGCGAATTATGGAGAAGCCTTGTGAATACCAGCCCTGTGTGCCCGCCCCGGAAACCGATGTGCCCTGTTCAGATCCATCGATAGCCAACGTAAAGATAATAATTGATGCATAACAACCAATGGAACTAGAACTGCACAATCCGATGTAGTGCGCTGATACAGACACAATCTTGGTTAGTTTTTCAAAATTAAAAAAAAAAAACAGATTATGTCCATAGTGATTAGTATACAATTGCTTATCCTAAGTTAGTCAGGTACCTAAATCTAATATTACAATATATCATACACAGAGCCTCTCATGTGCACCGAGTCCCAGTGCTTCCACACAGCGCAGGCAGGAGACTCCAGCAACCAGGCGCACGAGGCTGTTGGAGCTGTCACGCACGCGGCGCATCAGGGAGGCGGTTCTCTTACGTATTATTGCACTGAAGCCATCAATCAGTACGTGCCTCCGTAAACATACCTGATGCGCTACAAAAGCGGGGCAGCCCCAACAGCATCCTGAACCCGTTATTATATTGGAAGCGCAGAGCATTGAACGCCTTCTTAGTATAATTTGTCCACAGGCTGCACGTGTAAAAGGTCTGACAACATTTTTTGAAGTGATAACGTCTTATAAATCGACGATCGCCGGCTGTACGCACGGAAAAGTGTGACTCATTGTCCCGTTCCGAACGCCGGTTGCGCGCAAGAAATATCAAAACACAGCTCAAACCGCTGGTTCTAGAGATTCCAAATTTGGCACGTAGGTTCCTTTTAAAGTTTAGGGGTTCACTGAGAAAGGATTTTTCCAAATTCACCCTCTAAGGGGGTGAAATGGGGGTCCAAAGTTTGTATGGCAGCACAATGTTTTCTTATGTTATGACGTTATTACGTAAAATTATCGTCCGTCTTCTTCTTCTTCTTCCTAGCCTTGTCCCATCTACTTGGGGTCGGCTCTCCTTGTATGGCGTCGCCAGGAACGGCTGTCCTGGGTCGTCTCGGGTGATAAATTAGCATCTTTAAGGTTCCTCTGAACAAGTCCCATCCATGTTAGTTTGGGCCTTCCGCGTTTCCTAGGCCTCTCAGTCATTACGGTAAAGTCGGTTTACGGACGTAAAATTATCGTCCGTAAACCGACTTTATATTATACAACCAATTTTTTTTATACAGACGGTGGCGAACATTCAAACGGCGTGTCAGATTGTAAGGAGACACCACAGCCTATTGATTGACACTTACAGCTACTACTCACTATCACTAAGCGCTCTGCCAAGCGAGATCCTTTATTGATTTGAGGGTTTGTTGTGCCGATAGCCGGAAACAAATGCAGAATCCTAACACTCAACGCAGTGCATTCTCGGGAGCTCTGGCGGTCTTACTTACCACCAGGAATCCAAGACCACTATACCTAACAGAGCAAGTAGTGATGTTGTTATGGCTGCGGTCTTCTGTAAGGTACTTTCCCAGTTGGATTGGGCTGCTCTATCCTTATTTGTGCTCTCCCTCTATAAGTTAGGTTAGGTTAGTCTTCGTTCTGGGTGTGTGCAATAGCGTTCCTGTCTAAAAGCGAGTAGTGGAACACCCCCAAGGGTTTTAGTCCGTGAGAGTCGGTCATACCCACGCGGCTTCTCCCCAACCGAGTGGGATCCATAAAGGATTCATTTTGTATAATGCAGTTACGCCTGCTAACGATATTTATAAACTTCAAATTAAAGGAAAATTTGAAAAATTTAGGTTCCAAGCCGGATTCGAACCGGCGACCACAGGCATACATGGCCCGTCGCTACTAACCAACTGAGCTATCTAAACAATCTGTCTCAGCCCCTAAATCTTTCAATCAGTTCCTTCTTACACTCCGGCTTTGTAAGAATAAGGAACTGATTGAAAGATTTAGGGGCTGAGACAGATTGTTCTGATAGCTCAGTTGGTTAGTAGCGATGGGCCATGTATGCCTGTGGTCGCCGGTTCGAATTCGGCTCGGAGCCTAAATTTTTCAAATTTTCCTTTAATTTGAAGTCCATAAAGGATTTCCCATGGGAAACCAAAAAAATAAAAAAAGTTTAGTCTTCGTTAGGGTTCACCCAACGCGATTGAGTCAAGTGTTCACAATTGTTTTTACTCGATTGTAGCTCTAATCGCAAGGTGATAAGGTTGTCCAAGGCTTCGTATATTTTGTCATGCGTTTAAGGAAATTACAGTAGTTGGGAAAGGCTCTAGGGCACGAGTGACACTGGTCCAACTGGTTAATGCATATAGTATTTGTTGAAGATTAATGAGCGGGTAGGGTTTACTAGTTCGCAATTAGGTGGATACCAGCTTCGTGGTACTAGGACATGAACGGTTTCCGGTACCACTCCTGAATGGACTGTATATTGATGACATTTAATTTGTGTAGTGCCTTTCACCAACATGACAATTGTCGTCTGACAAATACAATTATTTAAGTCGACAAATGACAAACGTCCCAAGTATATGGGGCCCTTAGGGTCCAGTATAATAATGCGTTCCGGGTGTTGATGGGACTGCCTCGTTTCTGTAGCGCATCAGGGATGTTCGCGGCGGCGCGTGTGGACTGTTTTTATACGAGCATGCGTACGCGCGCAGCATCCCTGGTGCGCAGGGTGCGCCGCAGTCCCAACAGCATTCTGCGCATGATAGCGGACAGGGTTGACTGTCCCTACATGTCGCACTGCGAGGGACTACACTCCCCTGTCAGTGTTGTTTTGTTTTAAATGTAAGTTTAGCTGTAACTACTAACCCCCTAGTTTTGTAAATTCTACTAACAACATGTGTCCATGGTTACACGAAATAAAAATTTCATTTCATTTCATTTCAAATACCACATCGCAGACGCGGCGTGGCCGCGGCGGTCAATATCAGCTGTCACATTTATTTAGGTACTATGGCCTACAGGCCGTGCCAGTCTGCGAGAGGGTTTAAGCCATCGTTTCTTATCCAAAAAAAAAGTTGTGTCAGCAAAGTGTCAGCAATATAGCATTAAACTATACATCATCTAAACACGCCCTTATTACGAGGCAATAAGAGCTGTGTACAGCCTTATGGTCGGTTTTCACTTTGATTAGTGATTAAGTTAAGTCCATACTATCCACTTCTACGGCTACTTACACTAAATCAACTCGAATCACTTTGGTATCTATACTTGTAAACAGGCCGTTTAACCAACTATTTCATTCCATGTACAAAGTTCAGGTCTAACTTTGCACCTGCATAGACGTGTTTATAGCCTAGCTCATCTTTCGCGAGCTCATCCAAGGCTCAATTTATGTTATTAACATGACGATTTATTATACGTTAGAATAATTACTGTATATTTACTGCGTAGGTACAGATGCAATTAACTTCTTGTTTAATTAAGGATGTACCACCGTTTGCCATGTTCGAGTAGGTACCTAACCGATACCCTTAAACGAATGTTATCAAGAATCTTCTCCCTCATTACCTGTGTCTTCAGTAGCCCTAGTATAAGTTTTATCGTTACAATACGTTTTCGAACGCGTTAGCGTTTAGTTTCAATTTGTATGACAACGCGTAGTTCCTAATAGTTACCACCAGAGGCGCTGTTCGCGTTGCCATACATATTGAAACTAAACGCAAACGCGTTCGAAAACGTATTGTATCGTTAAAACTTATACTAGAGCCTCTGAGCTATTCGGGCCCTTTGTTATGATAAACTAGCTTCTGCCCGCGACTTCGTTCGCGTATCAATTGTAAGCTATATGTTATTCGATGTCAGGCTATATTATTGGAAAGTTTCAGCAAAATCGGAAGATCAGCGCTGGCAGTAATGCCAGCATTATGCTGAGATGAAACTGTTTTGTGACAAACCACTATGTCTGATAGGTACAATTTTTAATTATGCGTTGGTTTGTTTTTTGTCTCAAAAGAAACATTTATGATTTCATTCACAATCCGTTCATTAGTTCTTGCGTGAGAGTGGTAAACATCCTCACAAACTTTTTTCTTTTAATACCTACAAGAAAAGCCAAAATCTTGAACACTCGATGTTGTTGTCAATTTAGATACCTACATTTTACTTATCATACTTATTACTTAACCTTTCCCGGAATGCGATGGGATCCTTTACGAGTAAAACCGCGTTCTCTGCGCCATTATTTCGTGGTTTTTAAACGTCAAAAATGTTTTGCCAATCAAAGCAATACCCTATTTGTTTGCCGAAACGGATGGATAACATGTTAAATGTTTAAAAACATCGAAAACATTGGCGCAGCGACCGCAGCTTAACCTACCTGGAAGTGAACTTCAACGAGCTCACTCAAGTATGATCGATCAAGCTTATGCCATTATCATAATATTATTAGCGGCTACCGTAATCCTAGTCCCGCGCTAACTCGATGTTCATCAAGACAGCATTAAGCTAACGTTGGTTTAATAAGTTGTCTAGCCTAATGGATGGGCAATATTAGCTTTGACTATTAATTTGTCCGATGCCCACCCAGCTGCGATTCATACGAGACCCTGAGATTCATAATGCTGGATTTACACCAGTTTAGTATTTGCCAATAATAGACAAGTGCTTCGATACTTATCTGCCTGGGCCATATAGAGATGTGTGCAGTATAACTGGCCCTGGTTAATAAAAGTATACGTATACTCGGTTTGCAAAGCCGAACTCAGTACCCTCTGTACTGAGTTAGGTTTTGCAACGAGGTTTACGAGGCATAACAATAACTCGGTAATGGCTTGGGTCCTCGAAATCGACGAGGATGCCTATATACTTAAGTATATGCTTATGCTCAATTGCCTAGTGACAAGTGACAAGTAGCTGTTTGTACACTGGTATTAACAAATGACAGTACAAAGTAGGTTCTTAGAAAAAAAGCGTTAATTCGAGTATTATTCATACCAAAAAAGTTGTATTTGTAGATTTGTGGTAAAGTCTAGTCCGGACTACGTTAGTAAACTAGTCGAGTAGCGAGTATTTGTTTAGGTTACTAAACATGCCTGAACGCCTGAACTGAACACCAAATAGATAGTTGATTAGTTTTAGTGATTAATTTAGTAGAGTCGATCCATTTCACTCTTTTTTTTTCTGTCGAGTAGTGACAGATGCTTCTAAATATGATCCGTCTCAAATCACTTGCACTTGTCGCTGCACTAACACTAAGCACTAATAAGCTATATAATAAGTATATTTACTACCTATACTTATCACCAAGCATTAAATAATCACTACAATCACCAGCCTAGCATAATCGTAGCTCATATTTTATACTAGTTAGTCTGAGCCACCCAACTCACGGGTGGTTTTTTACTAGCCCAGATGGTTGCTGAAGTGACGAAGTATTAATCGTGTTTTAATTGAGTGCACTTCGTAATGCACTTATAGCACCTCAAGTGTATTATCGAACGAGCTAGCGAAGCGACTGAAGTTCTATGCTTCAGCTTGGGCCGAAAATCGTTCGGTCCGGTGTCTGTCACGATGTCACGCTGTCCGGCTGTGGCCCTCTACAGGTCACATTTCTCAACCGATACTCGTGAAATTTTGTGAGCAGGTTTGTTAATTATACATATTTTAGTTTTTTTTGATGAGTCACAATATGCACCTATAGAAGATCAAAGGACAGTCAATTCAGAATGGTATGTGACAGTTGGTGCCCCAAGAGTATTGTCAGCTTGGTGTGACAAGCGGCCGAAGTCAGGAACCCAGCACCTTCTCTGGCACCACGACAACGCTGCCCCGCACACTTCTGCTAGAACACTTGACTATTTCAGTTCAAAAAACGTTACTATTCTGCCCCACCCGCCATATTCCCCTTGCCCTGATCTAGCACCCTGTGGTTTTTACCTTTTTCCAAAAATTAAAGAAAACTTAAAAGCAAAGCGATTTGACAACAAAGAAGATAGAGACAGGCTGCGTATAATTATGAAATTTCTGAGGTGTCTAAAGAAGAGTGGTCATCAGTATTTTCCAAGTGGTTTAGACGGATGGAAAAGTGTATACGTGTTCACGATAAATACTTCGAAAAAATTAGTAAAAAAGTATTGAAGAATAAACTCTGTAACTTTTGAGTACCTATCTAATTTCTTTTGTTATGACCCTCGTAAAGTCAATTTTACTTATTAAACTAAAACCAAAAACTAGATAAAAATTAGCAATTATAAACGGAGAGACGTAGACGATTTTTTCCATTATAATTCTAATGTTATAAGTATATGGAACGAGGTAATATACCATTTCAATCCTGAGTAGGTAGTCGGGTCATGAACTCGCAGCCAGTGACACTGGAATGTATTATTTAAATAGTAGTCTGCTATTGTTTGTATTCTTATACAATCAGTGTTAAACAAAACTAGTCGACCTTAGCTAATGTTCCCCAACTGTGTTTAATACAGTTAGGATTTGCAAATATTGGACCAAACACTCGGCACGGGCTGCCACTGAAATTACATGGTAGGGTGTGTTTTAGCACCAATGAGTACTTTTAAGCGTCTAATTTTAAACCTTATTATAAAGATGCAAAGTCTAAAATTATAAATTTAAATCGTCGTCAAATCAAGGCTTTTTGGATACGAAAAGCACGCAAATGCACATAGACCGTTCTTGTATCCAAGAACTTTACTTACGAAAACTAAATAGTTTGTTTGAGGCGTTTTGCAAAAAACCCAAATGTTATTCTATAAACATGCACATAGACCGTTCTTGTATCCAAGAACTTTACTTACGAAAACTAAATAGTTTGTTTGAGGCGTTTTGCAAAAAACCCAAATGTTATTTTATAAACCGGGCCTGCTAAAAGGCTAACATGCTCTGTGACTGGACCTTGCAGATAAAAACATTCCGCAAGTCGTAGGTACCCAGGATGTAGGTAAAACTTGAAATACTTCTCTGAAGCTAAGTTATCATTAATATCTTCTACAGACTTCCGATAGACCAAGTGAAATTCATCCTTATGTCCATGTCATAAAGACTGACGTGGGAAAGTTTTTTTTTTCACTTTATCTGTAACCAAAATTGACGGATGGTGCAAACAGACTGACGCTCGCGCTTTGTAAAAGACACGCGCCATTGCAACCAAAGTAGTCAATTTGTTTTTATTACTCCTCATATCAATAGAACAGGCGTTCGGTCTAGTAAGCCGCGGAAATCTTATATTTATCAAACAGCGGACTTCAAATACGATGTATTTGCTCTTAGAAGATGTCACGCGCCATTACATTTGAACGGGTTAAACGAGTACCGGGGATCTATTCTACTTAACGTATATGGAATATCAATTGGTTTTGTATTTCTAGCTCACGCTCGCATACCTACTTATCGCCCTTGCATTCAAGCGTCAAATATCTGCGATCTGAGATATTCTTTGGTTTTAGGTACCACCCGAAGTTAGGAATACCTACGTTGCCTACACTATTATTTTATGTTTATCTATTAAATATTAATTTTGCATTGTCATCTGATTCACATAGTTATGTAGGTAAGTGTGAAAAGTTCAGCTCAATTGGACTACGGGAAATTGGTCAAAATTGGTGCACTATGTTGAAATGAACAACTTACATTAGGTATTAACATATGTCTACTTAAGTACATAATAACATTGTTCGCACTTTGCAAGTTAAATGAAAGCATGCAGTAATAACGCGGTACAAATACTAAACTGGTTCCAAAACAAATTGATAAGTGGAATACACCCTTCAGAGAAACTTGCTTTATTTCGGTGGGTTGTCAGTGGCGCGTTCGTCGTTGCTTGTACAAAATGGTGTATTTATATAATAATATGACGTCATTTCCGCCTGTCTGTCTAAGGTGGCAATATAGACGTTTGAGATGGACTAAATCAAGAATACGGTATGATCACTTCACTTTAAGGTGGTTCGATTGCCATACAAAACGTTATTTGACGTTCGTAGGCTAACGGCGTGATATTTTAAGGTGGTTCGATTGCCATACAAAGCGTTATTTGACATTCGCAGGCTAACGGCGTGATATTTTAAGAAACTTATGTAACAAACTTTCATCAATTGGCTTCCCATTTGCGCCAAATTTCCCCTTTCCTAGAATAAACTTGTATAAACTAGATTATATTGAGAAAAATAGTTTTCCCAAAATATCACGTCCCAAACCAATTTCTCAAATTAATCTAGTTTATACAAGTATATTCTAGGAAACGGGGAATTTGGCGCAAATGGGAAGACAATTCATGAAAGTTTGTTACATAAGTTTCTTAAAATATCACGCCGTTAGCCTGCGAATGTCAAATAACGTTTTGTATAGCAATCGAACCACCTTAAGAAACTTATGTAACAAACTTTCATAAATTGGCTTCCCATTTGCGCCAAATTCCCCCTTTCCTAGAATAAACTTGTATAAACTAGATTAATTTGAGAAATTGGTTTGTCACGTGATATTTTGGGAAAACTATTTTTCTCAAATTAATCTAGTTTATACAAGTTTATTCTAGGAAAGGGGGAATTTGGCGCAAATGGGAAGCCAATTGATGAAAGTTTGTTACATAAGTCTCTTAAAATATCACGCCATTAGTTCGTTAGAACTATTATACAGGGTGGAAAGTTAAAACGAAGCAGTAAGGGCAGCCACTAGATCCCTTGCCGCCACGCAAAAATGGCATTGGGATTTCATTCCTAACTTTTTAAGTGATGACAATCTACATTTACAGATTTTTGAAAAAAGTACAGTCAGCGAGAAAATCATCACTTTTGACGAAATTTTTTTTTAATGCTATTCGATCCCATTCCTATTAAGGATCAAAATACTCTTCGGGACCGACTAAGGTTTGACTACTAGAACGCCCAGAAATCAAAGAAAACTTTTTCCATACAGGCAGTATGGGAATCCCAAAGTGCAAGTAGTACTTTAGTTAGACGATCATCAAATTGTATAATCTCCGTCTCCATACAATCTAGACGATCACTACTACTAACGTTACTTGCACTTTGGGATTCCCATACCGACTGTATGGAAAATTTTATTTTTTATTTTATTTTATTTTAATTAAAGTTTTCTTTCATTTCTGGGCGTTCTAGTAGTCAAACCTTAGTCGGTCCCAAATAGTATTTTGATCCTTAATAGGAATGGGATCGAATTGCATTAAAAAAAATGCACTTCGGGATTCCCATACTAACTGTATGGAAAAAGTTTTCTTTGATTTCTGGGCGTTCTAGTTGTCAAACCTTAGTCGGTCCCGAAGAGTATTTTGATCCTTAATAGGAATGGGATCGAATAGCATTAAATTAGCTGCCCTTACTGCCCCGTTTTAACTTTCCACCCTGTATAATCTGTGCCATTAGCCTGCGAATGTCAAATAACGCTTTGTATGGCAATCGAACCACCTTAAGAGTACTTTTCTCGATTTCAATATGACTAGACTGTGTACATAGTAGCGTAGTAGGTACTATTACTTATACTGTCCTATTAGTTTAAAAGTGGTTGTCACGAAATTACCTCTATATTCTCAATCTCAATAGTATATGTAGTTCTCTAACGGAGAACCAAAGTTCGCCCGTATTCCTCGCGGGGTCTTTGGATCATAAAACCATAGTTTATTTAAAAAAAAAAATCAGCTTGGTACTCTTTATGGTGTATGGTCAACATAAAATTTGCGATGATTATTATTAAGTTTGTAAAGAAATAATTTAAAAACCAAGTTTTAATCGACTTCAATTCAGTACCTACTCTGCTTCAATTGTGCCTGTAAAATTTGAAGAGTTCCCATCCCATCATCAGATCCTGACCCGATGACCATTGAACCACCTAGGAAGGATCATACATGATACCCTTTCAAACAAAAAAATAAATTTTCGAATCGGTCCGGGCGTCTTCGAGTAATCGGGGAACATACATAGGTACCTACTTACATAAAAAATAAAAGATTCCGACGAATTGAGAACCTCCTCCTTTTTTTAAGTCGGTTAAAAATGCACAGTGTTCACAAATATGACTTAAAAAAATTTCCTGTGCTGTTTGTTGCATAAATCGATCAAGGAATGCATTTTAAACGCAAGACTAGAACACCCACAAGTATATTTTAAATACTTTTTTTTTTTTAAATATTGAATATTTCGTGACCGTGAGTACCGTGACTTAAAAAAATTATAAAATAAATTATGTAAGCGTGATTAAGATATTTATTTGTGATAAATACATATTGATAAAAGACTTTTTGGCGCATATTTTCTAGTTCTTATTTTTGGAATTTCACCTCTGGTTACCGAGCTATTAATGTTTTTTCAGACTTTGGTTTTTATTTTTTTCCTTTAAAAAAAACTCAAAAGTGCGACTTGTGACCAGCATCGAAAGATTGCTATTAAAAAGGTCTATCACTGATAATAAAATCAAGTTCCACTATTGCGGCGTTTCGGAGTTATCGAATTTCAAAATATAGTGGTAGGGTTGTCATTGACATGACATGACCTTTCATTTCTTAGTTAGAATTGATCCAGTTTCACTGGTTTGTTCTGATTTGATTTGAATTCAACCATTCTTAAAGCTGTTCTACTCTGTGTTGGTGAACTTACGCATTCAAATGTGGTTTCATAAATAGCCGCACGATTCGGGAACTTTTCTTTCTTTCTTTATAAAATGTCTTTATTAATAACAATAAGTACAACAGTATCTTACTTATCTAGTGTAGATTTAGATCCTAGACAGCAAAAACATAATACACGAACAGTTTAGTGAGCTAATGCGCTCATTTTAAACTTTTTGATATTACGCTCAACCAGGCGTTTAGCTATTTTTTATTTACACTTAATCAATATTAGTGTACACTTTAGGTACAATAACGAATAACATTTTTATGCTTGATTAGAAAAGCTCGCATTTGTTGCATACATGTTGGTATTCATTCAATAATGCCTACTTTCAGCCTAAGCCAATACTAAGTATTAGCCTAGTACTAACAGTACACATTATGGTGATCATAATTAATATCATTCTGAAACTGAGTTTTACTTAGCAAGTGGTTTTTTTTGAATTTTAAAATCCAATTTTCACAAAAAGTAACTAGAATACATATGTTGAAAACCTAATACAAACTATTTTTAAAGTATGCGCTAAAAAGTCTTTTATCAAACTGTATTGGTCACAACTAAATATCTTGATCAGATACGCTTACATAATTTATTTAATAATTTTTGAAGTCAAAGTCATGAAATATTAAATATTTTTTATAAAATAAAGTATTTGAAATAGACTTGTGGGTGTTCTAGTCTTGCGTTTAAAATGCATTCCTTGATCGATTTATGCGATAAACAGCATAGGGAATTTTTTTGAGTCATATTGAACACTGTGAAATGCAATGTACGGACTTATGCAATGAACCAGGACCGTATGTAGGTTTAATTTATAATTCAAAAAATCTTGGATGCGCCAACATTAGGTATCTAAGTTTGAGCTTGCGTGATTCGTGTAGGTATAAGTTATATAGATTTCAAGATGCTGTGAAATAATATTTCCTTCAAAAACTACTTAGCTTATTCTTAGTTCATCATCATATAACCAATATAACCATCACCCACGGCCAAATATAGGCCTTTCTTCGAGTACGTCATACGTCCCGGTCCAGCAGGTCGATCACGTAACGCATTGTACAAACGTCGGGTAGGTCTAAATGTCACTTTTTATATGGAAAATTGACAGTTAAATTGTACCGACGCGCGTTCGGAACGTTACGTGATTACCCCTCTGGGCTAGTCTTGTATAGGATGTTATCTATCTTGTAGTGTTTAACCCATTCAGTGCCCATGACGACACATATGCGTCAGACCGCTACGAGTGCTTTCCGCTACATACGAGGTTTAACCTGCTACGGACTACGGCGTAGCGCTACGAGACTAGCGTGGCCGTGAATGTGTTAATGCACAAGTTAACCCTTTTTCAGACAGTGACGTTGTATTGACCACACACCGCCTGTAAAAAAAGTAGATAATATTAAGTCGGAATGTGGCCGTAGGTACTATTACTTATTCTGTGCCGTAGGTAGGAACTTCTCAATTACACAAGATTAACCCGTCGTGTTTGCGCTCATTAGGACCTTCTCCGTTATAGTTAATGACTGCAGAAAAAAAGACCCGGCAATAAAAGCCTTTACCAAAAATAAAACTTTGACAGAATCTTATTCTACCATGAAATTCTGACTATAACACCGTACGCCAGCTAATGTCCAATTATAAAATTCGTTCAAAATACATGTTATCCAGTCCGATTTAATAGCTATTCGCACCTCAGTACGTGTTAATAAGCGTACCAGTAATTACGAATAACGGCTAATCATTTTCGCGGCTCGATGTCAATGAGTATCCAATACACTTCTGCAGGCCTAGTACCTACTAAATATGCAGTCAGAGTCACAAGTGTGTATTCGTTATTGAACGTTATCTCCATGAAATAAGACGAAAAGTCGTGTAAACACGTCTGTAAAATCCTCATGCGTATTTACGCCGTTTTTCCAAAAGAAGTATGTAGTTTTGGTAAATATGCGCAATTCTATATTGGTTTCGAATATGGACCCTTGAAATTGCAGTAAAATGGAATGGGTTGTAAAGTTTATCGATGTTATAATATGTTCGGGGACTCTGCGACGATCGTTAACGTAAAATTTCCAAAATGCCAACAAATTGTTAATGAGAGTGTCGTTAAAAAATCCGACAAACACATTTAATTTTGCTGTAACATAAATGTCATACATTATACAAGTAAATTTTCAAGCTGCATCTCACTAAACCACTCGACCTATTTGTTAGGGTGATAGTTTCAATTCCGGAGAAGGACATAGAGTTCCTATTATCCCGTAAATAATTTCCTAATGGGAGGAAATTAGTATAGTAGGTATATTCGATTTCTATGGCAGTACCTAGGCTAAACGAATCCTACGCGGATGGAGCCTCGTACAACAGCTACTATACCTCACAGGAGATAAGGACAATATCTCAAAAACCACAGGACTTTTACAATACTTAGTAAAGTGGTTTGCAACCATATTAGATTTGGATCTTTGGGGCACTTTTAACCAACTTCAAAAAAGGAGGAGGTTATATGTTCCACTGTATGTATTTTTTCATTTTTTTTTAATGTATGTTCGCCCTATTTCTCCGTCAATTATAGACCGATTTCCAAAATTCTTTTTTTATTCGAAAGCGTATACCCGAGGTGTTCCCAATGTCACCAATTCAGGATCTGATGATTGGATCCCAGGGAAATTGAGGGCAACCCTCAAATTTTATAGGCACGCGTGTAGTGATTTCGGTATTTTTTATAACTAGTGTATTTACCCTCGGAAATCGCAATTTTGGTGAAGTGGAACTGGTGATGAAGACCACAGATGACTTATGGAACTCCTCAAATATGTAACGTACTTACGTAAAAGATTCTGACATGATTCCGTTGAAGTATCATCTAATGAAGTGTGAATTCCGAGGGTTTTGATATCAGGTAGGTAAATTAGTTCAACTTACAAACAGCCATACTTTAAACAGTTTAAACACATGTATTCAGATACAAATTCAATTCCAGTGTCATAATCTGGGGTATCTATAACTGTAGGTAAAACTAAATAGTCATTTAGGTAACCGTCCGAGTTTACCATTCAAAGTCAAAGTAAAAGTGATTTATTCTTCCTCTGCCTCGAGAAGAACCCGCGTAAAAAACTCGGCAAGGTATAATTTTTTCAAAACAGGCGACCACGTACCGGAAGGCGCGGCGTTGGTAGGCCCCCCACGAGGTGGACTGATGACCTGGTAAAGGTCGCGGGAGTCCGCTGGATGCGGAGGCCGAGGGCCAGTCACTTTGGAACTCTTTGGGGAGGCCTATCTCCAGCAGTGGACGTCTTTCCGCTGATATAGTGATGATGAATTTTAGTATTCAGACGATTGGGTATGTTTTGTGCGCATGTCAAAGAAAAAGATACATTAGAGCCGATCTTAATCGATGTAGGTATTCAATCAATCAATCACACCACAAATAGACATTGATTGCATGTAAGCAACCGCAGTTTTGTCGAAAGTAATTAGAATCAATCACGAGAAACGACTAACTCTAATTACAATTGGTTACTTGCCGATTATTAACTAAGCTTTGTAAATTGAGACTGTCGATAAATTACTTACAATTGTGTTTAATAAGTACTTTTAATTTGGCACTGTTTGGCATCACCTACTTTTTAAGTTGTTTAAAATCGCAGTTCATTTTAGTCGCATTTTTTCACCGTTGTTGTGTAAGGTGACTTTGCATTATGGATATACTGTTAGGCACATAGGACAAGAAGAAAATAATTGGAAGTGTTAGTGAAAGCTCGTAGAGGACCTCTATTTAATGGTTTTATTGAATGTAACTGAGGTTTATTTATGGATGATATTTTATTTGATGACGCACGTGGCACTCCTTGGTTTAGTAAAATTTAGGTAATTCTTCCTATAGATCATTTGATTCACTAAGAAATGCCCCATTGATTCTCATTGTTTATACTAAGACGGTAACAGACAAACATACGGCCTGCCTTATAGTAAGTATACCTACCCCGTAGCCTAATAATGCTTTTGCTACGGCAGAATAATCACAGCGCGCGTTACAAACCCTTTATTGATTAGAGGACTCGTTGTGTTTAACAGCTTCATAATATATATATTATTATTTTTATACAACGACGGCGGCAAACAAGCTTACGGCCTGCATAATGTTAAGCTGGTACCGTAGCCTATGGACACTTGTGACTCCACAAGAATCACAAGCGCGTTGCCGACCCTTTATTCACTTGAGGATTCGCTGTGTTGGCAGATAAAGACATGCAGATCCCTCACTCCCAACACAGCGCATCCTAATAGGGAGCTCTGGCGACCTTACTCACCACCAGGAACACACCACCACATGCTTCATAGCATGTAATAATATAGCAACACTACAAAGCAGTGGTGCTATTATGGCTGCGGTCTTCTGTAAGGTGGAGGTATTTCCCCGGTTGGGCTGCTACGCATACGAGCGAGATGTCATTCCGCTGTGCCCTACCTCTCTGAAATACCTCTCATATACCATTAACTAAGAAGAATTAGTCAAAGGTAAAAATCAGACGTGTCGTTTTCCAAACATTCGATTAAGTTGGATTGTGGCTGTGTTAGAAACACAGCTTCCGTAAAAAACATATTTGTCTTCCAATAAAAGAGATCGTTCAACCTGCCGGGGGGGCCACACATTCATTCCGTACCACCCAATGCTAACAATCTATTCAAATATCAAATATTTAATTGACTTCTGCCATAGATGATAGCATGTAAAGTTACCGTGTGAACGCCAGTCTCATCGTATCTTGAATGGGGGCACGTCAATTGTCAATCGGCTGCTGTTGGGACGATGGCGGATCGGCGTTCCCATGGTAGCGCCTATAGCATTTCGCACGAGCACGAAATGTAGCGTTGACTTACTAGGGGTCTAAATCGTGAAAATATTGTTGACGAGTGCAACGTACCTGCTTATAATTCTTAGAACGGTATTCGGATTCGGGTGGAGTTTATTTTCGTGTAAGGGCAAGTGAGAGAGACATAATTATATGTATTCGAATTCTATTCTTAATGCCATGACTGTACTTTTTGGCCGACACCCGGCAGAGCTGAAATGATGGAATATGTTTTTAGGAGAGTATGTTTGTATTTACGTATGTTCCACCGTAGCGTTTGAGATACTGAACCGATTTTGATAAATGAGGTGTCAATCAATTCGAAATTATACTTCGGGTGACAATGCCACCTATTCTATGAAAAAAAAACCTTTTTTTTAGGTACTTTTCCGTTGTATATTCTTTATGTACTCCTAGCTTACGTATTCTAACTAACGTATCCATCAGCTTTAATATGATAATCATATTGGAACAAGGCATAATATATTTTAATAAGGACTGAAGAAACATAATTAATTTGTTACAAAGTGGTCGAGTAACTACTTAAGAGTTATTTCAAGATATAACCATTAAATCAGGGCACATCGAGCTTGGGTGGTTAACACGACGATTAAATATAGAGCAAAAAATGGTAAACTTTGTAATGAACATCTATACAAAACGAACCCTTTTCATTAGGGTTCCGTACCTCAAAACGAAAAAACTGAACCCTTATAGGATCACTTTATTGTCCGTCTGTCTGTCTGTCAACAAGACGCTGTATCTCAGGAACGCGTTGAGGTAGCGAGTTGAAATTAAGACCATAGACACGTACCCCGTAGCATGGATCACGCGATAAGTGACATGATAGAGCATCCGTCCCAGGCTGACACCGTTCGATAGAACGAGACGACGCTGTAATCTTGTCACTTATCGCGTGATAAGGCCATCCAAGCTACGGGGCCAGTGGGTCGATCACGTAACTTTTCTTACGCGCGTCTGTAAGGTCTAAATGTCAATTTTATATGGAAAAATGACAGTTAGATTGTGATTTTACTGTCAGACGCGCGTACAATGCGTTACGTGATTGACCTACAGGTCTACAGTCTCTTGAAGCTGTGAAAAAAACAAACTTCTAAGTAAAAAAAAAAGCGGCCAAGTGCGAGTCGGACTCGCACATGAAGGGTTCCGTGAAATAAATTGCGGTTTACGATTTATGACGTATTGAAAAAAAACTACTTACTAGATCTCGTTCAAACCAATTTTCGGTGGAAGTTTGCATGGTAATGTACATCATATATTTTTTTTAGTTTTATCATTCTCTTATTTTAGAAGTTACAGGGGGGGGGGGGCACACATTTTACCACTTTGGAAGTGTCTCTCGCGCAAACTATTCAGTTTAGAAAAAAATTATATTAGAAACCTCAATATCATTTTTGAAGACCTATCCATAAATACCCCAAACGTATGGGTTTGATGAAAATTTTTTTTTTGAGTTTCAGTTCTGAGTATGGGGACCTCTAAAACTTAAAGTTTTTTTTCGATTTTTGTGTAAAAATCTTAATGCGGTTCACAGAATACATCTACTTACCAAGTTTCAACAGTATAGCTCTTATAGTTTAGGAAAAAAGTGGCTGTGACATACGGACGGACAGACAGACAGACAGACGGACGGACATGACGAATCTATAAGGGTTCCGTTTTTTGCCATTTGGCTACGGAACCCTAAAAATACATCCGAATTGAGAAACTCCTCCTTTTTTTGAAGTCGGTTAAAAAAGATACGGCTGTTTATGTCGCAAAAAACGTACGTAAGTATATTTCGATACTCAAGGGAATCAAAATGTATAGGGTACTTTCCGTTGATCTAGAACTATGAAATTTGGCAAATAATATCGCCTCATATGTATAACAAGTACCTACAGGGACAGATCTGAAAACTATACATTTGTAATATTGTACGGTACCCTCGGTGGGCGAGTCCGACTCGACTTGTCTGGTTTTTTTTTGCTCTTATGACATGCATATGTATAGCGATGTACATTAAGCTACTGCGAAACGTCACCCCCCTGCATATATTATACTCGTAAGTTTGTGTGCTAATTTAGCACTGCTAAACTGTCACTGTCACGCAAGCCAATCTACTTTTACCGGTCACTTGTCAGCAACTGGGGTATCGTAAAAGGTAAACCGTTGCAATTTGGTTGCAGTTTAACAACCATTGACATTTTACAGCTTCGTAACGTTGACAGTTTGATTTTGTTTATTATTACTTTAGAGTTCCGTACCTCTCAAAGGTAACCAAATATCCGTAAGGTGCTGGAATAATTTCGAAATACTATGGATCCAGGTAAATAGTTCCGGAAAAGCTTTGAAAGTGAGTTTAAATTTTCAAACTGCGATTAAAAAATTACAGCTGAGGCCCTAGCACACTAGGTTTTATCGCCACGTTTTACGGCGAAAACGTACTGAAACTTCACGTAACCGTGACATAAAACCTATAGTGTGCTAGGGCCTCTGATGATCCAAACAAAATATTATTATGACTCTAAATTTATATTTTAAAAAGAAAATAGGCAGCAGTAATTAAAATTAGTCTAGACATTCTTTGTTCATTTATTATGATTAATGTGATAAACGTCTTTCGGCTGATATGATGATTATGATGAATTGGAATTAGCCATTTTTCGGAATAAATTATATAACAAAACCAAAATAAACAAAATCCAGTCTGGCAAATTATGCTTTCAGTGCAAGACACTAAACCTGCTTTAAATATTTTTTATCTCGTTCTGTGTTACTTGTCCTGCTACAAATTTAGTTTTGATTCGCAGTAAGAAGTTTAATATACCTCTTAAAGTCTTACAGTAATTGGTAAATTTGTTTTTACTTACTTTTTTGTTTCTCGTTATTGTAACTTTTCTTTGGGACTTTTAACGGGAGTGTTTTAAGGAAAACTGGTAAAGGTAAAGTTAAATTTATGAGAGCCAGTTTCATGTCTTAATTTGTCAGGGTCTCAAGAAATTATGGGGTCGTCAAATGTTAAACTTATAAATTAATGTCGTGATATTCACATACTGATTTTATGGAGCCGAGATAAAAGGCACTTAATTGGATGAAGATATAAAATACTCGCATTTAATACAGTGGTTTGTACATGTGATGTTATTTTCAACTGGCTGTGTTTATGTCACCGCTTTCAAAGTTCATACTTGTTAGCCAGCACAGCTCCGTCTCTATCACTCCAATTAGCAAGTGCGATAGAGCTGGATATGTACGTATTTGATTTTCGAATTTTAAGGTAAGTACTTCCAGCGAACGTGATCTAAGCCAGAGTAGGTACTGTCAATTACCTTTCTCAAATTACCTTAATAATTACTTTTGTAAATAAGGAAAAAGTGTATGAAAATCTAACTTTAAATACTATTAGATGAATAATGAAATAATGATACTTATACTCGACATAGGTACTCAAAAATAGAAAACTTTCGGTACCGTAAATATTAACTGCGTCCTCCAGTCTAAACTTTATAACAAAAGCTAAATATGTATACGTATTAATTCAATTTTGGTATTCACCATAGCATTCATGAACCATGATAGTTACCTACTTATCAACTAAATTGATTTTTTAAATGCTTTTCGTACATGAATAGATCCACCTGCCAATCATTTAAACTTGTATTATCATGTCAATTCAATAAAAACATCTGTACCGTCGCCAGGTCGCTACCTATGAGTCCTATGACCGGCGATCACACAATACTAACGACTATTGGAATATGGCAGTAGCGTAAAAAAATGTTTAATTTTTTAACTTTATTACAAGAGACGTAATGATCATAGGTATGGTTGATCCGATAAATGTTTGATGTTGAATCGGATAATTTCATAAGGTTGTTTGATTCAAAAGATCATGTTACCTACCTATACAGACTTTATTACATTTAAACTTTATATGACGTGAATTCGGTATTTGACAAAAGTCAAATCAGCTTCTTCTATGAAACGGCAAAAACACTCCGTTAGTAGGTATGGAATTTGTAGGGATTACTATGTTGTGATGTCACAATCAAACAACGTCCTTATTGTTAGTTTTTATGAATTTAAAAATCTTAAAGTAGCAAACATAAATGAAAGCTTGATACTTTCCGAGTATTTTCGTAAAGTTCATCTGTTGCTAATGAAAATACAATTTATTTTCACTGTTGTCAAATAGGTACCCAATTTGTCGCACGCGCCCGTGATGGTCCAGTCTAGTAATACCGCTTTGTGATCATAATCATCAACTCTTTATAGTTTTTGTTTGAAATTATTTGTAGCTCAACCATAGTTCTTAATAATAATGAATTTTCCGAAAATTTCGACTAATAATGTCATCACCGATATTGGTTCACATAATGTTGTTTTGAATATTGTTTTTGTGAATAAATATATTTTATAGTAGTATTGGAACTCATATCATTAATAGCTATATTGAATGGAGCGTATATCGGAACGTTATCCACGCATGATCCCGTGCAGACGTAATATTAAGCCTATAGAAATCTATTTAAACAAATTGGTTCTGGCGCTTATTAGGGACGAGTTTACGGGTAGATACAACACCTTTTGTTGGGCTGACAGTTTTCACAAATGCCGTCAGTGTCACAGTTTCATCACATCACACCATCACACTCTCTCTGCTCGTTCCTCATGACAGAGGTTAGTTGTCATCACGGGACAATTTACACTTGGATATACGAATTACTTCCATCGTCTCCTTCATGATGGTGACAATGGAGGAAGATGAGTTTTTCAATTGGAGAAGGATGAAAATTTTAGAATTGCCTGATTTTTTTTGGTGATAGGAATAATCTTCCTTAGCACCAGAAAAAAGTTGTAGGCTTTTCAGAAGCGTCAATTATTTTTGAAAAATATAAGCAGTTTCCTCACTTACGTTCTGGGTTTAGTTCAGCTGCTAGGAGACCGACCTCTAGCTAACTTGTATTCTCAACTACTATCAACTTTTGCAAGCCCTAATCTCCCATTTGCAAAGTGTGGCTTAAATATAGTTGAATTTGCTGATCGGACTCGATATGATCAATGGGTGGTCAGTGGTCTGGCGAATAGATAGAGATTATCGGTGGTAGCAGAAGCAGAGTAACCACAGAAAGTTTACGATTTATCTAGGGCCAGCGCTGAACTCTGCCAAGCCATGTGCGGTGTGTAAGTTTACGATTTCTTCGTAAACATTGAACGACACAGGTTTTTGTCTGGTCGCTAGCGCGAGTTTTGTCAAAATTGTTCTGGACAATGACCATCGTTAGGCGAGGCGGCATTGCAGCCATAACGAGCGTGCCCCGCTGACCCAGGGGTTTTATTTTTTGTTAATGCTAAGATCCGGGAACTGAGAAACTAGCTTGGGTTTTACGAGATACTTTAAATTTTTGCTAAAGTGTAATGTTTATGTAAATTCTATTGCACGTTTCTAACAATTGTAAAAATCCCATAAACAATGTAGGTATCATGTATGTCTCTTAACTGCTACTATTATAGTATAAGCCACATAGTATTTGTATGAATTATTTTGATGTGACGACCCTCTGGCCCCTAAAATGAACTTAGGCTGTGTAAAGACCGTATAAGCGTCAATAAAATCCAAAGATGAGCTCGTAATAACTCATAAAATAGGTATTAGTATGAATCTAGTGGACGTTTTAGTAGCAGTCATGCGACTTCTGGTCGTCAAACCAGTATGCCCAGCGAGCGCTCTCAGATTTTTATCTAAAACAATAAAACTCCCAACTAAAGCCGGGATTGACGTATTTTATTGTTCTCGCGAGGCACACCCGCGTATAATCCGGTCAACTTACCATGACTGGAAATTGAGAATCTCTATTTTACAGAATGCGTAGTATTTTAAACCATTTGGCTCACTAACTCGCTTTACGAAAGAGGTACTTAGATAGTTTCATTGACAAGTTATTCGTACTCCAAAAATCCTTGCCAAATTGTGGTACAATAAGTTTCCGTCCAAAGTTTCATCAACTGCATACTGGTAGGTATGGCCTCTTTCTATCCCCATCATCAGATCAGGTAATTGGATCCATAATGTTGCATTGTCATCAGACGTAAACTGTGCAATTTTTTTACTCAACTGGACTTCGGGAAACTTGTCAGACTTGTAAGGTTTGGAGCACTTAAATACAAGGTGAAGTTAGTAATAAATAATACGTTCTGTTAAGTTTCCTTAGCGAAAAATAAATGCATGATTGTTCGTTCGTTTTGCCGAATGCCACCAAAATAAACCGTTAGAATCGCATGAGTATCTTCATCTTCTGATGCTTCAGAATACAGTCGACTAACAGCAACTAATGATAAGGAAATCTTAACAATCCGCGTCCGTATTGGACCAATTGACATGATAAATTCGCTACGCATTCGTTACGTGTCGATATTAGTAGTACGGTGATCCTGAATATCGAACCACGTATTAGGCTTGAATCAAACAATAATGGACTTTATGGTGAAGAGATGAAAGTGCCTTATTTTATTAGTTGAGTCATAATTTGGATTAGATTACACACGCACTGCGACGTGACATTGCCGGGCGATATCCGCTCCTATGGATAATAGTTATTCTTAATCACAGAACAGACTTAGAATTGGCTAGGGGAATTAGATTCGCAACGGCGGGAAAAGTAGCTAAAGCTATAATTTATATATCAGGCAGCTATTCCGCCGGGCTATTTACTTATACATACGAATATGCAAAGCTACGAATAATTTAGTAGCGCTATATGCTAGTAGCCGAGTACATGGGAAAAATCGTTTGTAGAGAAAAGCGCCTACCCAGCGGGCTCCTGGTTCTGAACGTGTTAAGCTATTCCCTAGTGGGGTAATGCAGGGCTGTTATTCGCTACGCGTTAATGCGGCTCACCCCGCCGGTCACCCGTTACGAAACTAGACCTCTACCTACGCTTAATTACTACGCATCGCGGTGTCAAGGTTTAATTGTGGGTGAGCGTTGAGGCTTAAAACAAGTTACAGAATAGGGGGGCAGAATAATCGTCTGACACAGTTATATGTTTGCACCTAAAATAGGTCAGTTACCTATTTGACAACAGCAAAAAAAACGAGAATAACTCGGAAAACCGTCTTAAACTTATTATTGCCATTTTATTGATTTTTCTAAAGAAATCTACTTTCATAAAAACGAGAAATCATCCTTCCAGTTCCCCAACTCATCTAAGTGATCGCTAACCGGGGCGATAACCCTACATGGCAAACATAATAAAATATGTAAGTACTTACTTACTTTACAAATCAAATAGGTACTTACTTACTCGTTTGGTCCCATCTAGGTCCCATCTAATTGACATGCAGGCATCAATCTTTCAATTGAATACCAAGTCCAATATAGATCTGTCGGTTGGCACGTCGTACACACGCATAATAACTAAATTATCGAAATTCTAAACTTGCGCGCTGTACACATTCCCGCGCAAATCGCTTACACTGGACCACAAAGCTAGTAAGGCGTTTAAGGCGAATGTATAGTTGCCAGAACTTTATCTTGCTCGCTCAAAATTTAACCAAAATACAGCCTCATTTGATTCTCTACATAGTACTAGTATTAATTGTTCGGAAAAAAATTAAAACAATGAAATTGTTAGTGTATTTTTCCAGAATTTTTGCCTAGTTTCACAGCAGATCACGCAGAGGATACCTACGCCTTAATCTACGATCATTAAATAACGCACGATTTTACGTTGTCATTATTAATGGAAACTGACTTTAAATTATTTTTGTATCAAATCATGCCTCGTAATGATGTTCTCAGAACTGATTAGGAATGATTTATTTAAATGCTTGTTCAGTAAGTCGTTAGTAATTTCGCGCCAAACCCATAATTACTGTATACAATACTGTCTAAACATTTGTATCAGATAAACAAACAAAAAAAAGTAATTTTGAACTATGAACCAGCAGCTTTACATTTAAATATTGTTACTACTTTGAACAGTTAAACGCAGGTTGTAGGTTCCTACAGTCGGATTTATAATCAGTTTAATATTTCAGAAGGTGTATCGTTCGAATATACCTAATCTTGCTTGAAATAGTAATCGGCTGCTTCGAAACGTCTGGTTGATGTAACTTGTGAGCGAAGAGCGAAATCGCGCAACGCATCAGCATTGCAATTAGGGATGATGACTAAGATTTTTTTACGATGCCCTTCGAAAATGTTTTGGAGAGTAACAAATGTTTGTATGGGAGCAACTACAATTAAAGACCATAAATACCCAAAAATTTAGAAAAAGATTGACCTCACTGGCGGCAGCCATAAACGCTTCATACTAATTGACACACAGGTAACTTTAAATTTACTCTAGGACAATAAAAAAAAACCGGCCAAGTGCGAGTCGGACTCGCGCACGAAGGGTTCCGTACCATTATCTATAAAAAACTATTTTATTCTATGTTTTTAGTATTTGTTGTTATAGCGGCAACAGAAATACATCATCTGTGAAAATTTCAGCTGGAACGGAACTATCACGGTATCAGTGAGATACAGCCTGGTGACCGACAGACGGACGGACGGACGGACGGACAGACGGACGGACAGCGGGGTCTTAGTAATAGGGTCCCGTTTTACTCTTTGAGTACTTACGCAAGCCTAAAAATGCTTTTTTTTCAGACTGTCAAGGTCCATATATTTTTATGATTTTAATTATATTTTATAATTTATACTCAATTACAATAATTTTGAAGGTTTACTATCTATTTAGCAACACTACGATTCGACTCAATTTGCCATCATGCCTTCGAGGTAATGCCGCCAGCATCCTCGGTACAATGCCTCGAGGGCCTTTTTAGGGTACCGTTCCCAAAGGGTAAAACGGGACCCTATTTACTAAGACTCCGCTGTCCGTCCGTCTTTCTGTCTGTCTGTCTGTCCATCTGTCACCATATCTCATAGTTTAGACACTTGAAATTTTTACAGATGATGTATTTCTGTTGCCGCTATAACAACAAATAAGAACTTAATACTAGTATATAAGAGCAAGAGCTCGCACTTGGACGGTTTTTTAGATTTAACTTAGTTGAAATTTTAATTTTGGTAATGTTAATTATCTTCTGCCGTTTCTTAGGAGTCGTTTTCATTGAGTAACCAAGCGAATAAGACATTTGACAAACTATAGGAAAAGCATAGTGCTGTTGAATGAACCCAGTGTACGCAAGCCATAATGAACCTATATACAGGTTAGTATATACACTACACACATTTACCATCTACCCCGGATCTGAGACAGCTAAGTATGAGAGGCGATACCTGGATAGGCACTCCCGCCCTTCAGGTACTCCTTTACCCGCCATCCTGTCACTCCAAACATCCAATCCTTCCACTATCACCATCCTTTCAAAATCCTTTGTTCCTTACCCAAGCCCCTTCCCGGAGGAGACAACCTCAACCCCAAAAACCCCAATCTACAGGTGTAACCTACCGTGCCCAGAGATGCGTGACTGAGGGGGAGCTCAGTCACTAACGGTGGACCCTCGATACCGGGCAACCTCGAGGAGAACCTTTGCCTTATTTCAGCAAGCGGGGCTCTGCTGGAACGGACCTAATTTCCCTAGCTTCTCGTGGGATTAAAAAATGGATGAAGTTAATAAAAAAACAGAAGGTACCCTGGAAGACCTATGCCAGGAACTACTGCTTCTGACAGTATGCGCGGAAGAAACCGCCCAAACGTCAGAGCAAGCAATGGAGGTGGTGGAGAGTGCCGACACGGTGGAAAAGGACGCTAAACGACCTAACCCACCAACGGAGAATCCGCACACCGACGCACGGAAGCCTCGCAAGAAATTGGTAGGCTCCACGCGAGGCCGCTACAAAGCTCTAGTGGGACTGGGAGTGAAGCCTGAAGAGGCTTTCCAACTGTCCGAAAAGAGCTTTGCGGAACTCAAGAAGATGGGCTACAAATTTGGGGGCTCACAATCCAAACCCGGGCAAAAGCCGGTCAAACGGCTCCGTTCGGAGGAGGAATCGCCGCAGGGTAATTTACCCAAAAACCCGAGGGTGAGTGAAACCCCCCCGGCCCAACCCACAACCCAATCCCAACAAGCGCAAGCCTTTAGCGAGGTCCTGAGCCAAACTAGAGTCGGAATCAAGGACACCAGTCCGATGGCGGACACTCAACTGGGGTCACTCTGCTACACCATCCTGCAGAAGATATCGACTCTGAAGATGGCCGAAGGACCTAAATTCACAGGCTACGCATACAAGCCAGGCTGGTTGCTCATCACGTGCGAAGACCAGCGGTCCAAAGCCTGGCTTGAAGAGATGACACCATCCCTCAAGCCATGGCCGGAAGCCAACCTCAGGGTCATACCTGAAAATGAGCTTCCGAAGCCAAACATAGGGATGGTGTTCATCCCAGATTTAAGCGACAAGGACGTGAAAATGTCCCTGTCGCTACTCTGTGCACAGAATTCCGGGTTGTACACAGAGTATTGGAAGATTCTCCACACAAAGGTCGAGAAAGGTGGGGTCATGTTGACTGTAGCCATAGACGACCAATCAGTGGAGAATCTCCAAAAAATGGGACTAAAGGCAAGCCTAGGCTTCCGAAAGGTTCAGTTTCGGATAAAGGGTACCCCCAAGGCCCAACAGCCTGAACTTGACACCTCCCCAACCCCACCACCGCAAAACCCGTCAACATCTAAGGACCTTAACCCAACACCCGCCCGAAAGATCCTCCCGGGACCTAAAAGGGCAGTCCTTACCAATCCCGCATCCAATCCATCCAATCCTGTAGCGGGTACATCGGGATTACGGCGGTTTCCCGCCAACAGGGGGGGCAATAGGGGCTCCAACCACCCCAGGGGTAGAGGAAGAGGGGGCCGGCAAGGGTATGCCAATGCCCAGCGCCGGGAACATTAAAGACGCAGCTCACGGGGGGGTGACGTTCCTGCAGGCCAACCTACACCACGCCATCGCGGCCACAGCGGTCGTGGAAAAACTTTTCGGCGAAAATGGCCTGAACATCGCCCTCATACAAGAACCATGGATCAACACCAAAACCATGGGAATAGGACTCAACAAAGCAGGTAAAGTACTAATACACGAAAAAGGATCCAAACCAAGGGCCTGCATCGTGTTTAACAAAAACATGGATTTCTTACCTGTTACAGAACTATGCAGCGACGATCTTGTAACTGCGTATGTAGATCTCAAAGGAAGGGGCTCACTAAAGGTGTTGATTTGTTCCGCCTACCTGCCCGGAGAAAAACAAGACCCCACAGAAGAACTGGCTAAAGTTGTACAGTACGCTCAAGCACAAAAGGCAGAACTGATTGTGGGTTGCGACGCAAACGCTCATCACACCATCTGGGGGAGCACCGGAGTCAACAAAAGGGGTGAGTTACTCTCAGATTTTATTTTTACTAACTGTCTACACCTGTTAAATAGGGGCAACACGCCGACCTTCGTAACCAGGGCAAGACAAGAGGTACTAGACATAACCTTCGCAACTGAAAAGGCGGCAAACTGCCTAGATAACTGGCACGTTAGTTGCGAGAATTCAATGTCGGACCATAAACATATAATATTTAGTGTTAAGGGCCCATTAGATATGGAACCACAAACACGGAGAAATCCACGAGAAACGTCCTGGGAAGCTTACAGAGCTCACCTGGAGAACTTTCTAAAGGATATCCCAAAATATGTTAAAAATCCAGATTCCCTCAATATAGCAGTAAATCAACTCTCCAACGGCATCTACAAGGCCTACGAACAGAGTTGCCCATTGCGAGAATCAACCACAAATTACACTACGACATGGTGGAACAGAAGGCTAGAAAAGCTCCGTGTCTCCACCCGTCGAATATTCAATCACTCAACCAGACCAAACGAGTGGGAAAGGTACGGTAGAGCACTGACTGAATATAACAAACAGATCAGGAAAGCCAAAAGGAAGTCGTGGCGGAAATTTTGTGAAGAGATCGCCCAAACACACAAAGGAGCGAGAATTCACAAGATTCTCTCCAAGACTCCAACCAATTACCTAGGTCTACTTAAGAGACCTAACGGAAGCTTTACGACCACGGAGGTGGAAACAATGGACTTGCTTAGAACTATCCACTTTCCAGGCTCGTATCCCACCAGTAATACCCAGTTATGCACCCAAAGGAGCACACAAGACCGGAGGGCACATAACAACGACTGGAATTTGGCTGCAAACATTTTCAGACCAAACCAAGTTATATGGGCACTTAAGAAATTCAAACCATTTAAATCGGCGGGAGAAGACGGTATTTTTCCTGCATTACTACAACAAGGACAAAATCTAGTCCTCCCGCACCTGGTAAGAATATTCCGAGCTAGCTTTGCTTGGGGTACTATACCAGAACGATGGACCAAAGTCAAGGTACGCTTCATACCAAAAGCAGGGAAAAAGGACTACTCACAGCCCAAATCCTTCAGACCAATTAGTCTATCATCTTTCCTACTGAAAACGATGGAAAGAGTCATTGATCAGCACATAAGAGCGAAATACATGGTAGTCAGACCATTGAGTCTGAACCAACATGCTTACCAAAAAGGGAAATCTACGGAAACTGCACTACTAGATCTGGTCGACAAAGTGCAAAAAAGCCTAGAGGATAAGCAAACAGCTCTATGTGCATTCCTTGACGTCGAGGGAGCTTTCGACAACACACCCACAGAGACTATCCTTAAGGGATTGGCATCAAAGGGTGTGGACGAAAACACCATCAGATGGATCCAGAGCATGCTATCAAATAGAATAGTCACTCTGACCCTCAATGCAATTGAGTTTACATTTTACACCACAAGAGGATGTCCTCAAGGAGGCGTACTATCCCCACTACTATGGACCCTGGCAGTGGACCAACTCCTAGCAACTATGAAGGACCTAGACTATGACACGCAAGGATATGCCGACGACCTTGTAGTCATAATCAAAGGTCCCTGCCTCCACACAATTTCGAACCTAATGCAAGGAGCGCTCAACACCATAAACAAATGGTGCAAAGAAAATGACCTGTCCATCAATGCGAGCAAAACAGTACTAGTTCCTTTTACTAGGAAAAGGAAACTAGATAAGCTTGCCAAATTAAAACTGAATGGACAGGAAATACCCTATTCAAATGAGGTCAAGTACCTAGGAGTTACCTTTGACCAAAGGCTAACTTGGAACGCTCATTTGAATAACACAATACAAAAGGCAAAAATGGCCATGTGGACTTGCTGCCGAATGGCAGGAGCAAGATGGGGCATAAGACCCAAAATTGCTTTGTGGCTTTACACAGCCGTAGTGAGGCCGATAATCACATACGCCTCTGCAGTCTGGTGTAACAAAGTCCACCAAAAGACAGCCATCACAAAGTTAAGCAGTCTTCAGCGTACAGCTTGCTTAACAGCAACAGGAGCTTTATGCTCAACACCGGGGGCAGCCTTGGATGCACTGCTCGATCTAACGCCACTCCACCTGCAAGTGCAAAAGGAGGCGAAGCAGTGCATCTACAGGATATGCACACTAACAAGGCCAAAATGGCGCTCTCAAGCGCTAAGCAAACTTGAGGCCCTTGTTTTTGATAACAAAAACCTAAGCATGCCCACTGACGACACATACGTGGAATGCAAATTCACTAGACTGTATACAGTGGAAATACCTCCGAGAGACAAATGGACAAATGACCAAATGGACTTCAAGGAGGGAAGCCACATTTGGTATACAGATGGATCAAAAAAAGGTGATGATGTTGGATGTGGTATCTACGGTGAGAGGCCAAAGTTCAAAGCTAGCGTCAGCATGGGGAAGGAGGCCTCAATCTTTCAGGCTGAACTCTTCGCATTAAATAAATGCGTGGAGATAAATCTTGAAAGAAACCTAAGGAACCAACATATCTACATCAACTCGGACAGCCAAGCTGCTCTGCTGGCACTAGAATCACTAGAGTCCTACTCTAAACTAGTCCAGAATTGTAAAAATAATCTAAACACCCTGGCGAACTCCAACAAAGTCATACTTAGATGGGTACCAGGGCACTCCGACATTGTAGGAAACGAAAGAGCAGATGAACTTGCAAGGCAGGGCGCAGACACGGCCCTAGTCGGCCCGGAACCGTTCTGTGGCATCACAAAACGGAAAGCATATTCTCTGCTAAACAACGCGGAAAAATCAGAGGCAATCAAGCTGTGGAAGTTCACCAAAGGACAAAAACAAGCTAAAGCCCTGATCGAAGGGTTCAATAGTAAGCTGTCTAAAGAGTTATTACAATTCAAAAGGCACAAAACCTGCGCAGTGACAAGAATCCTGACAGGACATTGCAAATTGAACAAACACCTGTTTCAAATGGGTATGAAGCAGGACACAACTTGCAGGTTCTGCCAGGAGACAGAGGAGACTGCAATGCACATTCTCTGCTCCTGCGGACCACTCATGCATAAAAGAAGTACCTACCTAGGGCGGCACATAATGCACCCACAAGAAGTACAACATATCACCGCCCAAAGAATCTGGAATTTCCTGGAGGCAACGGGACTTAACGGTGAACTCTAAAACAAGGGCTGCCACAATAGATCACTTGCTGGTCGAAGCGGCATATTAAGGCCCACAAAATAATAATAAAAATAATAAAAAATAGTATATACACGTTGCTTCTTTAAATAGCCCCAACAAGCATTACATCAATTGCATTGTGTCTATAAATTGGATCTACTTTCAATTCCCGGCAGCCTTTAACGCCTTACTCGTTCACAAAGGGCCGGCCATGCAAACGAACCCACGGCGATGGCGGTGCAAACGAGGCGTTACTTCGACTTATGCTGCCTGTTCATATCTTAATTGGCAAGACGTTCTTTGAAACTCAATACGTTTGTCCTTAGGGTAAGGTTTTTAGCTTTACATAATTATTTGCATCAGGCAACAAGGCCCATATTTACAAATACCAGAGCAACATAACAAATACAATAATACGTTAAGATAGCGACGCGCGGCGCATTTTCTGGGAGTCAATTAACCGGCCCAAGAACCGCCGGTAAAGTAGAGTTACTAGTTTTACTAGATACATTACTATTAAACAAACATCGTTCATGGCCCTCGCACATATATGAAATCTGCTGAAATTTCTGGAATGCGTAAACACCTTAAATATCTATATCGCAAAATGTTATTTCAACTAGCATGGACATAAAACACTGTTTATAGGTTGCTGCCTAGCTAGCACACTAGGTTTTATGTCGGCGAAAATGTACTGAAACGTCACGTAAAACGCGACATAAAACCTAGTGTGCTAGCCCCCCTGGTGTGACAATGTGCCTTTGTCAGACAGGTTCATAGCTTTCATATGCCCAGTTTTGTAGATAATAGCGAGTAATCTGTCTATATAAGTAGATACCATGATATAGACGTGAAGTTCAACATCTTAACAACGGTAGAAATCCAATAATTAAACCAAGTTTCAACTGTTTCAAGTAAAATTCTATTTTTAGTAGGATCGCATGAGATTGTGCAATTTACGCTCGTTTTACTTCTTAATTGTAGTCGCTAATCACCTGATCCTTGAAAGATCTAGTCCTTGACTGGTGGATCTATGTGAATTGAGAACATTAACTCTTTTCCGAATGCGGCGACCGCGGCAATTTAGATGACGTCATTTCTCGGGAGATCGACTCCTTAGAGGTTGTCTCCCGGTAGTTTCGTAATATACTAAAAGATGGCGCTAGTTTCCAAAAGTGAATTATTTGTTCGACGAGAACCCGGAACAAACACTAAGACGACAACTCAGTCGATTGTCCAAGCGCAGTGTGTGTGAGAATATAACTACTCCAAGTATATTCAAGACGTTACGGCATAAAGAAATACGTATTTCGTCTCCACACTTTCTTTCTCGTCTAATATTTTAGTAGATATTTATTCATCAGTCTCATTGATTAAATATCTATTAATAAGTCAATTATTCATATTATTAGTATCGCAATTATTCGTTTAATGCTTCTGATGCGTGCAAACTTCCAATTTCAAAGGAATCTTGTCTATGTTACGATCTTATCTTTCTAATATATTGAAAAGATTCTTAAGTATATTGAATACTAGCTGTTGCCCGCGACTTCGTCCGCGTATAACATGTTATCGTCTAAATGTTTGTTGAAGGAATTAATTAAAAAAAAAAACATTGAAATTAATTTTGTGCCTAGTCTTTTAGAAAACAATCTAAATCCGAAATTACAAATCTCTTCCTTTCAAAATGTCTTGCTCTCTATACAAACTAAGAACCCTCTCTGAACCCTCATAGTAAACAGTCTGAAACCGTAGTTACAAATTTCTTACTTTAAAAATGTCTTGCTCTCTATACAAAGTTCGAACCCCCTTTTAACCTTCTTAGGCGATTAATGAAAAAAACGCTGAAATAAGTTTTGTAGTATTTTAGCAAACAGTCTAAAACCGAAGTTACAAATCTCTTACTTTAAAAAAAGCTTGCTCTCCATACAAACTTTGAACACCCTTATAATCCCCTTTAGGGGATATATTTCAAAAAATGCTAAAATAAGTTTTGTAGTCTAAACAGGCTAAGATCGAAGTTACAAATATCATACTTTAAAATTTTCTTGCTCTCCATACAAACTTTGAACGCTTTTCAGGGAAAAATTAAAAATAAAACACTCGGTTTTTTTATTGTAATAGGTAAGTATTTTTTCTACAAACTATCAAGTCTCTAGCTAAAAAAAAGTGTTTCCCATACGAACCTTGCACCCCTTTTTAACCCCTTAAGGGGTGAAATTTTCCAAAACGCTGGCAGTAGGTATTATTTTGTATTTTAATAAGTAGGTACTTAATCTTTCTACACAGTTTTAAGTTTCTACCTAAAAAAAGTTTTCCTATACAAACATTGCACCTCTTTATCCCCGTCTAGCGGGTGGAAATTTTCAAACCACTGAAAGTAATTTACCTATAGATTTGTATTCTAATAAATAATCTCTCTACACAATTTCAAGTCTCTAGCTCAAAAAAAAAAGTTTCCTCGATACAAATTTTCACCCGTTTTAATCACCCTTAGAGTGGAATTTTCCAAAACGCTGAAAGTTTTATTGTAATAAGTAATCTTTCAACAAAGATTTGTCGCTTGCTAAAAAAAATATATTTTATACACCCCTAAGGGGTGGACTTTTCTAAAACGCTGAAAGTATTCTATTTTATTTTATTATGTAATCTTTTTAAAAAGGTTTGAGATTCAAGCTCAAAAAATCCCCTTTACCAACATTGTACCCCATTTTCATACCATTTTCCAAAACGCTGTTTTTTTATTTGTATTGTAATAAGTAATCTTTCTACAAACTTTTAAGCTTCTATCTCAAAAAGAAGTTTCGCTCATACAAACTTTGCAAACCTTTTTAACCCCCTAAGAGGCTGCATTTTCCAAAACGCTGACAGTACTTTATTTATATTCTAATAAGTAAGCTTTCTACAACGTATTGAGTTTCTTGCTAAAATATTAAAGTTTCCCCCATACAAAATTTGCACCCCTATTTGACCCCTTTAGGGGAAGAATTTCCAAAAATCCCTTCTTATCTGTTGCCTACGTTGTAAAAGGTAGTTTTGTTGTAAATTTCAACTCTCTAGCCCCAGTAGTTTCGGCTGTGCATTGATGAGTGAGTGGGTGAGTCAGTCAGGACATAGACATTTATATGTAGGTATAGATAGATAGAAGATGACGGAAATCCCATTAAAATATCTCAAAACCGTTTTAATGTCGCTTGTTAGAGTGAGAAAACGATCGGGGACTGTGACGTCAAGATCCTCGAGCGTCATAGTAAAAAACAATCGTTTCAGGTGCGTTTTGTGGAAAAGGGACAGAACATCAAATTTTGGAACTTAGTGATTACCTATACATATAACCTCTTCCGTTGATTTTTTCTCTATTATCCTTTTTTCGAGAAAATACATTATGATTATTTTATTTACTGTCTACCTACAGCCGGGTCCCCTGCACCAATGTTTTCCATGTTTTTAAACATCTAACATGTTTTCCGTCAGGTTCGGCAAACAAATAGGGTTTTGTTTTGATTGACAAAACATGTTTGACGTTTAAAAACCACGAAAACATGGCGCAGCGGACGCGGCTTACGGGGTGTAGTTTCGATTCCTGAGCTATAACCACGAACTACGGAATTCGAAAATATTCGGGTATCTCTATCTCTATCGCACTAACAATACTCGAGTGACAGGGATGCAGTTACACGAACTTCGAGTTTCGGTTTTCGTGGTAGCGCCGCAGGCACTTTGGCAGAATGCGCAAAGAGCAATGGCATATTGCCATTCAAAAAAAAACAAATTCGTGTTAATTATATAGTTCAAATTTGTTGAAAAATTTAATTGAAATCACGCCATAATGCGACATTTGCGCATATAAGTTCTCATATCACAATCGAATATTTTTTTATGGTTTAACTTTTGGCATGTGTATCGTAAAGGTCTAACGTAGACTGGATTTAAATTATTAATAAGTGAAAGGCAAAGCAATTCCGCCATTTTGACGAAAATTTGACGTTTCTTATAGCTGACAGTTGGAGCAGCGTTTGATTTCAATAAAAATAAATGAAAAATTAAATGAAGTCGTATATTTCGGAAAATTAATTAATTGTCGCAGTCGGATAAAAACTATCCTAAGTTGCAGCTAGAATAATAATGTACCTATATAAAATGTTTCATATTTTTCCGTTCATGGGATGCTGAGAACATTCGTACCACACAAAGCTTAGTTTCAAACTGGCTGATTCTTTTTTTAATTTAGAGATTTATTATAAGTGGAGATGGAGATTACTCACGGTCAATACGACGTATTACCCTGACATTCGTAAGATTAACGACACTATGACGAAACCTGCCGCAAAATGTGTTTACTTATTAATGCAAATTTTTAATATCACTCCGGTCTCCGATTAATGGTTAATTATTAATTTACCGGAATCTAAAATAGAAAGCGTTTAAAATGTTCTATCGAGCAAATCTTAAACAAAAGTTGTATCAGAAGGCTATGATGATCTTTTGAAAACGTTTCTTCATGCATTAAGTGATGGACTGTGATGCGAATAATTCAATCAAAAATAAAACTTGCTGATTTCAGATAAGGTTCAAAATTCAGTCTGATGTTAGTGAAGAAATGAGTATCTATTATATTTTGGCGGTCATGAAGCATGTTTCTCCTATAGATAACTTCGGCCGGCCAATTACTACAGATTGATGAGCGAACAAGTGCCAATTTCGCAAGGAATCTAGCTTATGAATTGTACTAACGAGAATATAATCATTAAACCTGTCTTAATCTTCGAGTACACTACTACTAAATACACTACTATTACTATGGGTTATATTTGAAGTGTTTGCTGCTGGCTAAGTGGCTACGGATTGCATTATATTTTTGTAGTGGTATGATTTTGTTTGTTGGTCTTAATATAGTTATCCAGGTAAGTAGTCGTTCCGACTTTAAAAAAGTCCTAGCAAGAGCTTGGAAGCTTGGAAGAGCACTAGCTCTATGGATTAGGTTGCGTTTGTTGTCTATAAATCGTAAAGGATTTACGGTTGGAGAAAATGTGAAGTTTGGGAAATAAGTAATACAGAGTGTGGCCTGTAATAGGAGCAAATATTCAAAGGGACGCTTCCTTATAGCATTTGTAGTAACCCCTTGTGTCCCACTATTTATTTTTTTTGTATTTGGAGATATTTTGATCTAAAGTTATGACCTCCTAGTAATGTATCTTGGCACCACGACATCATAGCACAGCAGTCAATGCGGATTTTGAGGTAACATCATGTAACGAGTCATAATAGTTTTTGTATTTTTGTTTTCAAAAGATATTTTTGTGATTTTTTGATTTTTATTTAATTTTTTTAGTTATTTTTAAATAAACAGTTACTGATAGCACTCCAGAAGAGTAAAAAAATACAACTAAACTTATTTTGAAGAAAAAAATTTCAAAAAAAACATTTTTTTTTCTCGTTTTACCATGTGGATATAATTGTTTAGAATTAATAATCTACCGTTTAATTTTTTCCTCTTATTACAGGCCCTGTATAACTTATAAAAGTTATAAATACATTATTCCAAAAGGTTAGTGAACCCTTTATCCAATGTCTTTTCCTAGGGAGCTACAACTATTATAGGTAGCCTACCTATAACATGTAGGTAATAGATATGATATTTCCATTTTCTACTATCATCTTCTATATCGCATAATCGGCTGTTTTCCCGTAGTAAAGTAAATAAAAAAATTGGAAGGTTGCCTGCAAGATAACGTTTCCAGCGAAATTTCTACGTCTATAAACCTATTTAATTTTTAACCGACGTCGGCAAAACCTAAAAAGGACAATCTGGACAATGATTTCTTTCGATCTGGTGTGCAACAAAGAATCTTATAAGTAGCAAAAACTGTATTGAACTGAGTGCGTTTCCAACGGTACATGCGGGTTAATGTATAGTATTGAACACACAATAGTGCATTCATTATCAGCGCGTTTGCACACGCTATTTTTTGCCTCCAGCAAAAACAGTATATCGCGTTGTCTGCGCAGTCGCTGCTGGCGTCGGCAACAATTTCGATGTCAACTTTTTCACATGCGACCCTGTGATCTTGAACGAGCTTGAGCTAGCTGTTTTTACGCACAGAAAGACACTTTGAAGCACAAAATAGAGCACCCGTGGCTTTTCTACATGTAAATAGGTTTTGCCCGGTAATGACGAGTAATTTAAAGTTCTTTTGAATCTAGACTCGAATTACGGTAATTGGCTAACGTTAACGCTTGTTTTTTTTAACTTGAGTACTAAACTGTGAATTGTACTCTTGAATTAGAACTCTCGAATTTAAACTCTTGTGCGAATATGGGGGATAACAGGAACACATCGTCATCAAGCTATGAACCCCGACATTTTCAGTTTTATTCATAGGAAACAAACAAATACAAGTTTAATCAAAAGATTTTCCAAAAAACCCAGCTGCTTTTTTTCAAGTATTACACCCTATGTTAACGACACCTCAAATGTCAAAATCTCTCAAGCCGTTTGGACTGTAGCCCTTGAAATAGAGTTTTGTGTCCACATAGCCATACATATATGCATACATACATATATACAAGCGCTCGAAAAACATAACCCTCCTTATAGTCCAGTACGCGAACACTGTAATTGGTCGTCAAACTAACATAATTCACAAGTCAGATTTTTTTGGTTATCAGCGGGAGTACATTAAATACTATCAGCGAAAAATATTTTTTAAGATTTTCTAACGTAGATTAACGAATAATTTACATTTTTGTTAGGAAGACGTGTAAAACTTTGAAAAGATTATACAAGCCATTGTTTTCTCCAATAATGCAACGCATTTGATTATTCATAATGTTACCTATCGTTTTCTAATAGTTTTGTTAATAGATTACGTCAGCAAAACCGGATACGATTTAAAAAATAAATCTCCTAAAAATATTTATTTGACTAGTGGAAGGCTACAAAATTAAAATTTTCATATAAATTTAACCTATTGATGAATATATAATTTTTTCAAGCTGTCGTTATCTTCGATATTTTTCAGTTACCAAAACTCACTTGAATAATCTTTTAGAGGAAATTTTTTTTTTATTCGTTTTGGATTATACTGACGTTTTCCACTGACGAAAGTTTTAGTAAATTATAGGGAAGGTTGTGACAGTTAAATGTGACACTCTATTGAAGAAAAATATCACTTGTATAATCTTTCCCTGGATTTACAGGGTCACTAAGAAAACGCTGTGTCATACCTAAATCCACATTAGAATTCACTTTCTCTTTTTAATACTAGTAGTATTCATTATATTCTAAATATTAACAAAAAATCGCGCTCTTGTAAATTATTGAAGGTGCATTCTGTTTACGTACCGGACTATTATTGAAATGATAATATGTGAATCGTCTTGGTTCATGCGCTACCTCTTGCGTCAGCGCATAGTCAAGTAAGTACAACGGGACGCAGCACAGAACTTGAGATCAACTTCGAATTTATTTAGATTATAATTTAAAACTCTGTGTCTGTGTGTGTCTTGTGTACAGGTTCATATTATTGAATTTTATTATTTAACTGTGTATTAACTGCTTTAATTTACATGTATTTCACACACAATGAAAATTGTTTTTGAACAAATGAAATGAATGAAAATGGCATTTTTTGTATCTCTCTCAAGTTTGCATGTACTAATCTCGTTTAATTACAAATAAGGAAAGTAAAACTAACTATGAAAGTAAATAATCAATTCACATCGTTGTTGATCACGAGTGAGAACGTAAAACGCATTAAGTTTATAGTATCTCACACGCGGTTGGAATAAAATCCCGTCTTGTAGATTTAACTTTCATTCATGCCCAAGAACAACTTGAAAGCCTTTATTTGTAGGATCCAGTTAATTTCCAGACAAACAAACCCAGATATGGAAACGAGTGTGTTCTATTGAAAGCTGTCCGGACGAATGTGTTGTAATGAAAGGCATTGGACATGCTAAGCCTAATTAAAACCATGTTAGTATATGTACTTACCTTTAAAATGTGTTGCTTTAGTCTTTAATAGCCGATTTTTTTACATTCCTGTTTTGAGACGATATTGTTTCCCATGTGACAGATACAAATATTACAATTATGCAAATGATTAATCCTTTAATTTGTATCATTATTATTTAAGTATTAATGACAAATCGCAGTTCTTCATCATGTAAAGTCTTGTCCAATGTTGCCAAAAAGAAAGTTGCTAACCCAGATTTGTAAGTCCTGGATATGTCACATAATTAGGCACTGCGATATTCATCTTCATATTATATCTTCAGATATCGATAGCGATATCATTAGTTACGGATTTAACGCGAATCATCGTCTCAACCGACAGTTATATTGACAAATATTACTAAGAGATAACATAAGACTTGTAAATTAAAGGTTCCTACCGCCTTAAAAGCGTTGAAGGAATTTCAACTCTATAAGAGCTTGCATAAGGATAGTTTTTGGTTCTCAGGTTGAATCTTAATGAAAATATCATCCCATACAATAATACGAGACAAGCATGCCTTTAGTTGACATCTTTGTTAAATAGGCACACTTGATTTCCAATACAATGGTCACTCGCAGTCTGTACAGAAAAAGCTTATGAGCGTTTAAAATGTTGAGTGTAACGAGCTTTCTTGGTATATGTGTAACCTATGACTCGGGAATTGTAAATTGTTCATTTCTTTTATTAGAAACAAATAAAGAATAAGAGCCGTGTGTATTTATTCTCTCGACTTGAAAACGAAAGAATACACCGACAAACACTGATATAAACACAAAAGATTAGCGTAAGTAAGATATTACAGCACCGCGCCGCGAATACTGCGGGCATTTCATGAGAAACCAATAAAAAAATAGTACATGTCTCACACAGGTCTTTAGGAACGCCACGGATATCATTTAGCATTTTTACAATTTCACACAAAGTATTATTTTATTTAGGCACGGCTATTTCTGAAATTCGAGCAACACCATAAACAACTCGCGAATATTCCTCTGAGAAAGTACACTGTCCTGCGTCGCTGTTAAAAAGTTGAAAAACACGTACGATCGAAGTTTTTAAGAGAAAGCAGTGCGACAATTTTATACTATTGCCACAATCAGAGGTAATGTAGCTGACATGTGGCGTTCGTAAGCGCAAGCAGTGGTTTTAGTTGCAATTTGCCGCAATTCCGTATCTGTCACATGACGACGGCGCCGTAATTGAGGTTCTCGACGCAGGCACCGTAATCACAACACGCCAATATCCTCTGATGTCCGAGCGACAATCGGTTAAGAGAATTTGTACCTTTCTCGGATAGATTCTGTTTAGTAACACGCGAGCGTCGCTCATATCTGCGACGAACCGATAGCAACTAGATGCATAAAAAAACATCAAAACTTGTTTAATTTTGCGAATAGATCATGATTCTCTCAAGGCAGTTTACATTTTACTGCGGTCCACATTAGCTGATTAGATTAACATAAAATTATACAGATATCAATACACGTCTCTTGAGTGTGATAGGCCAAGGATCTTCACAATAAAGAGGAACTTCAGTTTGTATTACTTATTCCGTATATTGATTATTTTACAACATTAATTGCACTCCAATTCAGTCCGTCACCAAATTCCTTCCTTCGCATCTCCTGTCAGAATACCCGCCTGTTATGAATTTTTTAGAGATTCTCACTACCCACATTTTTATGTAAAATGTTCTGCCAGTGTTGCTAACATGAGGGACTTTAAAAACGCGGTCGTTATATTTTTTCATTGCTGCTTGCAATGCTGCTCATCTTCGTGCCTTTGTTCTTAGGTGTTTAAACAATAGTTAGAATCATAGACGAGAGTCCACTTCAGATGAATATTTAATGAAAGCCTCAACAAAAAAGAAGATGAAAAAATGATGTCTAACAAGTTGTGCTTGATGCACAAGGTGCACGTAGGTGTGTTAAATCTATGATTTATCACATTTGTTATTCAAATATCTATTAGCGGGATTGTATTATATTGCGGTGCTTTATGAAAAGAGTTGCCTGCACCTGTTTTTTGTCCACTGGCAACATATGGCACAGTAGATTTCGATTAATTGAGGTTACTGAAAGTAGTCGCACCATTCTTATCATCGACATCGTTAATTGTGTAGCATTTCTGGTGCAGCGTAGTGCTGTTATCGGAAAAAATTGGCATGGACAATATAAACCAAAATTGTTAATTCCGTTAACAACGCTACGCTGTACCAAAAATGGTACAAAATTAACGATGGCTGCCTATTTATCATGCTCATAATGCTCATATTTTCTTTAATATGAAAATATAAAGTTATGATTAGATATGTAAAAATTATGAACAGAGATTTATATATGAGTAAACTTAATCGAGTTCGTATTTTGATGTAAGTAAGTCTTTTGTGTCTAGCTAGAGTGCCTGCTAACCATCAGACAGGTCGTATACTCGTGTGGCAAACGAGTCGTCATGCGTCATGGTATTAAAATGTACGTTTTCAAACACTAGCCAAACCTGTGTTTATAATAGGAGTACCGTCTACATTCTGATTAGAAAAAAAGACAAGGGAAATCGGGTATACTACAAGTAGATTGACCACGGAACCAACTTATCTGTCCGATCTAAATCTAAGTGCATCACGTAACCCATCCGGACACGCGATATCTAGTCATTTCCTTGCAGAAATATGACAGGGCTTCTGGTCAATTATAGTTCCCCAGATGTGCTGTAAAAAACCGCATGCCTTTACGGCACACGCCTGCGACACTGATCGCGTGCTTGGAATCATGCGCAACTAATGGATCACTATTTGTGGTTGGACACACTGCCAGCATTATCTCAAGTGCCATTCACAACGCTAGCTGACCACTCGCCTTGGACAAACCAGTTTAGGAATGATCTCCGTTAACGCGTAGTTGTTATAATCTTAGGGTTATGTTACTAGGGACGAGGTGATTTGCGAAAGGTTGTGAATTGCACAGTTGTAACGTAATGGACGATCGTGTGGTAATGCATGTGGCGAAAAAATGCGATTGGTGATGCTCCATATGTCCGAGATTGTAATAGCTGAGAGCTTTATAAAACGGGCCGCTTGTGGCTCGTGATTGGGTGCTTAAAAGGCTTTGATATAGTAATTGCTAAGGGGATTATTGTTCATGAGTTTTATAGACAAATGTTAATATTCGGAGTAGAAAAGCTTTTCGGTATCATATTTGAAGAGAGCTACTTAAAGCTTGAAAACAAAAAAAAGTTCTAAACCTTGTGCATATTGATGATGATGGACGTTATCTTTAACAGTCCATAAGGCCTTATCTATAAGCGTTCAATAAACTTTTAGCTATACTGCCGTTCAAATTTGTTTTTCTTTATCTGTCATTTTGACTATTTCGTTTTGAAAAAGGGACAAATGCTGAACACATTTTAGTGAACAGACGTTTGTTAAGTTTTATGAATAAGAGGATGAGTTTGGTATTTATTAAAATTATGAATTTTAGTTGCCTATGTACTGTTTTAAATCGTATCTGGTCTGAAATAAACAATTTTTATTTTTTTTATTTTTTAAAAGGTTGGTCGCTCACGCTTAACGTTTGTTCTTCATTTATTTTATTAACTTAGATATACCAATATATAGACCATATCAGCCGAAAGACGTCCACTGCTGGACATAGGCCTCTCTCAAAGATACATTTTGGCATAGCCCTAGCAAACTTGAAAAAAAAACATGTTATGCTGCGACAGAGAGGAAAAGCATGATTTTGGATACTTTCGCGTTAAGCATCGAGTTTAATGTCATTCTGGGACAGTGATGCTTCTGTACTTAAGAACTATTATATCCCATAAAAAACATTTCATGAAAAAAATAGGCCAAGTCTCGAAACTCTTTCACAGTAAAAAGTGGTGAAATATTTCGTAGAACCAAGTCAGGCATTCTTATTAATCTTTATTTGCTTGCTAAATAAAATTCTGCAACTTGGGAATCTCACAACTTTACTGCATGTACTAATTTTTGCATAGGTACCTAAAACTATGTAAGTGTGATTGCCAAGTCACAAAATTTTATTTAGCAAGCAAATAAAGATTAATAAGAATGCCTGACTTGGCTCTACGAAATATCTCACCACTTTTTACTGTGAAAGAGTTTCGAGACTTGGCCTATTTTTTACATGGAATGTTTTTTATGGGATCTCATTTGTTTTTGTAGACTTTGTATGGGAATGTTATTTGACCAACCGCAAATAATGTTTGTATAGTTTTGCAGGAAGGAACTGCAAAATTAACTTTGTAATCGCATGTATTTGTATAGGATATATTACAAACTTACTTATGCAGTTTGTATATCTCTGAAACGTGACTGAAATTGCAATATTTTTAGGTTTTTTATGAGTTATTATTATAAGGCTAAAAACTAATTATTAAGTTTGAAATTTGGAGCTTGTGGGTCTGCTATAAGTACCTTAGAATTAGCGTGATCATTATCAGTGAGTATATATGTCAGTGACAAAACTAACGAACTTTGACGGACAATAGTTCTTAAACTAAAAGTTCAAATTGAATGTTATTAATATTATTTGTTAGCCATATTATGCCCTACATGTTCCTGAAAATTCAGGGTTCTAGCTTTAGCCAGCACAAAATTACAGGATAGTGAAAATGACCTGAATGGCTTCGAGAAAAGGACGCTACGGCCCGGCCGTGCCTCTTTGTTTTGCTGTGCCCCCAATTTCTGTGCTAACAGTTATAATATATATATATATATATATATATATATATATGTGTGCTAAATATTCGACTCTAGACCACTCGCTGTCCATACGGTTTCTAAACTCAAACACAAACATGACATCAAGTGATCAAATGGAGCTATCAAGTGGCTGAGCCAATATTGACACGGGCTTTCCGAAAACCGCGGTTATCTGCCTAATTGTTTGGGATGAAATATAATGATGATTATATACGCTTCTGAATAAAATACGTACTAATGAGTAGTTGGTATTTGGCTAATAGATCAAGTGTAAAATTGGGTGCATTGAATTCATTAAAAATACGTAGATATATTTGGGCTTTTTGCGATAGAAGAACATATGCGGCGACATTACATAGACAGGTAGCAATCGATGGGTCATTCTGAGGTCTGAAACAAACAGATAAAGCGAGAAAAGAGTTTCCCCGTCAAATCCTTGTCAAAGTCTTTATCTTTTTGATATAAGATTGAATTTTACCTGGCCTGTGGAAAAAGTTTTGTGTTCGTTTTTGTTTTTGTGTTTTGTTTTTGTTTGTGTGTGTTGTTTTTGTAAATATATATTTGTTAAACATAGGTATGTGCATCGGTGTTTTAGTTTATGGATTGTATCACTATGTCTTGCCTGTTAAGGCATACAAATAGCCACAAAATAGCATGCAGCATGCATAACTTACACACCAAACATGAAATAGCTAATTATTATATCATTTGCTTATGTTATGTTAGGATCATTTAAATATTTTTGTATGGAATAGTTCTTCTCACAATTAAAGTTGGAGTGCCTGTAAGGTCTTTGAAGTAGGACGCCAATTTATTAAGCTATAAATTTGCGAAAGAATCATAGACATGTTTTTACTAGATGATTTACAATAACTCTTACAATCTTCAAGTGCTAAAAACGGATTTGCAAAAAAGTTGTGCCTCTTAGTTAAAAATAACAGACAGTCGATTATCAAAAATAAACATCCGTTAGATATCAATTCAACGTCTTACGTAAAAAAGTCTGAATAGTGTTTCTTTATAAGTATGTATAATACCTTTACTTAGGAAACAACTACAGGCAATGTTTGTGAGGTGAAAAGTTCACACCAGAATCGTGAATAATAATCGTTTGAAACAGCTAGCTTGTATGACGTTTATAACTTACTTGATTATCACGGAAAACAATATATATGGGCTTATATGATTTTATCGTTTTTACGTCGTAATATTTGAATAACTTTTTTGATATTGATGCAGTTTTTGTTAAACGGTAGGTACGTGGTATGAATAAGGTATGATTGAAAACGTTTTTTGCTTTAACAATGATATTTTTTAGATTATATCTCTCGTTTTAGTAGTTAGTAGTAACTAGGTAGTCAAGAAAGTTTTTATTGATATCGTAAAGTTTAAGTTGCTTTTTATCGTCGGTAAGTCACATGGAATCGGCTTGAGTCTAACCTATGTAGTTGTCTGTGTATCGGATACAACGAACTCTGAGTTAAATAAATGCCTGGCATGATAGTCATATGGGGGATGGAGTACCTACTTCGATACTGATTTCCTGTAATGCCGATAAAAATAGGCCACAATCCAATAACGACTATTAGGACAATTCTGACAGATAAAGATATCTAACGTTTTTGAGAATCAGTAACTTACTAACGTGGACTTTAAACCAGTTATGCTCCAATTCATAAGAGTAACACATCCTGAATTCCGAACCTAACGAGGGATTCAAGTGTTTACGACCAAGACGAAAAACATTTTATTTAAACAGTCAATATCAGGGAAGTTAAGTAGGTACTTGTGGGAGCAACAATAACTCTTTTCTGATTAGCAGCAGGTGTGAAAGAAAAGGTAGGTATGTTTCAAATGGCATAAGGATTCATTTTCTCCGTATTATTTTGACGACTGGTTAGCCTATAGTGGGTAGTGGCGCTGCCTACGAAGCTGAAGGTCCTGGGACTCCTGGGTTCGAATCCCGGTAAGGGCAAATATTTGTGTGATGAGCATGAATATTTGTTTCTGTGTCTTGGATGTTTTCTATGTATTTAAGTAATTATATCTATTAAAATATATCTTCGTCTAGTACCTAACCCATTACACAAGCCTTATTGAGCTTACTATGGGACTATTTCGATTTGTGTAAGATTGTCCCCTAATAAGTATTTGTTTATAAAATGTTTCACTACACGTTAAGTTAAATAACAGGCTGCTATGACTCGAGTCAACTCTCGTACGTAGTTTATGTATTAATGTTCACATGAATCATAATCATAACTTTCAAGGTTTTAAGGTTCTTAGTGTCTATAAATTAATATAGGTACATTTTACTGCTTGCAACTATGTCGCAAAATAATTAACTATGAGTAGTTTTCAATTATAACTTTATGAAACCTAATGTAGACACTCTCGTATAATCGTTCGTGCTGCTTAGATAAAGTATTGCAAATTATATAATTCAAAATTACATTAAAAAAATACTACATACGAGTACAATAAAATGACCTAACTCTAACTTTAGTCGCCCCTTGCCGTTCCTAATGCAAATGTCCCCATAATACTGGCGGCATTTCCACGTTGGATAGCCATGGAAAGCCTTTGCACCAGAAATGAATCAGAGCGGGGTCCTCCCCTTTATGCCTGAGCCGACGACGGCCTATGTCGCGAATAAACTGTTTCCACCGCCAAAGGGACAAAAACATAGCCCAGTCCCAGAGGAGCATATTTCTCAAACACAAACTCAAAATATTTATTGTTGGTTATAGGTATGTTAGTAATACCAGGCGTGGCTCACTCGCGATTTGTGTATATCGCTACAAGTACATGCCGGTCGCCCCTTCGAAGGGCTCTATTCAGTGGCTGCCACGTGTTGGCACATACCCTGAGAACTTTACGGTTTCGCTCTATGAAAACACAACAATATATCGATATCAGCCATATTTTTACACCAATAAATAGTTTGGGTAATTTGACAAAATATTCATTAATAATCCACCTAAATTTAATACCGATACGGTAAAAAATAATGAAAAGTAATCTTCATTAATTCCGTAAAAATCAGGCGAAAATGGTATAAACTTTATTTACTTTATAATTGACTACGTCTATATACGTTCTTTGGGATACGCGCATAATCAACTTATTTTTGTTAGTGAATAAACCTTTCTATAGGCCAGATGAAATTCAATATTATCTCAAGGTCGTCAAATATTTAATTAAAATGCCGTTATTTCCTGATGCATATATTTTTGGATTCAGGTAGTAAGTCTCCAAATTTGTGTACTCAAACATGTTTTCATTATAAAAATACTGATAGCATTTTTGCTTGCGGGTTAATTTTTTTTCCTAACTTCCGGTCCATAGAATTATTGATGTCCATAGTAAAAGTTGTTTAAAATAACATATAAAAGCCGTATACAAATAATTAGCCTGATATTGAATTATTTCCAAAAAAACCGTAATTTTCTCAGGGTAACAGGACGCTCGCACGGGTCGCAGCGCGTTGCATGTGATAGAACGGGATGGCCACATTTAGGCACGTTTGGCGTACCTAAACAGGGAATTTGTTAACTGATAACCTTCTGTACGTAGTACTATTATTTATTCTGTGGTAATACAGATGTTAAAATGATTTATAGTGCATTATAAGTTGTAATTTATTATAATTTTAAGGACATTGTACGCCTTGTAGGCAGGTTATAATTTATAACCTGCCTACAAGGCGTACAATGTCCTTAAAATTAAAAGTAGGTACATCTTTTTGTTTAATAGCATGCCATATTAAATTGCTACGTTACATCTAAATTATAATAAATAAGAAAACAACAGTAGTATAAAATTCTTCAAAACATTAATTATTAGACTAGGTTTCTGCCGCTTTACCGTCGCTTAAGTCTCGGCAGCAGCTCCAGCCGCGCGCGTATAGCCCCTGCTAGACGATCGCCAACACGCCCCTCCAACCAGGCGACCTTGGTCCGCACCTCCGCACCGACCGTGTAGACAGTTGTTTGGAGCAAAATTTCATAGTACAGCGGTCGGTGCCAACGCCAACCAAGGTCGCTCAGTTGGAGGCGCGTGTTGGCGACCGTCTAGCAGGGGCTTATTGCTGTTATTTCATCGTATAAATGGTTATGTGCTGTACTGATAAGGGTGGCAGCGAATGTGCTGACATACTTAGCTTAATTAAATAAATAATAACTATAAAAATACACCACTACAGATCTTTATTGACGAATAAAAAATAATATGAGGGTCCACGGAAAGAACATGTCCAGTCACTTTTTTTTTCCCAATGAGATTTTGATGTCAAAATGTTGCGCTCGTTATGAACTATTGCGTGACATTAAAATCTCATTTTGAATAAAAAAGTGACTACACATGTTCTTTCCGTGGACCCTCATATTATTTTTTATTCGTCAATGAAGATCTGTAGTGGTGTATTTTTATTTATTTTTATTTAATGAATTAAATTAATGAGGATGAGTACGAGTATACATTTAATGTTAATGCTTACAACGACTCCATAGCATACTTTAGTCTTACCGTGCTACAAATACTCCGATGCCTGCTCATGACACATGTCACCCCTATCTGATCTGTGGTCTGTGACATTACGGGTTAAATAGATGGATCGCAAGTTACTAAGCCATTTGAAGCCATTACTACCCTGAAACCGCTGAATCACCACCGTGGTCATCTCGATAACGGGCTATGCTATTGACAAGCTGTCTCGCCTCATCTCATACTCTTGTCTACTATATTTAGTTTAGACCTGAGTTTCGACCGGCTATAGTATAATAGGGAACATTACTGCAATGTTCTACCGCTAGAGGCAGCACTGCCACTAGTAGTAAACCAGTATAGAAATATAGGGATTCACACACACATGCACAATTGATTGTCAAATGAGTGACAAGGATGCTTGCAGTGACAATACCCCAAATGAGAACGAGATACAATGTCAACGCTGCTAGTGTCGCCACCTACGAAGAGTTTTGCGTAATGTTCCCTATTTCGAATACTGAAATTGCTATGCCTGAAATGTATAAAACGACAATTCGAAATTCAAAATACTTAAAAGATCCGTACCTACTTTTATTTTATGAATGTTGTGAGTATCAATTCGACCTCTCTCTGGATTAATGCATAAATTTCAATGACAAAACATCAATTACGTTACTTATATATTTTAACTTTACTTCTGAACACAAGATAGTAGATATTATTAGGAATGTCGTAGGAAGGTACGGTCAACCAATTTGATTCCTAGGCCATCATAGAACCTTGCCGTTGTAAATTATATGTCAATACGGGTAACTAGGATTATTGCGTCGCTATGTAGCAGTTAAAATTACAGGGTTCTACGGTGGCCTAGGAATCAAATTGGTTGACTGTTCATTAAGTTTTAGTGACTTAAATTTTTTTTAGAGACAGCCTACAAACATTTGTTATCTTTTTTGGCGAAGTCCTTAGGAAGTCAAGAGTGTACGAACCCTTTATAACAACTACGCTTAGGTAATCAGAGGTTCTTTACTAGTTCGCGTCGCATGTTGTCGGTTATCATAGTGAATCGCCGAGGCTGTCACACTGACACTGACAGTTACTATTTACTGACCATAAGCTGTAAAAGTGAAGCTCTACGTGAGTGATCACCGTTAGAACTACCTGATTTTGATACTGATCTGTGGTACGCTATAACTGTATGAAATGTGTTGTAATTTGCTTTAAATTTCGACAAGAGAGAATACCTGGGCTTATACATTTCAAGAGAATTTTCCCAGGAGAATTATCAATATATTCCAGGTACGCATATATGAGAGAAAGACACAGTTACTCAGTTGACAGTATAATAATCAGTTGACAGTAGAATTATCAATTTATTCCAGTTACGCATATATGAGAGAAAGACACAGTTACTCAGTTGACAGTATAATAATCAGTTGACAGTAGAATTATCAATTTATTCCAGTTACGCATATATGAGAGAAAGACACAGTTACTCAGTTGACAGTATAATAATCAAAGGGCGGACAGCGGATGCAATCGGGTGACAAAAGCATAAGATGGATAACAAAAGCATAAGACTTTTATTAAATTTTGAGCAATATTTATCTATACATTTTTATTAAAAATATATCAGAAATTACAAAATATCTCTATCCTCCATAGAACAAAATGTGATTATTAAGAAATTACTGGCCACTTGTAAATTATCGCCTCTTGAGACTATTAAGTGTTTATAAATATCTATTACGTCTTAGAGTTGTCAATTATATTGACGATTTCACTTGCGAGTTTATGCGTTTCCTTCAATATTTTATAGTAAAAATAATTATGGCAAATGTTCTCTTCTTTAAACCAATTGTAGTCATATCCATATTAAGTATATCGTTTGACATGACTTTGACGTATATTGCATCCACTGTGCGCCCTTTAATAATAATTATTTCAATCAGTCGTAAGATAGAGCAGGCATAGGTAATTAACCTAATTAATTATTAACCAAAAACTTATATGATTGCAAAATAGGTATGTTTCACGCCTCAATGCAAAATACATTTAATCCTGAAAGATTCGAAACATGCCCCCCCGCTTAGTGAAAAAACACGAGTGTAACGGTTTTGGTAATTAGTATAATTCAAAACGTAACTCACAATAGTTTGAAACCATTATATTTCACGCCTTATTCTCTCTTCTCTTATTCAACTTTTTTCATAACCCACATTCTAACCCAGTATTTTAGTTAAGTTATTTTATTTAAATTATTTTTAATGTAATGTAATGACAATGTATGATTACTTAATACAAATAAACACACAACATAACAAAGGGTACTAAAGTCCATCCAAATTCGTATCTCACATCACAACTTGTATTCAAGATAAAGTTTTCAACGTAGCATTACGAGAAACGGTAGTCTACAATTAAATGCGACTACAAATACGCACAGGCAGGATTAGCCGCGACGGGTTGTTATTAGTCCTCGGGCAATATTACAATTGCTGGAGGACAAACTCACTCGACATTTCTACATATTATATCGGTTGTCCACTGGCTCGACCAAAGGTTGAAGAATGTCTGACATCAATAGACAGCTGTCTAAAATGGAACACGCATATTGATAAGTTGTGTAAAAAACTTACAAGAGCGACATTCTCTGTACGAAAAATTAGGGAATTGTGCGGTGTCCAAGCTAGTAAGTCTCTCTATTACGCCTACTTTCATTCCCTAATGTCTTACGGAGCGCTGATATGGGGTCATGCAGCAACGGGGTCTAGAGTTTTTATATTGCAAAAAAGGGCAGTCAGAAATATGTATAATGTTCCTGCGCGAGAAACCTGCCGAAATATTTTTAGAGAAAGTGGCATAATGACATTTTACTCCTTATTTATATATAAACACTTATTATATGCTCGCAAGCACCTGAGCGGCAGTAAGAAAATATGTAATATTCATAATTACCCCACACGAAATAGACATAAACTCTGCCTTCCAAATGTACGCCTAGCCAAATCTAGAAAATGTTTTATTTATCAAAGCATTAAATTGTATAACCATTTACCTGAGTCTGTTACCATACTAAATGACATTCAATATAAATTATACCTCAAACAAATTTTAACTGAAAATGCACTGTATAATATAAATGAGTACTATGACATAGAATTTAAATTATAAAATTTTCTCTATTACTTAATCTCTGAAATACAAATTACAAAATCTTACGAATCCCAAATTGATAAAATGTAAACCTAAAACTGCCTAGCTTTAAGACATATTCTAGTGCATATTGTATGTCAATGGAATAAATGATTTTGACTATGACTATGACTAATGGCAGAAGGAAACAAGGTACCTATGTCGTTCCCGTGTCAGCTCGTGGCGTCGGCGTATATTGCCTACGTCTTTAGCATCTTAAAAATGGCGGACTGTGTTACCACTGCGTGAAAGTAAATTACCTTAGTAAATTGCATTACTTCACTTATGTACGTGCCTTTAATCAATATTTATATTAAACTACTAATTGTATACAGTTGTCTTTTCACATTTTTTTTAATACTCCTTGTTATTTTTTTATTTATCGTATGGCAAATTATACACTGCGTATTACAACAACTTAAATTTTAAATTTTTCAAACAGTCTGCAGCATCGCTCGTGAGTTCTTTAAAGTCCGAGGGCAGTCCGTCGTACCTACTGTTTGTATGGTAAATGTCAGTCAATGGTTCAAACATTTGAGTGCCAACATTGCAAAATGGCAAAATTTGTGTGACGTAGGCAAGATACATCGTCGGGAGTGACACCCCTGGTTTTTTTCTCCTATGGGATGGAGGAAGATCGAGCCCTGCCCGTCAGACGTTCCAGCGGCGCTACCGCGAACTTCGAATCTCGAACTTTGTATATCTACGTCTCTGTCGCTCGAGTACCATAAACCATAAGTGCGATAGAGACGGAGATATACGAAGTTCGAGATTCGAGTAGTAGTAGTTAGGTGGTTAGAGCTCAGGTACCTTTCGGTGGAACGATGTGGTCGACTTAGATCAGACCTGTGCAACCTTCAAGCCGGGAACTGGCGGAAAATTGGAAAACATCGGGATGATTGTTGAAAAGTTGTGTCAAATACTGAAACTTGCTTTAGATAGCTGAGCCATTGAAGTGCGTTTGCTATTGCGCACAGACTCTACCATGCGCGTCAAGCCAATATTTCAGACCGACTACACGTCACATTCATATCATATTGGGATCAGAATTGTCGACTCAGATTGACCTCCTGTTTCAATAGCACCGTAAGTTGCCCGAGATGAATTAATAAAGGGCCTAAATACACATCGTGGTGTATCAATTACATGGCCTATTAGGCCTTGTTTCGATTTGACATTGTACTGAATAAAGGAATGTTTTGATAACAAATAGGATTATCAAAATAACTATGCCGTTCAGAAACATTAATTAATGTGATACCTAATATAATAACCTGCTTTATTTTCTATAGTAAATACATGATAATTAACATAAGCTAAATTAAATTAAAACTACGTTAAATCTAAAAAAGGCCCTCGAGGCATTGTACCGAGGATGCTGGCGGCATTTCCTCGTTGAATTGCAATGCTGATGCGTTGCGCAAGAAAGCCGTCAGCTCTTCGGACTGCTTTTATTTTCAGTCGATATTTTATAGATTGGTACTAAGCACCTATAATTTCATTTTATACATCATGTAGGTAGGTGAGAATCAAGCTTCACAGCCACGTCACCCGCAGCATGCTTTGTAAACGTCACGCAACTGACGCAACTCGTAAATACCTACGATGCGATTCCTCCTTTTTACCCAATTGCCGAAGGATGTTATGTTTTTCGAGCGTATGTATGTATGTATGTATGTGTGTATTTTTATTATTTGACACGCCCTGCAGCCTAAACCGTTTGACGGATTTCGACATATGAGGTGTCGTTGGATTCCTCGTAATCGTATAGGCTATAATATTAGTAAAAAAGCAGTTGGGTTTTTCGAAAATTCTTTTGATTTCACTTGGCTCGCGGTATTTGAGCTCCCGAAGTGCCGTGGAACCGCGCTATGCAACCCGAGCCAAATCGGTGAAAAAAAGTTGTCGCGAGGCTGCCGATTAAAACAGCGGTTGTCTGAAATTTGAGTACGAGTATAATCAAATGTTGTTTTAATCAGCTGCCTCGCGACATTTTTTTTTCTTCGCATCATTCCCTATTTCCCAGGCCAAGTTGGCTCAGTTCGGCTTGCACAGGGCGGTACCACAACACTTCGGGAACTCAATCAAATACCGTGAGCCATCCTTCTCTTCTCTTTTCTGCCTCTTTACTCTTATTCTTGTACTGTTTTCCCTTTCGTTCCTTCTTCTCCCTCTGAGGGGCCCTTAAGGCCCTCAGAGAGGATATACTGTAACGCATCCTGTGCAGGACGGCATAGAATAAACCCGTTATAAACATAAAATTGTCAGTCGCGACCTAACTTGTAATAATCTAGCTTATAAACCTTCTTATAACATAGGCATTGCGCTACTATTGCCTTATGTCATCGGCACCTGAAATAAAGAATAATAGGCCTCACATTTCATTCCTACATAGTAAAAAAAGGGTAATATACCGCTGGTTTCCTAAATAACGAGTGGATAACACTAAGTTTCCACTAAGAAATATAGACAGACTAAAGGAAACCTAGAGATCCTACTCGCGCGCCAGTCAGGCAACGACTGATGGGCGAGCGAGGGGGGAAACCCGGTATTTATACCTCAGGTGGGGAACGAGGTACGTATATACGGGCCGACACGGAATCCCCGCGTTTCAGATGCATTTTAACGCCGAACGAGCGGGATCTCGTGTAATAATGTATTATAAATAGCATAGAAATAGGTATAAGCACTGTAAATAATGTATTAGAGTAAGATTGAACTGTAATAAATGAACATGTCATTTCGCGCCAAAATTTCCCGCGCAAATCGCTTTCCCGCCAAATATACGGGGCGAAGGGGCGTCCGGCCGAGGTAACTTAATAGTATAAATTGGGCGGCCAGGCCCCATGAAATTCAGTACCTACAGTAGCAGCGAAGTGACATTACTTGAAAAGTAAACAAGCCTTTCAATTCAGAACCCCGACCCGACCAAGTTCCTGCTAAGCCGTAACGACCAACGCCGAAGGTGCAGGATTTCACTTCAAATTCTACTCAGCCCAGAGCCAGTCATAGGTGCGTCTCGCACATGCTGGTCCATCGAAAACCGGATTCTACATAGAGGATGCCCCTTACAAGATCGAAAGCAGGAAATCGCACACTCGGTCAACTTATCGCAGCGAACATAAGAGAAGCCATGCTGGAACAAGCAACCACGTCCACGTCGGGAACTGCTACGACTCAAGAAGTTTCGAGGCCCTCGCAGGAGACCTCACGAACGAGCACTCCTGCGACGCCGGCGCCTCGTCCAGACCCACAGCCGAGGTCACCCATAGGGCAGCATCATGATGCCGCGCAGTCACAAACACTGCCTCATGAAACCCCACAGTCAACGCTGCCACCCATAGTCCCGCTGCTGCAGGAGAGCCTACACCCTGCAGCAACACTGCGGCAGGAAACCCCACAGTCAAGCCAGCATCCTGCCGCACGGCCGCCGTCAAAATCGGTGAAAACAACGTCGAGTCATCGCGTCCGCCGTCTCGCACAAGCGCGAGAAGAAGCCCTCCGAATCAAATTGGAGCTCGCGCAAGCGCGCATAGCCGCCATAGAAGCCGAAGACAGCGACGATGACACCGGCACAATATCTACAGTCCAACAAGAACGCCGCATAGATGAATGGCTCGAGACCAGCCAGAGACATGTCCTCGCCATCTCCAATGCACCTTACATCGAAGAACCCGAGCCTGCAACCCCACAGTACGCCGAGCAGGCTCGGGAGAGGAGCCCCGCCGAGGGCACGGGACAGGGCGCCGCTGCCGTGCGCCCCGCCGTCCCCGCCCCTCCCCCCGCCGGGGGAACCCACGCTCCCGTTTTCGCGCCAACGCCGCCGCGCCCACGCGAAACAGACGCATATCCGCCGCCGTTAATGTATTCACAAGCGAATGCGCAAGAAGATAGCGCCATAGTAATGAAGAATCAACAAAGTGTGAACCTGAGTGAGCTCGCCTCTGCCATCGCCATCGCCGCGCGTGCCGGCCCGAGAGAGTCATCACGCTACCACGCCGAGTTGCCGCCATTCAGCGGCTCGCATCAAGAATGGCTATCATTCAAAGCCGCCTACAACGGAACCACCGCAAATTATAATGAAGTGGATAATATAGCAAGATTAAGAAGATGCCTCAAAGGGAGGGCCAAAGAAGCCGTCGAGAGCCTCCTCATTTACAACGCTCGCGCAGACGAAGTAATGAGAAGCCTAGAAGCCCGCTTCGGCCGCCCAGACGCCATTGCCCTCGCCGAGCTCGAGCGTTTACGCGCCCTACCGCGCCTTAACGACGGGCCGCTCGACATCTGCGTCTTCGCCAGCCGTGTAGCCAACGTCATAGCCACACTCAAGGCTCTTGACCGCGCTCACTATCTACACAGCCCGGAGACGACAAGGGCAATGATGGAGAAATTTACGCCCGCCCTACGCTACAGATGGTTCGACTACGCGAATACGCAGAAAAACGACGAGCCTGAGCTAATAAAGATATCAGCCTTCCTGCAACGCGAGGCGGACTACTGCGCGCTCTACGCGCAGCCCGAGAACGTCGACGGTGCAAATCCTCATCCTGCAAAGAGGACACACCGAGCCTTCGCGACCACAGACAAGCCTTCACCTAAGTGCGCCGCCTGCAACAACACCGGTCACCCAATAGATAAATGCACTAAGTTTATCGAAAAAGCCGTTGAAGACCGGTGGAAACTAGCCAAAGATCAACGGCTATGTTTCCGATGCCTGCGCTACAAGAACAGGATGCACTCATGCAAGCGCACGAAGTGCGAGCGAGACGGCTGCGAATACTTCCACCACAACTTGCTACATTATCAAAGAATTGAAGAAAGAAGCGAGGCCGTCACATCGACACGCGCCTCCCGAGAAGCGAGAGCTTATCTGAAAATTATCCCGGTCACAGTCTCTGGACCGGCGGGAGCCGTCGAGACCTACGCCCTCCTCGACGACGGCTCCACGATAACACTTGTACAAGAAGAGCTCGCGAACGACTTAGGCCTGGACGGCCCGACAGTGCCGCTACAAATAGAAGCTATAACGAAAGAAAAAATCGACGCATCGAGATCACGCCGTGTTACGCTCAGCATCCGCGGCACCGACCAACCTTATAGGGTCGGTGCGCATACCATAGACGATCTGAGCCTATCACCACAGTCCGTTAAGAAGGAGGATCTCCGCGAGTGCGCACACTTATGCGACATAGAAGATAGCCTGCGGTACGAGTCAGCGAGACCTAGAGTGTTAATCGGACAAGATAACTGGCATTTACTCGTCAGTAATGAAACACGCCGCGGCCAGCGGCATCAGCCAGCGGCATCCCTAACGCCGCTAGGCTGGGTGCTACACGGTGCACACACACGCATCACAGGCAAACAAGTACATGCGACGCATCGCTTGACCACTATTGAAGAAGCCGAGAAAAATGAAGATTTGAATTTACAACTCAGTGAATATTTCGCGCTCGAAAACCTACTTATCGAGCCGAAGTTACCCCAGTCAAGCCCGGAAGAGCGGGCGCGTATCATGCTAGCCCAGTCAATAACGACTACAGCCGACGGCCATTATGAAGCACCGCTATTATGGAAACAACCCGACAGCCGCTTGCCTGACAACTACGAAAATACACTGAGAAGACTTCATAACATAGAAAAGAAACTCGACAAAAATAAAGAGCTTAAAAGCAAATATAGTGAAGAAATGGACGCCCTTGTCTCGAAGGGCTACGCCGAGCCTGCGCCGCCCACCAAGTCATCGAGAGTGTGGTACCTCCCCCATTTCCCGGTGCTGAATCCTAGCAAGCCCGGGAAAGTCCGAATCGTCCACGACGCCGCCGCGCCTACAAGGGGCGTGTCGCTCAATGACCGCCTACTGACAGGCCCGGCCCTCCTACAGTCGCTGCCAGGCGTCCTTATGCGCTTCCGGCAACACCCAGTCGCCGTGGGGGCGGATATTAAAGAAATGTTCATGCAAGTGAAAGTCAAATCTGAAGACAGAGACGCCCTGCGCTATCTATGGCGGGGCGACCGGCGGGGCGACGACGCGCCGCAAGAATATCGCATGACTTCACTCATTTTTGGCGCTACTTGTTCACCGTCAATAGCAATATATGTGAAGAACGTCAACGCCCAGAAACACGAAGAAACGCATCCAGAGGCCGTCAAAGCAATAATAAGACATCACTACGTCGATGACTACCTACACAGCTTCAAAACGGAAGAAGACGCGATTCGAGTGTCAAGTGATGTACGCGATATACATAGAGAGGCCCATTACGAACTACGCCAATGGACCTCTAACTCCACGCGGGTCCTCCGAGCCCTCACTTCGGAGGACGCCACGTCCACGCCCGTCGAACTGAATAAGAGCGAAATGAAAAATGAACGAATCCTGGGACAAATATGGAAACCCGCGAGCGACGAACTCGCCTTCAACTTGGACCTCAGCCGCCTACCTCCCGGAGCACTGGACGACATCGAGCCTACCAAAAGGCAAATATTGAAAATAACAATGTCGATCTACGACCCTCTCGGGCTAGCGGCGCCGGTAACCATCATAGCAAAGAAAATCCTACAAGAGGTGTGGCGGCGCGGAACTGGCTGGGATGACAAGCTGGATGCAGACTTAGCGCGCCAATGGACGGAGTGGACGCTGCACCTAAGGGCATTGCGAGACCTCGCGATTCCGCGCGCCTACCCCTACTACGGTGACGCAAACAAGCGTGAGATGCACATCTTCGTCGATGCTAGCGAATCTGCATATACAAGCGCGCTATACTGGCGCATAACTACGGGCGACGGGCGAGTGCACGTGTCCTTGATAGCTGCGAAGGCTAAGGTCGCGCCCCTGAAGGTGATATCAGTCCCACGCCTAGAGGTGCAGGCCGCGGCGATGGGGAGTCGAATGGCGGCCGCAGTAATAGAAGAGCACGACTTCAAACCAGACACGAAGACATTCTGGACCGACAGCCGCACAGTACTCGCGTGGCTGAGGACCGGGGCGCGCACGTACCGGCCCTTTGTCGCGCACCGCATTGCCGCCATAGAGGAGTACACGGCTGTCAAAGAATGGCGCTGGGTACCTACCAAGCTCAACGTCGCTGACGAAGCCACGCGCACAGTCCCGCTCGAGTTCAACACTGATCATCGGTGGTTCCAGGGCCCGGCCTTCCTGCGTGATGACCCGGAGACGTGGCCCACAGAGCCATCACAACCGCACGAGTCCGAAATAAGTGAAGAAAAGGTGCACACAATATCAGTCGTAAAGGGAAAACCCGGCCCGCTCGCCTGGCTACCAGACCCGGCCCGATTCTCGAGGTGGGAACGCTTGCTGCGAACTATAGGCAGAGTATTACAGTTCATCGACCTATGCCGAACCCGCAAGGCGCGCGCACATTACAAGCGCACTATGCGGAACAAACAGGCCGATCCAGACTGGAATAAACGAAGCAAGCCCGCCCCGCCGCAGCCGCCGTCTAAAAGGCTACAAAATAATAGAAAGTATAAAATACTCGATGCCACATACCTACGTGAAGCGGAACGCTTAGTGATACGCGCCAGTCAGCTGGAGTCATTCTATGACGACTTCAGTGACCTCAGAAATAATAAGCCACCGGGCTCACATAGCCGCCTACGACACATGGCGGTCGAACTAGTGAACGACGTTATTGTTATCAAGACGCGTATCAACGCAGCAGTGGACATCACCGAACTACAAAAACGGCCACCCGTGCTCGATGGAAATCATCCGGCAGTGAAGCTATATATAGACTTTATACACAGGCAAATGCAACACAACGGCGCCGAGGCTACTATAAACGAGTGTAAACAATATTATAGTATTCTACGCCTGCGACCCGTGACGAAAATGATAGTGCATCGATGCCTGCCGTGCCGGATAAAGAAAGCAATGCCGTCAGTGCCGCCCACCGGCGACCACCCGCGGTGCCGGCTCGCCCACCACCAGCGAGCGTTTACCTACACGGGCCTCGATCTGTTCGGCCCGATAACAGTGACCGTCGGTAGAGGGACTCAGAAGAGGTACGTGGCACTTTTCACGTGCCTCACCGTGCGCGCAGTACATCTGGAAGTAATACCAAGTCTCGGCGGGGACTCCGCGGTCATGGCGCTCCGACGCATGATCGCGCGCCGCGGCTGCCCGACCGAGATCTGGACCGACAACGGAAGTAACTTCCACGCTGCCGACAAAGAGCTCCGCGTGGCCTACGGCGACGCCCTCGAATCCGACGCCGCGCAACGCGGTATCAGCTGGCGCTTCATACCGGCGGGAGCCCCATTTATGGGCGGGGCATGGGAGAGGATGGTACGAGCCGTCAAGAGAGCCCTACACGCCGTGCTCAACGAGCGCCGTCCCAGCGAGGAGACCCTGACTACTCTGCTCGCCGAGGCCGAATATACAGTGAACAGCCGCCCCCTCACTCACGTGGCGGTTGATCCTGACGAGCCAGAAGCCATCACGCCGAACCACTTCCTCCTCGGTGGCTCAGCCCGGGCCCCCAACCCCGGGACATTCGACGACACCGCACTCATCGGCCGCGCGACTTGGCGGACGAGCCAACGCCTGGCCGAGCACTTCTGGGCCCGCTGGCTCCGGGAGTACCTGCCCTCACTCCAGTACCGGCGGGAGCCCTACGGTCATGGGCGGCCTATCAACGTCGGCGACATCGTGCTAGTGGCCGACGGGAATCTGCCTCGCAACACATGGCCACGAGGCCGGGTTACAGCTATATACCCGGGCCCCGACGGCGTGACACGAGCAGTGGACGTGACCACCAAGGGCGGAGTCTTCAGAAGACCGACCAAGAAGCTGGTGATCCTGCCGACGGAGCCTGAGAACCTGCACGCAAAAGAAGATCCAACGTTCACCCGAACGATGGTCGGCGGGAGAGATGTGCAGGACGGCATAGAATAAACCCGTTATAAACATAAAATTGTCAGTCGCGACCTAACTTGTAATAATCTAGCTTATAAACCTTCTTATAACATAGGCATTGCGCTACTATTGCCTTATGTCATCGGCACCTGAAATAAAGAATAATAGGCCTCACATTTCATTCCTACATAGTAAAAAAAGGGTAATATACCGCTGGTTTCCTAAATAACGAGTGGATAACACTAAGTTTCCACTAAGAAATATAGACAGACTAAAGGAAACCTAGAGATCCTACTCGCGCGCCAGTCAGGCAACGACTGATGGGCGAGCGAGGGGGGAAACCCGGTATTTATACCTCAGGTGGGGAACGAGGTACGTATATACGGGCCGACACGGAATCCCCGCGTTTCAGATGCATTTTAACGCCGAACGAGCGGGATCTCGTGTAATAATGTATTATAAATAGCATAGAAATAGGTATAAGCACTGTAAATAATGTATTAGAGTAAGATTGAACTGTAATAAATGAACATGTCATTTCGCGCCAAAATTTCCCGCGCAAATCGCTTTCCCGCCAAATATACGGGGCGAAGGGGCGTCCGGCCGAGGTAACTTAATAGTATAAATTGGGCGGCCAGGCCCCATGAAATTCAGTACCTACAGTAGCAGCGAAGTGACATTACTTGAAAAGTAAACAAGCCTTTCAATTCAGAACCCCGACCCGACCAAGTTCCTGCTAAGCCGTAACGACCAACGCCGAAGGTGCAGGATTTCACTTCAAATTCTACTCAGCCCAGAGCCAGTCATAGGTGCGTCTCGCACACATCCGTTACTGGCCACACTGCAGGTCAAAAGGAGAAGAAAAAAAAAAAAAAAAAACCGCGAGCCTTCCGGTTGCCTCATGGATACTGCAACTAATCGTCATTGCTTTAACTATTTGTCTTCACCGACTCTTGTAACACTAACAATAAGTGCCATATATGGCTTCAAGCTATTTACGAGTTATAATATATCTCGTAAAAGTTGTGAACGAGATTCGTGACAACTATGCGCGTATATTCGTGGTCAATAGAACGTACCAAAACGGTGAACTTTGTACTCTTTCAAACAGTGTATTTTACTAACTGGTGAGTAGATTTTTTTTAATCCGACAGCTTTTATAAAAATATTATAGCTTATATTCCACGCTCTAATCTCGTTTATAGACGGGTTGATCACATTAAGTTGGCAAATTTTATTGACTACGAATATTGCGTTGCCTATCCATAAACGAGGTCTAAGCCAGTGGTTCTTAAGCTTTTGTTAGGCATGGACCACTTTCAGAATTTCAAAAATACCGCGGACCCCTGCTGAAGTAAATGTTGAAAAAAATACTCATGTGTGGGTACGTAGGTACCAGTGGCGGCGCGTATTTTTTTTCGATGGGCAACCCGGAACAAAAAAAATATGAAGGAGTATTTAACTAAGGGCTTGCCTAAAAATTAGTTTTAGGCAAGCCGGTGGGAAGCGGCTTGTTTTTGGGCGCTCCGCCACTGGGAGGTCGGTACCTACCTACGTTATGAACGAAAGTGGCCGTGTACCCCAAGCTGCCTAGCAATCATGTCACGGACCCGTAACGGGTCCATGGACTACACTTTAAGAAACCCTGGTCTAAGGAGATGGTCCGTACGCGTTGAATACCAGTCGAGTCGGGCACCGATGCATGGGGAATGCATGTGGCGGGTGCATGTGTCAAGTGCCGCGAATTATCTACAACGATGAACGCGATGGGTGGATGGGACAGGAGAAATGTCGTTTTATCTCTGAGAATAATTTTATTATAAGTCATTATTGTTATTTATTTATTCCATTTTAAGGAAAAAATACACAATTTTAAGTGTACCTATTTCGTTAGGATATAATTATGCCATCGAAATGGCGAGGTTTTTGTTTGTTTGTGATATTTGAATAATCTCTTTTGTTTTATTTTTATCACAACACGCGTTACTGTTAACCTATGCCATTGAGAGATACCTAAGCAACTTGCAATAAAGTAAAAAGTTAGTTGCTAACGGCATTTTTTTACGATGCCCTTCGAACCAGATTTTGGAGAGGAACAAATGTTTGTATGGGAGTATGGGAGCAACTACAGTTAAAGAACGTAGATTAGGTTCCTACCCAAAATTTGAGACAAAGATTGACCAGGAGAAACGCTTTGTACTAATTGTCATACGGGTATGACGTCACAACTGCTATGGTGCACTACCTAATCGTTGTATGGAAAATCAAATAAATTGCTGTTTCAGTCGCGAAATACTGCGTTTAGGTACATACTCAGTTGTTGCACAATTTTGTTTCTATAAAAGCGTAAGGATTCCATTGCTAAACTTTCAAGGTCCATGTCTTTTTATGATTTTAACTATATTTTATAATTTGTACTTTATTACAATCAGTTGATGGTTTACTATCCATTTAGCAACACTACGTTATCATTATCAATTTCAACATGAGGCATCATGCCAATTATCTCTCTGTTGTCGTTTCACCCTGTATGTAAGTAGGTAATAGATATTTAGATAACTATTAACAAACATCGCAATCTTAGCCAAGGTATTTTCAAGTAACTATTTTTACCTATTATTGCGAAAATCATAAAAAAAAATCTTTGATAATCTCTAATATTTTGCCGCGGGATAATATAACGTAGATATTACCTACATATGTATTGTATACTATACACTGTTTTAACTATAGGTACCTACAATAGTACAAATGAGCGTGCTACGAGTAAGCTTTTTACTACGGGCCGCACTTTGTAGTAAAAAAATAGAGTATACCTATAGTAGAAAAGAAACACGACCTACTTACCTTATCAAAATATTATTTTTATCATTAAGTTGGTGGGATCTCCATGTACTCAAGACATTGTAACGGGCATATTTCTAATACAAGAATCCTCTAAGGCCCAATTTATTAAAAACCCATAAACGAAAACCGTCTCTATCAGCTTTTCGACAAGGTTCAAAATTACACAGAAATACGACATTTTAAGGTCACCATTCCAGTACTTTTAAGAAATAAAATAATAGACTGCCAGAGTTTGTGGACCCTCTTTTTGTTTCGGATGCTTGAGGACCTATTGTCCATCTCCGGTTTTTACGTACAGACTCTACAAGATAAAGATGTGTCATTTTATTCACCTTATTGCGTTGTAATAAGGGGACTAAAAGTATACTTTTATGTAGACTCTACATTGTAGATGACTGTACATTTTTTGTCCATACAATGTTGTTTTTAGGGTTCCGTACTCAAAGAGTAAAACGGGACCATATTACGAAGCTGGACGCTGGATGCGGGTGGCGCAGGATCGGTCATTTTGGCACTCTGTCTGTCTGTCTGTCTATATGTATGTCTGTCTGTCTGTCCGTCTGTCACCAGGCTGTATCTCACTAACCGTGATAGTTAGAGAGTTGAAATTTTCACAGATGATGTATTTCTGTTGCCGCTATAACAACAAATACTAAAATCAGATTAAAATTTATATTTTTATAGATAATGGTACGGAACCCTTCGTGCGCGAGTCCGACACGCACTTGGCCGGTTTTTATTAAATAACCGGACTCGCCTGTTATTATTGGTACTACTTACACATGTAAGCTTGTGAGGGACTTACCTTAATACTTTGTAGTAGAGAGCATGGTCGCCTCGATCTGTAAAAGAAACGAGTAGGTATTTATTAAGGCAATAATATGTAACTGTTAAGTGCAAAATACTAGTCATGCCTTAATCAATCAGCAAAATACATGATTGAATTTAAGATTATACTGATAGATTTCTTTCTACTCATTAGTTGCCGAGGCGCAAATATTCCATATAGTTTGGACGCGAAATCGCGTCAACAGCTAAAAGCTGTCATTGTGCTACATGAACATATAGAGGTTTTTGTAACACTTATGAATGTGTAATGACTAATTGGATGATGACTTTGGCTATAATAACTTCATTTGGAGCAACCCAACTAAGGAATTCCCTCCACCGTACAAAGGGCCCATAATAACACCTCTTTGATGGTAGGTGGAGTTGTAGGTGGTGATTAAAGACGATAGAGTTTCCGAGGATGAGCTAGAGTCTGGCCAGGGAAATATGAGCCTGAGATTTATATTGTCAAATGTTCTAACATCTTAAATCCTATCTCGGTCGGCCAGGGACTATATATATATATTTGCAATCACGTTCTCGGAAACGGCTCTAACGATTTTGATTAAATTTGGAATGATGGGGTTTGCGGGGGCGAGTAATCGATCTAGATAGGTCTCATGTCCGGAAAAATTCGTTTTCTCAAACTTGCAATAAAATGTTGACATGACTTACTTCAAATTAGGTCCGGAAATACTACGTATCCGGTGCGACTAGTGAAGATGATATGTAAATGAATTTCATACAACCTTACACACCTAGGCCTGCAAAGCAACCGTCTTATAAACGTCAAATTGTGAAAGAACGTCATGGCATTCAATCACCAAAAAAAAGGAAAAAGATTAGGACTAATGTTAATGTCACCGGGTAAAACGTTGCTTCAAACATGTCTAAAAACAAACTTTACGAGTAAAATGATCTCCTTAATTAAATTTTTATTTGGTACTGTCATTTGTATCACTACACTTGAAAACCTCTAATGGAAGATACAAGTATAATGGATAACTACATATTAGAAGACTGTTATGCCAATTGGAATGACTTTTCACAAGAATTTTCGAACAAAAGTGACAACCTGTTTATCCTACATGTAAATATCAGATCCATTAAAAAGAACTTTGCGCAATTAGAATACATTGTCCAGAATAGCACATGTACAATACACATATCTTATCTAGATATGTTTTATAAGTGCATCCATATGTGCTGATACTGTAGTTAATTATAGAGTCAGCAAGAGATAAGTACATCATTCTCAAGGTGTTGTAGGGAATTTTAAATTTTAGAATTGACAACCTTGCTAGTATGGCTCTTAGTTTCTTACATATTCCGTCAATGTGATATTTCCAGATTAATCTATTGTCTATGATCATTCCAAGGTAGGTGTGTTCAGATACTAGGTCAAGTTTTGAGCAGCCACAGGCCCCGTCAGTACTCCCCCCATGCATGCAGACATGATCATGAGCTAACAGAAATGGTGTAATGGGTCTCTTTTTATGTGCAGATGTTATATGCATTAGCTTAGTTTTTTTGGCGTTTATGACAAGCCCAACATCGTGGGCCCATTTGCTCAACTTGTCAAAGTTATTTTGTAGGGTACTTTGAGCTTTTAGAATGTCTGTGTTTGCTGTTAGCAGGCAAGTGTCATCAGCAAATTGGAAAACTGAGCATTCAGAGAATATGTTACACATGTCATTCACGTAAAGTAGGTACTCGGTCGGACCGATTATAGATCCTTGTGCTGTTCCTTCTTCTGTCAAAAATCTATCACTATGCACCCCATCAATGTTAACTGTTATATAGCGGTTCTTATGGTAGTCTCTAAACCATTTCAGCAAAGGCCCCTGTATTCCGTTCTGTTCTAGCTTAGAAAAAAGTGTTTGATAAGACAGTGTGTCAAAAGCCTTGCTAAAATCAATAAAGACAGCTAACACATGGTTCCCTTCATTTAGGTGACTATTGACAATATCCGCAAAGTTTAATAACAGCTGAGAAGTACTTTTTTCTTTTGAAATCCATATTGGTGTGGATTAATTATATTGTTTTGTGTTAAGAACTTATTTATTTCCTTGCCAAGGTACCTCTCAATTATTTTGTCTATGCATGGTAGAATAGTGATGGGCCTGTAGTTGTTGGTATCAGTGTGTGAGCCACTTTTAAATATAGGCCTGACTACACCCACCTTGAGTTGCTCAGGATACAGTGAGGTTGAGATACAGCTAATTATTAGATGAGTTATGACCAGGTGTTATGCTAGCATTAATGTATTTAAGGTCTGCGGCACGTATTTTGTCAATTCCGGGACATTTTCTGTCGTTCAGTTGCTTAATGATATTGAACACTGATTCATTTGTAGCTTTACTCAGTCTCATTTCAACCTTTGGTACATTGCAATATGTTCTATTTGGCAATAGGGGCTGCTTACAGTTTAGGGTAATATTTTTAACATTACTTTGAAATCATTGGCAAATATGTTTGGTAGTAGGTTTACATTCACATTAAAGAATTTTATAATGATACTATCTATTGACTGTACTAATTTTCCACTTACTTCGTTTATTAACTGCCATATTTTCTTGGTATTTTTAAAATTATCTGTTATTTCCTTCATTATATGGTGATTTTTAACTTTGTTTACATGCTTATTAGTCTTATTTCTGTATTTATTGTACAATAGTCTATTTTCTTTGTTACTTTCATCACTTTTCCATATTGCAAACAACTCATCTCTTTTATTGCACATTTTAACTATTTTATCGCTTACCCAAGAACATATGTTTCTTTTACTGTTTTTTATTTTTACATTTATGTAACATGTATTGTACACATTTGAAAATTTATCTATTATACAATTCATGATATCCGTAGGATTAGTTAAAAGTAAGGCAGGCGCCCAGTTGATGTTTTTCAACTCACCGCGCAACCGATCACTATCCAACCGCTTAACATATTTGTATGCTACTCCACTGTTTGGATTGTCAGCAAAGCCAGTTATATAGTGGTCGGCGAGCACTGTGGTGATTACAGCTGTTCGTGTAAGTTGGTCTTGAGAGTTACGGACAAATACATGGTCAATACAAGATTTTGATAATAGGTCTCCTTTTGTTTCAACTCGTGTGTATTGGTTTATGCCACATCTAAATCCTAGTTCACTCATCGAGTTAGGATACTGAGTAATAATTGCATTAGGTTTTAACAGGTCTAAGTTACAGTCTCCTATTATCCTATTATCTTGAACCAAATGTTATCACACTTCAACTTGAATAATCTTTTACATGCAAATCAGTTTGGATTTACTAAAGGCCGATCAACAACCGATGCTGGTGTTGAACTACTACGAACCATTTTTGATGCTTGGGAAAAGTCTATGGATGCAAAATTGGTGTTTTTTGCGATCTGTCAAAGGCCTTTGACTGTGTAAACCATGAAACTCTTATCTTAAAGCTTAGCCACTACGGGGTAAAACATCGTGCATTAGATCTTATAAAATCTTACCTATCCAATAGAACACAACATGTGGAAATAAATAGGATACAATCTAAGGGGTCTAATATTTCTATGGGAGTTCCACAAGGCTCAATACTTGGTCCGTTTCTTTTCTTGGCCTATATTAACGATTTGTCCTATCACGTGCAGAACAAACACGATATTGTGTTATTCGCTGATGACACATCGTTAATATTTAAACTTGGCAGAAAGGAAACCAATTTCGATCAAGTGAATGCAGCACTAGACTCGGTTGCGGGATGGTTCACCGCTAACAATTTACTTTTAAATAGCAAGAAAACAAAATGTATTAAATTCAGTCTTGCTAAAGTCAATACCAGTAAGAATGAACAGGTGAAACTTAATGATGAGTTCATTGAATTTTCTCATAGCACTGTTTTTCTCGGTATTACACTGGATCATAAACTGCAATGGGGATCACATATTTCTTCGTTGGGTAATAGGCTTAGTTCAGCAGCATATGCAGTCAAAAGAATAAGGCAACTCACCGATGTTGAGACAGCTAGGCTTGTTTACTTCTCTTACTTTCACAGCATTATGACCTATGGTATTTTGCTTTGGGGTAAAGCCGCTGATATCCATATCATTTTTGTTTTACAAAAAAGAGCGATTCGCGCGATTTATCAGTTAGGATCTCGCATTTCATTAAGAGAAAAATTCAAGCAAATCAACATTTTGACGTTTGTTTCTCAATATATTTTTGAAATTGTTTTGTATGTTAAACGAAATCTACATTTATTTAAACTAAATAGTGACTATCACTCGCTCAATACTAGAAATAAGGATAAACTTTCCGTGCCCCGTTATCGTTTACAAAAGGTGAGTTCGTCTTTTATGGGAAATTGTGTGCGTTTTTATAACAAAATTCCCAAAAATGTACAAGGTTTGTCATTAAATAAGTTTAAGTTGTTTATAAAAAGCCATTTAGTTAGTAAGGCCTATTACACGATAAGCGACTTTATAAATGACAAAGACGCCTTTAAATGATTTTTATTATTATTATTTTCTCTCTGTGTACTGACAATCTGACATACTCTAATTTTTAATTTGTTTTATATAATCATGACATATATTTTTCCCTAGTTCTAATAATATTTTTTATTCTATTTTTGACATTGTGAAAACAGAATTCATGTTTGTAAGTTAACATGTGCCTAATTGTAAATGTAAATGAACTTTGACCTACTTATAACATATTGACATGTAAACATGTAAACTAGTGATATTTGACATTTTTATATTTTTATATTAACAACTATAATTACCCTTTCGAACTTTAAGAAAATATACTTTGACCTTCAAAAAGTGTTCTATATGAATCTATTTTGAATAAAATATTTTGACTTTTGACTTTTGACTAGGTAGTCTTTTGAGCGGGGATAAAGTTCAATTATGCGGCACAGTTCCTCTATAAATCTGTTCTTAGCTGTGTTTGGGGGACGATATATAGCACATAAACCATACCTTAAACCACTGTTGGTTTCAGCCTCACCAGCAATACACTCGAAGTATTCCGTTGCTGTCACTCGCCTTATGAACTTGACGCTGGAGTGTGTGTATAATATTATGCCTCCGCCTCGACGTTGGCTCCTTAGCTGGCTGTGTATATCATAGTTTTGTAACCGAAATAAGTTCTGGCAGTCTTCATGAATGTTAACTTCTGATAGTATTATTATGTATAACTACAACTATCCATTCTTAAAACTATAGTGCCTATTAAAATTAAACTCCAATGTAAAAATAATTATAACAACCTATTTGGCTTCTGTAAGGTGCTAAGTATATATGAAAAAATAAATATTCAGATCATATATGATAAATTTAGCCAACTAAAAAACCTAAAAATGAGAACACATAGTGAAAAACTAAGAAACCTGGCATACTTACCACCTTACATTTTACCTGACTATAAGAATATATATGGTAAATGTACTTCAGATTTCATGTTACCTTATATACTTAACCAACTACCATCAGACATTTTAATCAAAATACAGGGAACAGAGAATCCAAAAGCATGTAAAAAAATGCTAAAAAAACATTATATAGACTCTCATAACACCAGCACTGAGGAATAATACTGGTATGGATAAATGTGATAGATAGCAAACTAATAAACTAATATTAATTAGATATTTCTTACAAATAAGCCTAATTGAGGCTTCAGTAAGAACTAAAGAGTATATAAATGTAGTAGAATAAGTTTATAATTTTGAATAAATAAAAGTAAAAAAAAAAAAACCGACCAGGTTGGCTGTGCAGTCATTTCAAAGTTGAAACTGGCCTGTAGTATTACACTTTTTGACACTATCGGATACTATCACAACCCGAAATTCAAATTCAATACGCTTACTTCCTTCTTCTAACTTCCGTTCTGTAACTTAAAATTCAAACCAATGACTAGCATTAACCTTTCCCATTCATATTCATGTAAATACTCAAAGTGCTTTAAGTATGTGTGTTCCATCCATTGTAATAAAACTTATCCATGGTTAATTGAAATCCAATGGCAGTTGGGCCCACAAACCATTCATGGTACTCTTCAGACCACAAACAAGTCTGTTTACTCTGTACGAGTCGCCTCACCCACCAAAAAAGTCGTAAATACATTGTTATTCACAATGCTATCCTTCGCCTCACCTGGCCAACCATTGTAAGTCACACCTCCACTTTCTTGTTGTTACTAAACCTGGCATCAACATATAATACGGGTAAGCGTGAGATGAGGTGAAAGAAGTTGTGAAGATCGTAGTAGGAATGTCTCTCATTATTCTGTAAGTAAACGTTTTCTTCCGCACACCCCAAGCGTAAACACGTTGTTAACGACTTTAATTGCGCTTTCGTGTCGTACTCGACGCTTAAAAACTCCTGTTTGCTCTCAAAATTGTCTCCTGCCATTCATAAGAATCAGCAATACCAAAGTAATTTACTTTACTAAATAAATACTTAATATGCGCATAGTTCATTCACTTAAAGAGCGATCATTGTGATGGATATGAGCTTTGTAATTTTGCTCTTTTTAAATTTTATTTTTGTGTCTTATTTCTTTGTGTTTAAAGGTGTTTTTTGGTTGTACGGTAATTATGTCGTGTACTTTATGATTGCAGTGGCCAGTGCGATATGGTAGGATGGTCGGCGCTCGACCGTGCCGAATAACTGCCCAAGAATTACTTTGCTAAGCTTGCGTGGCTAAGGTTGCTTCCTTATTATACTCGAACGGAAACAAGATTAATTGTTAATCTATAAAATTATGGGGCTTTGTTAGAAAATACTCGCGTTTTAAATATAACGGGCTTAATTAGCTCGCTCCAGTAGGCAAGTGATATAACGAATGGTGTAAGTAGTTGAGGTTAATAATTTGTGTTTTTACTGTTAAAAGAATCAAGTAGCATACACTTTATTTTGGTGATACTGCAGAGCTTGTTCAATACCTCGTACTTAGTAGAAAAATATAGTCTGATATTAAATCATACACAACATTTATATACACCAGCGATTCCTGTAATTGTAATATATTACTTCTAGAGAGTAAACTCCTTGTGACTAATTGTTGTTATCCTTGTAATGTGAGCGAAATCGCTATTATTTTGCATCAGTGTGCGATTATTTTTGATTAGCTGCCCGCGCGGTTCCGCTCGCGTCATCATCATCATCATCGTATCAGCCGAAAGACGTCCACTGCTGGACATAGGCCTCCCCCAAAGATCGCCACAATGACCGGTCCTGCGCCACCCGCATCCAGCGGACTCCCGCAACCTTTACCAGGTCATCAGTCCACCTTGTGGGGGGGCCTACCCACGCCGCGCCTTCCGGTACGTGGTCGCCACTCGAGAACCTTTGTCCATGACCATCCATTCTATAAACCGGGGAAAGATTTTGGAAAATTGGGTTGGTATTTTCGAGGATTACCAACTATACATTTACAAAGCTACAAACTTACATTTCACAGATTTTTTTATTATTTGTTTATACTCGTAATTTTTGTGCAGATTCAATTGATCATTGATCAGATCACTTAATCTTAGTAAGTTAGATGTAGGTGCTGCATTTCAGTGTATTACCTACTAGAGGCACCGACCTCGGAAGAAGCCAAATTGATATATATTTATTTGTGCTAGAATACCTTATGCAATATAATACCAATACGTAGGTAGACATAGCTTTAGTAATTTAGGTTTAGGTACAATGGAACAGACGTAAACTTAAGTGATTAAATGTTCCTAAAACAATAAAGAAAAAAAAAATAAGTGCTTAAAAAATCGATTGAATGTGACATAAGTAACATAAATAACTATGTAGATCAATTTGAAACTGCTTCCAACCATATGTTACCTACACACGTTGTCCCCATGCATACTCAAATGTGCATTTTTTCTTGGAAATTTATAATGACAACGAGCGAACAAGGTGTAGTTTTGCGGTTTGGTGATAAGTCAAGAGTTAACTACCGAGGTAAGTAGAATATGGCGAACGGTCATTACAAGGGTGACAACCAAGTTCCCACAGTTGAGTAAATTCACAAACCGCACGGTCGCGTCGCAAAGGGCAACGCATCGCAGCTAATATGATGTAATGAGCTCGCCGGGCCGTGCCACGCCGCCTTGTCGGTGCACTAAACCGTTTAAAATATTGCCGGCCTAGGCCGAAAAGTCCAATGTCACTTATCTCAGTACTAAACTCGCATGAAGATACGACTTTTTGGTAACTCGGCAGCTTGCGACCGAGACTGAGCAATGTCTAAGTAAAATTGAAGGCGATAAGTTTATTTATATTCTCGTCTCTTGTTATTTATATGCAGATTCAAGGCAAAAAAATGCCTACGCATTCATAAATATATATGTAGTATCCGTTTTGACGTAAATGGATGATAGAAAAGGTGTTTATAGTAATAGTATGTAACCTACCTACTATGTAGGTATACTTGTAGATAACATTAAAGAGCTAACTGAAATAAACCACAGTAAGAAGGGTACAATTTACTCGGTTTTACGCGAATTTTGATTCTTCCTTAAAATCGGGCCAAAAATATAGTTTTTTTTATTTACTAGAAAATTTAAGTAGCATTGCCTTCGGAGAATGTTTTTGTATAATACGTTACAAAAATTGTAGCAAAAATATTTTTGACGTCGACCGCATAATATATTATGTTACCTACGTGATTTGCTTTAACCCCTTTGAAGGCGAAAAGTTAATTATGTACACGGAACAAGCACTACTGTGAATAATACTGTATTCAATTGACTTTGAATCACTTTTGTTTACACATATACTCCACCGAATACTTTAAACATACTCAACAGAAAACTTTAAACGACGCATACACATTTTATTAATATTTGAACGCATATATTTTGCATAATTGAGATCATGTGGCAACTAAAATGCTAATAGCAGATTGTCTGATGACCTGTTCTGTCGAGTTTCTCTGAGGACTGCAGGGTCGCAGGTTTAATTCATGCACGTGAGAGGATTTGTAGACTATACTCCTAATGTAATGATCAATGATTATTTTAATAGAGGTCATGTGGCGTAGATTCTGATCGTAGTTAGGGGTCAAACTGCATCATAGGTGATACATATGTATAAGGGGCGTTTTTGAAGGTGAATTTGTGTCTATTAAACTCAAAGCTTTTCCTGCCATTATAATATTGTTCTCGCCTTGTCGATATGTATACTAACTACTAATAAACAGGTAATGTCTTTGAAGAAAACCATTGTAATAATCATGGGAATAACAACCATGGATCGAGATCCGATGGATACAAATCACCGGAGCTGCTAAATCCAACAGTGATCAAGATGGGAATGGGGGAACTGAAGGGAAATAATGTCTCTGAAATATAAGTTTGCATCGCCGAAATGATACATCCGATTTTAAAAATTCTTTCACCAGTATATACAATGGATCTTTGTGGTGGTTATAATGTTATAGGCTATAATTTATCCCATGGCTACAGCAACACCTCATCAGGTAAAGCGGGGTTCTTTGTGATACGCGTAAATTAATGTATAGGTACCAATGCAAAACCTTGCTAGCTAGCGTTGTTGGTATTTGGGTATTTAGTAACCCAAGTAAGGCGAGACATCGTCGATCGGTGAACGCTACACATGTTCACGATTTGTAAAAAAATGTGTTAATCCTTAATTGAGGAATTCGTATGCGCAAGACACTGTACGGTTCGTGATATTTGGTGATATCGGCTGGCGGGGCAATCGAATCACGGTAGTTAACACGTTCGCTGCGGCAACCCAAAACGCTGTCCTAAATTTCAGTGCGTTGCAAGGCCTAATATACCCCGTAGTGGGTTTCACTATGTTGCGTTACGGGTTTCAATATGCCCCGTACACCTACCTTCATTTAGGATCTTATAAAGTCCCGAAAAAATATTTTTTGTCATTTTTTTTAATGCCAATTGAAAGATTACAAATGTTGCTGTGTTACTCTGCCTCCGTATCGGGATCAGATGAAAACTTATCAAGTTATTGAAAAAAGAAAAATACGGGGTGGCTTTAACCCCGTGTCGCACTAGAGTTAAAGGAAACAGGGGGTTTATCGAACCCCGTAACGCACACGCCGTATTTGTGTCGATAGATTAATAGTGATGTGAAAGAAAACAAACGATATTTTAATAGAAATATATTTTCAAACATATTTAATTTGATTGTGTAAATAAACACTAAAAATAAAATAAACAAAAACCAAACATTCTTTAGGAACATTAGAAACGTTGTAACACACTAAAATAAAAAATAAACAAAAAACCAATCTTAACAAACTTTAGGAACGTTTTTTTCTCTTGACAATAGTTAGTGCTCCAAGTTATAACAATTTAATTCTTTGCACTTGAATTGGTTGCACTTAATTACTAATTACCGATAACAACGTATTGCACTAATGACTGCACTAGAGGCACTAAGCGTAAGCACCCCGTACGGGATAGTGAATCACGATACGGGTTCTTTGGACCCCGTACCGCACTAGAAGGTAATTTTTGCTTTGTGGTCGGTACGGGGCTCATAAGACCCCGTTCATTTTTTAAATGCCATCTGATTAGATTTTAAAACCGAATTATAAAGATATATTTGTGTCTATTGTAGGCGTAAAAATACCGAAGTTACATGTTCCGCACCAGCGGGTAGACGGTAGTTTTCTGCCCCGCACTGAATGACGGCAGCGTACGGGGTTCAAAAGCCCCCGTAACGCAGTGAACGTGTTAAGTTACAACTGTGGCGTGCACGATTTTATTGTAGGATTTGTAAGTTTGGCCGCTGGGCTGTTGCTGCATATTACCAAATAGAATAGTTAGCATACTTACCTTGATTTTACTGTTGATTGCCTAATCAAAACCAGGCACCTTTGATCATAGTCTATAAAGATGCGTTTGTGTATCTAATTCATACTATCCATAGGTACTATAGGCTGTCGTTTAGGACCTCGTTTATACAAGACACATTTTTATGAAAATGTTTTTCATCTTTATTTCGAAGCAGAGACTGAATACCGTTATTCATCTCAAACATAAATATTTAATCGGTATTGCTATTTCGCTTATTAGTGTGTCTTCGAATTTCAGCCGACAAATCTTAAGAATAAAAATTCATTTTAAAAATATCAAAAAAACGGAAAGATTCAGGAAAATAGTTGAATACCTAGTACCGGTTGGAATATTTTCCTTTCGTTAAACGAACTTAATGCCTAGTTTAGTTACTTCTCCGTATTCCAAAACATATGTAGTTTAACATAATGTTATGGGCAGTTTTAGGTGTTATAAAGGCCTAAGCAGGAACACGCTAATTCTGAAGTTTGCTTCATATGTAAATCTTGTGCTGTCGTTTGAACTTAGCGGCGTGTTTACTTAACACAATGCTTGACATTAAAGCATTTAAAATATGGAAGGCTTTGGAATTTTAATTTATTACGGCGGTTGCTAATAAAAGTATAGTGAAATGAACTTGAACAACAAGATTTATTGGAATGCTCGATACATTTTTTCGGAATATTTTATCGTCGTACCTTCTACTTTATGTAGTTATAGTTACATATGACGGACGAAACTACTATCCATATGTATTTTTTTTTGAATGATCGAGCGAAGCGATCGAATTTCTCTGTTTCAGCTAAGGCCGAAATTTGTTCGTATGTCCGGATGTCCAGCTGTCTGGCTGTCCGGCTGTTCTCCTCTACAGGCTCAACCGATTCTCGTGAACTTTTGTGAGCAGGTTCAATAATTATACAGTTTTTTTTGTCAATTCAGTTTTTCGAAAAAAAACAGATGGTTTAAAAGACAGGCTCGCAAGTTTTACAGGCTCTACAGCCACTAGTTTAGTTAGTATTTTTTAACTTTTAATGTGTTCTCACTGCTGAGGTAAAAAGGTCATCATATCGTGCTGTCAGTCCCTTGGAACTCAAAGTCAGTATTTGCAGCAAAAACAACGGAAGCGGGTCGGTACGCTTGCAGTACTGCATACGTATTCCCGTTTCTGCGCAATATAATTAAGCAAGTAAGCCGTTGGCCGTTGGGGCGGAAGGTTCTCGAGTGGTGACCACGTACCGGAAGGCGCGGCGTGGGTAGGCCCCCCACAAGGTAGACTGATGACCTGGTAAAGGTCGCGGGAGTCCGCTGGATGCGGGTGGCGCAGGACCGCCCATTGTGGCACTCTTTGGGGGAGGCCTATGTCCAGCAGTGGACGTCTTTCGGCTGATATGATGATGATGATGATGATGAAGCAAGTAAGGAAATTTGGGCGACATCAGTATATAGGTTCTATAACCTATATACTGATGTCGCCCAAATTTCCTATGTTGTACGCGGGCTGGGTTTCCGCAACTCGACGTCATAAATGCGCCTATTTTGCGTAGGGGTTTTGGCACTACTGTTATTCGTGCCAACCCAGTTCCACCAGGAAGCCTAGCAGACCCTTTATGTTGCCGACGGCCTCTGGTAGTGACCCCGGTGTTCCGAGGTGTTTTGCCCTGTATTCCGCCACTCCAGGACATGTCAGGATGACGTGGGTGGCTGTCTCGTCCTCTTCCATGCAAGCTCTGCAGAGAGGACTGTCTGTCGCGACATCAGTAAAGTACAAAACATCGTATACCGATTTCGCTCCGCCATTTTAAGTCGAAGTGGCCTAACTCGACTTCAAAGTCATAATTATGGTGTATAAGTAACATATGTAAGTAATATGTCTAACTTGTATCCTATTATTATATACCTATTATTATCTTGGTAGGAACAACTGTCTATATTTAAAAGAGTTTCCTGAGAAGCGGATTTATGCAGGGCGCGCGTCGGTTATAATGAGATCTGCGCGGATGTAGTTAGGTACATCGGTACCTTTAGTATACTTGTCTTGTTATCTTTTATTTCAGACACACTTTTCCTTATTGACACTGATGGTCAATCACACTTTCTGTATGTCAGTTTGCTAATCGGCAAAGGCCTACTCCAACAAAACAAAAAAAAACACATATAATTACATTGGTACTTATAGTTGAAATTACATTGGTACAGTTGATTGCCTGTCATATGTTATAGGGACTATATGTATAGGTACAATGAGCACTTTTATGAGGAGTGAAGGTAATGTCAGGTAATTGTCCCAGGCTCGACACCTTAATGCCTAACATTTGAGTAAAAGTGTCATGTGAAGTGTTAGGCTTAGTGTCAGGCATTGGGACGTTAATATAACATGAATTAGGGAGGAACTTAATATGATGCGACCCTTTATGCCCTTCTTCTACTTCTTTAAAAAAAACGGCTTCCATCTTAGTTAAGATGATTTCGACGATGTCAAGTTTGCTTATATATGTAAAGTGGCGTTGTTCGGTAATTTGGTCAGTCGTCAATAATGCAATCCGCGTCAGAAGCTCCGGTTAAGAAGCAACGCGTCCACCGCTGACCGCACCCCCGACGAAAGACCTAGTTATGCCCTATTTCTGACACCTAAAGGATCAAGCAATACTTGTGAGGGTTGCCAACCGTACTATATTATATAGTACTAGCTTTTGCCCGCGACTTCGTCCGCGTAGAACTCGTTTATATCGTAGCTCGATACAAACTTTCACCCTCCATTTCCCTTTTAGGGGTAGATTTCCGATATAAAAACTATCATATGTCCTTACCCGAGACTCAAACTATCTTTATCATTATTATCATTTATCATCATCATCATATCAGCCGAAAGACGTCCACTGCTGGACATAGGCCTCCCCCAAAGAGTTCCAAAGTGACCAATCCTGCGCCACCCGCATCCAGCGGATTCTTGCGACCTTTACCAGGTCATCAGTCTACCTTGTGCCTACCAACGCCGCGCCTACTAACTACCTCTATACAAAGTTTTATCTAAATGGGTTGTATAGTAGCTTCATACAAATATTCAACCCCCATTTCACCCCCTTAAGAGATCATTTCCGGGATAAAAACTATCCTATGTCCTTTTCCGGAACTCAAACTATCTGTTAACCAAATTTATTCTAAATGGGTCACTCACATCCAAATTTTCACCCCTTAGGGGAGGATTTTCGGAATAAAACTATCCTTTGTCCTTCCCCAGGACTCCCAACTATCGCTATACTAAATGTTCACCCCCATTTCACCCCCTTAGGGAATGATATCCGGAATAAAACTATCAGATGTCCTTTCCCAGGACTCAAATTATCTCTTAACCAGATTTCAACTAAATGAGTTCCATAAACTATGCATTATCCTTTTTCGGAACCAAATACATCCAAATTTTCACCCCCTATTTTATGCCCTTGGAGGATTTTTTTCGGGACAAAAGCTATTCGTTGTTCTTCTACGCGAGTAAAACTATCTCTATAGGCACCAAATTTCATCCTAATCCAAATTTAAACCACCATTTCACTCCCTTAGAGGATGATTTCCGGAATTAAAACTACGCTTTGTCCTTGCCCAGGACTCAAACCATCTCTATACCAAATTCCATCGAAATGGTTTCCATCCAAATTTTCACCCCCCAATTCCCAGCACTCAAACTATCTTTTAACTGTTAACTTAAGTTTTATAAGTTTTTATTGTTACTAACATGATATGGACTAAGTCTGAAATAAATAATTTGCATTAAATTAAATTAACCAAATTTCATCTAAACGTCACATCACATCCAAATTTTCATCCCTTAAGGGGGTGATTTTCGGGATAAAACTATCCTATGTGCTTCCCCAGAACTCCAACTCGCTATACCGTAAATGGGTTCCATCCAAATTTTCATCCCCCATTTCACCCCCTTAGGAGATGATTTCTGGACTAAAAATTATTTTAGGTCCTTCCCCAGGACTAACTATCTCCATACCAAATTTCATCTAAATGGGTTCTATCCAAATTTTCACTCCTCATTTCACCCCCTCAGGAGATGATTTTTCTGGATAAAAACTATGCATTGTCCTTCCCTGGGACTCCTTCTATCTCTTTACCAAATTTTAACTGAATGGGATTTATCCACATTTTCACCCCTATTTCATCCCCTTAGGGGATGATTTTCGGGATTCAAAGTATCCGTTGTCATTCTCCGGGACTCAAACTATCTCTATACCAAATTTGATCTAATCGGAGTCCATCCAAAATTTCACCCCCCACTACACCCCCTTATGGGCAGATTTCCGGGATAAAAACTATCCAATGTCCTTTCCCAGAACTTAAACTAACTCTAAACCAAATTTTATCAAAATGGGTTACATCCAAATGTTCACCCCCACGTTTTACCCCCTAAGGGGAAGATTTTCGTGATAAAACCTATCCTTTGACCTTCCCCGGGACTCGAACTATTTATATACCAAATTTCATCCAAATCGGTGCAGCGGTTTAAGTAGCTCCATACAAACTTCCACCCCCCATTTCATCCCCTTAGGGGTTATTTTCCGGGATAAAAACTAACTTTTGTCCTTCCCCAGGACTCAAACTATCTATATACCAAATTTCATCTAAATCGGTTAAGCCGTTTTCACGTGATGCGCGGTCACATAAACAGACAAACAGATAAACAGAAAAACAGATAAACAGATAAACAGACAAACAGATAAACAGACACACAGATAAACAGACAAACAGACAAAAATTCTAAAAACTGTTGGAACGTGTTCTGTTATCGATTTTAAGTATCCCTAGCCAATTTTTTTTCGAATTACTTCCATGTACAGACTTTCGACCCTCTTCAGCTTTATTATATGTATAGATAAATAGATAGAAGATAATGAAACTCCCATTCAAATATCTCAAAAAATTATGAAGCTACATCCGTTTTAATGTCGCTTGTTAGAGTGAGAAAACGATGAGGGACTGTGACGTCAATATACTCGAGCGTCATAGTAAAAAACAATCGTTTCATATGAAGGTGCGTTTTGCGGAAAAGGGACAGAACATACCCCCTCTTAAAACTTTGGACTCTTATAACTTAATCATTACCTATATAACGTCTTGCTTTGTTTTTTTCTCCATTTGACTATATTTATTTTAAATTCTTTTTCGAGAAAATACATTATGATTATTTACCATATTTTCGATTCCTGAGCTATAACCACGAACTTCGGAATTCGAAAATATTCGGGTATCTCTATCTCTATCGCACTAAGCATACTCGAGTGACAGGGATGCAAATATATGAACATTGAGTATCGGTTTTCGTGGTAGCGCCGCAGGTACTTTGGCTGAATGCGCCGAGCGCGTGCCATTGTCATTCAAAAAAAACTAATTCGTGTTAATTATATTGTTCAAATTTGTTGATTTAATTTATTGAAATTACGACATAAAACGACATTTGCGCATATAAGTTCTCATATCAGAATCGAATATTTTTTTATGGTTTATATTTTAACATTTGTCTCGTAAAGGTCTATCGTAGACGGGATTTAAATTATTAATAAGTGAAAGGCAAAGCAATTCCGCCATTTTCACGAAAATTTGACGGTTCTTATAGCTGACAGTTGGAGCAGCGTTTGATTTCAATAAAAATAAATGAAAAATTAAATGAAGTCGTATATTTCGGAAAATTAATTAACTTTCGCAGTCGGATAAAAACTATCCTAAGTTGCAGCTAGAATAATAATGTACCTATATAAAATGTTTCATATTTTTCCGTTCATGGGATGCTGAGAACATTCGAACCGCGCAAAGCTTAGTTTCAAACTGGCTGATTCTTTTTTTAATTTAGAGATATATTATAAGTGGAGATTATACTATATTTTGACACTTTGTACTATATACTGTTTAATTAGGGACCCACCTAAGGTGGAATATCGTATAGCAAATGGAAGACATTTAGAGCTAATATTTTAATGCAGCAAAGTTTGCCATAGACAACTTACGTTTACACGTGTCAACCGGGCGCAACGAGTCAAACGATCGTTTCCGATTTTTTCCGACTAATAGTCACTCGTCTTTTTGGCCCTGTCCTCTCCGGCCATATATTTGCTAATTATATTTCGTGAAAATGACAGTTTTCTCAATTTTCTTGTCTGACACTGACACATGTTCGTAATGAGAAACCCGTAATGATAGCTTTTTGCAAAGAGGTTATCAATTCAAGGGCCCATTCGATAAGACATTTAATTGTCTTATCTTGACACTTCACCTCTATTATTGAACTGAAATTTTCGACCTTATTGCATTGAAGGAAATGGGTTATAAATTAAAGCTCGTGACTGTACCTACGCGAAAATACTATATTACGGGGGACCTTACGAAGTGCTTCAAATTGCCGACGTTTTACTAAATAGCAGTGGAGGAGCGCCCATACAAACCGATTCCCTAAATTTTTTTTAGGCAAGTCTATCGTTATATATTCTAAACTATTTCATAACTTTTTTGTTTCGGGTTGCCCATATAAAATTTTCACGCACCGCCACTGCTAAATAGCAACATTGGCCAGCCAATTACTATATTTTTTCACAGTGTACTATATTTTTGTCGTTTTTTTCTGGAAAATACTATATCTCCCCCAAAATTAGTTGGCAACCCTATTTGTGACTAACATAGCTTTTAGACGTTTTTTTTTTTACTTTTATTTATTCAAAATTATGTGAACAAACTATTAACGTGAAACTATGTACAAAATTATTAACGTGACGTTAACATCATAAGTAACGTTTGACCCGGTTATTATTGTTGCCATTTAAACAGTAATACATCTCAGCCCCAACTTTCGTTGGCCATACCTACATACCCACTCCTGTTCGATTTGTGTAAGATTTTCCCCTAATATTTGAAACCCTCCGTTCTTGTAGCTTTTCTATTACTCATTCCAAAGTGGTGGACACAACCAAAATAGAGTTACATCGGTGTAAAAGTTTGAACTTGTTAAAAAACGTGTTTAGATTTTTTAATTCGATTTTTGCTTGAAAGTAAAAGAAGTTAAGTAACCAAAGTATTTATTGGTGGATGCAAAGCAATTGGGTATTACGTATTCTGAATAGGTTCTCATTGGTTTTGTAAATACCTAAACGAGTGCAGGTAGACTTTTACGCAATGAGTTTTGTAAGAATGCTACAGTTTTCTTTTCTTCGGACTAGCAAACTGCGATAGAAAGTACCTGCTCATATTCCTTTATGAATTATACAAGTTTAACAATCAATTTCCAATATTATTTTCTAAACAGGTAATATATCTACATAAGCGCTGGATGCGGGTGGCGAAGGTCCGGTCATTTTGGCACTCTTTGGGGGAGAGCTATGACGATAGACGTCTTTCAGCTGATATGATGATGATGATGATGATGACAAAGCGATATTAAACCCTTATAAGTAGAATCACCTCATCATGTTCCTGTCCGTCTGCCACATGCATTCTCACAGACCGTTTTATTTTCTCAAAGTCCGTTTTGAATATTACGTCGAAGGGTCTACTCGTACTAACATTACTGTTACCCATTTACTTCGAAATATTTGCTTTCGCGTAAGCACGCATTGTCTTGTCTGGTTCCAGGTTTTGCAGACCTTATAATTTCTTCATTGTCCCTAAGGGTTGGTGAACGAACGTTCTAGAGAATTCCGTGTTTGTCCTAAACGTGATCGCACATTAGACTTGGCAGTTAAACACACACGACGAACGATCGTAACGGCATGTTCGCTAATATTATTTACGAGCTGTTTCAGGTCTCCAATATTTGCTTTTGCGGGAACGGTTGACAGGTTAACGGAAAGATTAACCGCCTTTTATAGATATTATCGATATTATCAGACTTGCTCTATCCATACGTTTAACGTTTGTACTCTAGATACGAGTATTAATGTAGGTACAGGCTGTAGTAAATACTAATACTGTAGTAAAATATTTCCTGGCTAGCTTCGTCCTCGTACAACTAGTTTATCACATTCCCCTATTAACTTCAATCTATTGTTTCATCCCTGTGGAGGATGGTTTCCGGGATGAACATTCCTTACATCCTTCGCCAGGACTCAAACTAACTTCATATTCAATTCATCGGTAGATTAGGTATAATTAAAAGGTTCGCCGTTATAGTAGGTATGGCACTGCTTTGTTTGTGTGAGGTGTGCAATAAAGATCATTTGTATTGTATTGTATTGTATGGTTGGTGAGGTCCCATATTTATTTTTGTTACATTAAACACAATATGAAGAGATATTATTGCATTATGCATTTTTGTCAGGCATATTCAAAAGCATGTCCAAACCTGTACAGCTCACTGCGTGTTATCATTAACATATTTGCCAGTAAAATCGAGTCACTGAATACATTTACGCATCAATGTTTGCATTATCAGCGCATTATGCACCTACATATTAAATGTATCAGAAAAAGGGTAAGTAGTCTTAGAGCTCCGTTGTATTGAAAGCAATTCTCATGTTTAGCTACCAATCAGCTATTTTAATTGTATTTTTAATGACTGCTCTGCTGTACCATTAGTGATCTGTATGAGAAAGAACGTAGTTAACGCGCAAGGAAATACAACGATGATGATTATGAGAATGCTGGGAATCACAGTAGGTATTTGTCAATTCTTATTATGATTACAGTATCTACTTATAGAAAGATATTGATATTTTTCTTGCTGACTGTTAAGAGATTAAATATTGCATTAATAAGAATAAGAATAAGAATAACTTTATTGCTTTCATGTTGGCATACAGGTGGTCTTACAAAATTTACAGTACAACATGGGACCCTGTAAGGGTATTGCAAGTCTTACAATCTAGAACTTAAAACTAAAGTAATATACCTAGTACTAGTAGGAGGTAACAAAAGTGTTAAATCTAAAAATAATACGCCTAGGTAACACACGTTATATAAGATAAATCTCTATTTCAATCTTATCTTCAACACTAATTATAATATTTATTTAAGTCAAAGAATTCTTGTAATGAATAGAAACTATTACATGCTAAGTATTTTTTCAGATTCTCAACAAATTTTGTGTATTTCAGCTCTTCACTAATATCTTTAGGAACATTATTATATATTCTTATTGTGGTCATATGGGGGCTCTTGTTACTCATTTGCAAGTTACTAGTAGGTAAGGCTATTCTATTTTGATGTCGCAGGTTCATGGTGCTTGTGTGATGATCTTTGGCTTTTGTATATAAATATGGATGCTTACGTACAAATTTACAGACTTCTAAAATGTATAGGGATGGTAAAGTTAATATGTTAAATTCCTTAAAGTAAGGTCTGCAACTATCATATTTTTTAATATTTGCGAGAATCCGTATGCATCTTTTTTGTAGTATGAACAAGTCCATCACATCAGTGCTGTTACCCCACAATATGATCCCATATTGCAGCCAGGACTGAGTAAACGCATAATAAGCATTAGTGGCCGTATTTAAGTCTGTACTTCTTTTTATATTTCTGAGGGCATAAGCAAAGCGAGACAGTTTTGTACAAATTTTGTCAATGTGTGCCTTCCAATTGATATTTTCGTCAATGCTGATGCCCAAAAGGCTGCAATTATTTACTGGTTCAAATTCCTGATCTAAATATTTGTAATGAAACTGTAGAGGGCGTCTTTGATGAGGTCGGAATTGAATTAAATTTGTCTTTTTTAAGTTTAGTTGTAGGTTATGTTCTTCAAGCCATTTTATTAAGTCACCCATTAGAGAGTTTAATTTAAGAGATGCATCATTGTTATTTTGGCTGGATAGTACTACGGAAATATCATCGGCATATATAAAACACTTAACATTACTTGTATTTATTATTTTTGGCAGATCATTAATATATATTAAGAATAGAATACATCCTAATACGCTACCCTGCGGTATTGAGCTAGTGGTTTGCGTTTCGTGGGAAAGTATTTTGCTGACAGTATTCGTTCTTCGGTCATAGTAATCAATTTCAACAAACTGAACTCTTTTTTCTAAATAGGATTTGAACCAATCATGTGCAGTACCTCGGATTCCAATTCCATATAATTTAGTCAAGAGAATATTGTGTTGGACTCTGTGATACGCTTTGCTCATATCGAGCAGTAGCCCAAAAGCATATTGATTGCTATCAATTAACTGTAATTAACTGTAACTAATAATAAACTGTCATTCAACCATAAATGTTATCGTTGAAGTTAATACCCACATTGTTTATTGTACCGGAATCGGTAGAGCCAAATTGTACAAACTCCACCATTATACATGGACAAGATTATGATGGATGGATGTGTTTGTTTTTGGTACTGGTGTTGCTAATAACTGTCCAAAATTTTAAACAATTAGTTCATATTATACATATTCATAAGTTGAAGTTCCAGTGCATATAACCTGGACAGATATTCGTCTAGCTCAATTTTGTTACATGACTGCATGACATCTACCTATCATGGGGATATATTATTCGACCACGATTAGTCTGGGAATAGAAATGGGCGTATTTCAAAAAAAAGTGTCCAAAACTTTTTTCTTCAGATTTCCTTTTTTTTTTGGTTTATAAATCTTACTCAGAATCGTTGATAGACATAGACATCCTTTATTGGTAATGAGGTATTACAAGTTATTTATTTATTTATCGTATGGCAATTACACACTGGTACATTATACGTATTCGTATCGATGTCGCTGATAGAGTTCCAGTGTGCGCTGCGAGGTTCAGAAGGAACAGTGCAGCTGCCGAGTTTGTTGTTCTTTTAGCACCACCTTTAGGTATTACAAGTCATTGTTTACAATAAAATTGTACATTTATTTGTAAATTAAATTAACAAGATTATTAGATTACTAGCTGTTGCCCGCGACTTCGTCCGCGTAGAACTTTTTATCGTCTTAGAAAATGACTTCTCTTAATACAAACTTTGAACCCTCTTTTAGGGGATAAATTAAAAAAACGTTGATGTTCATTTTCTAGTTTGTGAACAAACAGTCTAAAACCTAAGTAAAAAATCTCATACTTTAAAAATGTCTTGAAATACACAAACTTTGAACCCCCTTTTAACACTCTTAGGGGATGAATTTGGAAAAACTCTGAAATTAGTTTTGTAGTCTTTTAACGTACATAATAAGACCGAAGTTACAAATATCTTACTCACACTTTTAAATTTTCTTGCTCTCCATTTAAAATTTGAACCCCCTTGTAAACCCTTAGGGGTTGAATTTTTCTAATCGCTGAAAGAACTTTTTTCGTATTGTAGTAAGTAATCTTACTACTAACTTTTAAGTCTCTAACTCAAAAAAAGTGTTGCCCATACAAAGCTTGCCTCCCTTCTTAACCCCAATTTAGGGGTGAAATTTTCTAAAACTCTGAAATTACTTTATTTTATATTAATAAATAATCTTTTTAATAATTTTAAGTCTAGTTCAAAAAAAGTGTTTCCCACACAACAATGGCTCCCCTTCTTAACCCCCTTAGGGGTGGAGTTTTCTAAAACGCTGAAAGCACTTTCTTTGTTTTCTAATAACTAATCTTTTCACAAAGTTTTAGGTCTCTAACTCAAGAAAAAAAGTTTCCTACATACAAACTTAGAACCCCTATTTTGCCCCCTTAGGGGTAGAATTTTCTAAATCACTCCAAGTACTTCATTTGTCTTCTAATGACTAATCTTTCTTCAAAGTTGTAAGTCTCTACCTATTTTAAAAAATATTGTCTCCCCTGTACAAACTTTGCACCCCTATTTTACTCACTTAGGGGTAGAATTTTCTAAAACACTGAAATACTTCATTTGTTTTCTAATGACTAATTTTTCTACAAAGTTTTAAGTCTCTATTTCAAAAAAAGTAGTTTTCCCATACAAACTTTGCACCCTATTTTACCCCTTTAGGGGTGAAATTCACCAAAACGCTGAGAGTACTTTCTTTGTATTCTAATAACGTTTCCCACATACAAATTTTGCACATCTATTTTACCCCCGTTGGGGTGGAATTTTCCAAAACGCTGAAAGTTTTTTTGTTCGTATTCTAATAAAAAAATAATCTACAAAGTTTTTAGTCTCTAGCTCAAAAAAAAGGTTATCCCATACAAACTTTACACCCCTTTTTTACCCACTTCGGGGTGGCATTTTCAAAAATCCCTTCTTATCCCTAGCCCACGTTATAAAAGCAACCTACGGTGCAAAATTCAAATCTCTAAGATTAGTAGTTTCGGCTGTGCGTTGATGAGTGAGTGAGTGAATAAGTCAATCAGGACATAGGCATTAATATACTCACGTCAAATAGTCAGAGGAAGTAAAATTTGGTCACCTTGGTTTTTAAGTTTTTTTGACCTGATTTTTTTTCTGCAATTTTACCACAGTATGTCGTGGCTTATAAACATGTTCTCGAGCTTTAAACGTTCTGTAATGCATTCGCCGAGAATCAAGAGTTTTGCCGCCAAAAAAAGTTATGTCAGAAAAAAAAACTCATACTTGCCCACGCTATGTACACTATAGTACTTGGAAGATAGTAGGTAGGTATCGTTTTTCATTCGAAGAAATCTTTAACCATTGTACTTTTCTTTTTGAAAGAAAATTATCAACGAATTTCTGTTTAGACGTAGTCGATCAGGGATAACCTTACCACTTAAAGTAAGCACCAGTTGAAAACGAAAACAATGTAAACAAACAATGTATTGTAGTTGAAAATGTTCATGAATGCAGCTTTAACTGTAATATTAACGCAATGATTACTAATTTACATCGTAAAAAAATATTTGCGATTCCTGAAACGTCCAATTTTGTCAGCTGTCGCTTATTTTTTTCTAGAACCTTTGTTTTTGAAAATCTATCACAAAAAAAATTAAAACTATTATTATTACTTAAATACAAAAACTGCATGCCGGTCGCTGGATTTGAACTTGGAAACACCGAGTTCGTAGTCTATAGGCCAAACCACCGGACTACATATCAGTTGTTAAAACATGATGAATTTTAGAATACCTTGACGTGTTATTGCTAAGGTGACGAAACCTGTTATTCCCTGCCGTCGCATCATTATTAATCTGTAATCGCCTCATCACCTATTTTTCATCCCATATTTTTCACGTTTTATCCCTACATTTCACAAATGTTGAATGGGGTTATTTTTACTTTCCAGTCAAGTATATGCTTGCCAACTTTCAAGTCTAAAGCTCATGGATTCAAGGAGTTCCCATACAACGATTAACCCCATTTTTTACCCCCTTTGAACCCTAATCTTTATGATTTTTATAACCTATAGCCTGGCTGAAGATCCACTTAACGTTTTAGTAAAAGTCTCATATTAATCCATTCGTTCGTTTTCACGTGATGCCGTTACATATAAACAGACAGACAAACCGACAAAAATTCTAAAAACTGTTGAAGTGTGTTCTGTTATCGATTCTAAGGCCCCTCAATTGATTTTTTTGCCAATATCTTCAATGTACAGACTTTCGACCCTCTACAGCTTTATTATATGTATAGATGTATAGATAGATTAGGTACCTACATTACGTTACATTATAAATTATAATATAATATTCGAGCGTTTTACAAAAAATTTTTTTTTTCAGAATTTGTTTTTTTTTGGTATACCATATAAATAAAAAAAGACTGCATACAAATATCTGGAATGGAATATTTACGACGCTTTTTTTCTTGTATGAGGATCGATAGTATCAAAGATTCTGGTTAAGAAAAACCAAAAAAAAAACGAATTCTGAAAAAAAAATAGTTTTGTACAGTCGCCATCACATACATAGGTACACTATAGGTGTTCAAAAATATCGGCACATGCACCCTAATGCCTTGAAAATAGAGGTGTGTTCCGATGTTTGTGACGTGCTTGTTTGCTCCGATGTATGTGATGGCGACTGTACTTACACTTTTTTTGAAAAACGCTCGAATAGCTGTCATTTGATAAACACTTTGACGTGATAGTATATGACAAAACTGACACCTACAATCCCATTCAAATCGTGGTTTGATTATACACACTTTAATTTTTCTATGACGTATTGAATTTCGATTTCGATATTCGACAGTTTACCGGTGACATTACTAATTTGCTATGTGGTCGATTCGCTCCTGAAATTTCTCGGCTTATTTTTTTGCGGTCACATCACTGACAGCATCACTCCAAAAGTACCTATTATAGAACTACAACTAGAGCAGTGTTTGAATGTCACTCATCCTTGTTTGTTTTTGGCGACAAATATACTATCGTATGCAAGAGCGAGTGTGACAGCGATAGACAGTCGGTAGCCTTTTAAAATTTTGGTAGTGTTCACACGTCACAGATATATTATGTTGACACTTTTGCACCTTGCTCCTTTCTAATAAGACGAATAATGTGTATACATCTTTGACGTCCAAAGGGTGATCTCATCTCGATCCATGGATAAGTTGATCTACATTGCTTGTTACAGTATTGCGTGTTATAATTGTTATCCGTTACTCGCGTTATGGTTCCGTTACGGGATTGACCATAATGCGCCGGCGCCGAAATAACGGGCGCGTGCTGCTCGAATTTTAATTTAATTATTAGGTAATGGGTTTGTTGATCTGATTTGCGTTTTTTTACCATCATTCGCTCGCCCTTATCCTATTTACTTAGGGCTTATTTTCACTGGTCGGTCCCGCTCCCGTCGAGACCGCATTCCGCATGCGAGCTCGTGTTATATCCTTGTTTTTGTTAAGAGGCTGACAAGACCTAATTTGTTGAAATTGATATTATTTAAGCAGTTTTTTAAGAAAAACTGTTGGTTCTAGTTCTAGCACATCAAAAAAATACACTTAAGTTAATATTCATCATATTTCCAAGACCGTAGACGGACTCGGAAATCGGCTTGCAAAGATTGGTCTTAAAATCATCTTAAACGGTTCTAAGTCCTTATTTTGTTGACGTATGGGTCTGCAATTAAAAACATGAAGTCCACATATTCATAATTTCATACCTAAACCGCTAATGAGCCATATTTCACAAATAATCCACACTTTTTTTTATTTTAAAATGTATGCATTATTTTCTTCTAAAACCTGACCGCCCAAGTAACACTCGCTCTCGTTTACTCCGATACAAATAGACAGTGCGCGCGTTTTCGGTGTTGACAGCTATAGTGCCTTAAAGGGGAAAACGGGATAACATGAGCTTCCCGCAAGCGGGGTGCGGGCTCTGATGACCAATGAAAACAGACTTTTATATAGGTTTGGAGCGGCTGCCTTCGTTCATTCGTTCGTTCTTTTCGACACCTCTCTGTCATTTATCATATCGTCTCTCACGTAGTCCATCCACCTTTTACTCGGCCTATCTTGCCTCTTTTAAGCAATTCCACATTCGTATTTTTTTCTCTTCTATCTTCTTTGATATATGCACGTACCGAATAGTTCGTAACTTTCATAAGTATTCCGTTTTGACCAATTTTGGTACAAAGCACTAAATAGCAAGCAAAGGATGAAAGATCTGACTACTCTAGCTGTTAGGTAGAGACACGTGCCATGGCTACCTTGTAATATTTCTGCAATGTACACTCCTCCAAAGTCCAAGTAATCAAAGAGCAGAACTAGCTCATTCAAACTTAATGTTCCATGACAAATGATCATGGTTTAACTAATTTTATTCCCCTCAGTTTGTTCAGACACCAAAATTGAATTTCTTATCTACATAACATTATCATGCTTCGTTGATCTCTAATTTTAAGTTCTAGGCAAATATGACAATCGTGACTAGGTAACCTGAGATATTATTAGTCGATCTTGTCACTGGTAGGTACGACAAAAATATAGAAAATCTAATTCAATTAATCTAGGTAGAATACCTCAGAACCTAGAATCTCTCTGATCGATGGTCTTGGCTGAAACTTCAACGAAAGTAGAGCTGGAATGTTTAAGTTTGGTTTTTGTATAAGGACAATAATGACATCATAAAGAAAACTGACATATGAGCACTTATACATTAACCACTTAAAATATGGAGAGCAACGCCATGACTTCATCACTCATACTTCTTCTTAATAGCTGGACACAAACAAGATAGTCAAACTGAAATTCCAAATTAGGTGCGTATTATATTGATTACCTACTTACAAATTAAAAAAAAACATAAAAAACCGTAGATGTGGTCAAGGAGGGGATAAAGGTACCGTTATCTCCGTCCACATTGGACGGGATCCATGGTACCGCCACCGCCTTCACGAGAAGGCGTAGCCGATGACAAATGATTACACAGTTCATCGCAAAAGTGTTGGGATTTTGGTAACGGTCGATTGTTCGGGCTGTGCAGATATGGTTCTTTTGCACCTTATTTCTTTCTAATAAGGCGAAAAATTTATACTTATCTTTGACGTCGACTGATTAAGTCAAGACTAAGGTATTTGCTTTATGTCTAATATATGTATATGAGGGGTCCCATGTTTTTACCTTTAGGCAAGTTCTTATTTTGATCTTGTTGTCATGATTGTGTAAGTTTAGTTGCTCTACTGATACATTGTTGCAATATTTACGTCTAACAAGTCATTTAAGTCGGTCTATATCACTTTCTAAGGTAAACATTAGTTATTATTCACCAGAGGCATTCACGATAGGTTTTATCGTCACGTGCATTTGCTGGATTGTTTATTTATTTATTTATTTATTATTTAATTGGTAAAATATGGCTGATAGCCCACTGATTACCATACCAACTCCTTTGATGGTTAATAACATAAAATATCCATTTCATATAAATTCCATCCGCCAATATTACCAAATGAAACCAAACTCACTACGATTGTATTATATTTGCTTATGATTAGTTTTAATTCTATTGCTGGATGCGGGTGGCGCAGGACCGGTCATTTTGGCACTCTTTGGGGGAGGCCTATGTCAAGCAAAGGACGTCTTTCGGCTGATATGATGATGATGATGATGAATTGTATTGCCATCAGAATGAAGGATTTAATGAAGTCTTCATAGAAATGCTGACAGCTTAGATAACAAACAACGCGTGATTAGATTAATCAACAACACCTACATAAATAAATTAACTACAATTTGTTATTTTGTCAGTTTTGACTAACAGATTTTATGTTAGCATGCAAAATATTTCAATAAACCTAGAAACTCTTATCATCGGCGATTGTTTCATGTAAATGTATGCATTCAAGAAGACACGGAACAAAATATTTGAAAGACTCATTGGAATCAACGATTGAACGAAACTGCCATTTTACTCGCCAGCACAGTCGATTCAGTACTAAGAATTTATTTAGCTCTGAAGCGTTGTTTTGCACTAGGTACGAATACATTTTCATATTTCGAGGCATTTTACATGTACGCAAAAACAATTTTTTTAATACAGTTGCTCAAAAAGTGGTACTTTTTGTGGCTGCGTAGCGTGCGAGAAGCTCAATTTCTCGCACTAGTGCTTTTTACTTTTTAGTTCCAAACTATACTTTCGAAACGCAGTAATTTTATATTAGATTTTTTACTTGGAAATTATGAAATTAAAAACGCTTACGAATACTAGGAGTATTTATTTTTGATCGCGTTAGTATGAAAGTCATTTTTGAAGCTGAAAATGTACGCATCTGTAGGTAGACCGCTTAACTCATTCCTCGCTTGCGCAGCGCGCGGGTGCAGGGGTATGACGATAACGGGGTGCGGGCGCCGGGGTTTGCCTTCCGCACGTCGCCCGCAGCCCGTTATAGTCATACCCCTGCACCCGCGCGCCGCGCAGGCGAGGACCGAGTTAAACGGTCCACCTATAGGTACCAGGAGCGCATACGCAAGCAGAAGTTTCGATGCAGCCACTAACAGTTGAGATCGAGGTACAATAATATAAATTTATTTAAAGAATTCATTAATATATAAATGACGAATATTAATTTATTATTTTTTCGCAATTGTATTAAAAAACGTCGTTTACAACACGTGTGAAATGTCTTTTACCACTCGTACCGAGTCTTGCCACTCGCTTTCAGCTCGTGGCAAGATACCTCGGTACTAGTAGTAAAAAGACATTCTTTTCACACTAGTTGTAAAATGTACTATTTTCGCGTTGTACCTATTTTAATTTTAATGAGTCACAAAAACCGCGTAGCATGGTTATCATAATCTATTCGAATGTGTAGTAATATAAGCAATAAGCAATCGTTAATTTTAAGCATTATTTTGGTGCTTTAGTTTGGTAAACTTCTTATGTTTTTGTTTTGTAGGTATATGAATGAGTACAAGGTGATCAAGCCAAAGGGATCAGAGTTCGTAGCTAGATTTTTTTAAGTTGTTTACTTACCACCTTAACGGTCAATTTCCATCATTTATTTTCAAATGATTTACGATATTGATTGAAGTCTCGGTTTAGCCTGGATGCTTTGAGAAAATCTTTATTGTAAGTTTCCCTAGTTCTAAAATCAACGTTATAGTTTATAGTTCTTTCGAACTAATTTACCTGTTTAGATAAAAACAGCTACAATTAACTACAACCATGTACCACCTACTAAAACTTATATTACCGTAAATGATCAATCTCGATTTACTGGGAGGAATAACAGAAATTACAGCAATAAATTAGTATTCAGATATAATCAGCGCTCATAAAAATGATACTGCACTCGGCTGTTGCCCTTTGCAACAAAAAAAAAAACAAAAAGGTAAGCACGGAAGTAGAACCATATTAATATGTTTACGTAAATGCAAACCCGTAGATGGAGCAGCGATTGCTCTTATTTGATGGACCGGAACTAAGTTTTTATAGTTAGTTATTTTTACAGTCTAGTGCCCACTTGGCGCTGTGCGCAGTTTATAAACATAAAACAGGCGTCTTCGACGCTACTATATGGTATCATGTTTTTTTAATCAACTTCAAACATTGAAAAGCCCTTTCTTGTGTTTTAACACATAAATACTTAAATACATGAATGATACGCTTCCGGAAAACTCTGACTTAACAGAGCTCATCAAATCGTCAACTAATGCGGCAGAATACTTAAAAATTTAACCACATATTTGTACCAATTAGAATTGCATGAATTAGCCCGCTAAGTAACAAGTAATTGCAAATGTCCCGTACCATGTAATTAATACAAAAAGCTCTTAGCAATTTATCAAAATGAAATCAGCTAATGCATTACCAATTACATTTGAAACTCTGCTGAAACGGGATCGAGAAACGCGAAGAAAGTTGGTGAAATCAATGAGACAACCAACACTAGAGATTGGACACAAAGAGAACTAACATGTCGAAGGATGGATTCAAAAAACGCAACATCCATGACGTTGTTTAAAATACGTGTCGTGGGACTGGGGGACTACTTATAAAAATTTGACAGCGATATAATGTTGGCGTGACGTGACTGTCACCGATATGACAGCCATAAATAGGTTATATTATCTCCTTTTAAAACCACGCAAAGTGTACCATAACTAACTACGACCTATTCGTAAATTGACAAAGGTAGTGCTTTAAATGCGATAGGTACGTAGGTCATCATATAGACATAGTGTGTCAGTCTATCTGTGAGTATTCTTTCCCTGCTCAAATCATTGCAATGATTTAAAGATAGCTAGATTCCCATAATCTATTTATATTTCGTACTCTTTAATGCCTGGGCCCACCCTCTTACAATATGGTTAAAGTTCGTTTACCTAAGTAGGTACTATTATGAAGCAAATTATGTTTTTATCTCCAACATATTTGCGAAACTCACGCACTGACGCCCATCCATTTTGTTCAACATAGAAAGAAGACAAAGAAAGAAAGAAAGAAGACATTTATTTACTACACAAAAGACACACAGAGACAAAGGGAGTAGGCATACATTACACTTTAACACATATTGTGTGTGTCTTCGCGGCAGTGAATCGGTCGCTGTCTCAGCATTATGCCGAGGTGTCAGACAGACACCCTACAGCGCTGATTTTCAGACAGCACCGTACGCACCATAAACCTAATACCTAAGCTGTTGTTCTCAGACTGGATTGGATTCATTTAGAAATTAGGCTACAGGATGCACTAAAAAAGGTGAACATTGAAATATAGCCAGCAGCTGTCAATCTTCAGAAAATCTAGCTAGCCATACATTCAGATAGTAAAACAGCCGGCCCTAAGATGTACGTCCAATATTTCGTCTTGTTACTTTCTTCATACTTAAAATTGTATTTTACGGTAGGTACTTTAAATGCCTACACGGAAACAATGGGTATTTACAATGAACAAGTACACAGTTAAGTTATCATTGAGATTCAATGCCCTGAAAATGTTAAGCTGAAATGATCCCTTAAAGGGATGTGTCCGCTTTAATGCACGCCTAACCTATAACTGTTTATTTAATATTGTTTATTTCCATATAGCAACACGCACATACCTACCATACCTCTACATATTATGAAATGTCAAAAACGTGCTAATTGGGACACTCATTTAACTTGGACTGTCAAACCTAACTTGTATTTAAGGGCATTTTTAAATAATCGTGCACCCAATTAGCTTCAATCGTCAAACAAAAATTAACTCGTTGTCAGTTTTGTGCCGACAGTAAACATATAATTTAAGTGAAAATTACTATGTAGTTAATTTCACATTTAAGTATACGTATTTTATGTATATCATTTATAAAAAGAAACGAAAAAGTAAATTTTCTTACAAACTGAATATATATTTTATAAAGTTCTGAGTCTGAATATTTAATTTTAATAGTCGTCAACAATCTGACACCGAGTAAATTTTTGTTTGACGACAATGATTTGAAAATGCCCTTAAATCACATCTAAACTGTCAATCCGTCATTGATCGTCCGCTTTATGACTACCGTTATTTGAAGTAATTAGTAAAAGCGAACATAAGTTAAAGTGTGCTGTTTTCCAAGTATTTTCGTAAGTTTGGTTTGGTAAGAATAGGTAATTTTTTTTACTGTGTTCAAATACCGGATTGATGAATGTTCATTGAAAAGGTTTTTTTAAATTAAGTGAAGAAGTACTCCATCTTAAAAAAAATATAAAAGAAGGTAAAAAAAAAATATTTCTCTGTCTGTTCAGAGAGATTGGAACGTTTTTCGATATTCTGCATATTCTATTTTTTATTTAACATGTTGTGCATGGTAGTTATAGAAATATGTTAAAATATGTATACATACATATTAATTTACATTTTGTTACCTTGCCTAATAAACAAATAAATAAATAAGTCTCAATGCTGACCCCCGTGGTCTCTCATGACATCATGACTGTAGTAAAATTTTGTGTTTTAATCTAAAGTAGTGTTTTTTTTTGCGCGCCCTCAGTTTGGAAAAATACTTCGTGACCCCCCACCTTTCGCTGTTCTTACTTTGTTTCATTTTATAAATTTCATATTCTTAGGTACAACACTTCGTGTCATCAATCGCGTGGTCACAATCCACATGTTGAAATACACTGTCCTATAATTATGAATATGCTACTTGGGGTTGGGAGTCATTATAACACATAGGTACAATTAAGGTAAACGTCCGAGTGCTCGACGCTGCACTAGTATATGGCATGGGCACTCTATGTCAAAGTGACATGGCTTAAATTCGAATGAACAAAAATCCTCTTACTTAGTCCAGCACTCGGACGTTTACTTAACAACCGATGTTAAAAATATCTTAGTCGTCGACCTAATAATTATTTGCACCTTATTCCACTGTAATAAGGTGAAAAATTATATTAAGTACCAGTGTTGACTGATACATAGTTATAATGTCTCAGTGTGTGTGTCAATTATCAGCGCTTATTATCGAGAGCTCTCCTTTTTATTGTGACGGTGGGAACTCCGGAACAATATTATCGGAAGAATCCCCTCGCGTGGGTAGTTGGGTACTATGACATTACCGACGCTCTTAATTGATTGCATATGATTATAACTTTCAATACCTTGTAGCCAACACCCTGTATGCGTCTAGCTGAACTATCTGTGTGAATTGGGGAAATATATTTATTGAATTTTATATAAAAAAAGATCAATGGTCATGGCTGTACTCTATGATTATGAATATTATTATGATAGTATTACTGAAGCTCTTAATTGACTGCATATTAATTATATTATTGTAACAAACTTTTATACATTTTATTTCAATAGGTACTTAATACCATGTAAGTAGGTATGTGTCTAACTAAGACATTTGCGCCTAAAGACATTCGAGGGCTTTTTTTTAACTTCAAGATAAAATAAACAAGCTGAAGAAACTTGGCTGTTCCTTTTCTTATAATTCAAAATGTAATTCTATGTGTTATTTTATGTCATTAGATAAGTTATTAAATCAATCTATGTATGTATATGTCAAAGTTAATTTATTGGCAAAGTAAAAGTGAAATGCCGCCGGTGACATATTTTATTAAAAACGATTATGGAAAACTTTCACAAAACACCTTCGATATGCGTACAAAAACTAGACTACTTTTGATTAATTAAAATATTGATGCGTCTTCCAGTGTATTAAACGTATGCATTGAACTTTTACCTACTTGTCGGTTGAAGTGGAAATCTTTTTATTTTATTATATTTTTTGCAATAGAATAGCTTATTTACGTGCTATAAACTTCTTATGTACAAAAAAAATGATACCTATCTGAAGGGGTTTTATTAGGTTGATTAATTATTATGACATTATGAGGCTATAAATCATTTGCTTTAAAATTATTAGGTACCGACTGACTAACAAAATAAATAATATATATATATATTTATTTTACGTCATAGTACTTTTACGAACACAATAAGTAAATAAAAAATAAGCAGTAATTTATCGAAGTTGCTTTTTACAATACTTGTGTAAAAAAGGTGGCTCCAAAGTATATTTTATTGCGATCGATAAGTATATAACTAAGTAAATAATGTCATGATTAATTATAATCTTAATTGGTATTAGTTCACATAGTTAGAAAGAACAATAACCTATTATGTTAAAACAGACCTCCCCTGTACCTACCTACTTTAATAACTGTTGCGATAATTGAATGGGCTACTGAACATTGACCGGCAATTTGAATATTCTAATTTTAATAGTATGATGTATCGATGTAATTGTTAAGGACTTGGAAGTAAAAAGTGACAATAAAATTCATAGTTTAATAGCTCAGGTCAATAAAACATTTGGCGGCAAGTTTGAAAGCTATAATTAATAGACAAAACACAAGACAAGTAATATAGGTACACATAACATATGAAAAATTATTGAATATATCAAAGTTATATAAATTGGCTTACCCAGAGTCGAGCAACACCGCGTGTGAACTTTTCAAATATTACAATACCGCATTGTGTTTACCAGCTCTATAGCAAAATATTTTTATCCACATTGCATTATCTAAATCATTAACTACACTTTTTATTGCCTTGGCTTAAACACCCATTCATTTTACAAAAATTAAACATAAGAACTAAATTCGAATTCAAAAATGGAACGCGTTCATCCGTTTTTCGCGCGATTGTTTTCGCGATAGTCCCGGAAGAGCGCGTGTCTTCTATCGCGTGTGTCGTGTAAATGGCGCGCGGCAGAAAGCACCTGTGCATTCGCCGGCTGACATATGCCGCGGTGCCCGTGGTATGGCACGGGGATACCTACCGCCCGCATTCAATTCAGCCAGCGGCAAATAGAAAAAAAACTCTATTTGATTATGATATTTATGATTGATGCGCGGCTATCGATTATTTGGGATTAAATTGAACTCCGGCAATTCAATTTGCGTTATTAGGGCTTTGTGTAAAGATAAGTCGATTTGGGGACAATTAAAGTTGATTCATTACTGTCGCTGTCAAGTTTTGATGTCTTCTTCTATTTATAAGCCATTGTAATTACGAGATGATTGAGGATTGGGTCGTAGACGTCGCATAAAATATACGGTAGGTAGGTAACATTCGTTTTGTAAGATTTATTGTTTAAAAGCACAATTTATTTTTTTACAGCTTTGTAGCCGAGGGCTACCTTTTACCTATAAAAGTTAAGTTTGCGATTTATTAACTAACTTAACTTAGTTATTTAACTTTAGTTAATACTATTAGCTCAGCCCAGACGAAGTTAATATTTTGTTACATTCGAATAGGTAAATATTTTGCACACAAAGTATATCATATAAGTCCTTACTAGTTTTCGTTCAGAGTACGGTTGAAGAATACCTAATTAGGTATTGTGATCGTACCTATTTTAAAATAAAAATACATATAAGAAAGTAGTACCTATATAGTAAGTAAGTTTTTTTTTAGTATAAAATAACTTTAATAATTAAAACATCCGCCTAGTATATTAAAATAATAATGTAATGTAATGTGCTTAAAACTATATAGGTAATGTACTTACTACGTTTGAAAGAAATCGTGGAATCAAACCACGATTGCGCATGATTACAGTATACTTTGTATCGTCGCGTAAAAATGGATGTTCTGAAAGATACACATCCAAAAAGAATAAAAAAATATGATATTAGGTCCTTACCTATGAAATTGGCGGTTTTTTCACAGATATTATTTTGTACGTAATTTATTCATTTCTATTGCAACTTCCAAATTATTTTTTAATTTCATTATTAGACTATGTAACAAAGGTTTTAAATACAAAAAATAGGTTTGAATTTTTTATTTAGTGTTTCAAATTAAAGCTTGAAAACCGCCCATTTCATGTGCTGCCGGTTAAAGTGTTTCAATTACGTATAGTTTTATGATGCGAACTATTTTTAAGGAATGAAGATATGTGTAAAGTAGCTTAAAAGTTTTCTATATTCCTACCAAAATTTAGTTTGCTTTGAATTTGACATTGCTGAATAATCCGCAAAATTCAATGTATGTAAATCACAGTTTTCATAAAATTCTCCATACACACCGCCAATTTCATAGGTCCTCTCGATATCTCTCGTGTTTAGTGGAATAATAAATTAAATATACAAATTAAAAGTTAAAAATAAATATAAAAAAAAAATATTGGCAGCGGTGGGATTCGAACCCACGCCTCCGAAGAGACTGGTGCCTTAAACCAGCGCCTTAGACCGCTCGGCCACGCTACCCGTTGGCAATGTCGGCGAAATAGCCGTTGAGTTGCTTTTCATCATTCTATCTTTATCTGACCCCATTATGAATATTATGAAATGAATCCGATAAATAGTTCTCCTCAGCACCTCTTCACAATCTTATTTTTAGTGTCGTTGGATAAACAAGAATGAATAATTGACGTGGATGTTTTGCTCAGTTTTTATCAGAATTAAAAAAAATATAGGTATATAATTATGTTGAATAACTTTATAAAATGACTTATGTAATGAAAACTGGCCAAGTGAAATCGAACCTACTTTAAGATCTCACATTTTTAAGTAACAGCAATTGTTATAGGTATCCAATAAAGCAAAGACTTAGAGTTTATAATACTTGTTCTTAATGTTATTTTGTTCCTATAAATACATATTTGGATTTTTCATAGACCTTGGCAATCATTTAGATCTCCATTATTTTTGCGGCGAAGCCCACAGCCAAGCACAATTTTTGTATAGAACTTGGCTCTCCTTTTTTACATTTATGTTTTTGGTGGGATAACTACAAGGTTACTTCGCTTGCTTCTTTTTTTCTCTACTTATTTATTTGTCTGCTTTGCCCAAAGGTTGGAAAGCTAAACGGAGAGGTACGACTTCGCTCTGCTAGCTGTTACATTACAGTCGACTTCGAAAAAAAAAGATAACACTTTAAACGTGCGCTTTGTACACATACCTTTTTAACCCTACCTATACTTAAGACAAGTTTATTAAGAATATTTGACTTAAGGCAAAATAAAAAAAACGTGAGTTCAAGCCTCGTTTGCAAAATGTAGAGCAACAACAAGCCTACAATTTATTTTTAAAAGAGAGTTAAAATTGTTTAGGTAGTTTATACTTTACATTGCGAATCAACCCTTTTTTCTGGCAAAAATAAAGTGCGTTCAAATTTTGGTGGGAAATCGGTAATGTGACACACATCTTGCTTATGGTTTGTTTTGTTTTTAATTTGTTTGCACTTGCCATCCGGACCCGGACCGAATTCGAGCTGTTTATTTTTATAAATAATACCAAGAATTTATAAAACGTGTAATTTAACACACAATAGATGATGATTTATTATTATTGTAGTAAACAATTTATACTAACAAAAAATGTTAAATCGTAAATAAATACTTTTATTTCGAAATATTTGTTTATGAAGTTAGCACCACTACAATATAGCGGCCGATTAAAAAAAAATAAACAGTGCTTTTATGAAAAATGTATGAACCAAACAATTACGCTAAACAGTGCGTTTTTGGGCCATAGAGCATAGAGTTTTTCGACGATTTATTAGTGGTGTCCTTTGAGTATTAAGCCCACTGGAGATGTCATACACAGGCGACCCCCCTCCGGCAAAGTACATTGGTCAACTGGTCAACCACGTTATATAAAACTACTTAAAGTCGCTTCATCGCCATTTTGTATCGATCCGTGTCGCGTGACGTTTCTCTCGAAAAATGGTGAATTGTGCAGTATTATCATGTAAAAGGCGATCTGACAGCTCACATTCGCAACAAGTTCGCCTTTCCTATCATAGGTAAGTATTTTTACTAACTATTAAATGTGTATTGAAGTACAATCACCATTTAAAGAAAATACCGTTTGCGATACGTAAACGACAGAAAATGTAAACATGGTATCGTGGTACGGGGTCGAATCTACATTATCCGAATTTGAACTACAGCCTATATAAATGACAGATGTAGTAAAAAAATGTAACATGTGCTTGCAACGCGTAAGTGATTTGATTTATGAAAACTGATCAACCTTTTCATTCCGCCGCTGTACTTAGGTGTTCAGCAACTTATGATGCCATTTAGTCATTTAGATTTACTAGTAAAGTGCTCCCGGTCGCTTATCAAGAGGCTTATAATTATAAGAATTCTGATTTTACATCAGCTTACACGCTTTATTGTCTATAAAACATTCCTGTTTATTTATGGGGATTCCACATCCGCTATACAAAATACTTACCAAGTGAACACGGTGCAGTAGTAGGTAGAATGCTACACTCAAAAGGTACCTATACAAATCGTGAGTCTGAAAACTATTGGTGTTGACTGTACCTATTTATTTATCGTATGGCGGTTACACACCGGTGCATATATGTATTCGTATCGATGTCGCTGATAGAGTTCCAGTGTGCGCTGCGAGGTTCAGAAGGAACAGTGCAGCTGCCGAATGTGTTGTTCTTTTAGCACCACCCGGAGGTCACGTGTAGGCGACTGTACCTATAAAGTAGATTTTAACAAGTTTTACGTCTAACAACTCCTCTGGTGGTAACTATTAGGAACTACGCGTTGCCATACCTTTTAAACTTAACGGCAACGCGTTCGAAAACGTATATGTGTCGATAAAACTTATACTAGAGCTACAGGACTCTATAAAGGCGTGTACAGATAATGTCCTTATTTATGTACATACGTATATTATTTTATGACTACTGACCCGTCCAAAAAGCGTCATAACGTGATGATGACGCTCCGTCAGGCGGGTCCGTCAATCTTGATGATTATCGTCTATGATTCGATACGAGTTTATATGATACTAGCTGTTGCCCGCGACTTCGTCCGCGTATAACATGTTATCGTCTAAATGTTTGTTAAAGGAATGAATTAAAAAAAAGCATGAAAATAAATTTTGTACCTAGTCTTTTAGAAAACAATCTAAAACCGAAGTTACAAATCTCTTGCTCTCTATAGAAACTAAGAACCCTCTCTGAACCCTCATAGAAAACAGTCTGAAACCGTAGTACAAATTTCTTATTTTAAAAATGTCTTGCTCTCTATACAAAGTTCGAACCCCCTTGTAACCTTCTTAGGGGATGAATTAAAAACACGCTGAAATAAGTTTTGTAGTATTTTAGCAAACAGTCTAAAACCGAAGTTACAAATGCCTTAATTTAAAAATATCTTGCTCTCCATACAAACTTTGAACACCCTTATCCCCTTTAGGGGATATATTTAAAAAGAATGCTAAAATAAGTTTTGTAGTCTAAACACGCTAAGATCGAAGTTACAAATATCATACTTTAAATTTTTCTTGCTCTCCATACCAATTCAGGGAAAAATTAAAAATAAAACACTCGGTTTTTTTATTGTAATAGGTAAGTATTTTTTCTACAGACTATCAAGTCTCTAGCTAAAAAAAGTGTTTCCCATACGAACCTTGCACCCCTTTTTAACCTCTTAAGGGGTGAAATTTTCCAAAACGCTGGCAGTAGGTATTTTTTTGTATTTTAATAAGTAAGTACTTAATTTTTCTACAGAGTTTTAAGTTTCTACCTAAAAAAAGTTTTCCTATACAAACATTGCACCTCTTTATCCCCCTCTTAGCGGGTGGAAATTTTCAAACCACTGAAAGTAATTTACCTTTATATTTATATTCTAATAAATAATCTTTCTACACAATTTCAAGTCCCAAGCTAAAAAAAAATCCTCCATACAAATTTTCACCCGTTTTAATCACCCTTAGGGGTGGAATTTTCCAAAACGCTGAAATTTCTTTATTTGTATTGTAATAAGTAATCTTACAACAAAGGTTTGTTGCTTGCTAAAAAAATATATTTACAAACGTCATCCCCTTATACACCCCTAAGGGGTGGAATTTTCTAAAACGCTGAAAGTATTTTATTTTATTTTATTATGTAATCTTTTTAAAAAGGTTTGAGATTCTAGCTCGAAAAAATCCCCTTTACCAACATTGTACCCCTTTTTCATACCCTTAGGGGTGGAATTTTCAAATCCGCTGTTTTTTTATTTGTATTGTAATAAGTAATCTTTCTACAAACTTTTAAGCTTCTATCTCTAAAAGAAGTTTCGCTCATACAAACTTTGCAACCCTTTTTAAGCCCCTTAGAGGCTGAATTTTCCATAACGCTGACAGTACTTTATTTGTATTCTAATAAGTAAGCTTTCTACAATGTATTGAAATTCTTGCTAAAATAATAAAGTTTCCCTTATACAAAATTTGCACCCCTTGTTTCTTAGGGGCAGAATTTTCTTAAACGTTGAAAGTACTTTATTTGTATTCTAATAAGTAATATTTATACAAAATTTTAAGTCTCTAGCTCAAAAAATAAAGTTTCCCCCATACAAACTTTGCACCCCTATTTGACCCCTTTAGGGATAGAATTTCCAAAAATCCCTTCTTATCCGTTGCCTACGTTGTAAAAGGTAGTTCTGGTGTAAATTTCAACTCTCTAGCCCCAGTAGTTTCGGCTGTGCGTTGATGAGTGAGTGGGTGAGTCAGTCAGGGCATACGAGTAGGCATTTATAATATATGTAGGTATAGATAGATGACGAAAATCCGATTCAAATATCTCAAAACCGTTTTAATGTCGCTTGTTAGAGTGAGAAAACGATCAGGGACTGTGACGTCAAGATCCTCGAGCGTCATAGTAAAAAACAATCGTTTCATATGAAGGTGCGTTTTGTGGAAAAGGGACAGAACATAAAACTTTGGAACTTAGTGATTACCTATACATATAACCTCTTGCGTTGATTTTTTCTCTATTATCTTTTTTTCATTATGATTATTTTATTTAGTGTCTACCTACAGCCGGGTCCGCTGCACCAATGTTTTCCATGTTTTTAAACATCTAACATGTTTTCCGTCAGGTTCGGCAAACAAATAGGGTTTTGTTTTGATTGGCAAAACATGTTTGACGTTTAAAAATCACGAAAACATGGCGCAGCGGACGCGGCGTTTGGGGTGTAGTTTCGATTCCTGAGCTATAACCACGAACTTTGGAATTCGAAAATATTCGGGTATCTTTATTTCTATCGCACTAACAATAACAATACTCGAGTGACAGGGATGCAGTTATACGAACTTCGAGTTTCGGTTTTCGTGGTAGCGCCGCAGGCACTTTGGCAGAATGCGCAAAGAGCGCGTGTGTTTGCCATTCAAAAAAAACAAATTCGTGTTAATTATATTGTTCAAATTTGTTTTTACATTTATAGAAATTACGCCATAATGCGACATTTGCGCATATAAGTTCTCATATCACAATCGAATATTTTTTTATGGTTTAACTTTTGGCATGTGTATCGTAAAGGTCTATCGTGGACTGGATTTAAATTAAGTGAAAGACAAAGCAATTCCGCCATTTTGACGAAAATTTGACGTTTCTTATAGCTGACAGTTGGAGCAGCGTTTGATTTCAATAAAAGTAAATGAAAAATTGAATGAAGTCGTATATTACGGAAAATTAATTAATTGTCGCAGTCGGATAAAAACTATCCTAAGTTGCAGCTAGAATAATAATGTACCTATATAAAATGTTTCATATTTTTCCGTTCATGGGATGCTGAGAACATTCGAACCGCGCAAAGCTTAGTTTCAAACTGGCTGATTCTTTTTTTAATTTAGAGATTTATTATAAGTGGAGATGGAGATAACGTCGGGTGACAAGCAAAACTCACTTAGTAACAAATACCTGCCTAAATCAAAGGTCATATCTCGATATCGACTACGTACCAAGATACGAGGTTTTGAAGAGCAGTGACAGTTTTGGTAGTGAGTTTTGCTTGTCACCCGACGATAATCTAGCCTACATTACGAGTATTAAACATTTAACGGGTGTCAATGACAAATTAACATTATAAGTAAGGTGACTTCGAATAGCTTTTGATACTTGGAGGACGGATTCTATCTACTCTTTCCATCTCACGGAAATTCGAAAAAAAATACACTTTATCGACATTATCCGCTGATTATAGGTATACTTAATTAATTATTTTTGCACTTTTTGAAGAAACGAGAGATGATAATAATCATCTTCGATAAACCTGTGTGATTGAATCATTACTTACATACGGGTACTTTACAAGTTTTTCAATGTATTTACTATGTATATATATGGCTGTTTAGGGTCCTGCAGGTCGATGGAGTTGGATTGTTCTAACGCGCGTTCGGAACGTTACGTGATTACCCCTCAGGCCTTTTATGTCGTTGAAACACAGCTTCACGCTTTGCTTGGTTTGGGAGTCGGTCGATTTGTGTAAGTTTGTCCAAAAATATATTATTATTATTAAAAGTCTGGAGAACGACTTTGCGACTTGTATTACTGTTGAAGAGTTCACTAAATGTTTAAGCGTAGTAACAATTAACTCAATTCTTCCTGCGAACCGTCTTATAGTAATTAATCTTACTACTAATAAAACCACGGTTATACTCACGTATACATGCGTATATATATATATACAGGCCACGCGGCGGTCGGAGCGCGCGCCCGTAACGCATCCGTTACCGTAACGCATCCGTTACCGTAACGCATCCGTTACCGTAACGCATCCGTTACCGTAACGCATCCGTTACTGGCCGCACTGCAGGCCAAACGGGGAAAAAAAAAAAAAAAAAAAATATTGGAGCCCGCGCGGGCAGTGCTTCAAGTGACATTGTCGCGAAAACATCCTTACGCCTTGGCCACGACTTTGGTCTTAAGCGACCTGCGACCAGCGTTTTATCTGTTCATTGCGCGGTCGAGACGCGCAACGCACTGTGGTTAGTTGGGATCACGCGCAATGAACAGATAAGACGCTGGTCGCAGGTCGCTTAAGACCAAAGTCGTGGCCAAGGGGTTAAGAAGAACTCACGAAGAGTTCGAAACATGTCGCCTGTCGTGACATTTATTACGTGAGTTTAATCGTGGTTTTATTAGTAGTATTTTAGATTTTAAGATTTTTCTCACGGAGGTTAAATTCGGTTTCAATCTTGCTTCAATGTGGCTAGTAATTAATATTGACCCAACATTGAACGGCTCATGACAGCGCGGAAATTACACCAATACCGAACTAGATCCGCTACTGTAAACGGTTTATAATGATCTATCAATTAAGTAATAAGGTACAGGTATACAATGTAATGTAGCCAGTGTTAGAGGAATCATGCTGCCACATAGGTACAGTCGCCATCACATACATAGGTAGGTACACTATAGGTGTTCAAAAATATCGGCACATGCACCCTAATGCCTTGAAAATAGAGGTGACGTGCTTGTTTGCTCCTATGTATGTGATGGCGACTGTACCTACTCCACACTGTATCCCTGACAAGTCTCTTTTTGACCCTAGCCACGTTGCGGATTTTTTATGTTCTTATACTGGCAAGGAGTTTTCTTTGACAACAGACGTTAGAGAAGTCATCGAATGTCAACGATGTAAACAAAGAGCAAGGCAGACGAAATATTTCGTAATTGTAACCTCAGAATAATAACGCCTAGAAACGCTGTTCACGCGCAACGGTGAGGCCACCAAAACTCAGCCACAAATGGCGTAGTACGCCGATCGGTGGAAAGTAAAAGAAAGGATCTCGTCGGCTGTAACAGTCAGCGAAGTACGTAAGAGACTTCGTGCTTACCTACGTAACCAGGGTAGGCAATTTGAGCAAGATTTGTAAGTGTATTTTTTAGTAATCGTTAATTAGCGTAAAAAAATGTAAGATTGTTTAATAATTAATCTAAATAAATAATGTTATTAAATGATGTAAGTAAATGATAAATAATTTTAGAAAATTTGTACACTTTTTTTGTAATAAATGTCTGAACACCTGTTAAAAGAAGCTGTTTTGACCCTGACCCAATCTCCAGTTGATAAGATTTGATACTCGTACTTAAGGCAAACAGACAAGCTTTTTTAACAAATCCGTTTCAGGTCAGGTACTTCATGACGGTATTTAAGCCTAAATTCCGCCAATCACCCTGATTATTATTACCAAAGGCATCATGTGTTGACCCCGCCCCCTGGAAATGACAAGATAAGATACCGCAGGTAAACAAAGTACACTAACGTCACTAACAAACAAAAGTGTCATAAACAAGTCGGTTCCCGGTCAGGCACGCTTGTAGCAAATCCACTACCTGCTCTGCTATTATTGTCATTTAAATAAATAAAATAACAATTGTATCTTTTTGGAAAGCTTATGAATTGGAGAACTTATTTCAATAGATTTTACGCCAAATGTCGTAATTTTTTTTGAGTAATTCTCCTTGATCGAGACGACTTGGGGAAAAAAAAGTCAAAACTTTTGATTTCATCACTTTTTATTCCAAAGTTTTTGGAAATTCAGGACGCTAAATTTTGGTTAAAAGTAATCGTCTATTCATAGGCTCTCAGACCAATGTTTTTTTACCATCCAAATGGAAGTACTTTTGTCATAATCACCAGCAAGGCGGATTTTTTTTCAAAAAAACTAAAAACTCGAATTACTCGGAAACCAGCGAGTTTCGACCCCTGGTTGACTGGGCGTAAATTGTTGCAAATTAGCTCTTGTATAACCCCTTTCAAGGAATAGATCGAATTACCAGTCACCCTGTATATTATCAGCTTTTTTTTAGTTTTTTGGTATTTCAAGATCCATAGTATTCTGTCCTACATGTCAAATTTCCGCTCTCTAGGAACATTTTTAAATTTGTGTCAAATACAAAAAAAACTATTTTCCAAAAAAATATATTTGCAATTCGCAACCCAACTGCAGGCAGATCTATGACATTTGGTTGAGTACTCCTGACGGTAAAACCTAGTTATAAAGTTACCGTTTTTGGCCAAGCTGTGGTGGTCTAATTTTTAAGTTTTCGCACTTATCCCAAATGACAGTTTTTTTTTGGAGGTTATCTTACCAACCTCTATACTTTTCCCATGTATGATACACATCCACTAAGTCTCCTTCTAGGAGAACAATTGTGTCAGGAGAAATCTGTGGTATATCATATAAAAATCTTCAATGAAATACTTCTGTTGATATTATAAATAAAGCTTTATTACTCTCAACGCTTTGCGTACAATCTTTTCCAAAGATCCGTTCTGTCACTTCTTTAATTTCACCCTCTTATCTTAAAACGTCAAAAATGGCGCCAAGTCATACTAAGTATTGCAGGTTTTATACAATTCTAAAATAATCATGTTTTAGACATATTGTATACATTTAATATTACTGAATAATTAATATATTTGTATGTTAATTACTTTGATTTAATATATATTTATTTTGTATGACTTTTATTGTATAATCCGTCCACCAACCGTGTCAGTAGCAGACAAGCCGAAAATAGAACGTCACATATTTGTTTAATAATGAAGCCAACTAGTCTTTCAGCCACCCTCCGGTGACACGGATGGTTGATTAGACTACATACACCTCACTCGTATTACGATTTAACACAGCAATAACTTAAATAATTTCTACAAATCAAATTCTATCGACACCTATTATTTTAAGACTCTTACAGTTCGTCCATCCTGATACAATCTCACGTCCTCGTGAGATAGTTAAATTATACTTGAGGACAGTGTTTTTCAACCTTTTTCATGGCGCGACCCCCATAGAGTAAGAATCCGAGCAGCCGCGACCGCATTGGGGTCGCGACCCACATGTTGAAAAACACTGCTTTAGGAGATGCATAGTTATTAGGTAACATTTTAATAACAACAATATATGTATATATACTTATAGGTACCTAATTAAAATCATCAATGTGAGAGTTCTGGGCTCTACAAATCATACAATTATCACTTCTGATTGGTCGTATCCAATTTCTGACAATATGTGGCAATTTAGGGATACCATTTCGTAAAAATAATATTGCCATAACAAAGTACTGTGCCATGATTGTGTAATTACTTATTTTTCCTAAGGTAGTATCGCTATTCGCAGTAAGATGATATCGTGATGATAAAAAAAATCTAAAGCCATCAAAGCGTGGCTCAAATCGAGTGTAAAATGTGTTAAGTGCTATACCACCTTTAAAATACTAACTTTATAAAAAATGCGTGTAAAATTAACTGACGGCCTAGCATACTATACAATTATATTCATAAAATTATAGCAGGTGACGTAACAGCGTGGCTCCGTTGCGTCTTCAACTCCGGTGTAGAATTCGGTAGATTTCCCTGGAACTGCCGAAACACGACACCTTTCAGCCAGAAATCAGCACACGCGACGTTCTCCTGCAGCCTGGTCCTGGTTTTAAATTTTCATAATCATAATCTTAACCATAATAACATATATTAGATCTATATATATATATATATATATATGTATATAAACGTACACGTCTCCAGACGGCCGTGCCTCATAATAAACATATACGAGTACACGTACTCGTCTCCAGACGGCCGTGCCTCAATATAATATACATATACACGTACTCGTCTCCAGACGGCCGTGCCTCATAATAATATACATATACACGTACTCGTCTCCAGACGGCCGTGCCTCATAATAATATACATATACACGTACTCGTCTCCAGACGGCCGTGCCTCAATATAATATACATATACACGTACTCGTCTCCAGACGGCCGTGCCTCATAATAATATACATATACACGTACTCGTCTCCAGACGGCCGTGCCTCATAATAATATACATATACACGTACTCGTCTCCAGACGGCCGTGCCTCAATATAATATACATATACACGTACTCGTCTCCAGACGGCCGTGCCTCAATATAATATACATATACACGTACTCGTCTCCAGACGGCCGTGCCTCATAATAATATACATATACACGTACTCGTCTCCAGACGGCCGTGCCTCAATATAATATACATATACACGTACTCGTCTCCAGACGGCCGTGCCTCAATATAATATACATATACACGTACTCGTCTCCAGACGGCCGTGCCTCAATATAATATACATATACACGTACTCGTCTCCAGACGGCCGTGCCTCATAATAATATACATATACACGTACTCGTCTCCAGACGGCCGTGCCTCATAATAATATACATATACACGTACTCGTCTCCAGACGGCCGTGCCTCAATATAATATACATATACACGTACTCGTCTCCAGACGGCCGTGCCTCAATATAATATAAATATACACGTACTCGTCTCCAGACGGCCGTGCCTCAATATAATATACATATACACGTACTCGTCTCCAGACGGCCGTGCCTCATAATAATATACATATACACGTACTCGTCTCCAGACGGCCGTGCCTCATAATAATATACATATACACATACTCGTCTCCAGACGGCCGTGCCTCATAATAATATACATATACACGTACTCGTCTCCAGACGGCCGTGCCTCAATATACTACAAGTCACTACACACAGACGTCTCCAGACAGATCCAAATACTACAACTCACTAGGTCACTATAGCACACGTCTCTAGACGGTTGTTTCAAAATACTACGAGTGACTACACCGCACACTTCTCCAGAAGGTCGTGTCTAACTAAGTATTCACCGCTTGAACATGGCAAATAATATCTATAACAGAAATCTACTCTGCTCAAATAATTAACACTATAATATATTCTCATAGATCATGAATTCATGGATAATCAACATGTACTGACTTACCTACACTGTTTTTTTTTTTCATGTTTTATTATTCTCACTATTAAATGTAAATTCTATTCAATATTTTACATCTTATTATGCCACTTACTTAGTCACCTAACCATAGCCTATCGTAGGTATTTGGATAAATTCGGTCACTCTTATATATCTGTACTGTTTAAACTATATTACATCCTAGAAGTAAGAACATACAATGCCTCAGAGCTACTAGCTCCTCTACGCGACAAGCAACACAACGATTAAAGAGATACTGATTAAGATTTATATTGTCATGTCTCATTTCCATCCATTTGTTCTTTTGGACCCATTTAGACTTCAATTGTTTTTTTTTTTTCTTTGAGTTCCCATGAATGCAAAACAGTCCTCTGATCTAAACATCCATGGATTTGGGAGATCATAATGTGCAGTTTGTTAACTAAGCCAATGGTAAATTTCTGTAGGTTACATTGTTTAATTTTACTTGAGTCGGGTACCTAAATATGTTTTGACACTTTGCGTTTGGCTCAGACTCAGTGAAGATTTGTAAGAGGTTACTAACATAGTCATAATTTGGGATAATAATAGTAAAAAATAGTAAGTTATACTGGAACTGGACTTACATTATTTACACTGAATTCGGTGCAGAGATGTACGGTTAGATTAGACGTATCTATGATTTTATTGCATGCTAGTTCAGTGAACTAACTTCGTTTCGAATGTCTCTAATGCCTTGAGGATGTGTTAATTCTCCAATTTGTCCGTGATAGTTACCACAGGAACATAAATAAGATCTCAAAATCAGATTACTTGGTGCATGAATTTGAGCATGATCGAGCATATCATACATACATACATACATGCTCGATCCTACAAAGACAAACTACTTGAATACCGTTTCTGTAGTTAAGACGAATATCGCCTTGTTGATCTTAATGTTCCGCTTATACGAAGCCGCCCAGATGGCGACAGCCTGCTCCAGCTCGATTCTACTGCAACCTCTCCGCTCCGCTTCGGCCTTGCTCGCTCACGCCGGCTCCTCGCCAGCTCCGCAATCGGTCACGCCGGCTCCTCGCCAGCTCCGCAATCGGTCACGCCGGCTCCTCGCCAGCTCCGCAATCGGTCACGCCGGCTCCTCGCCAGCTCCGCCAATCGCCAGACTGCGCTGCGACGGCGTTGACTCGCTACGGCTGCGCTCTGCTCGCGACCGCCATCACCATCGCGACCGCTGACTTCGGTCCAACTGCCTCCGCTCCAACCTCGGCGACCTCGACCACTCGTGTCGTGTTGGTCGCCTTGATCTTGAGCGCAAAGGCAGGTGGCGATCACGCTTAGTCATCTCGTCTGACTCTGAAATCAACGTCCAATTTATCAACGAGGGTCATACTTACATAAGGCATCAACATTGTCATATATATCATTGCTGATTTTATTTTTTTAATGTTTAACTACACCAAGTAAATAATTCAAAGAAAATATTTATCGCGCATCACGTAGTAGAACTATAATTACTATTTATTATTAAACAACAATAACAACAACAACAAAGAACATCACAACGACTCACTACGTATTCGATGTCTTCGTATTACCTACGTAGTATACATTTGAGATGTGACTTATTTTAAATACTTGTATTTAAAGTGGAAATACAAAATACCTATTTTCTATTTTGTATTTATATACCTTTTTCAAAAATGCATTTTGTATTTTATTTGAAATACTTTTTCAGACCCATTTTCCATTTGCAGAATACAAAACACTTTACCGCTAAACATTGCCAACATTACCAGTCAAGTTGCAAATCAATAAACTAAAGATGCGATTGATTTAGATGTTAGTTATGTAACATAAAATAAAATGTATGGCAAATATGACCATGAAATGACCATTTGTTTAGGAGCTATGATGCCACAGACAGACACACAGACAGACAGACACGTCAAACTTATAACACCCCTTTTATTGCGCAACTATAATCTTGAACTTTGTTTGAAACAGTAACAGACTAGCAAACCTACCAAATTGATTAATTGCATAGAAGGTATTCTAGTCATCATGTAAAGTGTTCCTCAAATATAAGAAATGTTTACCCAGCTCTGCACCAGAGGAAAGTAGTTTTTCGTATGGGGGTAGGTATATGGTATATGATTTTGCGACTGCACAAGAGAAAGATGATAACTCACTTGAGCAATTACCTAGTTATTTATATTTTTAAAATCCTTGGATAAGAAAGAAAATTTTAATTTTGCATAAAAGCGTTTACTATTATTTTTTTAAAAGTATTTTTAAAATACCTATTTTCCATTTAGTATTTGAAATACCAAAATCAAAACTATTTTGTATGTTGCACTTCAAATAGTAAGTCGAAAATGAAAAGTATTTATTTATTTTGTATTTAAATACTTTTCGTGAACCATTTCGTACATCTCTGTTTACTCCATACATACCCAAATAATGGTAGCATAACAACTTTAGTCAGAACCAACAATTAATGTTTTTAATTTCATTTGAAACAAAAATATCTTTTTCAGAATTATATTATATTAATACATTTATAATAATTCTAAGGTGCAAATCAAATAACTCAAAAACTCACCTTCATATAAATCTCCTTAGTACTTTACCTTTCAAAGTCAAGGACTTTACCATGGTTGTCTTTGGACTTTGATGATGTTGTGATGCGATGGTCGCAGTGATATAAGGGCTTTGACAGCCCGAAAGCCACTACCAGACACCTGGCCGGAAACAGGCATGCTGTCGATCGTTTGTCCTGTTCATTCAGCCCAATTCCTTTAGGTTGGAGCCTCAAGTTACTGTCCCGGCAGGCGTTACCACATCAAACTCTTCCACGGATGTTACCGTTGCTTTTCCTAGGCCTTCAATGGAGCCTGACTGTCCGTATATATCACTACCCTTCCAGTCTGCTGCGTCGTCTCCTTTATAATCTGTGCGCACCTCATTATTGCGCACACTTCCACTTGAAAACCCTGGCATACCTCCCCAATACGATAAATAATCTTTCACACAGTTTGGGTATATATAACTATACCCGCTCCCGCTAGCTTTGTTGATTCTCTTCTTGATCCATTTTTTTTTGTCGAATATCTCAGCCTCCTTATGAGGTCAATGTTGAAAATGAAGGAATAATCCTTGGCTTTTACTGGCCTTTTTGATATGATTTGTGCAAAGTCGCAGCACACAGCGGCATGTTTTCGCACTAAATCTGACAGCTGAGTCACGTTTAAATGTTTCCGTGACGACACGAAACTGAACCAGGTTTTAGTGTGCCACTTTTGGGGCGCTTATAATATAACATATCTACGTATATTTTATATCATATCATCACTATCAGCGTCTGTAGCTTCGATAGCGCCTCCTCTTGTATCAGCGCGTGTCTCTTGTCCACACAGCTTCCTCTCCATTATTTACATAATTTCATCCTGTACCACTGTTCCGTGGCCCTTTTCTCCACTTCAATTCGCATTGTCTTCATGCCCATGGACTTTGTTGTTTAAGTATTGCACGGCAGTTTACCCAACGAAATAATTTGCGTAGATGGCAAGCAGGTTTTTCTTTATTCGGCACGTTGCGTCCCCTCTTCTGAACTATAAAAATCTTCAATGAAATACTTCTGTTGATATTATAAATAAAGCTTTATTACTCTCAACGCTTTGCGTACAATCTTTTCCAAAGATCCGTTCTGTCACTTCTTTAATTTCACCCTCTTATCTTAAAACGTCAAAAATGGCGCCAAGTCATACTAAGTATTGCAGGTTTTATACAATTCTAAAATAATCATGTTTTAGACATATTGTATACATTTAATATTACTGAATAATTAATATATTTGTATGTTAATTACTTTGATTTAATATATATTTATTTTGTATGACTTTTATTGTATAATCCGTCCACCAACCGTGTCAGTAGCAGACAAGCCGAAAATAGAACGTCATATATTTGTTTAATAATGAAGCCAACTAGTCTTTCAGCCACCCTCCGGTGACACGGATGGTTGATTAGACTACATACACCTCACTCGTATTACGATTTAACACAGCAATAACTTAAATAATTTCTACAAATCAAATTCTATCGACACCTATTATTTTAAGACTCTTACAGTTAGCTTTATAAATAAAGCATATAAATTAAGGCACCATAATTATTTTGAATAATAGTGGCGATAACAGTTCTAAAATGTTGCGATTCGATCATGTATGCCATTGTGTTTTTTTGTTGTGTTAATTTTTTTTTATGGCTATATTAAATTGTATGGCGCAAACTGTATTTTGTAAGTTTTGCCGCTTTGCAAGGAAGGGGCGGCAAAACTTACTGGCCCGGGGCGCCAAATCTTTAAATAAGCCTCTGCCCCCAAGCAGTCAGCCCACAAGCCCCTGCTTTTAGCCTGTAAAGTAGTCGAAAATGGGGCCCTTCCATTGTGGAGTTGAACGCATCGGACTGGCATAAAAAATATGATAAAAAACAATACAAACATTTCTTCAATGTCACCACATCAAAATGTGCTTATTTGCAAAAGATTAAAATGTGGTTAACTGACGAAAAAGATATAAACAGTATGAAAAATCTGAAGAATCTGAGACACGTATCATTATCATTACAGTAAAGTCAATGTGGGCAAGTCCGTCATACTTTATTTAAAGTTATGTTTGATCGGATTATACAATGTTATTATTTGACGACCGCTTTAGCCTAGTTGGTAGTGACCCTGCCTACGAAGCAAGAGGTCCTGGGTTCGAATCCCGGTAAGGGCATTTATTTGTGTAATGAGCACGAATATTTGTTCCTGTGTCATGGATGTTTTCTATGTATTTAAGTATTTATTGATCTATATAAGTATCTATATCGTCGTCTAGTACCCGTAGCTTTGCTTAGTTTAGGACTAGGTTGATTTGTGTAAGATTGTCCGCAAATATTTATTTATTTATTCCAGGATAAATGGCCTAGTCTTATAGGATGATACATATTATAATTGACAAAATAACTAAAACTTATGCAAAAAATGAGGTTTTTTTAAAACTCGGCGAGTAGACGGTCTTCCCGTGATGTAGGTATAAGGTAAGGCCGTCTAGTACTCCTTTCCGCGCTATTTGAAGGCATGTTGATGACATTGTTGGTATCGTAATTTTATGCCATTTCAAATTATGTTTTGAGTTCAGGGAGATAGAGTTGCAATTTACATTTATACATATTTTTCTGTTTTAAAGGCAAGATCGGCATATCCGTGGACGAAGAGGTTGTAAACCTTTTCTTAAAGGCTTAAATAAAACAATATACGAGTAATAAACGCAAATCCATACTTCCATACTGATATTATAAATTATTATTATTATTATTTATTCAGAAAACCAACAGCGATACATAGTATGTAACTTATAATATAATACACAGTAGTATGGCCAATTACAGGTTTCCCTAGATAACTTGATATGTAAAGTTGACAGTTGAACGGACTATCATAACATGTGTGAAAGAGAGATCTTTTTTTTTTAAATTAAGTTTAAGTCATTGTTTTTTTTTCTTTTTTGAAGATGAAAGCATAACCAAGCATGTCAATCTATATAGGTTACCGCAAATGAGAATATATTGCTATATTTTATCCTAGTGACAATATTATTGTATTTATCCCATATTCACTCTAAAAAAATAGATTTATTAACTTACGTACAATACTACAACATTGTTAAACATGATAAGAGGTGAGTTACCTATTTCAAAAACTATTTATGCTGCTTATTCTTAACACTATTAATTACTTGCAATTTAAAAGATGCCTTTGAATATCTAAATATATCTACGCTACTGAAATCCGCATTATAAGTTCGAGCAATTCGTGTGAGCACGTTATTCTTAGCGTAGTTGGTGCCATGCATTGGCACGTGTAACATTGGGTTATGACGAGTGCGACGAAGACGAGCATTAAACATTATTTGAGAGACCAATTATTTGAGATTTGATAAATGCGAAAGTGTGCCTGTCTGTCTGTCTGTTACCTCTTTACGCCTAAACCGCTGAACCGATTTAGATGAAATTTAGGAGAATGCATAGTTTTTATCCCGAAAATTATCGCCTGAGGGGATGAAATGGGGGACGAAGATTTGGATGGAACCCATTTAGATGCAATCTGGTTCATAGATAGTTTGAAACCCGGGGAAGGACATAGAATAGTTTGTATCCCAGAAATAAGCCTTAAAGGAGGGGAATTTGGGGTGAACATTTGTATGGAGCTACTAGAATGAATGAATGAATGAATATATTTTATTTCAGGTCTACTAGAACCGCTCTGCATCGATTTAGATGAAATTTGGTATAGAGACAGTTTGAGTCCCGGGGATAAGTCCCGGGAAAGGACGTATAGATTTTATCCCGGAAATCATGCCCCAGGGGTAAAATAGGGGGTGAAAATTTGGATGGAATCCATTAAGATGAAATTTGGTATAGAGATAGATTATGTCCCAAAAATCATCCCCTAAGGGAGTGAAATGGGGGTGAATATTTTGGTGAAACCCATTTAGATGAAAAGTCAACTTTCCACCTCAGCAGTCTTCTGTCGATGCGACCTTATAAGGTCTATAGGTCGTATACCGGCAGCTCAATAAACAGATCTCAAAGTCCCTTACCCGCGATCTGCGCCAATTCAATACAATTCGTATTGAAGAGGCCATCCAGCGTAATAAGGGAGCTAAAGTGTACTCGAGAGATCTGTCTATTGGGCAGAGCAAGCTCGTAAAGTTGAAGTCTGAAGATGGTAGAATCGTTTCTTCTAAACTGAGATTCTGGGTGAGATAGAGCGCTTTTACGGACAGCTATACATGTCAAATCGCAGACTCGAAGTTAGTCTGGCGGAAGACCCTAGAGCTAGACTAAACCGACACTATATCGACGACATCAGCCTGTACGAGATTGTAATGGCCCTCAAACAGCTCTAGAACAACAGGACACCCGGTTAAGACAGAATAACAGCCCAACTCCTGAAACCGGGTGGAAAACCGGTCCTTACGGCCTAGAAGTTGTTCAATTCCGTCTTATTGGAAGGGAGAACGCCAAAAGCATGGAATAGAGGGGTGGTGGTGCTGTTCTTCAAAAAGAGTGACAACACCCTGCTGAGGAGCTACCGACCCATCTCACTTCTGAGCCATGTCTATAAGCTGTTTTCGAGAGTCATTACAAATCGTCTCGTACGCAGGCTAGATGACTTCCAGTCCCGGAATAAATTACGAATAAGCCGGTTTCCGAAGAGGCTTTAGTACCGTAGACCAAAGCCAGACGCTCCGTCAGGTTATATAGAAGACCGCTGGAGAGACTATAATACAGCCCAGGTTTCGACCAAATCGAAGGCTTTCTCGCAGTCCACGAACGCTAAACAGAGGGGCAGGTTATACTCCTCTAACCTGCCCCTCTGTTTAGCGTTCGTGGACTGCGAGAAAGCCTTCGATTTGGTCGAAACCTGGGCTGTATTATAGTCTCTCCAGCGGTGCCAACTTGACTACTTACCGCTATATCGAAATACTGGAGTGGTTGTACGAGAACGCCACTATGTCAACCCGACTTGAGGACCGGAACTCGAAACCTATTCTACTGCAGCGGGGAGTCAGGCAAGAAGATGTTATTTCTTCAAAACTATTCACCGGCACTGGAGGATGTTTTCAAGACTCTGGGCTGGAAAACGCTAGGCATCAACATCAACGGCGAGTACATCACTCACCTTTGGTTTGCTGACGATATAGTCGTCTTGGCTGAGACCATGTAAGACTTAAGTACGATGCTCGATGACCTCAGTAAAGCTTCCGAGTGAGTTGGTCTAAGAATGAAAATGGTCAAGATCATGTTTCCCAATTAACAACTCCCATTACAATTCGGGAAGCTATTACGGCACATCTTTTCGTCCAATATTCTGCAGTGTCTCAAGACGAGAGTCTTTGACCAGTGTGTGTTGCCAGTGATGACATATGGCACTGAAACGTTATCGCTTACAATGGGCATCATAAGAAGGCTCAAAGTCACCCAAAGGGCAATGGAGAGAGCTATGTTGGGGGTTTCTCTGCGTGATCGCATCAGAAATGAGGCTATCCGCAGCAGATCCAAGGTAACCGATATAACCCTCCGAATCGCTAAACTTAGTGGCAGTGGGCGGATCACATTGCAGGTAGAACTGATGGCCGTTGGGGTGGAAAGGTTCTCGAGTGGCAACCACGTACCGGAAGGCGCGGCGTAGGCACAAGGTGGACTGATGACCTGGTAAAGGTCGCGGAAGTCCGCTGGATGCGGGTGGCGCAGGATCGGTCACTTTGGCACTCTTTGGGGGAGGCCTTTGTCCATCAGTGGACGTCTTTTGACTGATATGATGATGATAATGAATAAAAAAATCACACCTTTTAGAATTTATTAATATTTTTAACTTTTAGGATAGGTAATTAAAAAGTTTTCGAACATATGACTCTTGGTGCGAATTTTTTTATTAATGGCGCGTTCTGAAGCTGCGCGGGTGGTATTCGTTCTTCAGATAAAAAATGGGAACCATTTTTTTGTGGGGGACTGGGATAGAGAGATGTTAACAGTAACACCCGGCACTATGAAAAGACAGTGCGGCGGCGCGGCATTGAAAATTAAAAAGCAATTGTTCCTCACCGAGTGAGCAAAAACGTATTTTGCTCACTGTTTTCTCGCAGCGAAATCGGCTTGTTCGAGCTGCTATTATTAATGTATACTAAAAACATTATTTTTGTACGCTATTACTTCTATGTGAAGCTTTTTATTCTGTACTCAGCTATTTAGTTAACAGTGAATTTTAACGGAAGTAAAATTAAATTCATGTTTCCAATGTGTTAACAGCCATTAGACCCATTACATGTTGCACATCAAATTTAAGATAATTTAATACACTGCATTGCCTTATTAAAACTTTTTTGGTAATGTACAAGATATTTTGTAAAAAACTTGATTTAAAAAAAAAGTAACCCAAAAAATTAGGAAATTTTGCAATATTTCTTTTATTACTAATTAACCGTTGACTTTACTTATACAATATATTGACAAAATTTCAAGCACACATAGGCTTTGGTTTAAAATTAAAGTATTGCAATCAGACGATTACTTCTTGAGTTATGGACGTTATGGTTGCTTTTTTAAAACTCAATATCCGCCATCTTGGATTGGCGGCCATTTTTGTTAGCTACCATTTTGAGATGGCAATCATGGTTTTTTAACATATATTAAACCTATCTACTTAACTGCTGTGAAAAGGAAATTTGGTACCCCCAAATCATACCGATATCTTGGCTGGCCCATGGACTATAATAGTAATAGGAATAGACCGGTTTCCTCACGAAAAATACCCAGTGGTACGAGCCGGGATTCGAATCCGCGACCTTCAGATTGAAAGTCGCGTGTCTTACCGCTCGGCTACAGATGGCTCTAGAATAAGCATGTATCAAAAAAAAAATGACGATGCCATTTGAACCAGTTTTTGGCGAAGAACAAATGTGTGTATCGGAGCAACTACAATTAAAGAACATAAATAGGTACCTTAAATTTGAAACAAAGACGTACTTCGCTAGCGTCAGCCGAAACGCTTCATACCTACTAATGAATATTAAATGATGACGTCACAGTTTTATATTTGTTCTGACCGTTGTATGGAAAATCAAGTAAATTGCTGTTTCGCCACAGAATAAGTAATAGTACTTACTACGTATGTCGGTCGCGAATTACTGCTTTTAGATCCATAGTTGTGGTACAATTTTGTTTCTGGGTTGTATTGTGTAGCTTCACATTTACTTTTGGACAATAAAAATAAAGCATATTTTTTCTAGAATTTCAAGGTCCAAGGATCTTTTTATTATAATTTATACTTTATTACAATAATTTGATGGTTTTCTCTCAAGTTTAACATGAGGAAACTACCCTATCTATGGTCTAGTGGCAAGAATTCACGTGGTTAATTATTCCTAAAACGCCATGTAGGTACTTTTTGTTATGTATATATAAAAGACGTAGGTATGTACCTATTTTAAAATATTTCTTCTTCTTTTACTTAAGAGCTAGGCTCTTGTCGGTGTAGCTCAAAGTAGGCCCTCCATCTACTCCGATCCCACGTAATATCTTTGACCTCACGATATGACCCAACATCAACTCTCTTTTTGAGTTGCTCCATGTAGTCTATTCTAGGTCTTCCTCTTCCTCGCCTCCCCTCTATCTTAGAATAACCAATGAAGAAGTGCTGAATAGAGTAGGACAAACCAGGCAGTTAGTTAGGAACTTAGAAAATAGAAGAGGGAAGATGATAGGGCACCTCTTACGACATGACAACTTCGTACTTAAAATATTTAATTCACTAATAATTGTTTTTCTTCTGGTCGTGTGTGCCATGCCAGTGCACATCCATTGCACAACCATTTCATAAATATAGGTACCTTCTTATGCTACAGCCCAAGAAGCCACTTTGTATCAAACCCTTTAATCTTAATTAAATTATAGCGTAACACAGTTCATCTTTTCATGCGTATACTTGAATAATCATTACTAATAAAGTCCAAAGCACCTTAGGGATCTGAACACACGTAAGCCTTCTTTACTTTGAGGAGGTTCCCAAAGTGGGATTAACACTCTTCGCATTACCAAGGCCCTTAGGCCATTTTGGATCAGGGCTTAATTTTGGGTTAACAAATTACTTGGCTGCTCAGAACTGATCAGCGGCTTCTTTATAATTATTTAAACATTATGTGCACGTGTTTCGATTGGCTGTCAGTTACACCGTCACCGATTTTTTATACGCACATACAACGATACGATACACACATAAAGTAGTAGCTCTATGAGCTGTAGAACTCGTGCGAGTCTGTCTTTTTCTACATCCAAAAAAAACAAAATCTGAGTCGACAAAAAAAACCATAACTATAATAATCACAAGTTCCTGTTGATATATTTTTTTGTTTTAGACTATAGATAATCATTTATTTACATAATATTTTATTCGGAAACTACTAGTACTCGTAGTAGTAGTAGCACTTTATAGCAAAAAAAAATATAAGTATGTACATATCAGAAGGAAAAAAATATAAGTAAGCACCTTTGTACAAAGGCGAACTCCCATCTAAGGGATACGACTACTTTTTGATAACTTACGTTAAAGTCATCTAACGTCACCGATGTAAACATTTTTTTTGTACATTTGTGCATAACATTGTCAAGTAAAATACATATCCAAATTGATGGTGCAAGAATAAATATTTTCAAAAAGTTCGATTAGATTTCAGGCATAGTTTTTGTTGGTGTTTTTAAATATGTGCATCCTGATGCAAAATGACGGCACTTAGTATAAATAAAAACGATTTATGAAACACGTAAGGTACGATTATTTATTAAGTTTTTGTTTTGGTTTAAGATAACATTGTATAGAAACTTTTTATCCAGTAGTAAAAATAAATACTACAAATACAATATCAGTCAAAGATTTTTAGACGTTATCTACTTACTGCTTATTTCAATTGGTGATATTGTTTTATTAAAGAGGTTTATAAGTGGCAACTGTTTACGAAATCGAAACACGTGCACATAATGAATACGTGTGGTCTTCATAATTTTTGACAGTTTTCGAGTGACAGAGTCGTGCGCTCGAAAGTCAATAAAACCGGCGTGCGCGAGTGCGAGTCGCACTCGCGCACGAAGGGTTCCGTACCATTATCAATAAAAATATTTATTTTATTCTGTTTTTTTTTCATCTGGAACTATCACGGTATCAGAGATACAGCCTGGTGACAGACAGACGGACGGACGGACGGACGGACAGCGGAGTCTTAGTAATAAGGTTCCCATTTTACTCTTTGAGTACGGAACCCTAAAAATTGGTCCGCTGATAAACGTTAGGTATAGTTTAGTTTATACGGTGGTGTGGGTCTTTCGTCGGGGTTGCGGTCAGCGGTGGACGCCTTGCTACTTTCTTAAGGGGACGTAGGTTCGTGGTCTTCTCTCCCTCTCACTGAGCATAAGCGTGAGCGAGATGGAATGGCGTGTTTGGAAGCGCGGAAATCATGTTTTTTAATTTTTATTTTTTGTGCGTTTTAATAAATAAAAAAGTAATAGCTGATTTCCCTCAAACATGACATTGCCGATTTTTAGAACTAATTTTAATATGTTTAGCTGTTGTGCATAATTTGTTATGATTTTTTAAAGTTTTAGACCTATGTTCGTTATTTTTTTTCTATAGAGCGAAAGTCAAAAACTTAGGATTCGAATAGCTGATTTCCCTCGAGAAAATCCTCAAGATTGCTAATTAAATTTAGGGCAGCCGTATTATAATCCAAACAAGAGCTACGATTTTTTAAAAATCAGTTTTTGGAGCTCACGTCGCCTTAAGCGGAGCTTTTGACGCTGATTGCATTATTGACAACTAACCAAACTACCGTACAAAGTCACCTTATAAGCAAACTTGACATTGGCGAAATCATTTCAACGTAGATAGAAGCCATTTTTTTCAACGAAGAAGTAGGAACGTTACGGTGTGACAGCGGCCGGTCGGTTTCTTCCCACGCACCACATACTGACCGATTACAGTTTAATATCGAGTCTGTATTAAAGTCGGGCGTTAATAAAAGTGTTAACTCAATGGAGTATCCAACTGACAGATAAAATTAACACATAGTTTGCGGTTGTAAGGTTATTATGTGGGTACTTAATCGCTATGTACCGAAACCAGGGATCGGAACCGGTTAATTGCAAAAACCTCGGTTTACCACAAATCTCGAACTATTTTATACTTCATATGTAGAACTCAGTTGTGTTTTGAGGTAACGAGTGCGTATTTTTAGATTGCCCAGTTAAAAATGGAATTATTAACAAAAGAACGAAAAAATAACGTTTTCGTTCCCATACAAACAATACCGGTTTCCGATCCCTGCGAAACCACTATAAATCATAATTGGAACGAGACTAGTATGTACGGAAAATACCAAAAATTATAGATTATGTAATAATAAAAAAAACCGGTCAAGTGCGAGTCAGACTCGCGTACCGAGGGTTCCGGACCACCCCGTACAATAGAAACAAGTCCACTATAAACTGGCACTCACTAAGTATGTGTTCACATACTTAGTGCGTGTCAGTTTATACTGGACATTAAAATTTTCAGTTATTTTACTAACAATTTACGGTTTTCGCAATGTTTCCTTTATCTGTGCTATAAGACGTTGCTGCGTACCAAATTTCAAGATTCTGAGTTCACGGGAAGTACCCTGTAGGTTTTGATTAAATACCTTGAGAGTTTCGAAAATTTGCGGAAATTTGCGGCATAAACGGCTGTATCTTTTGATTGCGTTGGCTTAAAAGTTTGATTTTTCACAGCTTCAAGGGACAGTAGGTATTTGATATAAATTTCAGCTTGATACCTCCACGCGTTCTTGAAAAAAAGGATCTTGACAGACGGACGGACTGACGGACGGACAACAAAGTGATCCTATAAGGGTTCTGTTTTTTCCAGATATCTATGCTCTGAGGTTTTTTCCTTTCGAGGTACGGAACCCTAAAAACAAATCAGGTACTTCCTACTCGTCATTCGCTTGCCCTTTTCTTATCCCATTAACTTAGGGTTGGCAAACAAAGTAGTTTTCTGTGTTCATATTTTGTATTTTCCCTCTACTTCTATAATTTCTATATCAATATTGTAAAAAATATTGACTAAGATATCAGATATAATAATATAGTCCCTGGGCGACCGAGCTCCGCTCGGCTGAAAATGGAGAAAATACGGAAAAAACGAATTTCCCGGACATGAAACCTATCTAGATCGATTTCTCGCCCCCGTAACCACCTATATTCCAAATTTCATCGAAATCGTTAGAGCCGTTTCCGAGAACGTGATATACTTACATATATATATACAAATATTGCTCGTTTAATAGTATAGGATATATGTTACCGTTAGATTATGAACACTGTCAGTTTATAATCTTACTCGCGATATTATAAACAATCGAGAAATTGTAAACTGTCAAAACCGGTCACAATTTAACGCATTATTTTTCGTTAGTTTATAAATTTATCAATGACGAATAGTCAAATTGTGAACTAAGATCAAAAATAGCGAGATTATAAACTGACAGTGTTCACAATCTAACGGTGACATATACAGGTTGTTTCCTGTAACAGGAGCAATACATTAAAATATAGACCCCTTAAGTCATCAGTTATTAAGTCCAAGTGGTTTTAATTAATTAAAATGAAGAAAAAAATGCTTTTATTTTCTTACACAATTAATCGAACCAGCAATGTACACCCGCGACGCTGGGCAACCATTAATTCACTATCGATTGTTTTAAGATTATTTCTGAAGTAGCATCCCCGGTACCACGACACTAAACCACCGTTGAGCGATCAAATTGCGATAGTCGGCATCCATTGATTGTTAAATTTAACTTTAATTGCTATTTTCTCTAAATTTAAGAACTTTGGAAAATTAAGTTATTGCTATTATGAGTACTTACTAATTACCTAAGGAATCTTCGTTTTAATTTATTGCTCCTGTTACAGGAAACACCCTGTATAATGATACCAACAAATAATCATAATGTGTAATACCTTACTACCACCGAGTAAAAAAAAAAGTCTTGTCTATACTATCATCATTCTACAACTCGTATCGCTCGCTGCCAACTCTACGGAATGCGCTGACCACGGGGGCGTAGCCTCTACCAACAAAAAACAAAATTACCCCCTTTTGTTTTAACCATCATCCATAAACAATGATTACTCTTGGCTTAACGTGATTTAATAAGAGACTATCGTTTGTTTGAGTTTCGGTGTGCAATTTGGCTCACTTGAGATTATTAGAGTTTGCCGAATTGCATCAAAATAGTCCATTCAAAACGCGACTCTACAGTCCAAGTTAGAAGATTTCAATTCTAATGACAGTTTCATAACAAGTCGACCACATTATATAATCTCAATACACATTACAGAGCCAACTGAGCTATTAAACAACTAGTCTTAATTTATTACGAGATCAATCTAGATTTGTTTATAGATCAATTTAGGATAAGAGGTGCGTTAAGCTAACACTTAGCCAAGGAAACGTGATATATTATTAATTTTTAACGGACTGCCACAGAAGCACACAGAAGGGAGGATAATGTTGTTCGAATGTAGGTATGTATGAATGTTAATTATTATGACTGTAATCTTTGGCTGGAGTACAAATCTTCCGCTAGGCGATAACTAACATAAAAACTAAACCGCCAGGCGTTTAAAAAAAACATGAAAAACGTTATTACTAGTGGGTGTGAGCTGTAGACATTGAGAGTCAGTCTTGTTTTCAAATGTTTTTTTTAGTTCCAAGAACCCAATAAGTGCGAGTCAGACTTGCCGACCGAGAACCTTACAGTCAGCATCAGAAGTAGCTACGCAATCGAAGACGTCAAAAGTTCTTATTCCCTTTTAATAAAGACTTTTGACGTCTTCGTTTGCGTAGCTACTTTTGATGTACAAAATTACAAATGTATATTTTTCAGATTTTTCCCTGTACTTGTTAGTAGTATAAAGACGATATTACTTGCTAAATATATATACTTAGGTATACAATTTGATTCCCTTGAGAGTGTCTAAATTATACGTTTTTTGCGGCATAAAGGCGCGCGCGCGATGTTCGATTTTTTCACAGCTTCAAGGGACTGTAGTATATGGTTTTAATTTCAACTGTTCCCGAGATAACGGGTCTTGACAGACAGACGGACGACAAAGTGATCCTATAAGAGTTCCGTTTTTAGGGTTCCGTAGCCAAATAGCAAAAAACGGAACCGTTATAAATTCGTCATGTCTGTCTGTCTGTCCGTCCGTATGTCACAGCCACTTTTTTCCGAAACTATAAGAGCTATATACTGTTAAAACTAGGTAGGTAGATGTATTCTGGGAACCGCATTAAGATTTTCACACAAAAATCGAAAAAAAACCTGAAATACCCCATACTCAGAACTGAAACTCAAAAAAATTTTTTTCATCAAACCCATACGTGGATAGGTCTTCAAAAATGGTATTGAGGTTTCTAATATCATTTTTTTCTCAACTGAATAGTTTGCGCGAGAGACACTTCCAAAGTGGTAAAATGTGTAGTGCCCCCCCCCCCCCCCCCCCCCGTGTAACTTCTAAAATAAGAGAATGATAAAACTAAAAAAATAATTGATGTACCATGCAAACTTCCACCAAAAATTGGTTTGAACGAGGTCTAGTAAGTAGTTTTTTTTTAATACGTCATAAATCGTAAACCGCAATTTATTTTACGGAACCTTTCATGTGCGAGTCTGACTCGCACTTGGCCGCTTTTTTTCCTTTTGCGGTACGGAACCCTACATACAAATAATTATCGAACCACCTTACAAAATTTCACGAGAATCGGTTGAGAAATTGACCTGTAGAGGATAACATCCGGACATCCGGAGAGACATAGGTACGAAAGCATTTTTTCCCAAGCTGAAGCGAATAAGTTCGTTCGCTTGGCTCGCTCGTTCAAAAAAAGCAATGTAGTCAGATATACATTTGCATACATAATTAACCTAGTCTAGAAAATTAAGCCAAAACAAATCGGTTCTATTGATGTCTTTTTTAGGGTTCCGTACTCAAAGAGTAAAACGGGACCCTATTACTAAGACTCCGCTGTCTGTCTGTCCGTCTGTCAACTGGCTGTATCTCAACAACAGTGATAGTTAGACAGTTGAAATTTTCACAGATGATGTATTTCTGTTGCCGCTATAACAACAAATACTAAAAGCAATAAATAAAAAAATCATTATTTTTTCCTTTTTTTACAATCTTACACAAATCGGCTTAGTCACAAACTTAGCAAAGCTTGTACCTACTATGGGTAATAGACGACGAGAAACATACTTATATATATAAATACTTAAATACATAGAAAACATCCATGACTCAGGAAAAAATACCAGGGTTCGAAGTTCGAACCCGGTACCTCCGGCTTCGTAGGCAGGGTCACTACCAACTAGATTACAGGAGGCTCCCATACCATACAACAAACGTGATTTTTTGCCGTTTTTATAGATGATGGTACGGAACCCTTCGTGCGCGAGTCCGACTCGCACTTGGCCGGTTTTTATTATTTCGATTCAAAGATCCTACGCGTCCACTATAATAATGGGTTTAGGATGTTGTTGGGGCTGCCGCGCCATTGCAGTGCATCAGGGATGTTTTGCGAAGCGCACACGGATGGGTTTCACGCCATAATGCGTAAGCGGGTCGCGTCCCTGATGAGGCGCCTGCGCGGCAGCCCGAACAGCCTCCTGCAGACGGTGGCGATGGCGGCGCGCTTGGATGGTCCCTTCCTGTTCCATTGGGATAGGTTGCATAGGCCATCCAACTGTTAATTGTAAGTGTGATAAAATACCTACTAACATAGTTTTAAGATCACTGTTACTAACAAATTATGGAAATAATATTTCTGATGTAAATTATTAAATAAATAAAAAAAAAGCTTTAAACCTCGTTATTGCCCACCTGTAGAACTAAACCAAGTTGTCAGGAAATTATGAAAATGTTATGTTATTTCCAAGATGAAAATGTTAATGATGCAGGAATTTCCTACTGATGTCTTATTAATGATCTTCAATCAATGTTTTGCTAGTTTTCTACAAGAAATACGTTCACTCGACATAATTAAGTTGTTACGTAGTGAAATCCCGCATTGATATGACTGATGTCAATAGATACACCATTCATATAAATGAAAGCACATCAAACGATATAAGCGCGGTGAAAGTTTAAAGAAATCTGCTTTTTCATGATAATGATATAACTAAACTTCATGATTCATGAAATACATAATAGATACCTAATCTGACAATAAGTGGAATTATTGGGAACCTCAATTAAATTGAAAGACTTAAGTGAACAACTCAAAAAACGAGGTTTCGTCACCGAAAATTTTAAACAGACTGTTTTGATTTTGGCGCTTATTGTTGACAGATTTTTATAATATACCTATTTTTGCGGCCTACCTATATACCGTTTTAAGCATTGTTTCAAGCAACCTAGCAGTTATAAAAATAAGAATATCAAAAAGGCAAAACATAACTACCGACACAGATATTGTTGATGTTGACTAATATTATTTGAAAAATAACCGTAATAAAGGCAACGGTCGAAAACATTTGTATGGAAAATTACCATTCATCAGCAACAAAAATAAGATTTTCGGGTTTGTTAAAAAATTCAAAACGAACAAATTCGCGGGTTTATGAAGCTATACCTACATAGTTCAGGAAGATAATATTAGATGGGGAGTCAATGCAATGATTGAACACATTTGAGTGGTTGAGGTATTCTCTAGGATATTTCGAAGTGTATATAAATAAAAAAACGTATCGTGGCCCATGAGGGGATCGAACCCGCGACCTTCGCGTTATTAGCACGACGCTCTAACCAACTGAGCTAATGGGCCGGCGTAATCTGGCTACAAAACTGTAAACAGATATTGTTAATAGATTAAGTACATAATTAATTACATATATACTCAAATTTTAATGAATACCTATATACATTCTGCCCACGACACCGTCCGTGTGGAAGTCGTTTATATCGTACCTTCATACAAATTTTCACTCCCCATTTGACCCTTTAGGGAATGATAAATAAATAAATAAAAATATTACGGGACAATCTTACACAAATCAACCTAGGCCCACGGTAAGCTCAATAAGGCTTGTGTTGTGGGTACTAGGCGACGATATATATAATAGATAAATACATATATATATATATATATATACATATATAACATCCATAACTCAGGAACAAATATTCGTGATAAACACACAAATAAATGCCCTGACCGGGATTCGAACCCGGGACCTCCAGCTTCGTATATGATCCCCTGGACAAAAACTATTCTATGTCCTTCCCCGGGACTCAAACTATCTTTATACCACATTTAATCTAAATCGGTTTGGTGGCTCAAGCGTGATTTTTAGGTCCTTCTCAACAAATTTTTGAATGGGACTTACCACGAAAATGACGAAATGAACCGAATGTCCAAACTAAATATTAATAATCTAAATAAATTGGTAACTACTTACTTAGGTACCTATATTAATTAACTGAATCAAACAATGGCAACAGACATGATTTGACAATGACAGGACTGTCAAGTGTGAATCCAACTTGCAAAACAGTTAACTCAGGGAGTCTTGAAAACAATTAAGGGACGGACAGCAATGCATATGTGACTCCTCTGCGTCTAGTTGCATTACAACTATTGTCATAATATCGATTGTCATAACACTTTGCTTTACGCATAAAGTTGATGCTCATGTTTTATTTTTGGCATAAATTGTACTATAGCATAATTGTTCCCTGACATAATTATACCCTCCTTAGGCTACGGTGTCCGTTTATCACATGACCTATGCTTGTTTAACACTGTTATGGTATAAAATAATGATTCTTTTTACAAGAATCATTATTTTTCATAATAGGGATGATGATGATGATGACTAAGATTTTCTACGATGCCATTCGAACCAGTTTTTTCGAGAGTAACAAATGTTTGTATGGGAGCAACTACAATTAAAAACCCAAAAAATTTAGACAAAGATTGACTTCGCTGGTGGCAGGCGAAACGCTTCATACTAATTGACACACGGGTATGATGTCACAACTGTTTAGGTATTTGTACTAATCGTTGTATGGAATATCAAGTAAATTGCTGTTTCGGTCGCGAAATACCTGCTGCGTAGTACATAGTTATCATAAAATTTTGTTTCTATCCCACCAAAAACATACATGTAAAAAAGGAGAGCCAAGTTCAATACAAAAATTATGCTTGGCTGTGTGTGGGCTTCGCCGCAAAAAGAATGAATATCTAAATGAGTGCCAAGTTGTATGCAAAATCCAAATATGTATTTATAGGAACAAAATAACATTATGAACAGTATTAAAATCTATGTCTTTGCTTTATTGGATACCTATAAAAATTGCTGTTATTTAAAAATGTGAGATCTTAAAGTAAGTTAAATTTGACTTGGCCAGTTTTCATTACATCAGTCATTTTATAAAGTTATTCAACATATATATTTTTTTATTCTGATAAAAACTGGCCAAGTCAAATCTAACTTACTTTAAGATCTCACATTTTTAAATAACAGCAATTGTTATAGGTATCCAATAAAGCAAAGAAATAGAGATTAATACTTGTTCATAATGTTATTTTGTTCCTATAAATACATATTTGGATTTTGCATACAACTTGGCACTCATTTAGATCTCTATTCTTTTTGCGGCGAAGCCTACAGCCAAGCATAATTTTTGTATTGAACTTGGCTCTCCTTTTTTACATTTATGTTTTTGGTGGGATATCATTACTTTTTGTAAAGAACACTAGGCAGGTATTGAGATTTACTTCTGTTCTGTGTATAATTATGAGGTACCGCGCGCCGTCGACGACACACCGTTGGCCGGTTGTTTAGCGCGTATTACAAGTTTTTTGTATGGGGACACCCCTTATTTTTTGACTTAACTTTTTTTTTATATTTCTGTTATATAGCAAATATAATAATACATATATTGGGATAGTTTCAAATGTCTGCTTGTAACGGTTCCAACGCTACAATTAAAAAAAAGTTGTATGGGACCCCCCCTATTTTTTAACTTTTTTTTATTTTTAGATTTTTTCCTACGCTTACACACAATTACCGAGCTGGATTACAAATTCCATCCTTCTAGGTCATCTGGAAGTAGGTTAGGTTTAGGTACTATATGTCAGTCAGTCAGTGCTAAAATATACGACTTTTTGACCTTCATATCTTTATAACCGTTTGAGCTAGCTTCTTGAAATTTGGGCTTCTAGATGTCCTTATGGATATAATTAAACACACGTAGTTTTATGTGTTAACGTTAATGAGGTTTTGAGTTATAGAAGGGTTAAAAGTGGCACGAAGTGGTTCGTGTAATGATACACTCGGCGCTGGCTAGCCAGTTGCTTTGCTTGAACTTGGCTTGACACGCTGCCGCGTGTCTAGATAAAAGCGTAAGGATTCTTTTAGTAGCTTAAAATTTACGATTGGACAATAAAAAAAATGCATATTTTTTCTAAACTTTCAAGGTCTCTTCTCACATCAGGATCTTTTTATTATTTTAATTATATTTTGTAATTTATACTTGATTACAGATCGTTTTAGTAACACTTCGTTATCAATTTTAACATGTCATCAAGTCTATTACGAGTATGTTCGGTACTGTATAAACAGTTGTGTTCCGCCAGTAACACTAACAAGTAAAACAGTAGATATTAATTACTTATATTCTCTTCGGGGCCCAGTAAAAATAAAAAGTCGAGTGTTCTAAAATTACACATGCAATGTAAGGGTAAGCAGTCGTGTATTTCGGCCGCTCCACCGCCGGCCCATTAGCTCAGTTGGTTAGAGCGTCGTGCTAATAACGCGAAGGTCGCGGGTTCGATCCCCTCATGGGCCAACAACATCTTTTTGTCTTTTTTTCGTCTCAATGAAACTCTGGCAGGAAATGGTTGACTTATTTTCGCACGGTGATAAAAATGAGCCCAAAAATGTTTTATTTATCACAAAAACACTTCCATCATCAAAACAGCTCAAGTACAAAGATGTATCTATAAGATGTTACAAAAATATGTATACAAGATACATATTTACATATATTTGTTTCTGGATGTGGGTGGCGCAGAACCGGCCATTGTGGCACTCTTTGGGGGAGGCCTATGTCCAGCAGTGGACGTCTTTCGGCTGATATAATGATGATGATAATGATGACATATATTTGTAACATTAAAAAAACATACTCATCTTTGTAGTCGGCTGTACCTTAAAATAACCCTCTCTCCTTCGGCAGTCGGGTAATAACACTATCATCAAATTGATATAATATAAGTAGGTAGGTACTTACCCAAACAAACGCCATTAATTTGTAGATTATCTAGGCTAAAACGCTTGTCCTTTTTGTATGGATCTTGACATCTATTCTGCCCGGTAAGAAAACTTTTTAACTGATTAGTTTAAAAAATATATATTTAATAAAACTATTCAAGTCCAGTTAAGTATTAGCTCTTCCCCTACAATAAATGTATAGGCCGTTCCTTGCAGTTTGTCACAATGCAGCTTGCGATTAATTGAATAATTGATGTCTCCATCTAATACTCAAAATTTGTCGTAACAACCGCAGCTATGGGTGGATAGCTGCGGTAGTTACGACAAATTGTGGATAATGGTTTTATCTTGGAGCCTACCTATGTCCACTGCGTGTACCGGTGGCCAGTGCTGGAAAACTGTAATATTATAGGTAAGTAACTACAAAACATAAAGGTATGCGTATTGTTTTCGAATGATTTAATAAAGGGTCGGCAACGCGCTTGTGATTCTTTTGGAGTCACAAGTGTCCATAGGCGACGGTACCAGCTTAAGGCGACGTGAGCTCCAAAAACGGATTTAAAAAAAATCGTAGCTCTTGTTTGGATTATAATACGGCTGCCCTAAATTTAATTAGCAATTTTGAGGCCTTTCTCGAGAGAAATCAGCTATTCGAATCCTGAGTTTTTGACTTTCGCTCGATAGAAAAAAATCACGAACATAGGTCTAAAATACACTTAAAAAAATTCTAACAAATTAACCACAACAGCTAATCATATAACAATTGGTTTTTAAAATCGGCAATGTCATGTTTGAGGGAAATCAGCTATTACTTTTTTATTTATTAAAACGCACAAAGAAATAAAATTAAAAAAACATGATATCCGCGCTTCCAAACACGCACTTCCATCTCGCTCACGCTTATGCTCAGTGAGAGGGAGAGAAGACCACGAACCTACGTCCCCTTAACATCAGGCAGGCCGGAAGCTTGTTTGCCACCGTCGTAGTATAAAAAAAAATGTTCTTTAATTAATTATATAGTTTTATTTTGTCGAGTCACTTTTCTTCGAAATTAGAAAAGGCTCGCGAGTTCTATAGGTTACTTACAGGGCCACTAGTAATATTTATATTTCTTTACAAAGGTAAACAAAGAAGCAACATCAAATGTTATTCTTGTTCCTACATAAACTACCGTGTGATTAGATTGCACTAATCAATTCATTACTAAGCCGAAGCCGCGCCGACTACAGAAACAGACATCACCGTATCTCTTCCCTGGCTGCTTTACAACTCCTGATTACGGACTTTATTGAGATATTCATTACCTTTCTTTAACTTAGTATAATAGGCGTAACCGGGAGTGAAGTCTACACACCTAATCAACTAAGGACTGCGAGTAATTTGTGCATTTATCGTGCGGCGGGTATATATAATATGATGCGCGCTTTATCGCGCGATAAAAACAAGATAAAGCATTCATCACTTTTGCACGGCTAGCATAAGATAGCATGCGAGATAACCTACCAGGTTTTTTATGTTCTGATTAGTGAAGGACTACTTATTTGAAGGGAAGTATTGGAAGCTATCGTTTACGAGTATATGTACCTACGTGCTACGTGATAGATGCGAAGCGTTGACCTCTCTCAGAGGCTAAAATCCAGATTGGGTCATCAAACCAGTAAGTAAGCTACTTTTACTTGTGACTGTGAATACGACTTCTAAAATATATAAAACCCAGCACGCTGATTTGGTTTAGATATGTCGTTTATCGATAAAATGTTTAGATATTTAGTTAAGAAAGTGCGAGGTTGACATAAGTTCCTATACCTCATCCACAGAGACGAGTTAGTTTAGTACTAGAAAAGTGAGCGAGCATGCAATTGGTCAGCGATAAGGGTAACAAATACGCATCGGAGAGGTTTACATGGCGGTCAAAATTCAGTCAACATCTGTCTCTCGTACGGTGCGGACGCGTTATCCTTCTTTGAAATTAGCTATTGTCAACGTTTACCTGGCTTGCATACTGGATTGTTTTTATTGCATTTTCTGTTTATGTAAGTATAATGGAAATAGTATTGGATTACTTAGTATTTTAATTTCATTTTATGATTTAGTAGTATGTATTTAATTTATTGTATAGTTTAAATACATAACCTTTATCATGGTTTATACGTATAAAAGTTGTCACTGAAACAGAATGCACTAACAAAAATATAAATATTCTGAACGACGGCATGTAAGCCTGTTCCGGCATCGATATGCAATTGTATACGCCCAACGGCCTTCCTTTGTCCCTTTCATTTTCATACAAAAGTACAACAAAGAGGACGCTATATTAACTCGTCTCCGTGGATGGGGTATAGGTATAATAAAAACCATAAGTATATCTAAGTAAATAAACGCGATCATAATAGTCATGGAGACCTTAACATTTACCAAAAATTTCGACCACCAACCACTCTAGTTTGCCTGGAAGAGATCAGTCTAACTCTTTTCCAGGCCGGCAATTGAAACATGACAGTCAAATGCCAGTCTTATTAATTGACATTAAGATACACGTTAGACAGCCTGTATGTGGTCGATATAAAACGCCTCTGCCTGGAAAAGGGTTAATGATAACACCGCCTGTTGTCTACCTACCGTGTTATTGTTTTTGTTTCTTTTTGAACTCCAGCATTGTTTGTGTGAGGTGAGCATTTAAGAATATGTAGGTACTTAATTTCTAATTAAACGTTTATGTAAAATCCCCTGGGTATTTCTCAAATAATGTGATTGACTTGTCACAATCATGTGCAAAAGTTAACGTTACTTTAATTGTTCTTTTTTATATACGGACCAAAAGATTGATAGTAATAGCTATTATATAAAATACGTTTCCGTCAAAAATGTAATTTTTGGTACAAGCTTTTATTGCCGACTGTACTTTTCTGCATACCATCATCTCTCATACTCATTGAGACGATTCTAACGAGCCCAAACTCGATGGGGTTGTGCCGTTTTATTGCGGAGTTCCTATGGCCATCTTCAAGCTCCAGCATCAGATCAGCTCAAAGTCATCATAGTATTGCATTGTCATGCGATATACATATACTTGCAAAATTTCAGCTCAATTGGATAACGGGAAGTGACTGAAAAATGGATTGCAAATTTTGACGGACAACTTACATACTTTCATACTTACATACCTACTTACATATTTACATACATACGAACAGTGCAAGTTAATATATAGCTTGTAAAAATAAGTACCTATGTATTACAATATTTAATTGGTGGGAAATTCTTAACTTTTGCAAATGGTTGTGTCGTTGTGTGTGACAAGTAACGTTAACTATTTGAGAATTAACCCCGGAACCCGCACTGAGCCAGCTTGGGGATAACTGCCCATTCCTTCTCGACCACGAGAAGTTTTTTTTTTGTTTTTTTAATGTTTGTTACCTCAGAACTCCGTCATTTATGAACCGATTCGTACATTTTTTTTTTAATTGAAAGTATATGCTTCCAGGTTGGTCCAATTGTTTTCAAAACTCCAGTTGAATGATGGGGACCATGAGGAATTGTGGGAACTCCTCAAATAAAAGGCACGCGTGTAGTAATTTCGGTGTATTCAAAAGAAAATAACAAAATTAATGATTTCCGATGTAAATACACGAGTTATAATAATAACTCGTGTATTTACATCCGGAAATCATAAATTTTGTGAAGTGGAAGTGATGATGAAGACAGATGGCTTGTAGAACTTTTCAATGATGTTCTTCAAACTAAGTATAAAAGTACGTCACCGTTTCTGATATCATTCCGTTGAAATAGCAAACAAAGAAGTGCCAAAGGTGATTCTGAGATCCTTGAGGAATTAAATAAAAAATAAAATAAATATTACGGGACAATCTTACACAAATCAACCTAGGCCCACGGTAAGCTCAGGCTTGTGTTGTGGATACTAGGCGATTGACGGAAGTCCCCAAATATTAGCGGCCCACATACAGCGATTTGGTTTTTTTCTCTAATAATCAACGTATTTGCTCTCGGAAATCAGTTCATGTGGTAAATTGGAAAATAAATGTGGAAATATGCATGTGGCTTGGCGGAATACTGAATTGAAGTCGGTTAAAACTTTGTTTTTAAAGTAAACCCAATAGGACGTGTACCCAATGGTGAGACGTATAGGATAAAGATGATCATACTTGTATTTTCAATTTTGGTTTCAATTTCAATCCGTGTTCACTTTACCTAAGTAACGTTTTATACGGCAAAACAAACATAGCGTGTTTAGTTAAACTGTTTCAAAATGTCTAGTCAAAAGACAGCTGGATTTAGCTGGTTGTTGGGGCGTTTGTCAGACAAACTGTTCCACGTCCGCGTAATGAAGATTAACTAGGTAGTTAGTACTCATTAGAATTCACACGTCGATCCGGGAGGCGTCGGATTTTTGCCAACTGCTAACTGGAACGCAATTCACAGACTTAGTCGTTCCTAGTGTAACTTGATATTTAAACTACGTCTGGGGCAAAGAATGATACAGCATTCCAAGGACGCTTTCCACTTCAGATCATAAGCGGTATTTGAGGCTTTGTTGTGTTGACAGCTGGACAGGACCGTCATTTCATTTATTCCTCGATATAACATAGTTTTACATTGCAATATTTTTTCACCTCACTAGCTCGGAAAGCCCTTTTTAACCGCCTTCAAAAAAACAAGAAGGTTCTCAGTTTGACCCGTATGTTTGTATGTATGTTTGTTCGCGATTATCTCGCGTTTGGCTAAACCGATTTTGATGCGGTTTTCAGAAAAGTATTTGTTACATTCTGGAGAAGGTTTTGGTATACAACATATTTTGTGCAATAAGGTGCACTATTTGCACCACTTGCACCTTATTTCACTTTAATGACCTGGACGTTCATAATTCTTGGAAATATTCTCTAACAGTGATGCTAATGAACTTGTATTTGAGTTTTATGGTGGCCAGACCGATTTCGGTTTAATTAGGTCTTAATTAATAGAATCACATTTTTCTTTAAAATGTTCTACAAGTTTGATTGCTTGTGGTGAAAAAAAAATGTACGAGGACCAGAGTGGCCAACTTCCTGAAAAATAGTTTATCTAATACTGATTCTAAAATGGTATAACCACAGATGTATGAATATAAGGAGATCGGACATGGCGGCCGATTTGTATAGAGTGAGCCTGTCGCAAGTACATTAACCCACACAACGCCCAAGTAATTGACAAGACAAAGCACGCACACATCTAAAACACACACACTTGTATACCTACACGCTTATTTGACAATAAACGCGCATCATATCAGGCATTTTGGGAAAAAACGTAATATTCTCTGCGATCAGCACGCGTGCACAGTATGGCAGTGTATGCCCATTGATCATACAGCTGCGAGCCTGCGACACGGCCGCCGGCGGCTTGTCCTCTCTCTAGTATTCTATGCTCTGAGGGTATAACACATGCCATTTACATCTTTTACAAATAAAGATGTTGCTATAAATGTTCACTTTTAAACACCTTGTTTTGGTACAATTCGCTCTTCGAAAAGTGCGAATATCACGAATACCAGGGGACTTTTACAAAACCTCAAAGTCGATTTTCTGGACCAGTCTAAGTACAGTCTAGGTATATTCGTGGTTAGAAGGTTGTCCATTATTTACCGGACACCCTGTATATGACTGGCTTCACAACTTCACAGTGTTCAGGATAACATAAGTAATATGTAATGTTAATGCTTATTGAATAAAAGAGTCCACCTTTAATCGATTTAACTTGTGCAGGAATGCTCCCTTTTTGTAGGCACCGTTGGTAGGATGCATATTGATTGTGGGCGATAAATTTCAAGCTTACACTAGCGGCACTCTCAAAGACATTGCGGGGACGATCGATTTCGATTTATTAAGTTAAACTTTCAATTTGTCAGGTTAATATTTTTATATCCGTTAAATTTAACCGTTCAATTTGACGTAAACCCCCATAGTATTTTCACCCGACTGGCGCTGAAGCGATGGTTAAGGTTTTACGAGCGTATAAAAAAAGGTAAGTCTTATACAATTTTACTATAATAATAGAAATTGAAAAACATTTGTTCGTGACACACACAAAACGACAATCATTTAATAAAAACATAAATAACACACGTCACATAATGATCCCATTTCAGCATGGTGCTGACGATTGCCAGCGCTGGTCTTCCGTTGGAACCAATTGGTGAAACCACGGCGGGTAATCAAAAAAGATAATAATAATAACAACAATAAGGCAGTGAAACAATTATAAAAAAGAAAACAAAGAAAATAAAATAAAAGAGATAGAGATATGGTAAGGCTTACAAGATAAGTAAGAAAATTTAGAAGTGAGTACTATAAAGTTATAAACAGAGAATTAAAAACGAAGCAGGCCAATATCTATAATTACGAGTATATGCAGCTAGTGTCCATATAATTTTCTTCACAGAGCTGGTATTCAAAAATATGTTTGTTGAGTTTAGTTCTAAAGCTATGTAGGTATACATATTTTTCAGGTTCACACACTGATATCTACAGTAAAATTTAAATAAAATAGTTGCAAAGTGGACGCTCAGCTTGATAGATTTATGTTCCCCAATTTTTGGAGTGGTGAAACTCTGCGAAAATAAGCTTTGCTTGAAGTGACCAAACGGTTACATTTGTTTATTTGTATAATTTATACTAACAGCTACAGAATCAGGAATTCGACGGTTGATTGCGTGAGAAAAGTACCCATCAAAAGAAAATTTGTTAGGTAAGTAGGTAAGTTCTAGCGCGATTTGGTATTTTTTTTTCTGTAAAATGGTCATTCTTCACTTTTACAATTATTTCTTTATTTAGAATTGTACCTACATTATGAGTTCATGAGGTTTTTTCATTCGCAGCACTTCATATAGTATTTGCAAATATTACCTGTACGTTGGGTTGCTATCCGGGCATAAAAATCTCAGTGGTACAAAGTTGCTGAGAACAGGTGAATACCTTCAGAAATACAGGGGGAATGTTTCTGATAGGGACAGATTTTTAAACTACTCGTAAAAAATAAAGGTACTTTGTTGTTTCAAAATAATAGCATGCAATGTGTTTCACGCCTACATCACCAACGAACGACACCAACCAAGTACCTAGCTTAAACACCTATGGTAGGTATAAGTTTATACCGAGGGGCGTCGTGGTGAAATGTTCGCGATCCCATGACGCCCCTACTACACGGCAGAGAGGGCATACCTTGGTGGATTTAGACGGTAGTCCCGGGGGGTTCCCGGGAGCCCGTCATACCCATCCTAGTTCCTCGGCTAGGTGGGATGCGTAAAGGCATTTCCCCAAGTAAAAAAAAAAAGGTTTAAGTTTATACGAATTTGTTTTTTTTTCAATACATATAAATATACATAATATATAAGTAGGGTGGATGAAATGGTGACAGGTCTCCGGAACAATATGTGAAGGCAGAATGCCTCTTAGGGCAGGGCAAAATCTAAAAGACCATTGTGAGACCTGTCGTCATGGATGGATCGGGGTGTTGGGCCAAAAAGACCATGCTATGCCGACCCCAAGTAAATGGGATAATGGCAAGGAATTATGTATGACGTAAAACATTAAACAGTCTAAGTAACACATTTTTGGCGGTCGATTAAAAAAAGTGTCCAGCATTAAGTCAATTCTTTTTTGCTGGATTTCTACAATCATAAACGAACACATATAGAAATGGAACGAAATAAACACGCTGTGTAAAGGTGTTATCGAAAACTGTGGACATTTTCGTAAACTCAAATTTAATAAAAGGCATTTTGCTTCATTAAGCGAATTTAGACCAGGCCGAACCGAACCAGTTTATTTGAGTACAATCATTCTTTTTACGATAATGTGCCCAACCTTAATGGTAGGTAGTTCTTTGTACACGGCAAAAAACTCGGGAACTTAACATTGCCACCAAAACAAAAAAAACTTGAAAGTTTTGGATATCTGGAGTAAATAGCATTTTGATAAGGGTTTAGGTTTCTTAGTGACAGAAACAAACTCGTATTTGGCCACTGTATTCGCTGCCGAAAATGATATGACAATTTTAGTTTCAGAACCAGAAAGACTGGACGGCTGAGCCATTTATATAGAAATATAGAAATATTTATTCGACAAAAACATGATACATAGTCATTGGGTCCCGAGCTAGGATTCCCTGTGTTACGGGACCCAGTAGAACATCAAGCATACGATATTAAATAACAGACAAGTATAGAATAGATGTTTTACAAATTACAAAGCTACAATAATTTTAGTTCTGTCAGTGTAATGTGTGAGCGTGAGTGTGTGTGAGAGTCTGATAGTGCGTGTGTGATCATGAGTATTTTGAAGTGAAGGTATAAATAAGTAAATAAACGATTGAATTGAACAATTGAATTTGCTTTGCTACTTGTGATATTTGGATAGGTAATCTGGCATTCTGCATGCAAACATTACATTAATTAAGTACGTAATGTTGAGAATACGTAACCGTTTTGTTCAGGCTATATACTATTTATTACTTATACATGTTGCACTGTATGTCTGATATGTCACTTTTTCACCTACCACCTACAAATTATATGTCAATAAAATTGAAAGCGAGTCGCTTTTCTCGATTGAAGTAATTTGAAAACCTTGCTTTCCTAGATGATGAACGATTTAATTTGAATTCGTAATCATCGATTAAACTTTACGTTCCTCGTTAGGTTTTAGTGTAATGATGTACGGATAGAAATAGTTAGCATCATAAACATGTATACAAATTTGGTGATTCTAGGACCTGATCTCTAAGCGATACAAAAAAAGTACTAGTTAAAAAAAGTAATTAAAAGTTTGATAACGTCCTCTTTTAATATTCTGCCCATTTTATTTATAACACCTTATTATGAATATCATCGACGAGTTAATAATTTCCGCTAATTCAGAATATTCTGAAATTAACTACAGAAATAGGTACATCTTACGCTGATTAATTATAGAAGTAATAAATTTTGGTTTTAGGTACCCATTGTTTGTAAAATTTTCACTGTGTTTTTCTTTAATAAATGAGAAGATTATAGTATTCAGTCTATTACATACTTTATTGTATTTACGGGAGGATATAGAAATACAGAAAACGTAAAAAAATAAAACCATTTAAGTATTCATACAATCATATTTTCAAAGTCACTTTGTAGTAAAACAAAGTAAGAAAATATTCATTTCATTAACCTATTTATCCCTTATTTAAAATATAAACATCTGTTTAAACGTAATACAATCCAATAAATATTGAGCCTCTAATCCGAACCAAGCACCATAAAACAACTCGCAGAAATTTCCATTTCAGTCTCTAGACTTCATCTAGACATTAAGTAAAATTTAATTGCACAACCGGCCGGTTATTGAATATTATACATCATTATTAACAAAATACACAACTAAGGTAAATACATATTTTTAAATAAAACACATGTCTAATTAAAATTTGTGACAACTTCCAATGAAAATGATATACATACTAAAAATAAATGATACACCTTTAATTATTATGTTTAAACATGAACATACTCCTATGTCAATGGTGGGCTGTATGATTAAAATCTAATATTTATACAATTCTCTTGAACATTTTGTAGATTTTTACAGTCAACCAAACGTACGTATATTGAGGTAAATGACTTTCCTAATCCTACTTTATAAGCAAAAAAAGCGGCCAAGTGCGAGTCGGACTCGCACATGAAGGGTTCCGTTAAATAAATTGCAGTTTAAGATTTATGACGTATTAAAAAAAAACTACTTACCAGATCTCGTTCAAACCAATTTTCGGTGGAAGTTTGCATGGTAATGTACATCATATATTTTTTTGAGTTTTATCATTCTCTTATTTTAGAAGTTACAGGGGGGGGGGGGGACACACATTTTACCACTTTGGAAGTGTCTCTCGCGCAAACTATTCAGTTTAGAAAAAAAATATCTTAGAAACCTCAATATCATTTTTGAAGACCTATCCAATGATAACCCACATATGGGTTTGATGAAAAAAAAAATTTTGAGTTTCAGTTTTGTGTATGCTTATACCCTAAAACTTTTTATTTTTGTGTAAAAATCTTAATGCGGTTCACAAAATACATCTACATATCAAGTTTCAACAGTATAGCTCTTATGGTTTCGGAAAAAAATGGCTGTGACATACGGACGGACAGACAGACAGACAGCAGACGGACGGACATGACGAATCTATAAGGGTTCGGTTTTTTGCCATTTGGCTACGGAACCCTAAAAACGATGCGTCAAACCAAACTTCAGTAATAATTATACTAACAAATACTAATGAATGAGGATGATATTAACAAGCTTAACGAAAATAATCTCATAATTTACACTAACAATTGGTATTTACATTTTACACATTGAGTATTCTATACGCGAGTGTGATTAACATTCTACGGAGTGCACATATGGCGGGTCATCCAATTGCGCGATTGAGGCAGCCGAGGCGCGACCGTCCCGACCCGCTATTATTGAAATCACACTTCTGTGCTCTGAATCACTGTCTCCACTTAAAATTATGTTCGTCTCACCCATGAACCCAGAGTCAATCTGCTCTTGACTTTGCATCCTTTTTTGACCCTCATAACTATACATTCCTAACTCGGCGAGCATTTGTTTCGACTCGTCAAAGTTACCAAAGAAAACTGAATCTGTTTCAACGCTTTCTCCTCCAGATTCACTTCGTCCGTCGCAAAGGGATTCTAAGTCGTCAGTATCAGATTCAATTTGCAAAGGCGGTGTCTTATTAGTTACAGTTATGGATGGCATCATCGTGTGTTCAGGTACAGCAGATTTTGGTCGCAGTTGCAGCAAGTATCTGGCTCTACGTTTAGATTCATTAGAGTCTGTGCTCATGTATCCTGAGTCTTCGGTTTTGTAGAGTTTTCTCAGATCAGTTCTTCGCGATCTGGTTCTGGGTAGTCTGCGTCCAGATCGTCTTGCGTTTAGGTTCTCTGCTCTTGAATATGCTGAGAAGCGATCTCTCTCTTCTAAGGCTTTTCTTCTTTCGCCTGGAGGACTTTGTCGGGTCGGAGTGGAAAATTTAGGAGAAAGATCCGCACCACGCCGCTGTTTAGGTGGCACCGGTGGTCTCACATCTTGTTGCATACTAACTTGTCGTATCAGATCGGGAGTCTTCAAAGCAGCTACAAATCTTGATACCTCTTCGCTTCCATATGGTACGCTGCCTCGTCTTTCGTAGAATGACAAGCGTAATGAATCATCTTGCACCTTCGTTTTTGCTTCATAGATTTCTCTTAAGCTTCCGATTTTTCTAGTGAATGCGTCATCGGGAGATTTGCTTCCGGTGCTATCTACTTCCGTAAATTTGTGTTTGAAGCTGCCTCCTGATTTCAATAGTATCTTATCTATGCGCTTTTTAACTTCGCGTCTTGGCTTCCTGTCTAGAGTATCAGGATCAAAATCTTCATTTGTGTTACGCCTGTTCTCGACTGGAGAGCCGCGCACTTGAATAGTTAATGGCCCAAGCTTAGGTAAGTTATTATAAAGAGGCTCCATGGTATTGATAAATACCTCGCTTACCGGTAGACTTCGATTTCCATATTCTGAATTAACAGAGTTTGCGCTTGATACTTGATAGTTTTCAACTGCTTTTCTTACATCGCGCCAACTTTGTGACAGTCTTTGTTTAGCAGTGGAAATATTGGATTGATGTGGTGTTATATCTCTAAACCACATTTCAGGTCCACAAGCCAAAGAAAACCTGCGCTTCTTCAGTAAATTATGCCGCTCCAAACTGTCAAAATCAACGAATTGCTCACGCCTTCTCGTTTCTAATACATTGTCATCGCTGAAATAATGTGAGTCAGCTGCTAAAACTGGAATAACAATTTTAGGTGCTATTGGAGCAATCGTTTCAATCTTCATGTCATCTAGTACTATAGGTTCAGCTCTACGACATTGGTTTAGTTCCTGTATAACGGCTCGCATCTTCGCTTTTACTTCGGGAGCCACAGGTTCTACTTCATCTTTCGGAATGAGTGGTAGCATATCCGGAGGTGGAGGCGGTGGTGGTAATCTCTTTCTGACGCGACGAGTAGCGTGGTTAGATGGACTTCTTTTATCAAGTGTAACCATTGTTGGAGCTTTGGTTTTTGGTTCTTCTTTTGTACTATCTTCTAAAGCATTATCGCCCTTATTACTTTTTTTTTGATCTGATCCGCGTCTTGCCTCTTTTCTTGATTGGCTCTCTAAATGTACATGGGGAATGCTGTGTAAGGCTTCTTTCAAAGTAGTTGACGTGATCTTAATTGGTTTAGGTACCTCAATTCTTATTGGCTCTGGACTTTGACGAGGTAATTCAACAGTTTTGGATTCGCTAACTCTCGGTGTTCCACTGACCTTGGCTACAGCTACAGGCTTAATAGCCTTTGTTGAGTTGGGTGGTAAAGGCACATCATCTAACCATTTACGCACAATTTTTTGCTTGTAATCATCACTAACGCATGTTTTGCATGAATTAGAACGAGCTAAAGTCACTGCTTTTTGTTCTCTCTCACTACTATCACACCCTGGGCATCCACCGCAGTGGACGGCTCGTCGACTATTTTCTCGTTTCAGGCTTATAGCACTGAATCGCCGTCCACGCCTTGCGCACGGAATATCCCAACCTAGATCAATAGTATGATACAGTTCTTCTTCTGGTATATCTGATAATATTGGGATAAATCTCTTTGACGTCATCTTTTCTTTGGCGATGGACATTATTTCTCGAATCTTCACAAGGAATTCAAGAGCAGCTGGCGGCGGATCCTGAAAAAGAAATTGTCGTTTCATATTGCATTTGCATGTTCATCTTTATAATATTATATTTGCATGTTTATTTTCCGCCACAATTTTAGCAATAATGAGTGTACCTTTAAATGTTCGGTTTCAAAAAACACTGGATTGAAGTATAGTTTTTTTCTAACGGCTGGCTCGCCGTTGGATTGTGGCTGTTGGTTCCCTAAGTTTTCTTCTCTGTAGTCTACGATGGACAAGTCCGAATGCGGAGCTCGCTCGAACGTGTCTGGAGAGGCAGAGCGCCTTTGCAAGCGTACTGTCATACGCTCCGTTGTAGATGTTGCTCGCACTGACGGTCGGGCTGGTTTTTTCTTCGGACGACTGTTGTGCACCATCGCAGACACTACGTTTGGATTCATTTTCTGGAACTAATTCAAATTATTCATACATACGTGTTTAACTATTAGATTACATGTTTATACGTTCATGTTCTAGTTTTTTTGAAACAGTCCCCGCGAAGGATACGGGCAACTGAATCCGCGCTTATATTATGATAAATGATTTCTAATGGAATTAGTGATTCTGTGTATGAATGATGACTGATGGTCGTAATGGATGATGAGTGAAATGGAGAGTGAACTATGTGCCATTGAACTTTTTCAGGTTATTAACTGGGGAGGAGGCGAGTTTGCAAAATGAGGCTATTGTAGTTTCTTTACGAATGATTTCCTGCAGGTTGTATGGTTCTATATGATATTGATATTGATATTTATTTATCTCATTATAAACTACATTAATGTCAATCTATAAGAATTAATACTATGATCGTCAAGGGTACAATAATTGATAATTAATAATTTAAAAATACAAAAAACACCTCACAAACTCCTCAGCCTTACGGCTGCATGAATTCGTCCATGTAATATATTGTATTTTCTAAAAGTAGTTTTTTTAATTGGAACTGGAATTCCGATACACTGACCACGTCTTTCAAACTCTTCGGTAATTTTTCATATAGGGTAGGCCCCATTACTTCAGGGTCTTTGTCACACAACGCTAGCCTTTTTCGATTTTTTATGAGCCGATGTGCATTTCGAGAGTTGAAGTTATGAACTTCATCGCCTCGTTTAAAAGTTTTTAAATTTCGTTTTACATGCATCACTGTGTCGTGTATGTACAATGAGCTTACAGTTAATATTTTTTTGGATCTAAATAAGGCTCGACAAGATGTCTTCCTTGACACTCCCGTTAAAATGCGAAGAGAGAGGAGATGGAGATTATGACAGGTGATTTCGTGGTTTATATCTCGGGTTTGTGAATTTCGGGCAGTATTATAAAAGGTGGTCATGTTCTAGTAGTACTGATAGTTTGTCAGCAGTAATTACCTTTTGGGAACTATATGAATCCATTGTTTCTTCAGTACGTTCACTGACGTCCGATAACCCTGCAGCGTCATTCAAAAAGTCCCCATCCAATTTCATCAACGGATTTGTTTTCATTCTCTGCAAGGATAATATTTCATTAATTGTGAGTAGGTACCCTAACCTAATCTATTCCCATCTGATTTCATTGATAATCTCATGTGGCGTCACAGAGTCTTGTGGCTCGTATAATTACAAGTCAAATTCTTCATATACCTATTGTATTTCTCGTATCGTAAAACATTCAAAACTCAAAGATACTTACCATGCTATCCAATCCAATTCTAGAGTCTAACGTAGAACCGTTATCAGTAGACATGGTTGATGAGAAGTTCATTTCAGGATCTTTCTCCTTTCTCTTCTGCCTTTTTTTATAGTGGACGTAGAAAACAATGCCCGCTGCATAGACGAAGACCAACATCAGGACACAAACTCCAATGGCTAAGGATTCCAGAACACTTAAGCCTTGGCTTTGTGTTGCTGGTTCTGCCGTCACTATTTCACCAGCATGGAAGGGTATCGAGCGAACATCTGAGAAAAAAAACAAGTGAAAGGTCAGACAAAAGTCCCAGATATCTCGATAGATATTGGGGGTGTCTCACGATTTGATGAAAACCAAGAGTGCCTTATGTGCGTCATTAAGTTGAAAACTGAAAAGACCGCAGTCATAATATCACTGCCACTTGCTCTGCAGGTATGCAGTATTGTGTGCCTGATTTTGAGTAAACTATGTCGACAGTGCTCGCGAGAATGTGCTGTGTTGAGAGAGAGAGAGACCTGCATTTATCTATTGCTGTCGACATAGGGTCGACAAGGCATGTTACTTCTCTGCTGTTGCAAGCTTCCATCCATAGGCTACAGCGTCTGCTTACCAGCCGTAAGCTTGATCGCCACCATCGTGGTATAAAAATACACTAATGTAGAGCAGTAGCGTGGGGTCAAACATATTTATAAGCACGCCGCACTTATTTCACCTCACCACTTCTGTAGGTAGAGCAAATGCTTTGGCACGCAAAATGGGTGCAGTTGAGCAATTTATTTATGAGTGCGTGACGCGACACGGCCGCGAAAACACTCATCCTGAAGAACACCTGAAGAGTTCGAAAAATGTCGTATATAGTGACTTTTAATACCTATTTTATTAATGTAAAAATGAAATACTGACCGATATTATGTGAAGCGCCGGCAACCCTGAAGGCCGCACAGGATGCCGCGAGGCGCGTGGGTGTGGGAGCGGAACACAACACATGGACTGCCACCAGACGACCCTCCAGGCGGCTGTGCAGTGCCGTGGAACCACGCCACTGATTAAAGGAAATATCGGTGGGATTTATGACAAATAGAAAAGAAAAAACCGGCCAAGTGCGAGTCGGACTCGCGCACGAAGGTACCACTATCAATAAAAAGATTTATTTTATTTTGTTTTTATTATTTGTTATTATAGCGCACAACAGAAATACATAATCTGTGAACATTTCGACTCTCTAGCTATCACGGTGCAGCCTGGTGACAGACGGACGGACGGACGGGCGGACGGACGGACGGACGGACAGCGAAGTATTAGTAATAGGGTCCCGTTTTACTCTTTGAGTACGGAACCCTAAAAAGTTGAGCCACGTTTGCACGGCTAGTTCTGAACTTTAAATTGAAGAAGAACAACGGAAAAATAAAAAGCACGAGATACAAAAACATAAATAAAAGATACATTATGTTAAATAGTTTGATTCACATTTCAAAAAAAACAATAAAGGTATTCAAAAACACCGGATCGAAGCTACCTGCTTTGATGATTTTGAAGTAGGTACTTTTTATGTCGTGTCTAATCTATATTTGTTGGTTCTATTAGAGAAACCAGTTCGCTGTCGTACTTATACAAGTAGATTGAGAAAACCTTTTCCGCAGGCCAGAGTAAATTCAGTCTTATTCAGTCATAAGGACTTTGACATTGAAAAACTTTTCACACTTTTATCCGTACTGTATTCATTAAACACACTTTATACTAAATATCAGATAAATGTGTCAATTACATGCACCTGATTCGCAAAAATGGAGAAAAGAACGATATTATTAATAAAATAAACGCATAAGGAAAGCAGTATTGGCTCTATATGGATAGGTACATTAGGTACAATTTGTAAAACACGAAATAAAAATAAAACACAATTTAGAGAATCTCAAATAACGTTATATATTTTTTACATAGGTATAAAATATGTATAAAGCATGGTGGGACGATAGCTGCGACGCACTTTTCAAAAGGCGAAAAATCCTTCCTCTACCCTGTCTCTATATCAGAGAAATAATATGTATGTTTGTAAGAACTCACCAATCATATTTCAAAACGCGAGGCGAGGTTATTAATAGACAGACCAGAGCAAGCATCATGAAGCTTTTGTACCATCCTCGATGTCGGAAAATGATATATGGGAAGAACGTTCTTAATATGTGCATTGTGGTTTACAACAAACTCCCTGTAAACTTGAAAGTGCTCGAGGGGGACGTTTTTAAACGTTAGCCTCTTAAACTGGCTCTTAGATTAGAACGCTGTTTTTATCGTGTCAAAGATTACCTTCAGCATTATTAAATAAATCTTTGTCAAATTGTATTCGGCCTCTTAATTAAATTATAGTAGTTTATGTTATGTGACTGTACATAATGAAGGGCATTAAACACGAGTGTCGGCGAGTTTCATAATAACATCACACGAGTGTTTTAATGCCTAAATATGTACAGTTACATACACTGCTTTATCTATCCACATATCATAAGCCTACATGATGCATTCAGGAACTGCATATTAAGACCGGCATGGCGGCGTTGTTTTCTGGCAGCTGTCATAGTTTTTTTTTTAACTCAGAGACAAACTAGAGTCAGCTCTAACTATCATATCGATCGATATCTTACTTACGTGCGACATTTGTCAAATTTGTATGCAACTTGACAATTCATTTCGAACTAAACGTCATGTCGACTGATATTAGAATAGAGGTCAAATCAAATTTCTTTGTTTTTCAGAGATGTTCGAAATTTAAATGAAATAATATTATCGAAATCGATGTTATTATTTAGCAATAATAAAATTTTCACAGATAAGAAATTTGTTCTAACAAAGCAGTCTGTTTTTATGGTGGTCATAATGTGCGGTTCTTGAACGCATCATGGAGGGTTTATGATATTTGGATAGATACATTATTTTAATTGTGACTGTATTTAGATTATTTTTATTAGTATTGTATTATTAACAACATTTGACATTAGATTTTTTTATAATGTATGTAATTGCAGTTCAATAATATCTGTGACATATATTTTTTAAGGATTTGCATGCAAGCTCGCAGGCTAGATACGCTACAATATGCGGTACCATATGTTTAAGAACCCTCTAACTGCATCTGAAGCAAATACATTTCTGATTTCTGATAAACCACGAGTAAATAAAAATAAAGTTACGGTCAAATAAAATAGTTGTCTACTTGAGTGCACAGAACTCTGTTTATTCCTCATAAAATCACCTGCAATTAATAACTTTGTTATATTAATGTCATCGCAGTCGTTTAATATCGCTTGTACAGCCAAAAAAAGTGCGAACATTCGTTTGGTGCCCGTTGATTTTCGACTGGCCTGATACGGTCACATATGTTATCAACGTGTAGACATCTAAATGCGGTATATTTGGGGGGATTGTACAAATTGCTTCTTGACGCCTCGGCGTTTATCTGAAAGTTCATCAGGACCGAGCTGCATTTCACCCCGACCGGCACTCCTGACTGCTGTCCGATGGATGGGATCTATGGTTTGCTAAAGATACCGCCAGAAAATAAACAAGATTTTCCCCATCTTCACACGTTGAAATATTTACATTGCTGTGCGCCTTATAAAATTCTTTGACTCAACTTTTATCTGACAGATCATAAACACAAGTCAAATTTCGATGTTTTGATTCTCATGGATTGGACGGGTGTCTGGGTCGTAAATAAAATCATTACTTACTTAATTCCCCGAAGAAGGACTATAACTTTTCCCTTTTATTACGATAATTATCGAAAAGGATTGAGAAAACAGAAACCAGCTTGCTCCCGGGTAATTTGGATCGCACGTTTTGATAATCATAATCATAACATTACTTGAGTGACTGCATACAGTTCACATGTAGACTTACCGAGGAGATACGGAGCGGTAACTTATGTTTATCAGATTGGTGCATGGCAGGGTACCTCGATAGTAACTTGAGGTGACGCGTTCTCAGTCAACTTGTATTTCAGGATTGACAAGTAGACATTTTGCGTAACTGAGGAATGATTCCAGTTTGCAAATTGCAGGTTTTAACAATTTAGCAAAGAGCCTGGCTGAGGTTTATAAACTGTTAGTGACGTTAAGATTCAAATTGTTTCCCTTAGAGTTTTTTTCTCTCAAATCAAGTTTGGAGAATAAACAAAGTATTATTGTATGATTCTGGTTGGCGTGTTTCTGGTTGTACTTTTGCAATGATGAGAGAAGTCTTTTATAGATGAGAGGAGGCATGTTTGCCATGCCACTACTCAATGGAACGTAATATATACGGGCTGATAATAGCGAACCCACAGCGCTTCTATTTTCTTGCCCTCAGCTGCCAGACACTATGCGAAGTTGATTTGTTCGCCTCCCTTCTACTTTCCCTTCCACAAAGCTTTTATTTTAATATTTTCGTCGTCTCGTAAAAAGTGTCCAAACATCTATTTCCAATGGTTTTCAGCAGACCTTTTTAGGGTTCCGTAGCCAAAATGGCAAAAACGGAACCCTTATAGTTTCGTCATGTCCGTCTGTCTGTCTGTCCGTATGTTTTTTCTTTCACCATGTCCAGCACTTTTTCGCTATATTTATTTTCTTTTCTCAGTCCAGCTAATCGTGTTTATCCGCCGCCAGCCACAGATTTCAGAGGCTTCCCTGTGCCATTGTTTATGTTTTGCACCCGCATAATGCTATGCTTGAGTTGTACCTAAGCATACCTACTTTTGTAACCCACTCTTACGTCTGTCAGTATTTATATGTGTCGTCAAAAACGGAGATTGACGAGGGACATTCAATAAGATCTGTACGGATTCTTTAGTTCATGTTTGCAGCAAATTAATTAGTTAGGTGATGTAACTCGACGCTATCACCGCGAGATGTTAGATATTGATTTATTTTCTTTCAAGCAACGTATTGCGTAACTGTTCACAAATAAAAACATCGCGTTCGTACCGATAGTAATCACATGAACTATAATCTGGATCATAAAAGTGGTATTAACGTTTATCAGCATTTATTGGTGTTCTCGTTTATTTGGCAGTGGCATTTATTATTTCTTCAGCCTTGTCGATGTTCGGAACTGGTTCTGAGGAAAACCAGTGACAATAAGGCACATCGTGATTTTTTGTTTATTTATGCGATTACAAGTTTTGCATCGGACAAGTCTGTTACATATAGCAGATAAATGCTTTCGTACGCGGCTACTAGGTACCTTAAAACTGGCCTTTTATTTTTATTGGTTTCACTTGCAATGCAACGGTACAGTCAGCATTAATATCTAGACGCTTCGTTTTTTTTTTGCATTTTGGGCTTTGGGCAAATACAAAATAAAATTTCTTAGGTCAGAATGAGTAGGTACTTGCAGTGTTCCAAATAAATACAAGTTGATGGCAAATCCAGTCGAAATCGTGTATAATCGTAACAGTACCTTAGCCAAATGAAAACACGTCACATCACAAGTTAGATTATCTAAAATTCTAAATCATCATAAATACTGAAATATCTATCAAGAGCGTGGATATCAGAGATATACATGAATGTTCACTACCTACTACAAATTTTACACTAGCAAATCTTTTTTTATGTCACATTACCAACGCCATTAAAAATGAAACGTCACGCAGCCGCAGTTCAGAACTTGATAATTATACGCCCCGTATTTTTATCTTTCAAAACAATCGTTGGTGTAAATGTTTTGAAAATCACTAGGCTATCTAAATAAAAATCTATAAGGGTTCCGTTTTTTGCCATTTGGCTACGGAACCCTAAAAAGGCTAAATCCAAAGTCTCACCTGCAAGAAAGTGCTTCCCTCATCCCGATAAAGGCCGAACGGCACATCGTTGTCGAGGAGATCCCGGAGCGTCACCCACCCAGACGGGGAGAGGTACTGCGCACTCGTCACTGCGCAGACCGCGGCGTCCACGTCTGAAACGGACGGAGAATTTCAGCAGTTTTGTCAACTCCGGTATGGTCTAGTGGCTAGGATACCTGGCTCTCACCCAGGAGGCTCGGGTTCGATTCCCGGTACCGGAATATTTTTTGATTAAATGTTTTTTACCGCGAAATTCAACGGTTGTTTCGGCTACTTCACTTATTTTTAAACCCCGGCGTTTAATGTTAGTAGTTTGTATGAATCGCTATCTGTTCTAATAGTTCTTTGTATCTTTCTTTCTTTACTCAATATAGCTCGTTCGTTTCTTTTTTCTATGAAGGTTCTTAGAATCCTTCTAGATTAATTGTGCTGTTTTATTATAATTTAATATTTTAGATATAGAGCTCTACCCACGCATTGTAATTTACCTAGTACTAAAGTACTAATAAGCTAACTTTAGTCGTTATTAAATAAAATTTAAGTTCTTATATTTTTTGCTATGCCAATGAGTTCTACCCCGATAATACTTTTCAGTAAGGGTGAATACCTAACCACCAGAGATGTTGGAATTGGAGTTTGTGTATATTTGACGCCGAGCTGTCGAAGCACCACGAGGTGTCAAATAACAACATCTGATCTTCAAACATTTTTGGTGGGTCCCCGAAGTCTAATTATAATTATATTTACCCGTAAAAACAATTTCTTTAGAAGGGTACATGATTTGCCCCTTTAACGGCAGGAACACTAGAGGGATCTGCGGTTTCGTCGCTCCGCGGCCGAAGCTTGCCATCACGCATTCTGGAAACAATCTTAAGATATAATATATATATATATATATATTTATATATGACGGGCGTATCCTACTCGGGACATAAAAGTCAACGTCTAATGTGGCCGACACAGGTCCGCTGGTCCTCGCGGAAGCCGGAAGTCGTGTCCTGAACGCACTGCCACGAGTCATGCCACGGGTCTACTCGGGACAGATGAGTTACCGTATATGTTGCCGACACAAGTCTGCTAGTCCTTGCGGAAGGCAGGCGTGTTCTGCCCGCACTGACATGAGTCATGCCACACTAGGTCTACTAGGAACAGATAAGTTACCGTCTATGTGACCGACACAGGTCCGCTGGCCCTCGCGGAAGGTGGGCGTGTCCTGCCCACACTGGCAGACGCAGCCCTCGCCTCCCATTGGAAGCGCTGTACCCTGAGACTCTTCCATGCATCATGCCACACTCTAGGTCTACTAGGAACAGATGAGTTACCGTCTCTATGTACACTGACATGAGTCATGCCACACTAGGTCTACTCGGGACATATAAGTTACCATCTATGTGGCCGACACATGTTCCCTGGTCCTCGCGGAAGGCGGGCGTGTCCTGCCCACACTGGCAGACGCAGCCCTCGCCTCCCAACGGTAGCGCTGTGCCGTGAGACTCTTCCATGCAACGGGTCATTCCGCAATCGGAGCCTGGAATGTTAAATTAAAAGTGACTTATATTTTTAAAGGCAGGTCTTATTCTTTCTAGATTTTGCATTATCAAGAAATATTTCAAATCGGTTGAATCTAATTATAGATAAACAAAGTGGCTAGGAAAAAACCGAACAATTTTCGAATTATTTAACTTACGCAAAATACGCGTATTTATGACGTCGAGTTGCGGAAACCCAGCCCGCGTACAACCCTAGTACTCATACTAGTATAATACCTACGTCTTGCGTCTCAACTCATGCGTGATCAAAATCATGTTTGTGAATGCGGACTGCCTATATAATGAATCGAATACGTAGTGACATACCATTTTTTCGTTGATGCAGGGCTTAGATTGCATTACGGCTAAATTAAATTGGAGTCGATTTTGAATTTGTCACGCACGCCGCTTGTTCATTTTGCAAACGGGGCTAATACTAAACCGATTCCAATTCAACAAGTTTAATCGGATAGCCCTCCTAAACTATGTAATTGACGGAAAAGCTAGCTACGTCTAAAACTTCAAAAAAATAGGTACCTAAGAAAAAAGATTTCTCTTCCATGCTACTGATACCCGCTAGCCTAGCATGTTTTAGTAATTTAGGTCACGGTGAAAGTTCCACACATTAAAATGGAAGTGCGATAAATCAATATTTTCCTCGTCCGTCTAAGTAGGTAATAAATTATTTATTTATTATTAATATGATTTTTGCTACTTACTGACGAGAGCAAAAAGATCTCCGGTGGCGAATCGTGTAACGTTCGCCAGCGCCACCTCTCCGCTCGGAGTGGAAGCGCCCACCACGCCAGCTGCCATAACCAGAAGCAACACCAACGTCATCTCTATTCGAGTAGTGGTACTAAAGTTTGATATCCTGGCGTAGTCATTTTCTGCCTGTCACTAGGTGGCACCTGATTTTCGGACTCGCATCTTGTGCATTCAATTTTGATTTTTCGTGCTCAACCGTCTTCATTTTCATGTCGTAACGTTCCAATCTGTAAAAGGCGAGAACATTTATGTTCGGTTTTAATTTATCAATGCTGATTAATTATTATTGAAAATATTATATTGGCTTGTGGCTATATTTGGATCAATGTTAAAGTTTAGCCTACCAATATTTTTTTAATATAACTTTTCTATCATAGTGGATCACAAATCCTTTAGTTTTTATTGGATTTAAATTACCATTATTTTGGAGAGTTTACAGTTATTTGTGGGTAAGTATATTGAATTACATAGCATCTAAACATTTAATCCGATAGGTACGAACTTTAAAGTATCCTCATTTATTTTCGGTTAAATGTATAAAATGGCTTTTAAATGCTAAAGACCATAAAGGTAAATAACATAATAGTAACAGATTCATAAATTCACAATCAATATTCATGCATACGTAAAACATCAGTTATCGCATACGCTACTTTCCAAAACTTATACAAAATGGTTAGCTTATGAATTATGCATCTGATTTGTATAGATCTGAAAGGTTAGACAGAAAAATATACGGTATTCTAGTTTTTTTTGACGGTCTAGGTGTGTCTAATTAATATTCCACGCATAATTTGAGCGAAATACCTACTGCAGACAGCAAAAAGTTATGTATTTTCCTAATAAAACTAGGATTTTGTAACTTGCAAATTAAAATATGTTTTACTGTATTATCATAGGGTGTTAGGCAGGTATCTAGATATATTATCAATTTAAATAGCATATTAAGTAATACCTAGTGGTAAATATTTAGTTTAAAGTCAACGTTTTTTTAAACATTTAATTCCTTTATAAAACGCGCCGCCTGTAAATATGATTCTGATGGAAAAAATTTAATGCACTTTTTGCATCCTCTAATAGTACATTATGATACAAGTGTAATGACCAATGCTCACGTGTTTCATACGACGTTTTTCAACACATTTGCGAGGAAAAATAAAAAAAAATAAAAAATGAAAATGTTAAAAGATATGTAATGAAAAGGCGATAATGTAATGTAAAAGGCACGGCATGGGTAATATTCTGCATTATCAGTGTAAATACGCTGTAATAAGACCTACTTTACGAGCAGGTGTGTTGAAAAAGATATAATCGTAGTTTCTTTCTTTCTTTCTAGCGTCACTTAAAAGCTCACACAAAAGAGTTCAACGCCAGCTAGCACGAAATAAGGCATGGTTTGTCTTTTAACCCCCGACACTGACGAGGGTTGATGTAAACGATATGATACAGATAACAAATGTAATGGTTTTTTTTTTTATATAAACCATCATCGTCTGAAGGCCAGGACTAGACTCGAACTTGTGCCCTCGGTATAATAATTTGTTTCGTTAAGAGGTGTAAATGTGTATCTGTGTCTGTCTCTGGCATCGTAGTTCCAAAACGGAAGAAGCACGGCTTTTTAGGGTCCCGTACTCAAAGAGTAAAACGGGACCCAATAGGGACAGACAGACAGACAGACAGACAGACGGACAGCGGAGTCTTAGTAATTACTTTACAGTTGAAATTTTCAGTATTTTCACACATGATGTATTTCTGTTGCCGCTATAACAACAAATACCAAAAAACAGAATAAAATAAATATTTAAGGGGATAAATAATTAATATTTTTTTGCCGTTTTTGTAGATAGTACGGAACCCTTCGTGCGCGAGTCCGACTCGCACTTGGCCAGTTTATATTTTACCCGCATTGTCGTGCCGGAGGATTCTCCTGGATTTTCGCCAATTCTCTCTCCAAACACGCAGTTCGACCGCTTTATTAGGTTCGTCCGGCCAATGTCCAGCAGTGAGCAGTGGACTTCTTTCGGCTAATGATGATGATGATGATGATTAGGTTCGTCCTACTAAAGCAACAGTCAAGAATAAAAGAAAGTTTTTTTTAAATCGAAAGTCTTGTCAGTCGAAATGGTTCCTAGCTTTGTTTGTTGTGTGTGTGTGTAGGGTATTTCTACTTATAACTGTTCTTCTTCTTCATCCTTGCGTTATCCCAGTATTATCCTATAGAAACCTGGGATCCGCTTCATCCGCTTGCTATCAAATCCTAAGTATTGATATTGCCAGCCAATAAATCTAGGTAAATCTATTTATTAGTGTGATATAGCAACGTAAATAGTTGAAATAACACAATACAATACAATACAACTTAAATGCGACGGTGGGAGTTGCATTTCTGACCGTTACGGGCAGTCGATTATAGATGGATGGACCCATTATGTAGGCAGATTTAGATAGTAACAAATATACCTATTTTTTTAATCAAATATACTTCCGTCTACCCTAGATCCTACATGAGTCGCTCTAGATAAAACCGTTACTAAGAATAATGTTTTGCCGAGTTCCGTTGCCTTCCTAACAACTCATCAGGGATATCAATATGACACATAAGTATATTTCGCTTTCCAATTAGATGCCAATGTGTTTCGCGCGCTTTTCAGGATAAGTCAATGCGTAAAGCCATTCCCTCTGCGGCAACAAAAAAAAAAGCGGCCAAGTGCGAGTCGGACTCGCACATGAAGGGTTCCGTAAAATAAATGGCTGTTTACGATTTATGACGTATTAAAAAAAAACTACTTACTCGATCTCGTTCAAACTAATTTTCGGTGGAAGTTTGCATGGTAATGTACATCATATATTTTTTTTAGTTTTATCATTCTCTTATTTTAGAAGTTACAGGGGGGGGGGGGGGGACACATTTTACCACTTTGGAAGTGTCTCTCGCGCAAAATATTCAGTTTAGAAAAAAATCATATTACAAACCTCAATATCATTTTTGAAGACCTATCCATAAATACCCCACACGTATGGGTTTGATGAAAAAAAAATTTTTGAGTTTCAGTTCTGAGTATGGGCAACCCCCAAACCTTAATGTTTTTTTCAATTTTTGTGTGAAAATCTTAATGCGGTCACAGAATACGTCTCCTTACCAAGTTTCAACCGTATAGCTCTTATAGTTTCGGAAAAAAGTGGCTGTGACATACGGACGGACAGACAGACAGACAGACATGACGAATCTATAAGGGTTCCGTTTTTTGCCATTTGGCTACGGAACCCTAAAAAAGGGTATAGCTCGACGCGCGTGGAGTCACGCGCGAAACAAATTAGAATGTCAAACATAATTGTAAGATAGCCAGAAAACGTCACCACAAAACTTATACTCTTCATGGAACTTTCGAAAACGGACACATTCTTCGAAATCGGTTCACAAATACACAAATTATGGAATAACCGAAGTCGAATTAAAGATCTCCTCTATATTGAATGTCGGATAAAAAAACCGGCCAAGTGCGAGTCGGACTCGCGCACGAAGGGTTCCGTACCATTGTCTATAAAAAACTATTTTATTTTGTGTTTTTAGTATTTGTTGTTATAGCGGCAACAGAAATACATCATCTGTGAAAATTCACGGTATCAGTGAGATACAGTCTGGCGACAGACAGACGGAAGGACGGACGGACGGACGGACAGCGGAGTCTTAGTAATAGGGTCCCGTTTTACTCTTTGAGTACGGAACCCTAAAAAGGCATTTAAAACAAGTAAACCCACGCACTGATAAAATAAAGATTAAGTTTATTCCGATGCCCCATTCAAATTTCAAATGGGATCTCATAAATTCGGTTTTATAACAATTTAGTAATTTAATTCCTTCAACAGCTTGTTTTAGAAATACGAGCCGACAACAAAAAGTGACGGAGAGAATAGCCGCGCATACATTAACACTAAATTTAATCTCGTCAATTTGTTGGGGACATTCGCAAAGACCGCCAACAAATCTCAGGTGAACCAGTTTAAGTCTGAGCTCCGATTACACAGAGCTGTTACTGATCGGGGTCAAGATAAATGAGATAGAAAGGTGAGGCGAGACAGGTGGTGAATCTCAGTTTGAACAGATAGTCGTATTTACGACGTGGGTCGTGAGTCGAGCTACTGCATTGTTTATTTTTATTGTTAATACAACTTTTGACAGCATCGCATTAGTCAGCAAACAATAAATTAATTCATTGATGACAAGATTGATTGTGTTTTGTGAGCAGGTATGATGTCTTTATACTGGTTGTCTCAAAAATTACAATTCCGATTTTGATGATACCTATTTAGGTATCATCAAAATCGGAATTGTAGTTTGAAATAAAAAACTATGATGATACATTGTTTACTGTAGGGACTTATATGATTTGTGATTGCAGCTATAAATTGTCACGGCATTTTCGAAAATGAAATGCCTTAAAATGTGGAAAATTATTAAGTACATAATAGAGATATATTTTTGAAACTCCTATTAAACCGTATTACTTCGAAGTTATATTTGAATAAGCTACAATTTATTACCCATGACTTTATCGTCTTCAATTTAAATATAACGAATCTCTAAATCTCTAATGATAGAACAGCTCATTAAACTTTCGTAAGACCTTTCAACTTATGACAGGCCCATGCAAAGTTTCAATCCAAAATAATTGATTAGAGGCAAGTAGCGATAGTCATTAAGAGGTTACGAAGTTCAAAATAATAAAAAAACAGAAGCGGAGCGATATGGCTTATCTTATCTAGGTGAGGGCCCTTTCGGATGCACTTCAACCCAGTGGGATCTTTTGTGCATTTGCCCTCTCCTTTATACCTGCTCCCAGGCTTGCTCCATCATTTCCACAAAGCGGATGATGCAGTTCACCGGGAGCACCTTGAATTCCTTTGGTTGCGGGTAACCGTTACCAAAGTAGTTCATTCTTTGTCTGGCAAGGGCATGACATTCACACAATAAGTGTTCCATAGTCTCATCCTCCTCGCCACACATTCTACAGTCTAAACTATCAGATAGTCCCATCTTGGCCAAGAGATCCTTGACCCCGAAGTGACCTGTGAACACCCCAGATATAATTCTGAGTTGCTTCCTACTGGATTTCCAGAGTTTTCTGGTCCAGCCCGAGTCCACTCCTTCTACGAAGAGCTTAGAGTGCCTTAAGCCAGCCTCATTCCTCCACTCGTGTTGGTGTTTGGTTTTGGCGTAGGCTTTAAAGGCCGATATTATGGTCCCCTGCGAGAGTCCCACAAATGGTTCTGGACCTACAAAGTGATTTGTAGAGCCCCCTCTTGCAAGCTCATCTGCTCTTTCGTTGCCGATGAAGCCCTTGTATATATGAAATGAAAATGATATGTACTCGTAGCTAATATGAAATAAAAATTACCTTCACTACACATTGTAAGAATATGCAGAGTTGAGACCTGAGGTTGAGACCGACTACCTATGTCGTTGACGAGATACACATTTCCAGTTCCTAATAATTTATCTTCTACCAAGTAACATTGAGTAAAAAGGCAATAATATTAGCCGTCGTCAGGGGTAACAACTTGGTTGTAATCATTAGAAATAAACTTTAGGCCGTCTGAATGTCAACGGGCAACGTTCAGTCATAGATTGAACTCAATCAAATGTAATATGAACTGCCGCTCGCCGCCCCGCTGCCCTCTGGGCGTCCAGTCCGTGGTCTTATAGACAACTACACTACAACTGATAACAACACTCATAATTAATATGTAGATATATTTTCCCACGGAAACCGCAAACATTTGGGTACTCTAATTTCATTATTCCGAAATGAACAAAGCTTGAAAGTGTTTCCTGTTCCACAAAGGACGTATTTGCTAACAACTCCCGACAAAATATACCCTTTCTGTCCAACCAGTAAACAGACTCCGCTTCGTTGATCAACAGGTCATTAAACGAATTTAAGTTTTACTTATATTTTAATTGTGGTCAGAGGTCGTTTATATTCGCTAGAATAATCTCACGGGGTCAAAGTGCATTTAATTATTTTTTAAATTAGAGCGTTAGTTTGAAGCATTTTTTTGTTCTTTCTTGAGTTTCACTATATGTATTACTTAAACGTAGATATACCATTATACAGAAGACAGTACAGATATTACAGTATATCGTAACTGAAGATGACTTAGAAAAAAAACAGGCGGTGAAATTTCTCAGGGGAAGACATCATTATAAGTTGCAAAACTTGTAATATCATTTACATAAAGTAATACAGTACAATGTTTACTGTTGGCTACAGATTTTTGGGTAACGCAATAACCTAATACTATAATGATCATCTGATCTGCTATTTTATGATTGTACAAAGAATGCCGCAGTAACAGCTGCGTTCCGTTAAATCCTACAGCATCCCAACGATGCCAAAATACCGGTTTACGTCAGATTAGGAAAGCTTAATTTATTATATGGCATACCGCGTTTTATTATTGAAAATCGGTAATAATTCACACCAACTATTTTCACTTTTAATCGAAATATTTCACATGCATATCGAACGGCCAGTAATTATAGAGGTATTAGATTTAAACCTAGAAATTTCTTTCACCAATTAAGAACCAGTAAATACACACGGGTATATTCGCTGCTTGGTCCCGCCCAAGTCTCTCGCATCACCTGCCTTATTGGTAGGCAAAGTATTTATTAGGCTATTTATCAATTGCTAGTGGTAATTAATGACCACCATTTTGAAACAGCGTTGAACCGAGTACTTATCAATAAATTGCTTCGCACTGATATATTACAGCTCATCTCTCTGTTTTCACTTTTATTTCAAAGAGCCCGACTAATGGTACAGTCCTTATCTCTGAATGACTATGATTTAAAATACGTTCATTTGTGCATTACAGGCTGAACTTTGTCTATCTGTTGTACCTATATGAAAGTTAACGGTACTATGTATTATAGATTTTATAAATGTTTTATTGAGTGTCGCTAGATAGAAACTGATGTAAGCATGAATTATCTTGGTATGTACCATTAAATTGATGATGAGTCGTGAGTCTGAGAGTGGGGACTGCTGCACATCATAATTGCCTAAAAAAAGAAAGAAAGAAAGAATTTATTTATTCCAATAGGATTCATTGAACCACTTTTGCATTGTCATCAGCTACAACACTAAAACACTCAGGTTAAATTAAATATAATAACTTAAATTATTACAATATGTAACGGGGATTTTTACATAAAATTTGTTTTTAAAATAGCTTAGATAATAAAATGGAGAAATTAAATTCAAGGTATGAATAATTTGAAAATACTTTGTGTTATGATAATAACATATTTGCACAATCCTTACAAATAACAATCGTCTTTTAAACAATAATATAAATAAAAAGTAAGTAAATATATAATATAGGTACATGCACTATTAAACAGTCACGAAGTTTCGTTTTAACCCTTGAATTAGAAAAAAAACTTCAAGCGGAAAAGTCGTACGTACCATAAATGTAGAAAGGTGACCAAAAGATTTGTGCATTTAAAGATACGCTGCAACGTATGGGATTATATGGATAGAAAAGTCGCGATGGGCGGTTAGAAACAAAAATAACCGGAGCTAATAAATACTCATGAGTATAGAAGAGCCCGAATCCCCGTAATTTTATGGATTCATCCAATCGAATGTATCAGAAATGTTCTCTCCGAAAACTCTGGGTAGAGCTCTATGAGAAAAATATGTAAATAGGGATATAATAATATATTTGACATCTAAATCGACACTTTCTTACATGGCACAGTTATGGTAAAAATCCGTTCTAAGACATTATAGGGCCAATTCAAACGGTGGTATTCAGAAGTAGACCTTTTAATGAATATACATACATATATTAACGAAGTGGTATGAATCCGATATCTAACAAGTTGGGGTCCACCATGCAAACCAGGTGTGATATTTTAACGATAGGTATGTATTTTGGTTTGATGCAGACATATATATTGGGCCTCCAGATAAGGTCAGGGGTCAAAAGATGTGCGAGCTACGGCGCTGTATATGCTAGTAATGGCTCGTTAAAGTGGCTAATGAAAATGCCATAAATTGACAGGTTTAAGAATCAAAGTCACAACTAATATACCTAACCGTATATTAGCGCGGTCTTGGCTGTAATAAAATAGTAATTTGACCTTTTGGGTTGATATGATAAGTGGTTGTACGCTAGCCATGGCATTATAAAAAAGCGCAAATTTTATAGAAGATACTTAAGTATTTATTTTTACAATTAGTAAAATGAAGATTGACGGATCTTCTGGTGTCATTTGCGGTGCAGCCACACCGCGACGTAGTGCTGTGCTGATAGGTAGTCTAGTGATGTGCTTATCGGTAACAGTGGCATTTCCGTTAAGTTGTTTTTAATGTGCGTGAAAGACAAATGTCGCTAACCACATCTTCCAAATACCTCTTACATACAGCACTGGACAGGACAGCCCTCTAATAAACCCGATAAATATGATCAACTTTTTCCCATCGTTAAGTTTGACTGGCGAGACCGTAACAGTGACAATGAGCCTAGTGGCCTAGTGTTGTGGATAACGCTCATTTTGAGGGTTAAAGACCCGAACCCTAAAGACTCCCAAGGCTTAAAGACTCAAGTGACGAAAAGTAAATATTTTGCATTCATATGCGTAAAATAAACCAACACGGTTCTTAAATAGCATCAAGTCTTTAAGCCTCGGGAGTATTTAAGGCTCGAGTCTATAAGCCTCGAAATTAACGAGCATAAGGACACAAAAGAATATTCTCGTAAAACCGAAAAACTCAAGTGATTTTGTAAATTGGAAAGGCAGATTGCAACAGAGTATATTCCAAAAGAAAGTGCACCAATTCTGAATTACCCTTAAACCGTCTTAAACGACTCGGTATATTTGGCACACGTAATATTCGCTTTGAACTTCCGTGTTTGGATGCTCAAGTGTAATCGGCCCATTACGTAAAAACATTGTTGTTTTAGTGTAGTTGAATAAGTTTGTGTACGTAATAATTACATTAATAATTGCGAATCCTGCATCCTTGTGCAATGTGGATATCACGATGCCGCAATTTCAAATTCAGTATCAATTTAGTTATCAGTATCACATAATACTTTAACCTCTAAGTATTCGTTATGATACCTACATACCTGCTGGCCATAAACATAAAAGAAATGAAGATCGATAAGGATTCTCAAAGGCTGGCGCGGCCTGCGGTGGCGATGAATAGTATTGACAATAAATTCAAGCTAACTATTTGTCCGCCACCGCAAGCTGGCGGTGATTTAGGCTTCATGCAGTCCATTCAAACTTTTTATTTTTGATGTTTCTAAGAAATATTGCTTAGTGCGTTCCTTTAATTGTGTCTACGATTGCAGAAAAAATAATGGTCTAAAATAGCGGACCCAGGATTGAAATTAGTAAATTTATTTACAACCTATATTTTGAAGTTAATAATAATAACTGTAAAGCCCATTAATAAACAGTAAAGGGTGTGTCTAACAAATACCGTTGTTATTAATTGATATTCATTGAGTGTAACATCAGATTCGATGCTATCGAAACTATGGATTTTATTGCCTTATACGGTTAGATTACATAAATATCAATGTAATACCAAACACCGCCAGGCATAGTAGCATGATACGTTTTATCGTTTTACGTGACGTTTCTGTACATTTTCGCCGTAAAACGTGACGACAAAACCTATGGTGACACTAAGTGATATGCAAGGACCGGAATTATTCATAGATATTCCGTGCACATGAGAGGCTCTGTGTATAATATATTGTAGGTAATATTAGATTTAGGTACCTGACTAACTTAGGATAAGCAATTGTATATGTACTAATCACTATGGACATGGTCTGAAATAAAATTTTTTGAATTTGAATTTGATAGCAAAAATCAAACTTTCAGAGGGAATGACCAAATTGTTTTATCGACAATTCCACTTATCGATGTTACGGAATATTATCGCATATCGACTTATACGATTATTCTGTAACATTTGACCTCTTTGATAAGCAACCTCCATCTCCATATTAAAATAAATCATGCCCACGTCACATATGTCATTTACGTCGCTTAATTGTCATAAGTAATTTCCGTGCCGTGTTACTAAAATGGTTAACCCTAAAAGAAAAACCATTAACCAATGGATAACGAAAGATTCTTCTCTTAGTTAGGTACAAAGAAGATTCATCCACGACATATTGCTCTAAATGTTAGTTTACTCTTAGTATACTTGTTTAAACTTTTCATTGTGCCATATTAAAACTGTAAAATAAAAATATTTTCTGTTTTATTCCTTACCATTATGCGTACATACATTGTTTATATCCAAAAGCCTGATTTCATTACTTTGACGATGTGTCATTAAGTGACATTTATTTATCGATAGTCGATAAAACACTTTGGTCAAACCCTCTGACAGTTTGATTTTTGCTATGAAGAATTCCGGTCGTTGTCACACACAGTTTATCAACATACATAGGTGATGACGAGTTTAACAACATACATACATAACATAGGTGATGACGACAAAACCTCAGCAGGACCTTAGTGCTCTGGCATCTTTTAAATGGCGTGGCACTTCCTAGGTACCTTTAGATTAAACACAAAAAGTACAAAATAATTTAAATTGTTTGTTTATATAATAACTAACTTTTACCCGCGACATAGTCCGCGTGCGACGTACGTACCTTCATACAAACTTCCGCGTAATTTAACCCTTTAGGGGATGATTTCCGGGATAAAAACTATCCCATATCCTTCCTCAGAATTCAAACTACCAAATACCAAATTTCATCGCAATCGGTTCAGCGGTTTAAGTGTGAAAAGGATACAGACAGGCATAGTTACTTTCGCATGAGTAATTTATAGTATAGAGTATAATAATAGTATAGCATGCATAATAGTAGAGAACGACGAGACGTTTTCGAAATGTGGTGCTGGCGAAGGATAAAAAGGATTTGCTGAAGGCAACATTTGAGGCAAGAGAAGCAGAAGAAGGCCTAGGCTATATTTTAGCCAAGTAAAGGAGTAGGTCTGGAACTTGATTTAGAGTCGTATAAGGAAGTCATAAGGCTAGCAAAGGACAGAGGAGAGTGGCGGTTACTCCACCGACAAGAGCTGGGCTCTTAAGTGATGATGATGATGATGGATTTTTGGCCTTAGCCAAAACATTTAATACCAAAACCGAATACGAATTATAGGTAGGTACACTTCTTATGTTTTAACCCCCTTTGCAGGCTCCCTACCTGTATCACTGCTTCTTCACAAAACTACCAAGATTTACTCAGCTTTAGTAACATTGTCTTAAACATGCAGAAATTTTATTATGCGGCGCTTGATGGTCAATTTTGAGATAAAACACTCGATACAGACTCTAAAACGAGTAAAATTATCATCAATGTCAGTGGCTCGACCATTAGATTCCCATAAAGAAAATCTGTTCGTCGCTAAACCTTTTGATTTTACTGTTCAGAAGTAAGTAGAAACACTTAATAAATATTAATGCGTAATTCGTAAAACGTTTCAACGTCAATTAGGCCAGAACAATTTTCAATCTCAATGAGCAAAACTTTTTACGAAGGTACTTTTTACCCTTTAAGGTAATTTGAATTTACTAGAAACATGGCGCTAGAATACTGCTTATTAGGATGACCTATGCTAAATAATATGCAACTAATGTAGAATGTGAAAGGGATACTTGTTACCACTTAAAATATTGCCATACTTAATGGTTCATGGAATCTACGTGGCTAAGCAGGTTGACTCTATACCTGTATTTAGTGGACTAGGTACTTGTTTTTCCAGACTTAGGAAACCTCGTGTAGGTAATGTCATAGTTACGACATAGGAGGAGGAGCTACTACTTTGTGGAGCGTTACTCGACTTGTCTGACGAGTTGGTACCTAAAATTGTGCATACTAATTACATGTTTATGCAACAGTTAAGTATGATTATGACTAATAAAAATGCATTAAGTAGACAAAATAATAACGCTGTGCTGTTGATATGAACCAATGTCAGTTATAAGACACTATACATTTGAAGTTGAAAATAGAAGTGAAACCTTATCGATAAAACTATATTCACGTTTGGCAAATTAACGGTTTAAAGTTTAAATTAAAGGTATTCATCCAAATTTAAAAATAGAAGGCGGATCATCTAATAGCAATCTCACAGGCGTTAAAATCTATAATTGTTAAAGGAAATCGTTTTGAAGCGTTAATTTAAACTCACACAAGCATGAATTACAGCGCCCGTAACGATCTGCGGATATCGAACCAATATGGCGCCCGTCCGGTTAGATTCCATCTTTGCATAAAAATCACTAACCTGCGGAGCATTTAAATTTCGATCTCAAAAATACGGAAATATCCGTAAAAGTATGTCAATTATATAGCCAGTGGAATATTGGTGAAATGTGATCCGAAAACTATGCCAAAATTTGCATCAGCGACAAATTCATGTTGCTTTAATTAGAAGAAGACGGGTAGGTAGGTATATCACAAAATTGATGACGCTCATAAAGATACTAATTCCTTGGAATTTCATACAATATTATTTTGCGTAAAATTACTGTTACACATAATTCGTTCTTTTTTCCACAGTTCTGTTTGGGTATGGAATACTTTTTATGTTGACTGACAGTGTCATTTCCGTCAGATCATGCATCATTTTATTTTATATACTACTTATATGTGCAGATAAAAGTTGTCGTAGAGTAAAACTTACTGTAAATTGGATATTGCGTCACGTTTCTTTGAAATTGCTTTGAATGTGCCGGAACGAAATGAGTATGGGTTGATTCCATTTTACAGTTGGAAGTTTTATAGTTAGAATGAAATGACATTCAACGTGTCGACTTCCGATTTATAATGTGAGTAAAACTGAATAGCTCCATTGTTGGCATCTTCTAATTAATGAGTTTAATGACACATTCACTCTCATTTCTTACGCTGTGTAGAATCTATACTGTTGATGAAATGTTGTCAAATGGGATGTGTACATGAATTGAGTCGCTTCTAACGTCCCAATAACTCAGTTTTCAAAGTTTTGTCTGTAGATCAATCAATGATAGTTCATAATATGTTATATATACATGTGCTGTTCTCAGACTTCGTATTTGACAAATCTATTTTTGGTTTTCCTATTTGGTCATTAAAATGAAAAGGTATGATCATACTTTTAGATTGCGGATTGGGTAGACTTTTAGATTAGTGTTTATTTTATCGCAGTCAGACAGACTAAAGTTGCTTAATTAATATGTATAGATCGCCTTCTTATCAACATACCAACCTATAAATAAAAAATAATCGAAAGTTCGTAGAATTTGTCTTGATTCTCATAAAAAGTAGGTAAAGACTTTTTTGGATTGTTCAATCAACAAAGAATCGCCCCACTATTTTAGATTTTAGACAAAGCAATATGGAGTCGGGCGCTTTCACGTAGATTGAATGATAGATAATATTTTTAAATTTTTGTCTTAGGATTTAACTCTCAGGGTGAGTATACCTGACCTCAGACATGTGAAAAGAAGTAACGAGAGGTGTGTGAAAAAAATAACCAAAAACATTCTCAGCCTCACTCACGCATCTCTTCCTAGTGGTGATTTTTTCTTAGCGCACCGCTCCACCAACTCATACAGGTGTGGTTGATACTCGCCTTTACTCTGTGTAGAATCGTATAATTATAGATAAGCACACATTTAAATTATTTTAAGGTGTACATCGTTCCACGTTTATCCAGTCTTCATCTTCATGAGTTCATGTGAGCAGAAATACTGTGAAACTTTTTAGCCCGGGGACACACGTGACACGTTCTAGAGCCTCTTCCAGAGACGTGAGAATGTTGCCAGCTATTTACCTTTGCTTAAACCTAGAACGATGTTTCCAAACCCATCGGCCCGTTTCTCGTGAGTGAGGTAATTAGTGTTTCACCGGGGGTGTATTCCACTAAACGTATGGAATCGAATCGGTTTTGTAATTGTCTGAGTTTAGTTGTTAAAAGCACCAATAATATGTATACACCTAACCGCTACCTACTCACAAACAATACATACCTACAGTTGCTATATATTGAGATAACACACGGCGATATAAATCTAGTAAACTATTTAGTAGAAAATCGCTCATTAAACAGTATAATTGACTCATTACCGCATCGCTATTACAACCGCTACTAAAGATCATAACATAATTGTAGCATCTTTCCCTGTTAATGTTTTATAATAAACCTATAAAAATAAAGCCAAGTCACAATGTAGCGCTGACAAGCGGCACGCGGAAGATGGATAAGAGGTGAGAACTATGCATAAAGAACGCCATAATAGAATTATAGAGCCGATCGAGTTTATAGTGCAAAAACGTATAATCCTCTTTCTCAAGAACTAATTGCTGCGTGGCAATTGCTCAATAACGAACCTGATTTTTACAAGCTTTATATTAACTTGACCTGTTCGTATGTAAGTATGTAAATATGTACGTTGTCCGTTAAAATTTGCAATCCATTTTTCAGTCACTTGCCGTTATCCGATTGAACTGAAATTTTGGGTATTAGTATAAATAGTTTGGATGACAATTCATTATTATGGTACCATCGAGCTGATCTGATGATGGAGACAGAAGATGGCCATGGGAATTCAGTATTTAACCGACGTAACCCCGTTGAGTTGAGGCTCGTTAGAATCGTCTTGATGATGGTATACAGAAAAGTACAGTCGGCAATAAAAGATTGTACCAAAAATGAAATTTTTGACAGAAACTTATTAATTACAATACACATTGGGCGGTAAAATAGAGGATGATAAAGATTGTCTTTTAAATGTTCATCGAAGACCGCACGAAACTAAAGAGTAGTCAAAAAACATACAATTCCGTTTTTTTTTTGATTACCTAAGATATTACGCTTTTTTAACATTTCTTGTCCGAGAAAATGTTAACCAGACATGCACCAAAAAAAGAGAGTTGCTTCATTAATTAAACTTAAGGAAGCTAATCAGTCTGCAAGTTTATTTCCTTATTTTTTTTACAGGGGACTAAGGTTCGTGGTCTTCCCTCCCTCTCACTGAGCATAAGCGTGAGCGAGATGGAAGTGCGTGTTTGGAAGCGCGGATATCATGTTTTTTAATTTTATTTTTTTGTGCGTTTTAATAAATATAAAAGTAATAGCTGATTTCCCTCAAACATGACATTACCGATTTTTAGAACCAAATTTAATATGTTTAGCTGTTGCGCATAATTTGTTATGATTTTTTTAAGTGTATTATGTAGTTCGTGATTTTTTTCTATCGAGCGAAAGTCAAAAACTCAGGATTTGAATAGCTGATTTCCCTCGAGAAAGGCCTCAAGATTGCTAATTAAATTTAAAGCAGCCGTATCCAACCAAGAGCTACAATTATTTTTAAATCAGCTTTTGGAGCTCACGTCGCCTTAACATAAACTTGAGCCAATCAATTGTCTACACAAAATTATTCGTCAAATAATGCCTTATTCCGTCACAGCAAAATTATTAACATATCCGTACTTAAGTTGGTAGTAAAAAAATACACAATGAGCCGTAAATTAAAATTAATATATGTAGGAAACTGATCAGCACAGACATTAGACATTCTGAATAATTAAATTACAGACGTAAAAGGTAAGTAGTTAAATTCGCATTCCCAGGAATTAATATGATAGGTACAATTAAAAATACGAACTAATAGACAGTATTTTTGTTAATTAAAATTACTTGAAGCAAAAGCACTGGTAATCAACATAAGTACGTGCAATTTTTTATATAGGGAGCATATCTCCACTTACATAGTTATAATATCTATCATACCTATCTTGAAAGTGCAGAATGACAGAGACTTGAAAGTCCGGAGATGTTCCCTTCCGTCAAATATAGTTGTAATACGGCCCTGCATCGTTGACATCGTTGTCCATGTAAAGTGCACGAAATCAAGTTTTCTGGTATGTAATACAATGAGTTAATAAACTTCAATATTTACGTTTCGGTTTTAAACATACTAAATTAAAAGAGACATTAGTCATGGAGCCAACTTGCAAAGCTAGTTGCGAACGACAAATAAATCTGAGTAACTGAACTATAAACTATGATGATTTATAATTATTACCCGCAAAGAAACTTGGTCAACTATAATATCTGACTCGAGTGATCTGTTTATACGATTGCACCATTTGCATTAGTTTTGCCTTCTTAGTTAAAGTAATTTGCAAGTTCTCTTTAATCTTATTATTAACTGTGTTTTAAGATTTGAAAGCTTACATTGCAGTTGCAGTTACAGGTGCAATTTTTAGTCAATGGATTAATTTGTAAGGTTTACCAGGTATATTATAGGATTATATACTTGCCACAAACTAATAATAAATGGACAGTTAGGATTTAAAGAACACAGAAAAAACTACCCTTTATCAACTTTTCGCACTTTGAAGATTAAGTTATCCAGAAACTTACCACAAGTACATTCCGTTCTTCTAAAACTCCAGTAAAATGTTAATCGCAACGATCCATAATCATAACACAATAAAAAAACACTTCCAGAACCATAGACTACGATTCCCCGCGCGATTTTCGCGGCAACGTTCGACGCGTTCGAGACGACCGCCCTATGGCTGTATAGTTTTCAATCTGCATAGAAGCGCAACCCGCGACGCAGCGCCATATCGCTCAGCACAATCCGGACCTTTCGGATCACGAAATTAATGAAATGAAACACGGTCAGAACGTGATCTATTGACATAAAAATGAAACGGCGTCGGAGACGTAGATTTGTTTATATTAAACATATTTTAGACATTAATTCTTGTCGAATAAACCATGCCTTCTAGGCCGTTAAACGTCCCGTGTTTTACACAGGCCCCAGATCGTCCATCTTTTCAACGAACAGAACAGGTACTGAAATTCAGATGGCAATATAGATAATCAAAGGCTGAAAAGGTACAAAAATGTTACATCACTTACATCTCTTCGTGTTCGCGCTTTGATATTGTTTTGATTCCATTGTTTTAATTTTGTTTTGTTCTGTATCTCTCGTTGTTATCCTACTTGTGAGTACTAACTGGCACATTATGCTGAGATAGAACCCTTTCGTGACTGCTGCTTTGTCTTGAATAAATGTTTCTTTCTTTCTTTCTTTAAAAAATAATTAATTATGTTTTAGTTAACGTGACGTAACCGTTGCAAAAACTAAATGATCTTGCCATTCATATTGAGGTCTAAACTGACTCATCATTTTCCTCCTAGCATTTTTCCGGTTGTATCCTGAGTCCGGGGTCCGCTTTAGCACCTAATCCCAAGATTTGGCGTAGGCACTAGTTTTACAAAAGCGACTGTATAATGCCTACAACGGATTAGATCGGTTCCTATCTTCATCCTTAACTACCAGCTACTGAAATGGCACATTAGAACCTGAAAAAGTATATGATCCATTGCTGTCAACCAAAACTTGGTCATTTAACATAGTTCCGAGAACCTTTGCTCGCCTGAACATTAATAATTGTTATAAAAAATCAAGACGGCCTCCTCATTTTCCCTAAAACGTCGTTAAACTCTACAAATCTCCTCTTAAATGTAGTCATAAATAATACCTGTCTTCCCAAATAACACGACAATGTTTCGATCGAAAATGCCGCTAGAAATATTAATGTTTTTCTATTAGCATCTTACTAATTATTTACTCGTATCTTCGTTTATTTTATAGGTACCTATATTAGAAACTGTTTTGTCAAAGTCTGGTTAAGTAGTTGTTTAATTGCTTGACTCGGTAGGATTTAATTATATTTTTGCTTGACGACGTTGATGTATGTGTTGCAATATTTAGTGGTTTTAATATACGTTACAGTGGTCGAGGATGGGTTGAGATTTAGTCAACGTATGGCTTAGTAACAGTTGATAAGTAGATGAGTAAGTTGTAGATGAGGTTTTCAATATTGTAAATGAGTAAACGGCTTTCTTATTTCCTCTCTTTAAACTACTGAAATATATTATCCATTTCACGGTTGATTAAAGAATAGTAGATTGTTAACCAAGGGTTGAAAGTGACCTATTTAACCCGAGATATTTCTGGCGCTCGAACGAAGTGAGAGCGCCAATTGTTCGAGGGTTAAATGGGTAATTTCACCCGAGTTAAACACTCTACTTTTCATTTCGACTGTGAGGAAAAATAATTTAATATCAACCTATAATCGTAATAAACAACTCGTTAATGCAGGTACCTATAGCTGAGTGTCGATTTGTGAAAAGTTTTTATTTTAATGATTTGACGTAACTCGTATCGTATCTTCGACTCCGTGGCTGACCGTAACAATAAAAAAATACTTTCCACCCTAGGGGAGAAAAAGCTATTTTCCACCCGGCTATATGCCCATGAAAAATCAACTTTCAGAGCAGGAGAGATGAAAAATACATTACTTATTCGTTTTTTTGTAATCTGCGGGTCACATCCCACGTCACGTCACTTCACGGGTCGTATTAAGATATAGCTATATGCGAATATAATTAAATAAATAAATAATAATAAATAAATATTACGGGACAATCTTACACAAATCAACCTAGGCCCACGGTAAGCTCAATAATGCTTGTGTTGTGGGTAGGTACTAGGCGACGATATATATAATAGATGAATACATATAGATACTTATATACATATGTAACATCCATAACTCAGAAACAAATATTCGTATTAAAGTACCTATTTAGAATTCCTCGTTATTTATTATATATTTATATGGTTGTATATCGAGTAACTAGAATAACGCGTCACGTACCTAATGTGTAAGTTCGTAATAGAAGTCAGTATTTCTATATAAACTTAACTAGTATAATATATCATAATTTTATTTATTAATTTTATAATATTGGATTCTACTTAAAATTCAATAATTAGTATTAGGTATGCAGGCGAGTCAAAGTGTTATTATTAATTCAAAGTGTTATTACAAAGTGTTCATTAGTTATTTTATAAATTAATAATTCAATGATGAATTGGATTAGCCCCCTTAGAAAATCACAGACAAACATTTTTATTTGCAATACAGGTACAAATACTTTGTAATTTTTGGGTAAAAATCATATAGGTACTTTAGTTTTACACACACAATGGAGAAATTTATATTGTTAACTATCATGTAATTAACAGGAAAGATTATATATAGATATTTGATAAACTAATTCCATTTACGAGTAGGTGTAGCATCGCGTAGACTGATGTGTGTACCAAAAGTGACCATGTGAATAAGACTTTCACTAGATATTATTTATTTGTTATATCGCCTTCTATTATCTAATTTCATAAATTTACACGTTACTCAAGCCTATTATTTGTTCATATTTCACATGGCCCAATCACTTTGCCCACGTTCCGCCAACGTAATGAATTACGGGAATAGCTATGTTGGTTCGACAAGAATCATGTTGTTTTTTTAGGGTTCCGTACCTACTCAAAGAGTAAAACGGGACCATAATAACTAAGACTTCACTGTCCGTCCGTCCGTCCGTCCGTCCGTCCGTCCGTCCGTCCGTCCGTCCGTCCGTCCGTCCGTCTGTCTGTCACCAGGCTGTATCTCAAGAACCGTGATAGCTAGAGAGTTGAAATTTTCACAGATTATGTATTTCTGTTGCCGCTATAACAACAAATATGTACTAAAAACAAATAAAATATTTTTTTAAGGGGAGCTCCCATACAAAAAATGTGATTTTTTTGCCGTTTTTATAGATAATGGTACGGAACCCTTCGTGCGCGAGTCCAACTCGCACTTGGCCGGTTTTTTTATAAGTAGTGAGCGTGGCGTGCTACCCAATACATCTGTAGGGAAAATGTATTGATTTTTTGCAAAATCTTCTCATAAAAAACAAATAATTGTAAAATAAAATAAGCAAGTATTTTTCATCATCATATTCCTTGCGTTTTTCCCGGTTGCCTAAACGAGCTCGGGGTTCGCTTTGGCACCTAATCCCAAGATTTGGCAAAAGCACTAGTTTTTTATGAAAGCGACTGCCTTCTGACCTTCCAACCCAGAGGAAAAAACTAGACCTTATTGGGATTGGACCGGTTTCCTCACGATGTTTCCCTTCACCGAAAATCTAATGGTAAATATTCCGTACATACTCGTAAGTTCCGAAAAACTCATTGGCGTACCCACGACTACCGCTTGATAGCCGTATGCCTGAACCACTAGGCTACCGTAGCTTAGCTAATAGTTCCACAGCGAGAAAAAAGTATAATTAAATTAGATTTCTCTTCGATTTCAAGCAGCGTAATAATGTATTTAAATAATCGGTAAGTTTTATGAAGTAGCGTATTGATTCAATTATCGTATGTAAATGCCTTGTTTTGAATTCGTAAGATGGATGTATATAAATGTAAGTGAATTCAAAAGCGGCATACGATTAAACAACGTCGTACAGGGTATTATGATTAACTAGGTGTCCCCGCAGTTAACTTCCTGATTTGTCGGTGCGGAAGCGGTACGGTATCAGTAAGCTGTCAGTCGCTTTAGTAGGTCTGTCCAGATTCTTTGCCGTGCGCCTGAGTGTTTCCTGACTGGCGGAAGCGGGGCGGTACGAATGCAGTACTGCAAGCGTACCTACCCGCCCTGCTTTAACGTATGATATTACTGATTACCTACTGATAGCCGTTTTCCTCAGACATTGTCTGGTTGCCTTTGGCATAGGCCTTCCCCAGAGTCCTCCATCTGACTCTATCCAGAGCTTCTCTTCTCCACATGGCTCCGGAGATATCTTTGAGTTCATCTTCCCATCTTTTCTTCTGTCTCCCCTTTTTTCCTTTTTCCATCTCTTGGATACCATGTTGTAATATCGTGTGCGTCAGGATGGCGGGTGGACCTCGGGAATTTCAATGAAATGTTGACAGATATTTGGTACCTTCTGTGTACCTTTGTGTACCTTTAGTAAAATTCTGTGTACCTCTCCTGAAAACGAGCTATCTTCAAAATTAGGTCCACCCGCCATCCTGACGTCAGGATGGCGGGTGGACCTATGAAATATGTACAAAACGTACATTTTTTTTAACGATTTGTGTATAATAATTTGGTACCTTCTGTGTACCTCTGTGAACCTTTAAAAAAAATCTGTGTACCTCTCCTGAAAAAGAGCTATCTTCAAAAATAGGTTCACCCGCCATCCTTATATTACTTAGTACGTAGTCGGCCGCTCTGTCGACAGTATTTTAGTAAACAGTATTATATTATTTTAACGAAACAAACAGTATTATATTATTACTTTTATACATGTTGAAAATGCTTGTTTAATGCTGATCTAATTACAATATAATTTACTTTAAAATTCTTTTTAACCTTTTAGGTAGCTCGGTATTAGCTGTCGCACGAAGTATGGCGTGACTGAATTGAATAAAATTATCAGAACTTATTTGTACGTACTTACTTAGTACAAACATTATGATGTAAGTATATTTCACGATTTTACTAGGTTCTTATCATAAAATTTTTCAATCATTCGTTCTTGTATAGAACTCAGGCGGTAAAGGACAGAGGCGGAAGCGAAACGACAAGACATTACGAGTACTTACCTAAAGTACCTATAATTTATTATTACACAAATCTTAAAAAGCGGCCAAGTGCGAGTCGGACTCGCACATGAAGGGTTCCGTGAAATAAATTGCGGTTTACGATTTATGACGTATTATAAAAAACTACTTATTAGATCTCGTTCAAACCAATTTTCGGTGGAAGTTTACATGGTAATGTACATCATATATTTTTTTTAGTTTTATCGTTCTCTTATTTTAGAAGTTACAGGGGGACACACACATTTTACCACTTCGCGCAAACTAAGTATTCAGTTTAGAAAAAAATGATGTTAGAAACCTCAATATCATTTTTGAAGACCTATCCATAGATACCCCACACGTATGGGTTTGATGAAAAAAAAATTTTTGAGTTTCAGTTCTGAGTATCCCTAAAACTTAATGTTTTTTTTCGATTTTTGTGTGAAAATCTTAATGCGGTTCACAGTATACATCTACTTACTAAGTTTCAACAGTATAGCTCTTATAGTTTCGGAAAAAAGTGGCTGTGACATACGGACGGACAGACAGACAGACAGACGGACGGACATGACGAATCTATAAGGGTTCCGTTTTTTGCCATTTGGCTACGGAACCCTAAAAAGTCTCCTTTAATGTTTATTAAATTACGATACTTAAAACTAACTCTACTACTAACTTAAAATTAAAATAAACTTGTTCATCAGTCATGTTCGAGGTTTCGTAATTTTCAACGACAATCTATGATTTTTTTTATAAAAAGGATAACTTTTTTATTGTTCTAAAACAATAACCGGATAGATTTTTAATAAATTATCTAATATTTCAAAAATCAATTATAAAGTATTTAAAAGTAATGTTACACACTTCCGAACACGCACTTCCATCTCGCTCACGCTTATGCTCAGTGAGAGGGAGAGAAGGCCATGAACCTACATCGCCTTAAAGAGAACATAAATCAGTATTCCAAGCGAATAAAAATATTACTTGCCGTTTTTAGGTTTCCGTACCCAAAGGGTAAAACGGAACCCTATTACTACGACTCCGCTCTATCCGTCCGTCTGTCTGTCTGTCCGTCTGTCACCAGGCTGCTCATGAACCGTGATTGTTAGACAGTTGCAATTTTCACTGATGATGTATTTCTGTTGCCGCTATGACAACATATACTAAAAAACAGAATAAAATAAATATTTAAGGGGGCTGCCATACAAAAAACGTGATTTTTTTTGCAGTTTTTAGTGATAATGGTACGGAACACTTGGCCGGTTTTCAAGTCAGTAGTTCGTCAACTATGTTTGGAAACGTGTTCCCTAAAAGCCATAAAGGCTTACATTTCAAAATTGGGTTCGTTTACCGACCTACTTCTAAACAGGAGGTACCGAATTACTTTCAGTAGCTAGCTTTCCTCGCGGCTCCGCCCGCCAAAGAACGGCAGGTGGAGCCGCTATATTTAATACTGTTTACGTCCATCCAAAAGGTACTATTATACCAAATAATCAGTGTAGCTTGGGACTTTGTAAGCTTGTAGGGGTTAGTTTCCTAAACAAGGTACCTACTCATCAGATTTTTAATATTTATCTCAGGTAAATAAGTAGGTTATATAGAACCTTCTGTCGACGCGGCTTCGCCCGCGTATTGCAAAGGATGCAGGCAAACCCGCGGGATAAATAATAGTCTATGTCCATCTAGAAAGTTAATTCTATACATAGGTGAAAGAATTTCTGAAATCGGATCTGATTCCTGAGATTAACCCCTACAACATACAAACTTACAAGTTAACTCAAAGACTGCTCCTCTTTATAATATTAGTACCTATAGATTACAAAGTTACAATCTAACAGAGATTTTCTGTTTATAATGTTGGAATAAATTAACATTCTGGATGGCTATAGGCTATATTTTATCACACAGCTACGGAAAGCTAAATAACGCTGGCGATGGCGGAGCCAAAGGGATATAAATATAGGTACTAATAATTAATGGATGTGTCTGATTTTTAATGGTGACAAACAATAATAATAATTCATTTATTTCAGGGATCTAAGGCCTATTTAACAAATGCCTTAAATACTTAACATATGTACAAACAATTATAAAAAACCGGCCAAGTGCGAGTCGGACTCGCGCACGAAGGGTTCCGTACCATTATCTACAAAAAAACTATTTTAGTCTGTGTTTTTTAGTATTTGTTATTATAGGTATATATTTGGTATCAGTGAGATACAGCCTGGTGACAGACAGACGGACGGACGGACAGCGGAGTCTTAGTAATAGGGTCCCGTTTTACTCTTTGAGTACGGAACCCTAAAAATTAACAACTTAATAAAGTTGAAAAGCCCCCGATATTTTCATTTCCAAGTTCAATACCATAAAAACGGCAGAACCGATTTTGTTGAAACTTGACTAAGAACCATCTCGATCACGTCAGGCTTTCAGATTAAAAAAACCGCATTCAAATCGGCCCAGTCGTTTAGGAGCTACGATGCCATAGACAGATACACAGACATTCAGACACGTCAAACTTATAACACCCCTCTTTTTGCGTCGGGGGTTAAAAACTAATCTAAATTACTTCATTTATGTAGGTCCATACCAATATTAGAAATGCGATAGTACCTGACTCTGTCTGTCTGTTTGTTACCATTTCACGCTTAAGCCATTGAACTGATTGAGATGGTATGGAGATAGTCAGAATCTCGGGGTAGGACACATGATATTTTTTTTCCCGAAAATCATATTTTAAGGTGGTGAAAGGGGGGGCGGAAGTTTGTATACGATATAAACGACTTCCATGCGGACGAAGTCGCAAGCAAGCTAAATAGTCTCTCAGTAATATAGCTCAAATGTACATCTCGAAATCTATACCTAGTACCTACTAAGAATACGATATTTGACTAAAGTCAAATCAGCTTCTTTTTATGAAACGTCATAAACGCCCCGTTAGTATGAAATTGTTAGTTTTTATGAATTTAAAAATCTTAAAATAGCAAACCTAAATGAAAGATTGACACTTTCCTAGTATTTTCGTAATGTTAATCTGTTTTCACTGTTGTCAAATACCCTATTATGTAGTAAGGATGGATGTGGAAGCGCCCGTAGAGCTGGTAGAGCTATTGAGAAAAGGTAAAGCTTGTAAGTTTGTACCTTTGTACAACGTAGGAGTAATCTCCGGTACTACTCATCCAATTCCAAAACCTATTTTAAATAAAGGTCCATTAACCTTCGGGATGGTTATCATAGGCTATGTTTTATTCCACAACTCCCCTTGTGTCATTTGCTGCCCGAGTTTGATTCAAGAATGAATAAAAAAAAATATGATGAGTAGAGAGATGAGTAGTTTCAGGGATTTATTACACGTACAAGCTAAGTCACCAATTTTACATCTTTGTAATATTAGTAAAATCATGAAATAGGTATATATAGGTAATAACTTTTGTACATAGTCCTGAGATTTATTCAATTTTGTCGCGCCATACTTCGTGCGATTTACCTGAGCTTAGGTACCTTGAAAAATACAAGGAATTTTAAGGTGAAAAACAAATTAATTTTAAAGTTAATTATATTGTAATTATATCAGCATTAAACAAGCATTTGCAACATGTGTAAAAGTAATAATATAATATTGCTTGTTTCGTTTTGTTTACTAAAATACTGTCGACAGAGCGGCCGACTACGTACGAAGTTGATTAAGGATGGCGAGTGAACCTATTTTCGAAGATAGCTTTTTTTCAGGAGAGGTACACAGTTTTTTTTAAAAAGTTCACAGAGGTACACAGAAGGTACCAAATTATTATACACAAATCGTTAAAAAAAATGTACGTTTTGTACATATTTCATAGGTCCACCCGCCATCCTGACGTCAGAATGGCGGGTGGACCTAAATTTGAAGATAGCTCGTTTTCAGGAGAGGTACACAGAATTTTATTAAAGGTACACAGAGGTACACAGAAGGTACCAAATATCTGTCAACATTTCATTGAAATTCCCGAGGTCCACCCGCCATCCTGACGCACACGTAATATCTTTGGACCATTTTTCTTTGTTGTATCTCACCCTGTGCCCAGTCCACTTCCATTTTAATTTTTTCATAGGTAGTTTCATCAGCTGTCTGTTTTCTGTTTGATATCGTATTTTATCCTTTAGTTTTATATTTAGCATGCTCCTTTCTATGCTATTTTGACACACTTGGAGTGACTTTTTGTGTTTTTCAGTTAGTGCCCATGTTTGACATCCATATCATGTTTGACATATGTCAAACACGGGAGGATACAAGCGTTAAACACCTTCGCTTTATGATTGGTAGGTATTCGGGAGTTTTTCACTATTTATTTTAGAGACCAGTATCTTTTCCAAGAGTTTCCAATTATGGTATCAACTTCTTTTTGTGTTAGATCCTGGGGCGATATTACTTGTCCAGTCGCCATCACATACATCGGAGCAAACAAGCGCGTCACAAACATCGGAACACACCTCTATTTTCAAGGCATTAGAGTGCATGTGCCGATATTTTTGAACACCTAATAGTGTACCTATGTATGTGATGGCGACTGTCCAAGATATGTATAATGCTCGACGTATTCTATTGGATTGCCATCTACATATATTCCTTTATGCTGTTTGTCATTAATTTCGTTTCTCCAGTGTTCATTGTTAATCCTACTTCCCTGTTGCCGTTTGCTAGTTGTTGTAGCATTATATATATGTAGATTCTGTTGATTGTCACTCAGTAGTATTAAATCATCCGCGAACCTCAGGTTTGTCTATTTGTATGATATTAATATTACTATAGCGCAAATGTAATACTAGTATTAACAGTATACCTAATACTGTAAAATTCTGAACATTTGTCAGTTTATTTAACGCGTAAGATTATAAACTAACCTAACCTAACCCCACCGTCTGTCTGTTTATAATCTTCTAAAGGAGACGATCCATTGGCGAACCAAACCGCCGGTACGCCGACAAGCCGCGAGCGTACTACCTATTTAACCGCCGTGTACATAAGTCAAATCCGCAGAATGCTTGAAATTTTTGGACGGCAGTGTGAAACCACTGGATCACCAACGCGCGTTAAGAACCAACGAACCTACAAAAATGCGTTAGATCGATGCTTCAATGGACCACTCGTTTAAAAAGACGACGCGAAATTGGTTATGGATTTCCGGATATAATTTTAATACGGTGTAATCTAGTAATTACCGAGGTAACTAAGTAAGTTGGCGCTTCAGTAAACATTTGTACGCAAGATAATTTAGTAGAAAAAACGAACCTGCAATTTCCTCCAACACTTTCATAGACAGTGGCGTGAATAATAACTTTGAATGTTTCTCATAGTTTTAAAATATCATTCACATTCCTGTGGTAAGACAGGAATGTGAATGATATTTTAAAACTGAGTTGCAGAGTGATAAAATGAAAGTTGACGTATTGTTTAGTAGACCTACCTATCGTTAAACTATCGAACTTTGCTCTTGATATAGTTGAATTTGGGCGCCGAAAAAAAGTTTTTTTTAAATAATATATATGTTTCTATATTTAGCAATGGGCCTGGCCTGCTTTTATATGATTTCCAATTATAAATGAATCCTTTCCCATCTTTTAATGCCTATAAGTAATAAAATGTTGATCCGAAACTTATTGCAAGTTAAATCTTTATTGCCTTAAGGGGTTAAATGCGACATAAGGCACCATTAGTCTTATTAGTCGTCTTGCGACAACTAAACGTAAACCACGCCATTACGTCAAATAAATACCACGAATGGTTATTATTCAATAACAGTTGCAGTACTATTTATTTGACGTATCTCTCAAATTATTTACTAAGTACTAGCTGACAGCGTGGCCCTCAATTTACAGAGAACCTAGACGGAGCCGCGGGACAAAAAGCCTATGTCCATCCAGAAAGCCTATGTCCATCCAAAAAGCCTATGTCCATCCAAAAAGTCCATTCTATGTACAGGTGAAAGAATTTTTTAAATCGGATCATTGGTTCCAGCACCACCTACAAAAACTTAGTAACATACAAACTTACATATATAGATAGGACTTCTATCGTGTAGAATACGCCAAAAGAAGCATGTTTTATCTCCACTTATAATAAATCTCTAAATTAAAAAAAGAATCAGCCAGTTTGAAACTAAGCTTTGCGCGGTTCGAATGTTCTCAGCATCCCATGAACGGAAAAATATGAAACATTTTATATAGGTACATTATTATTCTAGCTGCAACTTAGGATAGTTTTTATCCGACTGCGACAATCAATTAATTTTCCGAAATATACGACTTCATTTAATTTTTCATTTATTTCTATTGAAATCAAACGTAGCTCAAAGCTATAAGAAACGTCAAATTTTCGTCAAAATGGCGGAATTGCTTTGCCTTTCACTTATTAATAATTTAAATCCAGTCTACGATAGACCTTTACGATAGACATGCCAAAAGTTAAACCATAAAAAAATATTCGATTGTGATATGAGAACTTATATGCGCAAATGTCGCATTATGGCGTAATTTCAAAAAATGTATTAACAAATTTGAACAATATAATTAACACGAATTTGTTTTTTTTGAATGGCAATGGCACGCGTTCTTTGCGCATTCTGCCAAAGTGCCTACGGCGCTACCACGAAAACCGAAACTCGAAGTTCGTATAACTGCATCCCTGTCACTCGAGTGTTGTTAGTGCGTTAGAGATAGAGATACCCGAATATTTTCGAATTCCGAAGTTAGTGGTTATAGCTCAGATGGCCTACCGCGAACGGCATTCGAAGTTTTCCCTCTCTGTCGCACTTACGTACGAACTCGTAAGTATGACAGAGAGGGGAAACTTCGAATGCATTTCCCGGTAGGCCCTCTGGAATCGAAACTACACCCCGTAAGCCGCGTCTGCAACGCCATGTTTTCGTGGTTTTTAAACGTCAAACATGTTTTGCCAATCAAAACAAAACCCTATTTGTTTGCCGAACCTGACTGAAAACATGTTAGATGTTTAAAAACATGGAAAACATTGGTGCAGCGGACCCGGCTGTAGGTAGACACTAAATAAAATAATCATAATGTATTTTCTCGAAAAAAGGATAATAGAATATATAAATAGGTAATCACTAAGTTCCAAAGTTTTATGTTCAGTCCCTTTTTCACAAAACGCACCTTCAAATGAAACGATTGTTTTTTACTATGACGCTCGAGGATCTTGACGTCACAGTCCCCGATCGTTTTCTCACTCTAACAAGCGACATTAAAACGGTTTTGAGATATTTGAATGGGATTTTCGTCATCTTCTATCTATCTATACCTACATATAAATGCCCTGACTGACTCACCCACTCACTCATCAACGCACAGCCGAAACTACTGGGGCTACAGAGTTGAATATTACACCAGAGCTACCTTATACAACGTAGGCAATGGATAAGAAGAGATTTTTGGAAATTCTACCCCTAAAGGGCTCAAATAGGGGTGCAAAGTTTGTATGGGGGAAACTTTATTTTTTATAGCTAGAGACTTAAAATTTTGTATAAATATTACTTATTAGAATACGAATAAAATACTTTCAACGTTAAGGAAAATTCTGCCCCTAAGGGGGTAAACAAGGGGTGCAAATTTTGTATGGGGGAAACTTTATTATTTTAGCAAGAGACTCAATACGTTGTAGAAAGCTTACTTATTAGAATACAAATAAAGTACTGCCAGCGTTTTGGAAAATTCAGCCTCTTAGGGGGTTAAAAAGGGTTGCAAAGTTTGTATGAGCGAAACTTCTTTTTGAGATAGAAGCTGAAAAGTTTGTAGAAAGATTACTTATTACAATACAAATAAAAAAACAGCGTTTTGGAAAATTCCACCCCTAAGGGTATGAAAAAGGGGTACAATGTTGGTAAAGGGGATTTTTTTGAGCTAGAATCTCAAACCTTTTTAAAAAGATCGCAAGCGACAAACCTTTGCTGAATGATTACTTATTACAATACAAATAAAGAACTTTCAGCGTTTTGGAAAATTCCACTCCTAAGGGTGATTAAAACATGTGAGAATTTGTATGGAGGAAACTTTTTTTTTGAGCTTGAGACTTGAAATTGTGTAGAAAGATTATTTATTAGAATACAAATATATAGGTAGATTACTTTCAGTGGTTTGAAAATTTCCACCCGCTAAGAGGGGGATAAAGAGGTGCAATGTTTGTGTAGGAAAATTTTTTTTTAGGTAGAAACTTAAAACTCTGTAGAAAGATTAAGTACCTACTTATTAAAATACAAAAAAATACCTACTGCCAGCGTTTTGGAAAATTTCACCCCTTAAGGGGTTAAAAAGGGGTGCAAGGTTCGTATGGGAAACACTTTTTTTTAGCTAGAGACTAGATAGTTTGTAGAAAAAATACTTACCTATTACAATAAAAAAACCGAGTGTTTTATTTTTAATTTTTCCCTGAAAAGCGTTCAAAGTTTGTATGGAGAGCAAGAAAATTTTAAAATATGATATTTGTAACTGCGATCTTAGCCTGTTTAGACTACAAAACTTATTTCAGCGTTTTTTTAATTCATCGCCTAAGAAGGTTAAAAGGGGGTTCGAACTTTGTATAGAGAGCAAGACATTTTTAAAGTAAGAAATTTGTAACTACGGTTTCAGACTGTTTACTATGAGGGTTCAGTGAGGGTTCTTAGTTTGTATAGAGAGCAATAGATTTTGAAAGTAAGAGATTTGTAACTTCGGTTTTAGATTGTTTTCTAAAAGTCTAGGTAGAAAACTAATTTCAATGTTTTTTTTTTATTCATTCCTTTAACAAACATTTAGACGATAACATGTTATACGCGGACGAAGTCGCGGGCAACAGCTAGTTGGAAATATTTCTCTAAAAACAAGAATGGCTGAGATATTGGTCATCGCGTTTGCGAATCACTATTTAGGTAGGTTAGGTTCGTTAGGTAGCTTCAGATGCCTGAAGGGCAAATTGCTCAGAAAAAGGAGGAAATGTATATCTATGAAAAAGAGGCAGTGTCATATGAAGCTTGGGTGTGTGAAGAAAATGTCCGGGGATAGCTAGCTAACTGCTGTTTACCAGCTTTCTTTAAAATTGTATCTCTATGATGCAAATGCGGATCATTTGACCTCTGGATCAACGTAAGACAGTCATAAAAGATCACCATACTACTCATAGAGAAAGCCCAGCTAATATTACCCTGATGCATACCGTAATGCGGTAAACCTATAGTTCAGTCGCCATCACATACATCGGTACACTACAGGTGTTCAAAAATATCGGCACATGCACCCTAGTGCCTTGAAAATAGAGGTGTGTTCCGATGTTTGTGAGCTGCTTGTTTGCTCCGATGTATGTGATGGCGACTGTTCCTTCGTACGTATGTACCTCTAAGTAGTTTCCTAATTAGCATAGGTAATTCACGTTGCAGTAAAACCTACTGCACATTTATATAATTTCGTACAAATCTGATATATACTGATTGAATACTTGACACTTTTAATTTTAGTGCATAGCAATAGAGGTGAAACACAAAGTGTAATCTATTGGAATAAAGGTGTCGAACATTGGGACGTTTACCTTACCAGCGTGACCGTGATGTGAAAAAAAAATAGGTAATGAAACTACACTGAAAAGTGTCTAGAGCTCAAGTACCTACGTTTTAGAGTATTGCTGCAATTGAGGTTTGTTGTTGTAAAATTACTTTCTCTTACTCTCTATTTTATTCTGGACCTTCAAACTTTAATTACTTCGGTATTGGGAATGGTGATAGGAATAACGTTCCTTAGCACCTAAAAAAAATTGCAGACTTTTTAGCTGCGTCAATTATTTTTGAAAAATATAAACTGTTTCCTCTTATCTTATCTTCTTATCTAGGTGAGGGTCCTTTCGGATGCACTTCGACCCAGAGGGATCTTTTGTGCATTTGCCCTCTCCTTTATACCTGCTGCCATGCTTGCTCCATCATTTCCACAAAGCGGATGATGCAGTTCGCCGGGAGCACCTTGAATTCCTTTGGTTGCGGGTAACCGTTACCAAAGTAGTTCATTCTTTGTCTGGCAAGGGCATGACATTGATTGTTTCCTCACTTAGGTTTTGGGTTTAGGACGGCGAGTGAGACAATTTGCTTGATCCGTCACATATAAAAAAAAAACTTAAAAATCCGTGGTATACTGACACTGGCAATGATATTGATAGCTGCAGTAGCTATACTTGTCATTGCCAGGGTCAGATATTTAAAATATTTGTTGTAATATGAGAGGGATCAAGGAAATTGTCTCATTCGCCGCCCTAAACCCAAAACGTAACTGAGGAAACTGTTTATATTTTTCAAAAATAATTGACGCAGCTGAAAAGTCTGCATATTTTTTTTAAGTTCTAAGGAACGTTATTACTATCACCAAAAAAAAATCAGGCACTTGTAAAATTTAATCGACTGTGCAAGATAAAACAATTCATTAGGAAATATTGGTGTGTAATAAATAATATTGTTTTTACGACTTTCTATGTTTGTACTAAATGGAATTAATTCGACCCGAACGAAGCGGGATATATATAATCTTGCGGTTTGTGAGGATACCTATTTATAATAACAAAACGAAGTCCGAGTTACTAATTATAAAAAAAACCGGCCAAGTGTGAGTCAGACTCGCGCACGAAGGGTTCCGTACCATTATCTATAAAAATATTTATTTTATTCTGTTTTTAGTATTTTTTGTTATAGCCGCAACAGAAATACATAATCTGTGACAATTTCAACTGGAACTATCACAGTATCAGTGAGATACAGCCTGGTGACGGACAGACAGACAGACAGACAGACAGACAGACGGACAGCGGAGTCTTAGTAATAGGGTCCCGTTTGACTCTTTGAGTACGGAACCCTAAAAAAACACCCAAACACAATAAAATGCAGAATAAACTAAAAAACTATTCTTTCCGAATTAAGTTAAGTAACAGCCACTCCGACATTGTGTCGATTCGTTCATACAAATTATGTTACGTCACACGGCCAGGCGGAGACGTAGAATTTAATACTCACCACGGGCGGTAATCAAGAATGCCTCAGATAGCATATTTATCGCCCTTGCCATGGGCCCTTGTCATACCTGCGATCTGCAACATTCCTTGTTTTGCCACCCCAGTCCAGTCATATACTATAACTCAAAATAAAAAACACCATCAGCACCCAGGAACTTGTTGAACAATAAACCACTTATTATTTCAATTACTCTCAGGTGCCATCATTACCGCCATCCATCAACAGTTCCATCAGCGTCGTGGCAAATGATCGTGCGCAAAAACTGAGCTCTAGATCTGCGCGAACGAACGCTGTGCATCTCATTGCCCTTCATGTTTTCTAATACTGATTAGAAATACTATGAACACTTGCGAAGGTTGCGATAAGAATGAAAATATTCGATTTCTTTTATGATCTGCATTGAGATTATTGCCCAGGTAGCACTTGTGTATGCTGATCGATTCCCATAGACTTGCAATTAGGAATTTGTAGGTTATGTTATTATTATTATTTACTTAATTGACAACGTCTCATATCCTAATACCACATTGTGACAGCTTAAGTTTTTCTTGTGAAAAAGGGAATGGCATTTCGCCTATTAGGTATGTCGTAGAATTGGTAAAATTCCACATTTTTTTTAATTCGATATGTAGTTTAGGTATATTGCAGTGTTCAGTAGGCAAAAAGTTTTCAAATCATATATACATTTTCAGGTATTATAAAAATAGACATAATATATAAGTTTGTGTAGGTACCTAATGATAATGCCTAATATTATTATGATCAAAATCATGCACTCATTATAAGAATTCAAGCAACTTAACTTACCTACCTAGCTGTACCTAACAAGACCTAATGTTGATTACAAAATTTGATGCACATTTACATTAATATACAGCTTACATATAATGTATTGGTGAGCATTGGGTACGTTACGTCTCTAATTACTTATTTACAACTTACAAGATAAATGGATAGGTGAATCGTAAATTTGTCTGTTTACAAGCATCTATGCGTTTTTTCACTTACCTGTTGCGAAATTCGCATAGTGCCACTAAAACGTTTTCTTTGTAAATTAGGTTTTGATTGGTTCCCAAAATCCCAATCATTGGCAATCACTGTTGCTTTGGTACCTTTAAGGTTGAACGCGCTTATAAGTACATGAATGGGCCGACAATAAGTTTTCTTTGTATATATTAGCTTTTTGTTGACACCCAAAATACCAATCCTTGGCAATTACTGTTCCTTTGACCTAGCTTGTAGGTACTCTAATACCTATAAGGTTGAACGTGGCAAAACATGGACGGGTGGCGAAAATAGGTTTTACCTACAATTAATAAAGGTCGACAGAAAATGCAGGAAGTTTATGATGAGTGGAATAAACTTGTCATTAATTGATGCATATTTCAAAATTTACATGATACATCCTAAATGTACATGGTTAACATTAATGTTTTCTTTCATTCTTTGTTTCTTTATTTAGTGCCCAATGTAGAACGAAATTAGTTGCAATGCAATTATCCTTATCTTCCTACTTTCCTTGATGTATAATCTTCATGATCATGACAATGCAAAATGATGTGTTTAAGTATTATTGTTTTCACACATCGTCATAGCATTGCATTAACATGTATAATGGGTAGTTACAAATTACGCTGCAAATTATTCTAACAGAAGAGAGCAGGTAAACAAACGTACAATTAAATTGCCATAAACCTGGTTGTCTCCATCTGTTCGTTATCTTCCATCTCTATGAACATTCCAGCTTGTACTTTTCACATATTTATATCTCATGGTAGGAACTAATATATGCCTTCCTCGAAGTTTCGAGGCTCGTATGAGAACAATGCAGCTATTCCATTGATTGCGGTGTCAGCTATGACGATTTCCCGGAAAGCAACGGTTTTTCTCATAACTACGCAGACCATTTCCTTTACATTCGACGGTTCATGAAAAAACAAAGTCTGTTACAAAAAATAGTCGTTAGTAAGAAAACAGAAACACCAAATAATTATGTAGATGACGAAGTATTTCCATCCAATATGATGTTTGACGACTTTGATGCAGAACATAACTTAAGAGCCCATTAAAGTGCTCAATAGCACCACTGGTAGAGTGCTCTTCAAAAAAGCGCTCGCTCAGAATTCGGTATTTTGACACGCGTAGTGCGTTTGTGTGTTTAAATACTACTACCACCCACACAAACGTACCTAACCCCCACATGCACAGCGAGATCGCACCAGCCGCGGGTGCCGTCCCTTTCTAGCTATATGTAAGTGCGATCGGGATAGAACTAACCGCGGAGCTTGCCGATGCAAATAGCTGTATAGCGTACCGTTGGAATTCACTCCGTGACCGATACTGATACTTGCACTAAAAAGTGGTAAGTATTACTTCGCTAACATGATGTTCTAGAACATCATGTTAGCGAAGTTAGATAACTTGAATAAAGTAAGTATTTGATTTTTGAGCACAAGTTTTCTATTTGTATTAAAATACTATGATATGACAAAGTATATTTAGTTTCGTTTTTTTAGTATAAAATAAACTAACGAGTTTTAAAGTTGTCAGTAATAAAAATAATAATTTGTTTTACGGATATTAATAGTTTGCATGTTATCTGAGTCTTATTTATATATAGTAATGTAATGAAATTAAACCAGTAGACCCACTACTAGGAAAATACTGGGTACTTACGTATTCATTTCTTGAAGAAATTTTTTTTTGTTATGGACAGTAAAAAAAAACTGCCCTTCATAGAAATTGCTATGTCCGTTTCTTACCAAAGGAACTGAAAATTATAAATTATACAAACACAGCTTTTTATCTAGAATACAATTAATTAATGCGTGATTTTATTCAAAAGCCTAAAACCTCAGATGATAAAAAGGAATAGATATGAAACGGGGGCTTCGCGCGTGTCGGTGCGACATGGCCAAATGGGCATGTCACTGCCCACCGCATGTTAGTCGCAATTTGCCGTGAATCTGAAATGTTTTTCCACGTTTACTCAAAATGCCGAATTGTAGCGTGGTTACATGCAAAAATAGGAATGAAACTAAAACCTACATGAATGGTGGAGTCACGCACCACATGTGAGTATTAGTATTTTCACTTAAGTCAGTAAAAACTAATATTTTAATAAATAAACGCAACGCCGCATCACGAGAGAAATAATTCAAAACATACAATTAAAAGCGAAACTTCACAAGTTATTTAAATCGAGTGGATCGTGTGACGATTACGTAGCCTTTTCGGAGTCCAGGGCCAGAGTTAAATCAATGATAAACGCGGCACACGATCAGTATCAGGAGCGTATACAGAGTGAACTTTCTAAAGACCCAAAGTCTTTTTGGAACTACGTCAGATCCAAGCGGGGAGCGGTAAGTCGAAAGCGTATAACAAAAAATGGAAATAGTTTATCGGATCCGGAATGTGCCAAAGAATTCGCAAACTATTTTCAGTCGGTTTACGGAAGCTCGCCAGCGAAACTTGACGTGGAGGAGGCGGTGCGGAGCGGCGGGGCCGGCGCTGCGCGCGTGGCGCTGCCGCGGCTAGCGCTGCGCGACGTACGCGCCGCGCTTGCCGTTCTCAAACCGAAGCGCTCAGCGGGGCCAGACGGCATTCCCGCTTTTATGGTTAAAGATTGTGGCAGAGTCTTGGCAGTACCGCTCCTGCATATATTTAACTTGTGTTTGGAAAATTCGCATTTTCCGGAACGGTGGAAAACCACACGGGTGATACCGATACCTAAAGGCAAAGCTGGATCGGAGATAAATGGTTTCAGACCGGTCGCGATTCTTTCCACGCCGGCAAAGGTATTTGAGTCGGCAGTGCAGCGCAGCATTCAGGAGCAGGTCTCGGCCCAACTGTCCGACGCACAGCACGGGTTCCGTAAGGTGCGCAGCACGACGAGCAATCTGCTCAACGCCATGGCATATGTAGTCCCTCATGTAGACAGTGGAGTGCAAGTTGACGTAGCGTACTTTGACTTCAAAAAAGCATTCGATTTGGTGGACAATGACGTTTTGTTAACAAAGATGGCGGCAGTTGGCTGCACTCCTCAAATGCTACAGTTTTTTGCAAGCTACATTAAGGACCGACAGCAATACGTTGAGTATGCAGATTGCAAGTCCCAGCCGTATTTTACGAGGACCGGCGTAAGTCAGGGAAGTAACTTGGGGCCGTTAGAATTTTTAATAATGATTAACGACCTACCAGAAGTAGTTAAAGACGCCAAATGTCTTCTATTCGCGGACGACCTCAAGTTGCTCCTGGCAGTCAAGGATGAGGGAGACTGCGAGCGACTCCAGCGGGATATACAGAGAGTGGTGGAATGGAGCCAAAGAAACAAGTTGGAATTTAACGTAGAAAAATGCGCCAACATCACCTTTACCCGGGCAAAAACACAACTCATTTACAACTATGTGGTAGCAGGAGCTCCGCTAGCTAAAGTGGACTCCGTGAAAGACCTAGGGGTACTCTTTAATAGGGACTTGACTTTCAGGGACCACATAGTTGGAATTTCTAAAAAGGCATTTAGAATCCTCGGTTTCGTACTTCGGCGAGCAGCGGGCTTTTAAAACATACAAGCCGTTTCAGCGCTGTATAATGCTCTGGTGAGAAGCCAATTAGAGTGCAATGCTGCAATATGGGCACCACATGAAAAAAAGTATATCCTCATGTTAGAAAGGATACAAAATAAGTTTACTAGGTATCTGTACTGGAAACTGTATGGAGTCTACCCTTTCTATCCGTTGATGTATCCTACAAACTTCGTCATAGGCATGGTAGGCTACAATAGATTGGAAACCCGTAGAGATTTGTCACTGGCATGCTACCTTGTTAGAGTGCTACGGGGTGGTATCTGCAACCCGGGTATATTGGAGCAGTTATGTTTGGGTGTGCCGGACGGGTACGCGGGGCGGCGGCGGCGGCCGCGGCTGCTGGCGGAGCCGAGCGGCAGAACCAACTTGCTTTGTAAAGCGCCTCTCAGTCGCGCCGTACACACACTAAATCTAGTGGCTGACCACAGTGATCTTTTTTATTGTCCAATGTCCGAATTTGTTAAAGTATGTCTGTGTGTCTTGTGCAAGTATAATTATTAGGTTAAATTAATTTTAAGGCGCTATTGTATTAGGTCAACCTGTAAAAATAGTTGCTGTACTGAAATAAATAAAATAAAAAAAAAAAAAAAAAAATCTCGGGATCGAACTAACATATCGAACGAAAAAGCATATTTTTGTTCTATGCGTTGTACATTGAACGTTCAATACAGTAAACCACGGCGCAATGTATTAAACCACTATGGATATGGACGATGCTTGAATTTTTTAGTGGTACGGCCGCTGCTTGGCGTCGCAAACTAGAGCGGTGCCAAAGTGCAGTTACAATTTACGCGTAATCGATAAAATAGAAGTACGATATCATACTAGTTATTTTATTTCGACTACTTTCGCTGTTTTATTTTATTTAATTACTTGTTTTGGTTGGGTGCCTATCTTAAAGGTAACTAATAACATACTAATAAGATTAAAAGGCACAAAATGTTTACGGTACCTACTAATAAGATTTTCACTAAGTTGCAGTATGAACGGTAAATAGACATATTAAAATTGTATATACAAGTATATAATTTAGTTGCAAATGGCTTCAGAACAACTTAAAATGTGATATTATTACCAATAATTTATTTTAAATGAGTATTTTTTACTTTCATTTGAAATGTGATAATTGAAGAAGAAATCTCGGTTTCTTATTACAGATTTCCAAAGAATCCGAGTAGGTACTAAAAAAATGGATAGATGCTACTGGCAGAGGTCCTAACTGGTTTCCTGTACAGAGAAGAGTTAATGTGTTCGTAACATTTTCAAGAAAAATGTTTCCAACCACTTAATAAGAGCCGTTCACTTTTCGAATATTTGACACCTCGCTTGCTTTAAACCTAGGTGTAAAATGTATGGTAACACATCTTCGCACATCTTTGGTGGATACTCGCCCTTAGCCTTAAATCTCGTAATATGAGTAATGGACATATTATTTCGCGCCAAAATGCGAGTCGGATCGGCCTGGTACCTACAGGTCAAAAATATCGATGTGACCAGAGTTTTAAATGTATGTGAACACGAACTTATAAAAAGCCGTTTATGTTACTCTGTAGGTATTCGTCAATATTTTTTACTTTTGCGATTTATGGTAAGTTAACAACACGTGTTATTTAAACTTGTAGCTAGAAGTTTAAATACCACCACATAAACTTACCATGTTGTTGAAGTTGTTACCCATCAATATCATAACATAATATTAATTTTAATATCAATGTCGATAAAACATAATTTTAACGTTTGTCGCCCCCCTAGTGTAGTGCGTTTAAGCCAATCACAGCCCTTGTTTGCATGTTGCCGTAGACTCACTGGCAACGCCCGAGTCTTTGTTTTTAAACGGTTCAATGTGTGTGCCTGTGGGCGCTGCGGTGGGAGAAAACTGGGGACATCGGTTTTGGTTGAAATTAAGCAGTACGGCACTTCTCCCTTTTTTATGTTCTGAGCCTAAAACCTATGTCACTTATTAGGATTCCGTACTCAAAGAGTAAAACGGGACCCTATTACTAAGACTCCGCTGTCCGTCTGTCTGTCTGAATGTCTGTCTGTCCTTCTGTCACCAGGCTGTATCTCATGAACCGTGATAGATAGAGATTTTCACAGATGATGTATTTCTGTTGTCGCTATTTATAACAAAAAATACTTAAAAACAGAATACATCTTTTTATTTTTATTTTAGTTTTTATTTGTTTCTTTTTCTTTTACAATCTTACACAAATCGACCTTGCCCCAAACTAAGCAAAGCTTGTACTATGGGTACTAGACGACGATAAACATACTTATATAGATAAATAAATACTTAAATACATAGAAAACATCCATGACTCAGGAACAAATATTTAATTTGTGGTCATCACACAAATAAATGCCCTTACCGGGATTCGAACCCGGGACCTCCAGCTTCGTAGGCAGAGTCACTACCAAGTTACTAACTAGGCTACAGGGGGCTCCTATACAACAAACGTGATTTTAGATATAGATATTTTGCCGTTTTTAGATATAGATAATGGTACGGAACCCTTCGTGCGCGAGTCCGACTCGCACTTGGCCGGTTTTTTTAACATTTATTTCGAAATAAAGAGTGATACTCGGAAATGTCGAAGGGAAGGTCAATCGTCGAATCCGACTCGGCTGGGCAGCATTCGGGAAGCTACGGCACATCTTTTCGTCCAATATTCCGCAGTGTCTCAAGACGAGAGTCTTTGACCAGTGTGTGTTGCCAGTGATGACATATGGCACGGAAACGTGGTCGCTTACTATAGGCCTCATAAGAAGGCTCAAAGTCACTCAAAGGGCAATGGAGAGGGCTATGCTGGGAGTTTATCTGCGCGATCGCATCAGAAATGAGGCTATCCGCAGCAGAACCAAGGTAACCGATATATCACCGATATAACAGTCTTCCGACCTTTAAAGCTAAATTAAAAAATGGCTTATTGAGCAATGTTTCTATACTATTAAGGAATGTTTAGAATATAAAAAATGTAATAATAATATATAATATAATAAACTAATAATCTTGTTAATTTAATTTACAAATGAATGTTCTATTTTTATTGTAAACAATGACTTGTAATACCTTTTTACCAATAAAGGACGTCTATGTCTATGTCTATCCCTCCGAATTGCTAAACTTAAGTGGCAGTGGGCGGGGCACATTGCACGTAGAACCGATGGCCGTTGGGGCGGAAAGGTTCTTGAGTGGCAACCACGTACCGGAAGGCGCAGCGTGGGTAGGCCCCCGCAAGGTGGACTGATGACCTGGTAAAGGTCGCGGGAGTCCGCTGGATGCGGGTGGCGCAGGCACGGCCATTGTGGCACTCTTTGGGGGAGGCCTATGTCCAGCAGTGGACGTCTTTCGGCTGATATGATGATGATGATGATGATGATGACTCAGAAATGTAATAAAACCACGTTAAAATCTCCCTTTCCAGTGTAAACCCCCGGTGTGTGTTATTATTATATATAAACGAAAATAATAACTAAATGCAAGGTAGGATCGTGCTGTACTTAACAAACGCCATATAAGCTTGTTTTTTAAAAAGTTTTTTATTCATCTTATTATTTTCAATAACCCTGCATATTATGTCGCTGGTTCGTGGGTACTTGTACAGACAAATCACACAAACCCAAACAAGACAGGTCTATCTATTTTAGTTTAGGAGTTCCCATGACCACCTTCCATCATCAGATCCTGGAAATCATCCATCACCAAAGTGTTTACCAAGACAAAACAGATTAGCCTAAACTAGATGGGTTTATCTAGTTTAGTTTAGGAGTTCCATGACCACCTTCCAGCTCCATCATCAGACTCTGGAAATCATCCAGCATCAAAGTCTTGCCGTGCCATGACCAAATAAATGAGCCCAAATTTGATGGCTTTATCTTGTTGAGTTTAGGAGTTCTATGATATTATGGCATTGTCACCGAAGATACGCAATTGTACCTAATTTGAAGATTTCGCCCAAACTAACATACATACATACATACTAACTAATCATAATGGCCGTTGGGGCGGGGAGGTTCTCGAGAGGCGACTACGTACCGGAAACTGCAGCGGACCCTCCACAAGGTGGACTGATAGTAACAAGTAAATAAATTAAATCTATCAAGTATCACGATCACTCGTACAATAATAATTGACTATAGAACGCGTAGTTTAGACAAAAGGATCCAACCCACAAGACATCACCATTGAAATGTATGACTTTTGTTATAGGAAGAAGGTTCAATTTTAAATGTTACGTATACTGTGGGTACCTTTTCGCTACACCACGTCATTCTGGCAGCTATGCAATTCATAACTTGTCTCGATTAGCCTCACGAATGTATCCCCAGTATAGTTTGACCCCGAGGTTGGTAACAACTATGCCTAGTCGGAGATCAAAATAATATTATTTTATCTGAAGAATGGCCGGTTAGCTTCGTGAATAGCCACAAATAAACACAGTACACGTCTGTCTCGGAGGGCTATTCAGCCGGTACTGAGATATATTCCCGCGCGACGGTAAATTTATACTAGTTTTGAATAATTATTTATAAATATAAATTTTGACTAAAGTTATATTTTTTGGACTGGATCTTGTTGGTACAAGCATGAACTTTAATGTTGTGTAAGATTCAATACACAAATAATTCAACAATAATGAGAAAATCCTTGAGTTTTCAGTAAGATTTTGTTGACAAATATGGTGTAATTGAGAACAGTTTACATATATATACGTGCAGAATAAGGAAAATTCGAGGCGGCTAGGAGCAATGGCAACATATTACGCTAGTGAAAATAGAATAAAACAAGTAGGTTCTCATATAACATCATGGAGTATTAGGGGCTCAAACTTATGACTCTGCGCTCTCTTCAGAAAACTACTGTCGGTAATCGGGTATTTTCGGTTAAAGTATTCATTTCTTCGTAAATTGCAGGCGGCTAGGACCAATATGAGGAGTTTACCTATGCAAATAAGTAATCAGGATCTAGAAAAAGCTTTCCGTTTCTTAGAATTACAACGTCAAAAATCCGTCATTCTCGCTTATTCCTTACCAAAAAACGAGCGCCCTCTTAAGAAAGTAGGCCGCTATTTAGGTACTGTATTTTGTATTTAAGTATCTTTTGAATACATCATAATAGTTTTTTCACCTCACTAGCTCGGAAAGCCCATTTTTATTCTTTAAAAACAGATAGCAAAACTGCATTTTATATTTTATCCACAAGAGTGCAAAGAATATTTGAAATCCGAACGTGTTATTAGTTACTTTTTTAAACATAATAACATGTAGGTAAAGGCCAGTCCAGACAGGACATTTTTCGTCCATCAGATTTATTTTATTTAGGTACCTTTTTTTGAATATTTTTTTTTTTAATGTTTTTAATTCTTTTTTTTGTTTTTTAAAACTTTTTTCTTTTTCTCCTTTTTAAAAATGTTGTTTCTCTTTTTAGATGTTTTGTTTCTTTTTGAATGTTTTTCTGTATTTTTTTTCTCTTTAATGTTTTTTGGTCTTTTTTATACGTTTTTTTTTTTTTTAATCTTTTCTTCTTTTTTAAATGTTTTTTGAAACTCTATTTATTTTTTTGATGTTTTCGTCTACATTTTAATGTTTTTTTTATATTTTATTGATTTAAATGTGTTTATTCAAGGTTTTTTTTTTATTTTTCCACTTTTAAAAAAAAAAATCTTTTAATGTTTTGTATCTTTTTGATTTATTTTTGTAGTTTTTTCCACTTTTTTCGCTTTTAAATTTTTTTTTTAAGTTTTTTGTCTTTTTTCTTTTTTTTTAGTTTTTTCTCTTATTTTAATGTTTTTTGTAACTTTTTTTCTTTTATAATGTTTTTGTCTCTATTGTATTACTTTGTTTTTCTTTTTTCAATGTTTTTTGCTTTTTGCGCCTTTTTATAAATGTTTTGTTTCTTTTTAAATGTTTTTTTTTCCTTTTTTTCTTTTTTTGGTCTTTTTTCTCTTTTTTATACGTTTTTTACTTTTTTTAATGTTTATTTTTTAATATTTCAATGTTTTTTGAAATTCTCATATTTTTTTGATGTTTTTGCCATATTTTAATGTTTTTTTAATTTTTAAGCGATTTATGTTTTTTCAAGGTTTTTTTTCTTTTTCCATCTTTTTTTTTTTACCACTTCTCTTTTTACATGTTTTTTTTGTTTTTTTTTGTCTTTTTTTACGTTTTTTCTCTTAATATAATGTTTTTTGTAACTTTTTTCTTTTTACATGTTTTTTTTTGTTTTTTGTATTTTTTTACGTTTTTTTTCTTAATGTTATGTTTTTTGTAACTTTTTTCTTTTTTATATGTTTTTGTCTCTATTTTATTGCTTCGTTTTTCTTTTTACAGTCTTTTTTAATGTTTTTTGAAATTATTTTTGCCTTTTTTAAAAGTTTTTCTTTATTTTAATGTTATTTTTTTTGTTTCTCAATGTTTTTTCTCTTTTCCTCTTTATTAAATGTTTTTTTTTTAATTTTGTAATATTTTGTTTCTTTTTACATGGTTTTTAATTTTTTTTTCTCATTTTTAATGTTATTTTCCCCCTTTTTAATATTTTTTCAAAAATTTTCCTTTCTTTACTTTTTTTGTTTTTATGTTTTTTTTCCTCGCTTTAGTGAGGTGAAAAGATTTGTGTTACACACGGGTGTAAGTTATTTTGACGTCTCGTGTGTTGCAACACTCGCTACGCTCAGGATTCTATTTTTGAACCACTCGCTTCGCTCAGGATTCTATTTTTGAACCACTCGCTTCGCTCGTGGTTCAACCATAGAATCCATTCGCTGGCTCGTGGTTCAACCCTAGAATCCATTCGCTAGCTCGTGTTTCAATTCCACACTCGCGGTTAAAATACAACTTTGCACCCTTGTATAACAAATAACTATTACGTTGTTGGATTCGTCAATCTATGCGTCCAAAGTTAAAACGGCCGTTTTTCCTTTGAGTTCCTCGATCGACGAATCCAGCAAAAAAAACTAGTTTGATGTATACACCAGGTACTTAAATACAAAATACAGTAGATAGCGGCCTGCTTTTTTTAAATATCGATACTGAAAAAAGTAGGTTAAATTTAAATAAACACAATTATTTACCAGTGGCGCTAGTCGACACCTTAATGGGCTGTTAACGGGAGAGCAAGGCCTAAACTTTGGTTGGTTGGATGTGGGAACCTACCAATCCATTTATAAAAATCTTTGGATGAATGTGTACAGTCGACTGCGAAAAGCGGTGTCGATGTTTTACCTTATTAGAATAGAATAGAATACTGTATCTTTATTTCAGGTCATAGACCCATATGATGTGTTAGTGACAATGATTACTTATGATGATAGGTTAGTAGATAGAGGTATAATCTAAAGAAATTTTGTGGTAATAATGCTCTTATTTAACCCAGTGCATTGAAATCTGGCAGTCAAATCTGCCAGCTAATGTTTTTAGAATACTGTTGGGACTGTTCCTGACCCGGTTCATTAACGAAGCAATTTTTTTCCGTATTATTAGTGCCTGAAATCCTTCAGTGCGTTATTGCCTTGTAAATAAATAACTGTACATAAAAAAACAAGCAAAGCAAAAGGAATATACATAGGTACAATGTACATACTTACAAAGAGTTTCTAAATCATAACGACCGGAAGAAAATATTATGACTTAATTGCTCCGTGTGGGATCAACCATTTCCCTAAAAGGTTTCTAACGATATTGATTCGTTAGTGAACTAAATTCGGTATGGTACCAAATTACTACGCGGCCATAAACTTTATCTCTGTATTATTAGAATACATCATTTTTGTATTAATGTTAAAACAGCAATGTGTAACCAAAAAACAGTTTTATCGTTTAACCGGTATTCGACTTTGAATCGAATTAAGTTAAAGTAGGTAGGTAGGTTACCAGATAATTTTATGTATGTAAGACTATTAAAAGCCGCTTACATACAATCATAGAGAAATCTTTGGTTTCAAAGGTTTGCGAGATGAGGAATTTGTGTATAAATAATGAACTAAACCGCTGTTTAGCGAAGAATTTTAATAACCCGCGATTATCTCCAAGGGTGATCGAAACAACAATCGAATCTGACAAGATGGACTGTAGATTATCTCGTCGCATTGTTTATTACTTGACATAATGTGACGTGCTAAGGGAAAAAGGACCTTAGCGCGTTTGACGCTTACACATTATTACGTAGGGAGTCGTAGCCATTGTATTTAGCTCACCGTTAATAACTACTACTACTTCTAGCGTTACCCTCAAACTCACTAAGGTTTTTTTCAAGCCGGGCCACGCAGGAGCGCAGGACCCTTATTGCTCGGCACGGACGGTGCGTGGATTGGCCAGGAGGCCAAAACAGCAAAACTCACTAAGGTTCCCTGAATGTCATATATTTCTAGCTGTGATACTCAAAGCTGAGGTTAATTAATTAATGTTTATTGTTTTGTTATGACTAATAATAGTCAACGCACAACTATATTCCGTATTTATGATTTATGTAGATACATTTACAAACTCACGACGGCTTACTCTTATGTATTAATTTTACTGGTACGTGTAATTAATGACTATAACGTCAGTTTAACTGTATATTTATATGTAGTTTATTTGGCATTTGTTTTTTGTTTATAAACCATTCTACTAAAAGCTAACTCGTTAAATCTGTTGCGTTTACGCTTAATGATTTCTAGCAGCAATTTGATTTACATTGATCTATTTAACACATGTTGCCACATACCTACCTTTTAACGCAATAGTCACTTTTAATCAATTTGAATACGTAATGATCACCAACGTTATGATGACTTATGTATGAAGTATGAACGCATCAGTTCCGACTTTTAGAGGAATAATTAGAACAATATTTCTTTACTGATGCGACTTTCACCCGGAGTATACGGCACATTCATATAAGTGTTACTTAAACATGTCCAGCAGTGGACGTCTTTCGGCTGATATGATCATGATTATCCAATCACTCTTAGCAAGATGTAACTAATACTTGGTCATTTAACAGACCTTTTAGGTATAGGTACCTACTTCTAACATCTAGTTTGTAGACGTTAACAAAAAAAAGTCTGTGACCATAATAAAATCATACAGCGTCACACTGAAACGTGCAAAGAACTATAGACACCTGGGCCAAAGTAGTTATAATATGCACAGTTCTTAGATTTATCTCATGTTGAGTCCATTAACAGCTATTGTAGATAAGATTAGAAAATCGGAAAACTCTTCGAAGTAGGTACCTAAGTCATTTACAATTAGGGTTGCCATACGTCAGGATTTGTCTGGACATGTCAGGATTTTTGACCCTTTGTCCGGATTGCGGCCGGACTTGGCAAGTGTCAGGATTTTTATAATTGACCTCATAAAATCTATACATATAATAAAGCTGAAGAGGGTCGAAAGTCTGTACATGGAAGATATTCGAAAAAAAATTGGCTAGGGATACTTAAAATCGATAACAGAACACGTTCCAACAGTTTTTAGAATTTTTGTCTGTTTGTCTGTTTATCTGTTTATCTGTTTGTCTGTTTATGTGACCGCGCATCACGTGAAAACGGCTCAACCAATTAAGATGAAATTTGGTATGGAGATAGTTTGAGTCCTGGGGAAGGACTAAGGGTAGTTTTTATCCTGGAAATCAACCCCTAAGGGGATGAAATGGGGGGTGGAAATTTGTATAGAGCTACTTAAACCGCTGCACCGATTTGGATGAAATTTGGTATATAATTAGTTTGAGTCCCGGGGAAGGTTAAAGGATAGTTTTTATCCCGAAAATCTTCCCTTCAGTAGGTAAAATGGGGGGGTGAAAATTTGGATGTAATCCATTTTGATAAAATTTGGTTTAGAGGTAGTTTAAGTTCTGGGGAAGGACATTGGATAGTTTTCATCCCGGAAATCTGCCCATAAGGGGGTGAAATGGGGGGTGAAAATTTGGATAGAACCGATTTAGATGAAATTTGGTATGGAGATAGTTAAGAGTCCTGGGGAATAATTTTTAGTCCAGAAATCATCTCCTAAGGGGGTCACATGGGGTATGAAAATTTGGATGGAACCCATTTACGGTATAGCGAGTTGGAGTCTTGGGGAAGGACATAGGATAGTTTACTCTTGAAAATCATCCCCTAAGGGGGTGTAATTGGGGGTGGAAATTTGTTTGTGACCCATTCTGATGAAATTTGGTTGAACGATAGTTTGAGTCCCGGAGTATGACAACGGATAGTTTTAATACCGAAAATCATCTCCACAGGGATGAAATAGGGGGTGAAAATTTGGATAAAACCCATTTAGATGAAATTTGGTAAAGATATAGAAGGAGTCCTAGGGAAGGATAATGCATAGTTTTTATCCCGAAAAATCATTTCCTGAGGTGGTGAAGTGAGGGTTGAAGATTTCGATAGAACCCATACAGATGAAATTTGGTATAGAGAGAGGTCTCAGTCCAAGGAAAGAACATAGAATAATTTTTATTCCGGAACACATGAAATCTATACATATAATAAAGCTGAAGAGGGTCAAAAGTCTGTACATGGAAGATATTCGAAAAAAAATTGACTAGGGATACTTAAAATCGATAACAGAACACGTTCCAACAGTTTTTAGAATTTTTGTCTGTTTGTCTGTTTCTCTGTTTATCTGTTTTTCTGTTTATCTGTTTGTCTGTTTATGTGACCGCGCATCACGTGAAAACGGCTTAACCGATTTAAATGAAATTTGGTATAAAGATAGTTTAAGTCCTGGGGAAGGACATAGGGTAGTTTTTATCCCGAAAATAAACCTCTAAGGGGATGAAATGGGGGGTGGAAGTTTGTATGGAGCTACTTAAACCGCTGCACCGATTTGGATGAAATGTGGTATATAATTAGTTTGAGTCCCGGGGAAGGTTAAAAAATAGTTTTTATCCTGAAAATCTTCTTTTTAGTAGGTAAAATGGGGGGGTGAAAATTTGGATGTAATCCATTTTGTTAAAATTTGGTTTAGAGGTAGTTTAAGTTCTGGGGAAGGACATTGGATAGTTTTCATCCCGGAAATCTGCCCATAAGGGGGTGTAGGGGGGGTTTTTTGTTATGATAGGTTTTTGTTATTGAATTCCGAAAATAGGGGTGAAAATGTGGATAAATCCCATTTAGTTAAAATTTGGTAAAGAGATAGAAGGAGTACCAGGGAAGGACAATGCATAGTTTTTATCCTGAAAAATCATCTCCTGAGGGGGTGAAATGAGGAGTGAAAATTTGGATAGAACCCATTTAGGTGAAATTTGGTATGAAGTCCTGGGGAAGGACCTAAAATATTTTTTAGTCCAGAAATCATCTCCTAAGGGGGTGAAATGGGGGATGAAAATTTGGATGGAACCCATTTACGGTATAGCGAGTCGGAGTTCTGGGGAAGCACATAGGATAGTTTTATCCCGAAAATCACCCCCTAAAGGGATGAAAATTTGGATGTAATGTGACCTTTTTAGATGAAATTTGGTTAATTTAATTTAATTCAAATTATTTATTTCAGACTAAATCCATATCACCACTTATAAAACTTAAGTTAAGAGATAGTTTGAGTGGTAGGAAATGACATATGATAATTTTTGTTATTGAATTCATCCCTTAAGGGGGTGAAATGGGGGGTGAAAATTTGGATGGAAACCATTTCGATGGAATTTGTTATAGAGATAGTTTGAGTCCTGGGCAAGGACATAGCGTAGTTTTAATTCCGGAAATCATCCTCTAAGGGGGTGAAATGGTGGTTTAAATTTGGATGGAACCCATTAGGATGAAATTTGGTGCCTATAGAGATAGTTTTACTCGCGTAGAAGAACAACGAATAGCTTTTGTCCCGAAAAAAATCCTCCAAGGGCATAAAATAGGGGGTGAAAATTTGGATGTAGCTACCCTATTTGGATGAAATTTGGTATAGAGATAGTTTGGGGTTCCGAAAAAGGATAATGCATAGTTTATGGAACTCATTTAGTTGAAATCTGGTCAGGAGATAATTTGAGTCCTGGGAAAGGACATCTGATAGTTTTATTCCGGATATCATTCCCTAAGGGGGTAAAATGGGGGTGAAAATTTAGTATAGCGATAGTTGGGAGTCCTGGGGAAGGACAAAGGATAGTTTTATCCCGAAAATCCTCCCCTAAGGGGTGAACATTTGGATGTGAGTGACCCATTTAGATGAAATTTGATTAACAGATAGTTTGAGTTCCGGAAAAGGACATAGGATAGTTTTTATCCTGGAAATGATCTCTTAAGGGGGTGAAATGAGGGTTGAATATTTGTATGAAGCTACTATACAACCCATTTAGATAAAACTTTGTAAAGAGGTAGTTAGTAGGCGCGGCGTTGGTAGGCACAAGGTAGACTGATGACCTGGTAAAGGTCGCGGGAGTCCGCTGGATGCGGGTGGCGCAGGACCGGTCACTTTGGAACTCTTTGGGGGAGGCCTATGTCCAGCAGTCGACGTCTTTCGGCTGATATGATGATGATGATAAATGATAATAATAATAAAGATAGTTTGAGTCTCGGGTAAGGACATATGATAGTTTTTATATCGGAAATCTACCCCTAAAAGGGAAATGGAGGGTGAAAGTTTGTATCGAGCTATGATATAAACGTGTTTTACGCGGACGAAGTCGCGGGCAAAAGCTAGTACAAAATAAAAATGAAATACCCGTATGTTTTTACGATACATATTTACTTATGTCACAAATTTAACACAGTTTTATATGAATGAATGAAATGATACAACTCTGTTATAAAAAATGTCAGGACTTTTAGGGTTATGTCAGAATTTTTATCAGGATAATTAATTTTTCCATATGGCAAACCTTTACAATGAGGTCAAATGGCTCCTACAAATCTATGCTTGATCAAAATACCACACTATCCATAAGTATTACCTTACAATTCATCACACATCAATTTGTCACATAAATTGTACATTCACACGGATATTTATGATTTCAAGTTTTAGTCAAAATGCTAATATCCAAACCTAAATCCATAATTATTGATACCTCGTGCCAGTTGTTGTTACGGAAAAAGGTTTTGTGTGATTATATAAAGTATAAACGCACGTTATCTAACACTTGATTGGATGCTTCAGTACGTGGGTGTATAATTGCATTCGTTTATGCAAACATAGGTGTATTTTAATACAGCATGTGTCTTTCATACGAACACAAAATGTATCTAACGACATAAGTCAGTAAAATTATTTGACACTTATAATATCTTACTTTTATCTTCTTTTTATTATCTTTCTTCGCGTCGCTAAAGGGTACTATATATTATGTATAGGTAGGTATTATGTATGTATAATGTTATTTAACATCTATAAATTGACATGTAAAACTACATTTTATAAAGGAATAAATGAAATGAAATGAAAACAATCAAATGTTAGTGATATCAATTGTTAACTTGTTATCGACAGGACATTGCTTGCCGAATTAAGTTGTAGATGTTATATTGTTTTACTAAATACATTTAATTTTGATCATTGCACAGAGCATCAAAGGCGCTATCGACTCATCAATAAAACTTGTAGCAAACTTAATCAACTTTCATTTTGTATAGAATAATCATGTCGCTGGGACGCATAGTTTCCGAGATATAAGCGAAAAACAGATAAATGGGATCTTCAAATCCCCCCCGCCCTCAGCTCAATGGCTACGGGCGGGAACTTTTGATATGTTCATCTCCTAACTAGTCCAAACAAAGTTACGAAGTCAAAAATTGTGTTCCAAGCATTTCCCTCTATACCTTTTCGTTGTTTGACCTACTACAGATTATCCCTTATTGCGATAAAACAAAGCGAACGTGCATAATTCAAGTTTCGTTGACCTGAATAAGAGACGATTCTGTTCAGTAAAAAACAAAGACGCTCAAAAAGTATGTCCAGCCGGATGGACGTTGTCGAATTAATGGTTATACCGGGCGTCTAGTTTTTGCAAGATGCGTCGTCAATAACACATGTTGTGAAACAACCTTTCGTATAAACTTACCATAATTTTGCGGTTCAGTAGTGATGATATAATGCCGATGTGTATTGTACATGTTCGTTTTTGCTAGTAATCATCGCATGAGTAATCTGCTTAATAGTTTGAACAATTCGCTTGCTTGGAATAATTATAAAAATGGTAAGAATACCTAGAACGTATTTCCTCGTATCCATCTCAAATACGCTTAGTACGGGAAGGGACACAAATTCTAAGAAAGTCTGCATTGGAGTAACTACTCATTAGTGAATTACTCCCTGAGGCTAAGATCTGTCCTCGAAGGGAAAGATAATATTCTATTAACGATTTACAACCTCATAATAATATCATCCGAGATAGATCCGACGATCTTCGTCCACAAAGTATTGAATTAAATTAAAATTATTAGCTTCGTCCAAGTAAGACGAGTCCGAATAGTCTAGTTCAAAAACAAGGGCAAAATATTGTGAATAGATAAGTAAAGGTTTGTTAAAAGTAAGTAGGTAGGTTTATAACATTACGTAATGGCACATACTGTGCTAAATATTAGCAGACAACGACAACAAATATGTGTAGTAGGTACAGCTGAGTATAGTCGCGTAACTTTTCGAAGACAACACTATACCCGAAACTGCCTGCTCAGAGCCTATTCCGTCAAAACTATATGCTCACACTGCCGTGCTTCTACATTTAAGAGGTAAGTAAGTATGTGAGACGGCATCTGCACAAGCTCCCCACAAACGCCGAACACCACAATTCCAACAGTCGGAAACGGCATCACTTATATGTACCTGCGAGGAGGCTGACCAAGTCCAGCAAATCTTTGCGGGTCATGGGACCAAAAATATATAACGCTATCCCAAATGAAATAAAAGAAGCGCCCAGTGACATCACCTTCACTTCATAATTAAAAAAAACTATTGGCTGACATGCCATTTTATACCGTGGATGAAGTGCTGACAAAAATGTCGAAAGTGTAATGCACCACGTTTAAATAATACATATACAATGTATAAATTATGTTTTAAATGGGTCGGCCGCTAGTTTGGGATGCTACTTGCGTCGATACCCTGGCACCGTCCCATGTTCCAAGCACCAGTGCCACCGCTGGCGCTGCGGCATCCTCGGCCGAAAGCCTCAAGCGCCGCAAATATGCCATCCTAGGAAATAGCTACATGTTTGCGGCGTTTGGCGTTGAAACCTTGGGGCCATGGGGGCCAAGTGCACGTCGGCTATACAAGGATTTGGCGACGCGCCTAATAGAGGCATCGGGTGACCAGAGGGCTGGCCACTATTTCGCACAGCGTGTTAGTATCGCTATACAGCGAGGAAAATACGGCCTTGCCTATTGACGGCGACTTAGGCCAAATTTTTTACCTTTAGGTTAAGTTTTATATTGTTGTTTTTATTAATTGCCTTGTTATACGATTAAATAAATTTTAATGTTTTAAATTATCTCTTGTGAATATTTTATAAATTGTTGACGTGTAAATTTATCTATTTTACCAATAAATAACTGAACTGAACTGAACTGAACTGGAATTCAAGACCAAAAAACCGGCCAAGTGCGAGTCGGACTCGCGCACGAAGGGTTCCTTACCATTATCTATAAAAAAAAACTATTTTGTTCTGTGTTTTTAGTATTTGTTGTTATAGCGGCAACAGAAATACATCATCTGTGAAAATTTCAGCTGGAACTATCACGGTATCAGTGAGATACAGCCTGGTGACAGACAGACGGACGGACGGAGTCTTAGTAATAGGGTCCCGTTTTACTCGTTGAGTACGGAACCCTAAAAAACTACGTCACATACGTCACTGTCAAATCTGTCAATGTCACTTATGTCATTGTCAAATAAAGTTTTCGCCAACCTTTTTGTTATATGCTTCTTTGTATTGGCTGGCACAATTCATTCATTAGGATTTTCTTAAAAAAAAAGGAACTTAATTACAAAATGTATTTTCAACTCAACTAACATTGACAAAATTTTATTGTAAAGAACTTAAACAAGTTGAATTATTAATGAACACACACGACTGTGTGCCATATTATTAAGACAGTATGGAAAAGTTAAATAAAACCATTTTTTAATGAATTGTTTTTATTTATCTTCATCTTCACCATCACTGATGTCAGAATCACTAACTTCGGAATCGGAGTCGGTCACTTATATAATAAAGTTTTCCACCACTCCAGTAATTAATCCGGCCAGTTTGCACATCTCGTCCTCTACTTTCATGACATGACTTACACATGACTGCCACTTCTGCGGTGTCACCTACCGGAGGCCTTCACGAAATAGGTCTTTGACCTCTGCCATTTTAAAAGTTTTATTATTCCTGGCTACATGCCCTTTTACCTGAGCCCATACCAACTCAATTGGGTTCAATTCGCAGTGGTTAGGGGGCAATCATAATATTTCGACATTATGTGCCGCTGCTACCTCATCCACTGCATATTTATTGTGAGCAGGCTTCTCCTTTGCAACAATTGTCATCAATTTCTCTTTGGTCAAATTTTCTGGAAATGTGACATTCTTTTCCCAATCAATCATCAAATCTATGGTGTCATGGCGGCCATAACAACCATAAAACACGCTACACAATATTATTCTGCAATTAGCTAAATGTATGCAAAAATAGGTTATTTATTAATAACTTACATGTAGTTAAAATGTTGTACCAAATGTTATTAACACCTGAAGTGATACAAGCGCAATACCAGCTTTGCAACCAAACATTACGGATGATTAAGTTTTTATTAAAGCTTCTTATATTTATGTAATAATAAGTAAATAAAATTACTTTTTTAAATTATAGAATAAAAATTACCAATAAATAAATTATGTCAGCGTATGTTGTTAGAAAAAAGGGATATACTATTGTACGATCATTTTATTGCAGTGGCAACATTGTCGTAGTTTTTTTGGTCTTGAATTCCAGTTTCGAGTATAATATCATCCGTCATTTTATAAAGGTAAAAATGACAGGTGATAGTTATTATTATTATTATTCCTAACGCTCGTTCGAAGTTACGCAATTACCCTATTAGTTATCGATTTGAGACTTCTAAATCAATCCACGTAACACAACACATACAATTTCCTGGTAAAAATTCACACAGAACGAAGGAAGTCGATATCCAAGCAACATTCTTTGTCGAACGTGTAAATGCCTTCCTAACTATGGGAAAACACGAGGTGTTTTGCTTGCAAATGAGACTCATACTGTTGTTCCACTTGGATTTACCTACAGAAGCAGCAATGAAAGGGATATGGTGAAAATATATACAATACAATACAAATATTCTTTATAGCTCACCAGAATTAGTACATAATAGGAAAACAGAGGTAAATTAAAATGGTAGACAACAGGCGGTCTAACAACAATAATGAACCATTAGATAAATTCAGTTTAATAACAAGAAAATTCACTAAACTATGTAATTGTTTCAAATATACCGTATCGCGATTGTGGTGTTTGTTGTGCATTGTGGCACTCTTTGGGGAGGCCTATGTCCAGCAATGGTCAGAGCTGCCTAGGATGCGCTGTGTTGGGAGTGAGGGACCTGCATGTCTGGCAACACAGCGAATCCTCAAGTGAATAAAGGGTCGACAACGCGCTTGTGATTCTTCTGGAGTCACAAGTGTCCATAGGCGACGGTACCAGCTTAACATCAGGCAGACCGTAATAGTGTTTGCCACCGTCGTTGTATAAAAAAAAAAAAATACCTTTAAATAGCCATAAATGAGTCCAGTCCAGGGTGCGCTTTGGCACCAAATCCCAAGATTTTTCGTACGCACTAGTTGTACCAAAGCGACTGCCATCTGACCTTCCAACCCAGAGGGAAAACTAGACCTTACTTAGTGAATAAAGGGTCGGCAACGCGCTTGTGATTCTTCTGGAGTCACAAGTGTCCATAGGCTACGGTACCTAACATTAACTACAATTCGGCTCAAAGAGATTTGTTATAGCTAATTTTATATTACTTTAAGCTTTGTTAGTTTTTAAGATAGTATTTAATTTCAATACTATTAGTTTTGCGATGCCCTTGCAGGGCTCATGTTTGATACGTCCATATTGTAACACCTACCACCTTTATGTAACAACATGAATGCTAATAAATTGCTTGATTACTTGATTACCTGCTTAACATCAGGCAGGCCGTAAGCTTGTTTGCCACCGTCGTTGTATTAAAAAAAATGGACATCTTTCGGCTGATATGATGATGATGATGATGATGATCATGTTGTAGCGCTGCATAAAGTCGCTGTGTGTGTGACCGCTATAAGGTAAAAGATGTAGGTATGTATGTATAGCTTTAAACTATGTGGGTCAAATCCCACCAACATTTTAAAGAACGTTCTGTTTAATTACGACATTTTCCTTCATGCTCCGTAGTTTAAAAGTAAAACAAATGAACGCATAAATAAATTAGATCAACCTCACACTGGTCACTAAACCGTTTTTCTCTGTCTTTGTTCTAGCGAAATTAAAAAAGCATTGCTCCTACTTGGCGAATCTCTCACGCTCTTGTACGAGGTGTAATTATCTTTGTGACAGTTACGGCGGTTAAGTGATTTTAAAACTAGGTACATTAAAATTGAAATCTTGGGTAAGCCATCTCACCGGGCAGCGATTATGGCCACAGGCAGAAGTGAACATTATTACAACTACTTTAAGATTACCACATTCAAACAACATTATTATAATGAGATGAGTATATCCTTGACATTTGATTAAGTAGATCTAGAAATTACGGAGGGAAAATTGAACATCTAAATTAGTATGCATTTATGGTAAATTGTATACCTAAGTGTGTTCGTATCCTGTTTTTTTGTCAACCTAATTTGTTTACGTCATTGCAATGAATCCGTGCTAGTAGCTAGATGCGTACCTAATAATGACAAGCCAATTTTAATTAAAATATTTAGGTAGGTACCTAAAGTACCCTTCAGCATACTGTTGATTAATGAAACTGATAGTCGCTTCATTGTTTAAGTAAACGTATAAAATTGGAATCATGTTTTGCGTGACTTTTCGAACGAGCATTAAGGCATTGTAATTTTCATCTTCATAAAATGACAGGTGATATGGCTTAACGTTTGTTGGAATATTACTTAGTTAGCCAGCAGACCGAACGAGTCACGACAATCCTTATTCAACGAATTGGTTGACTAATTCTTATTAAATACGTTTTGTCGAATAGACCCCAAGTCTAGCCGAAAGGTTGTGTTCTTATTTTAAGTACTACGCAATGTAGACAGTTTACAGCATTTTTAATCTCCACTTATAATAAATCTCTAAATTAAAAAAAGAATCAGCCAGTTTGAAACTAAGCTTTGCGTGGTACGAATGTTCTCAGCATCCAATGAACGGAAAAATATGAAACATTTTATATAGGTACATTATTATTCTAGCTGCAACTAAGGATAGTTTTTATCCGACTGCGACAATTAATTAATTTTCCGAAATATACGACTTCATTTAATTTTTCATTTACTTTTATTGAAATCAAACGCTGCTCCAACTGTCAGCTATAAGAAACGTCAAATTTTCGTCAAAATGGCGGAATTGCTTTGCCTTTCACTTATTAATAATTTAAATCCCGTCTACGATAGACCTTTACGAGACAAATGCTAAAATATAAACCATAAAAAAATATTCGATTCTGATATGAGAACTTATATGCGCAAATGTCGTTTTATGTCGTAATTTCAATAAATGAAATCAACAAATTTGAACAATATAATTAAAACGAATTTGTTTTTTTTGAATGGCAATGGCACGCGCTCGGCGCATTCAGCCAAAGTACCTGCGGCGCTACCACGAAAACCGATACTCAATGTTAATATTTTTGCATCCCTGTCACTCGAGTATGGTTAGTGCGATAGAGATAGAGATACCTACCCGATTTTCGAATTCCGAAGTTCGTGGTTATAGCTCAGGAATCGAAAATATGGTAAATAATCATAATGTATTTTCTCGAAAAAGCATTTAAAATAAATATAGTCAAATGGAGAAAAAAACAAAGCAAGAGGTTATATAGGTAATGACTAAGTTATAAGAGTCCAAAGTTTTAAGAGGGGGTATGTTCTGTCCCTTTTCCGCAAAACGCACCTTCATATGAAACGATTGTTTTTTACTATGACGCTCGAGTATATTGACGTCACAGTCCCTCATCGTTTTCTCACTCTAACAAGCGACATTAAAACGGATGTAGCTTCATAATTTTTTGAGATATTTGAATGGGAGTTTCATTATCTTCTATCTATTTATACATAATAAATGCCTATGTCCTGACTGACTTATTCACTCACTCACTCACTCACTCACTCATCAACGCACAGCCGAAACTACTAATTTTAGAGAGTTGATTTTTGCACAGTATGTTGCTTTTATAACGTGGGCTAGGGATAAAAAGGGATTTTTGAAAATTCTACCCCTAAGGGGGTAAAATAGGGGTGCAAAGTTTGTATGGGAGAACCTTTTTTTTTTGAGCTATAGACTTAAACTTTGTAGAAAAATTAGTAATTAGAATAGAAATGAAACACTTTCAGCGTTTTGGAAAATTCCACCCCTACGGGGGTAAAATAGGGGTGCAAGGTTTGTATGGGGGACACAATTTTTTTTTAAATAGAGACTTAAAACTTTGTAGAAAGATCCGTCATTAGAATACAAATAAAGAACTTTCAGGGATTTAGAAAATTCTACCCCTAAAGGGGTAAAATAGAGTGCAAAGTTTGTATGGGAAAAACTACTTTTTTTAAAATAGAGACTTAAAACTTTGTAGATAAATTATTCATTAGAATACAAATAAAGTACCTAGATTCAGTGTTTTAAAAAAATCTACCCCTAAGGGGGTAAAATAGGGGTGCAAATTTTGTATGGGGGAAACAATATTTTTTTTAAATAGAGACTTAAAACTTTGTAGAAAGATTAGTCATCAGAATACAAATTAAGTACTTTCAGCGTTTTAGAAAATTCTACCCCTAAAAATAGGGGGCTAAAATAGGGGTGCAAAGTTTGTATGTGGGAAACTATTTTTTTTAGCTAGAGTCCTAAAACTTTGTAGAAATATTATTTAAATACAAAGAAAGTACTTTCAGCGTTTTGGAAAATTTCACCCCTAAGCGGGTAAAATAGGGTGCAAAGTTTGTATGGGAAAAACATATTTTTTTTTAATAGAGACTTAAAATTTTGTCGAAAAATTACTTATTAGAACATGAAAAATACTACATTCGGCGTTTTACAAAAATCATTCCCTAAGGGGGTTAAAAAAGGGTGCAAGGTTTGTATGGGGAACACTTTTTCTGAGCTAGACACTTAAAAATTTGTAGAAAGATTACTTATAAAAATGCAAAAAAAAAAATATCAGTGTTTTGAAAAAATCTATCCCTAAGGGGGATAAAAAGGGGTGCAAAGTTTTTATCAGGGAAAGTTTATGTCTTTGAGTTAGAGACTTGAAACTTGGTAGAAAGATTACTTATTAAAATACAAAAAAAGAACACAAATCGTTTTAGAAAATTCCACCCCTAATATGGTTAAAAAGGAGAGCAAGCTTTGCATGGGCAACACTTTTTTTGAGTTAGACTTAAAACTTTGCAAAAAGATTACTTATTAGAATACTAAAAAAGAACTTTCAGCGTTTTAGAAAACTCCATCCCTAAGGGGGTTAAGAAGGGTAGCCAGTGTTGTGTGGGAAAAACTTTTTTTTTGACTAGACTTAAAACTATTCGAAATGTTACTTATTAAAATTAATAATAAAGTACTTTCAGAGTTTTAGAAAATTCCACCCCTAAGGGGGTTAAGAAAGCTTTGTATGGGCAACACTTTTTTTGAGCTAGAGACTTAAAAGTTTACGAAAAAAGTTCTTTCAGCGATTAGAAAAATTCAACCTCTAAGGGGGTTTAAAAGGGGGTTCAAATTTTAAATGGCGAGCAATAAAATTATAAAGTGTGAGTAAGAGATTTTTAACTTCGGTCTTATTCTGTACGTTAAAAGACTACGAAACTGATTTCAGAGTTTTTCCAAATTCATCCCCTAATAGTGTTAAAATTGGTTCAAAGTTTGAGTATTTCAAGGCATTTTTAAAGTATGAGATTTTTAACTTTGGTTTTAGACTGTTTGTTCACAAACTAGAAAATGAACATCAACGTTTTTTTTTTAATTATCCCCTAAAAGAGGGTTCAAATTTTGTATTGAGAGAAATAATTTTCTAAGACGATAAAAAGTTCTACGCGGACGAAGTCGCGGGCAACAGCTAGTACTTAAATAAGTTGTTCTTGTACTTTGATAATTGTGTCAACGAGAAAGAAACAACAAAAAAGTTATTGAGTCTTAAAATTGTATGAATTAGTAATTAATTACACCGTGATACAGTTCACACTAAGACTAAGTTGAAGCTTACTTGGCTCATACTTAGTTTACTCGTACCTACCTACAAAAAATTTAAGCATAACTATGTCGTTACCATTTATTACTATATATTAAACGTTGTTGTTGTATTCTCTCTTGATGCTTGATGTGGACGCAGCCCGTTGGGTGAAGGAGCTAGATCTATACCTAATTATAGTTGTGTCTGTGTTTTATCTTATAAAATTTAGATTATATATTAATATTTTATATCAGTAAGCAACCTGTAAACATTGCCATACAATTAAATAAATAAATTATTTAGTAATTTCTATTACTCATTTGTGTTTCTATTCGCCAAACACTGTCAGTCCAATTTAGTAAACGCCTTCAACCTTAATCACTATCATCTTCAACTAGTGAGTTTCTGTCATCAACGGCGACAATATATCTTAACTGTCAACATTGCCATGTAATGCCGATGAGAATAGGCTTTTTGCAATCAATTTCCATCCGGCGATGACACGGAAATGTTTCCCCCTTACGCATAACATCCTAGAAATCGTACAATTACCGACCAAAAAGCAGACCTCGATGGCTTTGCCATGGTACGCTAAAGTCCGTAACTTTATGCAGTACGAAAATCAAAAATATATATTTATACTTTTGCACCTTATCCCTTTGAGATAAGATGACAAATGACTACATATCTTTGACGTCGCCTGTACCAATGACACATGCTTCGTTTCTTACTAGCAAGGCAGATTCTGTGCCCCGATGATTATCGATTTACGTTGCGAATAGTCCTAAAGCCATTTGTATCTTTAGCTACATTGTTAAGTATCCAGTCGCAAGTCTGTAAGTGTGTCGCAAATGTGCCATTGCATTTATGTCCTTTATTTTGGCCTCCAGTTCCGTGAATGAGATTAAAACGCATAAAAAATTAACTTTTGGACTAGAATAGGTTTCGTATTTGCCAATTATTTGTGCTTCTTTCGACGGAGACTAAGCCTAAGCCTGCGTTTTTGGGTAGTTGGTGCGGTAATCCACCCAAACATAAACATATGGCTGTGAAATGGCATTGTTTAATTTAAGTGTGTGTTTATGAGCAGGCATAAGTGTTCCATACACATCTGACAGCACGCGTCTTGCGCCGCTACATGCATCGCCTGTCCACAAACACGGCGTTACTTATCAATACGACCACGCAGGATAAATATAACGCCGATTTACAATTCACTAGGTACGTTTAGTTTAAAAAATATATAAATAACTTATGACACATCAACAACTTCGTTGAAACTCAGTTCGTATCACGAACTACCGATAGCCATGACAGAGCGCCCTGTACCTACACTGTGAAATCAGATCATGACATTCACAATATATTGAAATTAATATCATGACGCATTTGTTTTAACCAACTAGCAACTGGGTACCTATTACAAATCCAACAGGAGGAGAAATTACATGTTCATGCCACTTATATATCTTGTGAAACTGCCCAGTTTCAACTTCGAAACATGAAGTATTCCCAAATTGGTGCGAGAATTAATTAATTAGGTACGGTAAGTAAAACATTTGGCACAGAGAAAACTGGCTCCCTTCAAGGCTACGCCAAATGCGAATACTTTGTACATAAGGATAATAAAAATAAGAAAGAATACGGTAATAAAACTCGAATTTATAGCCCTTAACAAGCAGTGATCGGAATATCGAATCGAGTGTTAATGTGGCCTAATTTCGCCAATCTCTGTCTTTGCCATATACGTAGCTAATTAATTCTGCCATACAGTAATTCAGAAAGACGTTTGGAAAGGCTTAACAGATTTGTTGGTATGCACTTGATCTGATTACTACATTATTTTGTGCGCAACGAAAGTACGTTTTAATTATGTGAATACATTAATGCCGCGCATCCATCATAAATCAAGCAGTTAATCGAGCAAAGGGCAGTAAATAAACACACGTAACACACGTTTGAAAATGACGACACATGAAACATTAATTCTAGCGTTTACACATCTGTCATAAGTACCTATTGATGTGTGAACGGCAACGCACAGATTGTTCTTTGCATTCGACACTGGTAATAACTCGTAACATCCGACGGCACCAATTAGACCGGGGATTCGTTATGAAACAAACCCAGTGAAAGTGATGATTTACTGTTTTGCCCGACAAATGAAGCCCAAATTGCTCCTAGGTACACAAAACGACTTTTTAATAACTTTATTTTTCATTTCACATCAAAAACACATGAGTTTGTAATTGAATTCGTGTTACTGTTGTACTCGTATTATGATCATTTCGCAATGAAGACCTGCTTTTGATGTTGTTGAATAATTTTAATAGGACGCACGAATGACACGATAGCGTAATAATTATTGATGTATCAAACTGGTGCAGTGATATAACGATTTAGATGACCGTTTATGAAACCAGCTTAGGTAGGTACCTAAAAGGAAAACAGGCATAGTCTTCTTCGCGTTGAAATATTGCAGGTTTATCGATGCAGAATAATCTAGAACACTTCCTTATTATGCCAATTTTGTTTGATACGACACTTTAAGAGCGTCTCTACTGTAAATAACAAATCGGCACATCGATGCAACAAAGCCCTGTAATGTTACAAATTGTATACATTTCAAGATTCCTTTGTGATCCGAATCTAGAATGTCTTTATTGTGGAAATCACCGGATCTGTGACCGGCAAACCGTAGGACCCTGTTATTGACATAAAATGCGGTTAGGGCCGCCGCGCCGTGGGCAAAGAATAAGTGATGGTTAGGAAGATGGGAAAAGGGCTTACCAAGTACAATTCGATATTTACGAGAATGTCGTGTTAAAAAATACTTTTTTTCTGTAGATGGCGAATAAGATTTTATAAATAATAACTAAGCGAATTAATCGTCTTTTCGTAAATCTGTTTTATCTTCCTTTCAAATCAAATAGATATTTTTTTTATTTTATATTTTATTTATTTATTGTTCAGCTCTATTGTTGAAACTTATCGATTAGGTAAACTGTCAAGTATTACATACCTATTACCTAGGCCAGTATCGAGCACAATAAGGGCCTTTATTTTAGTGACTTAAGTAATATTAATAACAACAAAAACTATACGTATTGATCTCGTGTTGACAATTGTGGTAAAAGGGTGTGGTTGTGGTGTTTGTTATACCTACTTGTGCAACAAATTCTATTTTTCTGAATAATATATTCCATCGTGAGAAACAACATGTTACTAGCATGTTTAGGTAGGATAGAGTAACGTGTAGCGGGTGGCGGAAAAGTATGGAAGACAAATACATGTTTGGTCGACCTCATGTGGATGGATCAGGTTCAGGATAGGGTGGTCAATAATTAAAAGAATGGTTTTTGTCAAAAAAACTACGGTAGCCTAGTGGTTCAGGCATGCGGCTGTCAAGCGGCGGTCGTGGGTTCGAATCCCGGCTCGTACCAACGAGTTTTTCGGAACTTATGTACAGAATATTTACCGTTAGCTTTTTGGTGAAGGAAAATATCGTGAGGAAACTGGTCTAATCCCAATAAGGTCTTAGTTTTCCCTCTGGTTTTTGGTGGTTGGCCTTCCGTAAAACTAGCGCCTATGCTAAATCTTGGGATTAGGTGTCAAAGCGGACCCCGGGCTCCTGTAGGGCACGACCAAGAATAACGCTAGGAGGATGATGATGGTTTTTTGTCACAAATCCAAGTTCTACAATTACATGCTATGGAGCATGTGGTGTTGTGTTCCTGGTGGTGAGTAAGGTCGCCAGAGCTCCCTAGGATGCGCTGCGTTGGGAGTGAGGGACCTGCATGTCTCTATATGCCAACACAGCGAATCCTCAAGTGAATAAAGGGTCGGCAACGCGCTTGTGATTCTTCTGGAGTCACAAGTGTCCATAGGCGACCGCTTTGGCACCAAATCCTAAGATTTTTCGTACGCACTAGTTTTACCAAAGCGACTGCCATCTAACTTTCCAACCCAGAGGGAAAACTAGACCTTTCAGGTTTCCTCACGAAGTTTACCTACTGACTTTTTAATACCTCGTAAAAAAGCCGTTACAATTTTTATATCCTACAGGGCACTTTATAGCAAAACACCACGAGAAAGAAAGTATCGCAACGGCCATCTTTCATCCCAGTGTTCGATGCTCAATCACGTCGCTGTCATTAGGCGGCGGACGCTCTGATAAGCATCCGGAACGTACAGCATTATGGTATTTATGGTTATTTACCCAATGTCGCGGTTTCGGCACCGATGCTGGATAAAGGTAAAAGTCCATTTGAAATAGAAACGGCATTTTGCACCCTTTTTGCAGAATAAATGACGTAAATGGGTTGATCCAAAGCCATTTTTAGGTTATACTTTGGTGGCCTTAGACTTTTTCAAATAACGGGTGTTTCAATAAGAGTGCATTTTTAATCATCCTAATGATACCTGATTTAAGGGTTATTTACCTAACTTGTTTTAGTGCACTCTTATTGAGACGCGCGTTTTAAGTAATCAGTAGAACTAAAACCCCTTAACCCTATATTATCCTTTAAAACAAACAAAAAATTATCATTTGTTTGTTTAAGTATAAGAGTAGTTGTAGTCTGTGTTTTGTTGTAGATTGGCGGCTCGATCGGTCGTTTAGATTTACTACCGAACACTACTGGCCGCGTCTTATTATATCGAGTGTGGCGACATTAGCGGAATCATCAAGGCTGTGATTGCTGATTGCCCAAAAATGTATTGATTGATTGAATTTTTCAAAGTTACTGACAATGCCACACAACTCACAAGTCTACATGAAATTTGATAACGCGAGCAAGTTGCAGCAGTTGCCCTGTTTTTATAAACACGAACGATCGCTTCATAGTTTTAAATGTAGCTAAACTGTAAAGCTGGCAAGCCATAACTCGAATAAATGTAGGTATTATGTCTAGCTAGGGTTATAATATGCTAAGTCCTGCTAAGTATCGATTCACTCGTAAAACTAATAGCTCTGATATTGGACCTGTCGATTTTAAGTGGCGTGACGAATAAAACAAAAAAATCTGACATGCACATGAGTAAAGGAAATATGCTATTACTATATATCATTATTCAAGCATTTCATTAAACGCATGGAATGATAGCACAATAACTCTGTAGGTAAAATAGGTTTAAGACTAGAAGTAAATGTCTCAATCATTTAGGTACAATTCAATTAGAGACGATGACACAAAATTATACGAAATTAATCAAGTACACAAAGCAGCTCCAGAAACCGTAAATATTGACACAAAAACTGATTAATAAGAAAATGATGTCATGTAGGTACGTTAGACATTATATTCGAGTGCCTCTAACTGTATTAACAATTTTATTAGAATCAATCAATTGTAGTCAAGTCACTCGACGCACGTATTTAAAATCGTTGACCTGTCCGGTTTTAATGCCGCAATCATTGTAATTGCGATTTTTACTGAGGTATGAATGATGCATGAAATTTTAAGATTCATTACGGGGAATTTTGCAAGGTTTTTTAGACCAATATGGTGGTTGTTTGGACAAGGCATGGTGGTTGGTGGTGGTGGTCTTCACGTCTCTTTCCTATATAAGGACGTCATAGATTTTTATATTTTTGGGAGCTTATTCCACCTTACAAAAGAATACTTGGCCTGTAGGGGCTGTAGGTACTTACGAGTACCTAAGTGTTGTGTTCCTGGTAGCGAGTGTAGACGCACAGCCCCGCTATTCTGTAACTTGTTTTAATCTCACTGCGTAAGATAAGATTTATTTATTGTCAGAACTGTGTACAATCAATAACAAAGCGTAATTAGAGGTGTAGTTTCGTTAGGCGTGATGTGAGAGGTGAGGTGCATTAGCGGGTTCCGAATAACAGGGCTGTTATTCTCTAAGCGCTCATGCGCCTCATCTCCTACTCTGTCACACCTAACGAAAGTAGACCTCTGATTACGCTTAGTTACTATAATATGAATCACGGTATCAAGATATATTTGTGGGTGATGGGTGAGGTGAGCTTAAAACAAGTTACAGAATAGCGGGGCAGCACAGAGTCCCGAGGGTGCATCGTGTTGAGGGTGAGTTATCCCATTTCTCTCTAGCTGATGGCACAACGTTTCTTCAAAGTAATAAAGAGTCGACAACGCGCTTGTGCGTCCTGTGGGCTAGGGGGATACTTAGTTATTATGTTATCCAATATATCCCACAAATCGATCATCAAATACACTCATAAGTAATGAAGAAGCTCAAACATCATCAAGTGAAAACGAATACTCGGAGCTCACGCAATTGTTAACCTCCGTATGCAAATATATCAATATCACCTATTGATTATGCAATGTTTTAGTTTTTGTAAATAAGTGACATAAGTTTATAATAAATGTCACTCCCACTAAGTATTTTTATGTTTAATTAAAGCTATAGCCGATATGAGGTAGGTTCGCTAATAATTAAACACTGTCGCGTGATATAATTCTGCATTTCATATGTACTAAAATAACTATAACATGAAAGAAAGAAATAAATACATTTATTTGTTGTCACAAAGAAATTCCACAAGTGTTCAAGTACAACTTTACTCAAATGCACCAAAATGGATATAGCATATGCCAGCAGCAATGTACTATGCTAAAGGCGCTGATTTTCAGGGCACCCAGATAGAGATACAGATCTTAAAATATAACTTATACGGAACATAACCTAATTAATGAGAAGGAGAGGTCGCTGGGCAATTAATTAATTCAGAGCTAAGTTAGTTTAAAAATCAGGTCTAAGGTAAGTATGATGAAATACATGTGTAGGTGTGATTTCATTTACATGTATTGAAATTCAAGAGCTATATGGTACCTAGATTAGGTTTAACTGGCTGAAATGTGACAAGAATTAATGCCAACATTTACTTAATGTTTGCATTGAATTAATGCAAACAGCAAAAAGTCGAAGTTACTATTGGCAAAGATTAAGTATCGAATAGACAGAGTTCATTGAGGTCGCTATGTGCTCTCACTGTTTCAATTACAAAAAAAAAACGTTATTTTCGGTTTTTGTAAATAACAATTGGATAAAGAACTATCGCTTCTCTATGGAAATTATCCCTTTTAATAAAATGGTAATGTTTATTTTTCCAAAAAAGGATGAATTTAGTAAGTGGTAGCCACTTTGATGTATGTCAATAGCGACGACGCGAAACTTGGCAACATCGGTGGCAACGTCGCAATCAAAAGCTTAATGCACTTTAGTAATCACAATAAATAGTTTACATGAAAATGATAATACATATCTTCAAAACTAAGCCGGATTTGACTGGGATTCAAAAAACATTTTTTTTCTCCTAATGACCTAAGGAATGCGTGGTTAAAATCTTTCTAGTTCCTCGGGCCCACGGTGAAGATCTTACCAGTTACATTACCTATAGTGTCTATTACTATTAGGTCACACAGTCACACACCTATTCATGTAACAAACTGAATAGCAACCGCATCCGTTTTTGCTTAATACATAACTTAACCAGTTCTATTGAACGATTTAAAATGCTGACATCGGACAAGAATAATTGCTTTCATAGATTCTAATGAATTACATTACCGACCCAAAGAACATCGCAATATGTGCGCAAGAGTTTCACATACATACAACCTTTTTTGATGTATATTCTTTTAAAAGTAGAAGATTATAAGTGAATATTATATTCATAGATTGATTGTCTTTTTCTTAGACTGCAGTTTTCTTCTCGAATGGCGGGGGTAGATGCGCGTGATGCGAGACGAATAGCTCTATACGCTCGGCGACTCAATTATGTGTCAACTTCACTATGGAATTGCTGGCATTTTCACCTAATCTAAGATCTAGTGTATCCGATTTAAGACTGGTGTACACAGGTACAGAAATGGTTAACAATTTAATAAGTTCTAAAATAAAGACCATTTTGCAAAGCACTTAGACTTTTAACTACTGCACCCACTTTACTAATAAGTTTTTGGTAAGAGAAAGCTCATATAGTTATTGCTTCGTGTATACAGATCACACTTCTTGGTCTATATGTTTAAAAATAAATTTAAGAGATTAGGATAATTAGTGAAAATAGTCCTGAAATTTGTGTGATGAGTTGATGACAAATATGCAGCCGCTGTCTGACTGAAATAATTTTGGTAATGCAAAACCTCAGAGCATAGAATACTAGAGAGAGGACAAGCCGCCGGCGGCCGTGTCGCAGCTGTATGCTCAATGGGCATACACTGCCATACTGTGCACGCGTGCTGATCGCAGAGAATATTACGTTTTTTCCCAAAATGCCTGATATGATGCGCGTTTATTGTCTAATAAGCGTGTAGGTATACAAGAGTGTGTGTTTTAGATGTGTGCGTGCTTTGTCTTGTCAATTACTTGCGCGTTGTGTGGGTTAATGTACTTGCGACAGGCTCACTCTATACAAATCGGCCGCCATGACCGATCTCCTTATATTCATACATCTGTGTGCAAAACTAACTAATTATGCCAATTTGGCATACTACATAGTGTGTAGTGTGTGTATATATAGGTGGGTCATTGTCAGATTTAAGGATGATTCACGCTAGACCGGGCCGGTTCCGGCCCGGGCCGTAAACTTACCGAGCCGTCGCCGAGCTTATTTTGATACACCTTTCACCACCGGGCCGTTTCCGGGCCGTTTCCGGGCCGACACCGAGCCGACACCGGGCCGGGACATTGTGCAAACGTTATATCACCGAGCTCGCACCGGGCCGGGGCCGGGCCGACACCGAGGCTCGGTCGCCGTGCCACGTCCGGGCCGATTCCGAGCGTTGGGTGTCAATCACAGCGGGCAGCGACCGGGCCGTTTCCGTCGTTCTAATGTCAAAGAAAGTCTGTCATTGTCACTGAGTCATTGTCATTGTAATTTATTCCAGCACTGCAACATACTTGCATAAGTTCTCTCATTTATACGATAAAATACGATAAACAAAGCTAAATAAAATGTCGAAGAAGAAGATACTATGTTCTTCAAAACAATTTGGCGTGCATCGACTTTGGCGTTCCCGTGAAGCAAGAGGAGAGTTCAAAATGTTGTGTATCTTTGGACCTATGATGACAAATTTTATGATTATTTTCACGTGACACAAGATTCTATCCATGAAAAAGTTAAACACTGTTTGGAAAAGAAAATTACTAGGTTCCAGAAACCGATATCCTCCGAACATCGACTAGCTCTTTGTTTAAGGTAAGCAAAATGCAAATTCAATAAAATCTAAGTAGGTATGCGCTATGAGAGTGTGGGTGAGTTGTGTATTACCTGCATTTTTCTCCAGCCCCGCTATTCTGTAACTTGTTTTAAGCTCAACTTCCTCAACGTTCACCCACAAATATATCTTGACGCCGTGATTCGTAGAAACTACGCGTAATCAGAGGTCTGAATGAAGGGTTGAGAACATGCTTGTTATAGGTACTAGTGAAGTCGCAAGTATCCATACGCTACGGTAACTGTGTTTGTGTACAATCAGGTGGGCAGATCCTATATTTTATGCTGTGCAGCAATGCGTCTATATTTTGTGTAAACATAAATGTGTGCGTTATTGTTACTTGAATGTCTAAATAATATGTATTTATAAGTGTTTGGTAACTGTAGGTAACAACAGTCAATCGCTCGGAGTTGACGCTTGAGGAGAAAAACAAATGAAATAAATAATGCTACCCAATCATATCTATAGGTAATGCTAATAATTATAAATTAAAATCCATTTGTAAATTATAAATTAAGGTAAAATTTATTTGCAGATTCCTGACTACAGGGGATTCATTCAAAACACTCTGGCTCAATTTTCGAATTGGTCATTCTACCGTTTGTAAAATTGTTAACGAAACTTGTCGAGCAATATTTTGTTTAATGAAAGAGGTGGTGGCCACAGCCAAATGAAGAGACGTGGAGGAAAATTGCAGATGAATTTGAAAGGCTGTGGCGTTTCCCAAATTGCATTGGAGCATTAGATGGCAAGCATTTTTGTATCGAAGCACCAGTAAATAGTGGTTCTGTATACTTTAATCACAAAAAAATAATTTTCCATAGTTTAATTGACCTTGGTTGACGCACATTACAAATTTATCTACGTGGATGTTGGATCTTAAGGCCGGAATAGCGATATGGCAGCTTTTTTGCGAATAGCTCTAAAGAGCTATTCCTAAAGGACAGAAATTAAATAATAATACTTAAAATACCTGGTCGATCTTTGCCGAATTCAATAATTACGGGTACCACCCCGTTTGTCATGGTTGGCGACGAAGCTTTTCCTTTGAAAACATATTTGATGCGACCGTCAGGCCAATGGTAGAGATCCAGAAACAAATTATAATTTCAAATTATCTCTTGCCTGACGGTTAGTGGTAAATGCTAGGAGGATGATGGTGATTCCATGGTATTTTTGGGGCCTTGATTGAACGTAGAACCGATGGCCGTTGGTGCGGAAAGTTTCTCGAGTGGTGACCAAGTACCTCAAGAAGGTGGACTGATGACCTGGTAGGCAAATGCGCTCGCCTGGCGCAGGACCGGTAACTGTGGCATTTTTGGGGTAGGTAGGTAGGTATAGGCATCCCCAGCAACGTACTTTTTTCGGCTGATATGATGATGATGACGACATTTATGACCTTATGACATCCAATAGGGCAATTTAATTTGAACAGAAGTTTTTGAGATTTTAGATGTCAGTATATGGTGTCAAATCTCCATCTAAGTACCTTGGCTGAAATTGATCCTAAGGCTCCTGTATGTCCGTCCGTCCATCTGTTACATCATGTTACATCATCTGTTGTATCATTTGAACTCTTGGCACCTGTTTCTTCTGAAGTACGGAACCCTCCGTATGCGTATCATTTTCGTTTATGTGAATGTGTTTCCACACATTCACGTCATTCATTTGTGTGTTCGGGGGTACGTATCCTTAGGTATTCATTTATCGTGTTTACCAATTTTTTTTTTTTTTTTCATGTGGTTTTTGAACTACCCTACCTACTAACGAAACTTGGTGGACCCTGAAACACGAAAGACGTTTACAATACCCACAACCAACGCCAGCCTAAGATTGACTTCTACAAATAGGTATATATAATATCTACTTCCATTAAGCTCGGGTTTTATAAAGCCCGTTAGACCTTATTTCGATCAGTAAAGTCAAAAAATGTACCGAATTACTGAAATTTGATATGGGTCAAGTATTTTTATCTGTAGAAATATAATAAAGAGGAAAAGTCTGTGAGATTGTATTAGCTTTGTAAGGTTGTAAGTTTGTATGTAGGGAGCTAGGGAGTATTATGCGGCACCATTTATCCGAGGAGTAAGTTATTATTTTGTCTTTTTCTGGTTCTGTACTCTGTACCTAGGATCCTTCAACTACTCAGGCTCCGTCCGTCTGTTCTGTTACTGGGTTGTATCGTTTGATGATATGCCGAGAGAGATAGCTTTGGAAGTATTCTTTTATACTAAGTGGGTGGAAAACAGGCATACGGTCTGCCTGATGTGATTCCAGAATAATGAAAAGCGTGTGGCCGACCCTTTATTGATTTGAGGATTCGTTGTGGTGATAGCTAGAGATGATCACGGGTCCCTCGCTCTCATCACGACACATCTTCGGGAGTTCTTGCGACCTTACTCACCACCAGGAACACAACACCACATACCTAACCGACAGAGCAAGTAGTGGCGTTATTATGACTACGGTCTTCTGTAAGGTGAAGGCACTACTCCAGTTGGGCTGCTCCTGCTTCAAATGTGCTAGTTATAATTATATATATTGTAGGTATTTGTGTATTGTATACATATAGCTGGTTGATTCACTTACTGTTTATTCTTGCAGCATAGTGTATTATTATTTATTATAGCTTATCGCGTAGTCGAGGTACCTACTTAAGAAAGTAGTTGAACCGTAAAACACGAAAGATGATTTCAAGACCCACAACCCACGCCAGCTTAAGATTGGCTGCTAAAAATAGGTACGTACTAATCTATAATATCTACATATATTAAGCCCCTGTTTTGTAAAGCCCGTTTAACCTAATTTTCGTAGACATGGAAAAGCTTAATCATACATCACATTTTATACAAGCAGTGTATTAATCAAACTTTAAAAACCGGCCAAGTGCGAGTTGGACTCGCGCATGAAGGGTTCCGTACCATTATCTATAAAAACGGCAAAAAAATCACGTTTGTTGAAATATTTTATTTTATTTTTAGTATTTGTTGTTATAGCGGCAACAGAAATACATAATCTGTGAAAATTTCAACTCTCTAGCTATCACGGTTCTTGAGATACAGCCTGGTGACAGACAGACGGACAGCGAAGTCTTAGTAATAGGGTCCCGTTTTACTATTTAAGTACGGAACCCTAAAAACAACAAGGCATAACAACGTGTGATGCTAAAAAAGGGGTTAGACTCAGCATAATGTTGCAGTGAGTACTGGGTAACTGATGATGTACTGAGAAATATGGTTTAACCTCAGAGCATAGAGCACAAGCCGCCGGCGGCCGCGTCGCAGTTGTTAGCTCAATGGGCATACTCTGCCGCTAGTTCACCGTCCGTTGTTACCGAGTGTGCACGCGTGCTGATCACAGAGAATATTATTTACGTTTCTTCCCAAAATGCCTGATATGATGCGCGTGTATTGTCCAATAAAAGCGTAGGTATACAAGTGTGTGTGCTTTAGAAGTGTGCGTGCTTTGTCTTGTCAATTAATTGTGCTTTGTGTGGGTAAAACTTGCGACAGGCGTACTCAATACAAATTGGCCGGCATATCCGATCTCCTTATATTAATATGTGGGTTTAACGCATCTTTATAGAACCGAGTCGAAGTATGTTAGCAGAATGGGAGTAAATATTGCTCTAGCTTAGAAAGTAGTAGGTACTCATAAATTATTATTTTTAATGCTGTTGCCTAGTGGTTAAGGCATGTGGCTGTCAAGCGGCGGTCGTAGGTTCGAATCCCGGCCCGTACCAATCAGTTTCTCGGAACTTATCACGGAGTATTTACCGTTAGCTTTTCGGTGAAGGAAAACATCGTGAGGAAACCGGTCTTATCCCAATAAGGTCTAGATCTCCCTCTGGTTTGAAAGGTCAGTGGCAGTAGCTTTCGTAAAACTAGTGCCTACGCCAAATCTTGGGATTAGATGTCAAAGCGGACCCCGAGCTCCTTTAGGGTTCAACCGGGAATAACGCTAGGATGATGATGCTGTTATGGTCCACTCTCATTTTTGGATTGCAAAGAGATATTAAATACACTTCAGCGTCAAAATTTGGATCAAGTATTTTTATCTGAAGTAATATAATACAAAGGAAAAGTCTGTGAGATTGTGAGGTTGTGGTTGTGCTTTGTAAGTTTGGATGTAGGGGGCAATATCCAGAACCATTTATCCGAGGAAGTTCTCATTTTGTCTTCTTTGGGTTCTGTACGCAAAAGGACCCTTACTGTTACTGGGTTTAATAGTATTGTTTGACGATATGCCGAAAGAGATAGCTTTAGAAATTTTAGTTTGTAGGCATACGGTCTGCCTGATGCGATTCCAGAATCATCACTGACGCTGTGCCGACCCTTTGTCGATTTGAGGATTCGTTCCGTTGCGCGTTGTTAGCAAGAATCAACCCGGCCATAACACAAGCCGGAAACAACACAGCCTCGGGAGCTCTGGCGACCTTACATGTCACCAGCAACACAACACCGCATACCTACTGAGCAATAGTAGGATAAGATTGGTACTCGTACATAGGTAGGTATAACTGCAAATAATAGGTTTAGCTACTCTTTCCGGAGATAGCGTTATAATTATATCTATCTATAGTATGCTGTTATTATAATTATAAGACAACAAACTCGGCAGCTGCACTGTTCCTTCTGAACCTCGCAGCGCACACTGGAACTCTATCAGCGACATCAATACGAATACATATATTTACCAGTGTGAAACCGCCATACGATTAATAATTATAAGACGATTCATTTACTTACCTACGGTTTATTTAAAAGCTTAAATCTTGCAGCATTATCTATTTTTACAGCTTATCGTTATCGCGTAGTCTTGCTTTATGAAAAAGAACTTGCTGTATTGAGTTTGATTAATAATCCACTACCAAAAATAAAACTAAAAGAACCCTGCATTTATTTAATTCACTGAATAAAACTTTACTTTGGATGTTTTATTTCTTGTTACATGTACGAGCAACGTTAGCCGGTCTAGATGATACAATACTGCAGCCACAACAGGCTGATAGCCAAACGAGCTGGTTTCCGATCCAGCATCATCACACGTAGCATGATGCCATCACTTCTCTGCCAGCGGGTAGACCCAACTGCTTCACCACATGTAACGGCGGCGGAGAGACGATGGCCCATCGGATGCCATTACTTCTCTGTCAACGGATGGAAATAATTTCTTCACACATGGCACGGCGAAAAGACGATGACCTATCGGATGCCATTATTGCCATGCCATCACTTCTCCGTCAGCAGGCGGCCAATCGCAGCCGATCTACTACTCAATAAGTTTACCTACCTATACTATACTTTAGTATTCAATTTTGTAAATAAAACTATTGGTGTTTTATTTTATTCCAACGGTAAATTGGATTACTTCCAGCTTTCATAATGGAACTTGACTTTGACATCAAGTCATGGCCATAGACAAAACACTTAGCTGTCATCAGGTTTTATCCGGATAAGGTTAGTTGGGCTACGTTACGAGCCGTTAGGTTGGTTACCATTTCCAAGTAATGTTATTCGCTAACCTAGGTTAAGGTTAGTTCACATGCATGTTACTCAGACTAGCAAAAGCGGAAATCGGAAATTTTCTATCGCTCTGAACGGGTCTATCCCAGAAGTTCCATATTTTCTAGTTCCATATGGAACTATCGGTACATTTGTAAATGTCAAACAAATGATCCCAATAGTTCCATATACTAGCTTTTACACCTGGTTTTATTTTAGTTTTAAATCAGTTGAGTACCTACCTATCTTCGGAGATGTGCTCTAGGGTGAATCAGTTGTATTTCGATTCTCCAACAATTTATTTGACCATTTTTTTAAAGTATTTCTTATTTCTATTTTGTGACTGTACCTACACGATTAACAGCGTTCAAACATTACTATGAACGTAAAAGGCACGCTTATGCATTTGATATTTTAAGAGTTATATGTATAGACAAAGTTTGTACTTTGTTAGCAGAAGTAGACGTTTGATATGAAAAAAAATCCATGCATCCCTACCAGTGGAGACAACCCGGTAGGGATAGGTAGAACAGGGGAATATGAACCATTAGTTCCATATGGTACTTCTGGGAAATTTCCTTCAAAATTAATATCCCGGTAGATCCATATGGAACTAAAAAATATGCATGTCAGACCCACCATTACCCCTAGCCATACCCCTGGGGGTAGGGTGGGACTGAACCATACCACCGTAGTGCTGTGCACTATATGCTTTCAGGTTTTGTTTGTCCAAATATTACGTACACTGGTGTTACCTAAATAGCATCCCATTCAGGGACTTATTTCGGTTACGGTTATACAGGTATGAAACCGCTATTCAATTACGGTACCGTTATGTCGTAAAGGTTGTGCGCGCCGCACGAACATAACGGTACCGTAACCGTTTTGAAATAACGGTATTATAAAGGTAACCGAAAAAAAAAATAAGTGAGCTGGCACTACAAACATTGACAGAAGAAGCATTGGCTATTACTAAACATTTAAAGACAAAAAGACAAAACATCTGTGCGGCTGCCGGCGGTTTGGCAACAATGCCAGGCCAAAGTCGATATATCGGTTACCTATAAAAAGCGGTTACGGTACCGGAAAAAATAAAGAATAAGCGATAGCGGAATATAAAGGTTCTGCTACCGAAACCGCCATTTGACAACCGATATGACGTCGTAACGTAAAAATATAATACCGGTATTTTTCGGTTATGCAGTCCCTGAGCCCATGTGACAAAGTATAAATACTTATAATTAAGTTTTATATGATTGTTCTTAATGATAATCTTAAGGCGCTGTCAACACCAAAAACGCGCACACTATCTATTTGTATCGGAGTAAACGAGAGCGAGTGTTACTTGTGCGGCCAGGTTTTAGCCGAAAATAATGAATAAAAATAAAAAAAAAAGTGTGGATTTTTTGTGAAATATGGCTCGTCTACGGTTTAGGTATGAATATGTGGACTTCATGTTTTGAATTGCAGACCCATACGTCAAAAAAATAAGGACATAGAACCGTTTAAAATGATTTTAAGACCAATCTTTGCAATTATTTTCTATCGAGCCGATTTCGTCCAATTATGTTCCGTCTACGGTCTTGGAAATATGATGAATATTAACATATATTTTTTTTGATGTGCTAGAACAAATAGTTTTTCTTAAACAACTGCTTAAATATTATCAATTTTAACAAATTTGGTCTTGTCAGCCTCTTAAGGTTGTCGCCCCGCGTAACCGCTCGCCACGGGACCGGCGCCGCCTCACCTCATCGGCTCGCCGTAAACCAGGCGTCAATCATACGCAAGCACGTAACGGAAACAACGGCTCAGCACCACCGAGGTGTCCGCGCGGCTGCACCTTACGGCTGGGCGACAGCGCGCTTAAAGCGAGGCGGCGGCTAGCTGGTGGTCGATGATCTTCGATGCCGCTCAGTTTGAAGTTGAATGTAGAGCAGAACGCACGGTTATGATTATGAATCAATTTTTCAGTGCGTGACATGGCTATGGCAGCCCTATGGCCCGCGGAGCGGGGCTCCTATTTCTGGTATGTTTGCCCTTCGGGCATCTGAAGATACCTCACGAACCTAACCTACCTAACTGGTTTTGCCAGAACGGCTTTCGTTATTTTCAGTTTCATAAAATAAATATTTGTATCTGTTAGGTACCTATTTATTTTTCTATTTTTGCATCAAATCCCAGCACTACTAACGGTGGTATGGTTCAGTCCCACCCTACCCCCAGGGGTATGGCTAGGGGTATGGTGGGTCTGACATGAAAATATGGAACTTCTGACCCCCCTGAACGCACGGTACGAGTTTGATATAAATGCAGATAAGTGTATAATTTACTAGGGGAAATATATACTTATCTGCATTTAAGGTGTCTTTTTTTTGCCAGTGATGAATGGCGTTTAAAAAATCTGCTCATTCTAGGAAGATGGCAATCTATCCGCACATTCCTTACATCTGACTAATCTTAGGCACGAGTAAATCAAGGCGATATCAGTACGAAAACTGTAATTTACCTAATAATAAGAACGCGTTTTTGTAAATGAGCTAAGCATTAAAAAAAACTAATAGTCGTGTGTTACACATACCATGTCAAATCTGTCAGATATTGTAATTTTCCAAGATTTGCAAAAATAAAATTAAAATTATACTTTGTCCTGTTTTATTTATTATTGTATTTAGTATAACCAGTTAGACAACCAGAAGCTACTTCTGGATATTCAGTTTGATAACGGAACAACAAATTAAGTTCTAAGGCTGAGCGCAAACGTTCGGGTTCCACGTACGGTTTCCTACCATGCAGAAATCATATGCGGATACCGAACGTTTGTGCCCAGCCTAAATCCTAACTTATATTATACATGCGAAAGCTCTGGCAATATATCTGTCTGTGTGTTACGTTTTCACGCTTAAATCTCTGAACCGATTGAATCCTTTTGAAGGACATATGTTATTTTTATAGGGGGAGAAAACGGGGCGAATGTTAGTATAGAGCTTTATAACGTTATAAACGAGTTTCACGCGGACGAAGTTAAACGGAAACTAGTCACTCATAATTAAATAATATCATGGATCAGTCCTAATCTGACTGGTTTTTGTTAAATACAATGTAAATATATCTATTTTAATTACCTATTAGAACAATCAGACGTTATGCTTTCTCTTCATAAGATGCCTCATACAAAAATATCTAACAATGTACAATAGCCCTTAAAATTCGGTCAGTGTATCGTTGTAATAAACCTTTACATGTGCTAAACTATTTTTTATGAGGTCAACATCACATAATGTAAACCGACTAAATGCAAGGTTAGATGGACTACCATATTTCACATATTCATATATGACAGCTAACAGCCTTTGTATTTTTGATGTATATGTCCGTGCCGGGCCCGAGCCGAGACCGGGCTACGGGCATTGGAGCGTTGTTATAGTTAACCGGGCCGTTTCCGGGCCGTTTCCGGGCCGGGCTGGGACCGAGCTGCTTCCGAGCCTCGGTTGGCGGTAGAACGGCCGTCAAACGGTGGTGTTACAGTTGAGCGACCGGGCCGTGCCGACACCGAGCCGCTTCCGAGCCTCGGCCGTGGCCCGGCCGGGCTTGGGTATGACGTCAGCCGCGCAAAAACGCCGCGTTATTCTTAGAAAACGGCCCGGGCCGGAGACGGCCCGTTTTAGCGTGAATCATCCTTTAGGTTCGCGTCTTTTCGGTGGACATTGCCAAAGTTAAGGGCTATAAAGCCTAATTTTTGGTTGAACTCTGAATCCGCATAAACGGCGTTGCCCCTTCTATAATTCTATGTGATAAAAACATATTATATGTGAGCGTAAGCCCTTTACTATTGACCACCGGAAAGATGATTTTTGTTTTTGTGACTGACAATGACCCAGGTAGGATATTTTTGTACCACCTTCGCTGTAGGTACTGTCTAACCAATATGTTGCTCATCGTTCAACAAGCCTTATTTACACGATTGGTATGAGTACTTATCAGATCGCCTACATACTTACTTCGACTTTGAACAGTGTATCCAGTGTCTGAATGTTTACCTTCTTGGTTTTACGTTGCTACGGTAGTCGAACGATTCGAATTAGAGTCGAGTTTAGATTCGTACTACTTTAGTTCTTTAAATATGTAAGTAAAATGACGGATTTGGCCGAGCTTTATGCCGTTTAACTTTACTGTTAAATTTAATTTTATAAATCTAACTAAAGCTGTGATTGATGGTTAATAATCATTAGCCGCCACTTCAACAATCCGAGATATCAACGCGCCTGTTAACGGACGTATATTATTTAATTTGATAAACGACGAAGATTAGATGAGAACTAAAATTAGATTTTCACACGATTTCAGAATTGATATATTAAAGACCCGTGTTAAATTGATTGTTACATTCCCATGCAGAGGTGCAGGTAACAGTATACTTCTGTGAATAACAATATTGAATTCTAACGTTGTCAGTGATTCTGTTAATATTTTACATAAGACATTTTAGTAACTGATGGAGACATTAACCTGGCGTATCGGATTGCAATATCCGATAAATCTGTCTAACTACTCCCTGAGGAGCTTCCACAAGCGTTTAATATCGGTATCAAGCATCTGTCTCTTTTTTGAATATAAGTGTAGTAAGTGCGAGAAGGACAAATTATTTTGTCTACTTATAAATATGTAAACTTTAGATGGCTAAGATTGTGCGTTATTGTTATTATTCTACAATTTTCGCCTACGCAGTAATTTCAACGTGGTATGTGGTCTTTTATAGAGAACTAAAAGGACATCAAGAGAATCCACATTTAAATAACTATTTTACGTATGTACCTACTGCTGTTCGACCAGTTTATATGCTGGCCCATGCCCTTCTTATCTACTCAAGCATTAACGCGCTACCTACTGGGTTCTGATTCAAATTCTGTTTTATGGCATTTTAATTGCAAAGACGGAGATATCATCGAGGGCGTAGCCAAGATCCATAAATCAAAGAAAACCGTTAGTAAAATACCTAATCAATGATGAGATATCAGTGATATCACCGATGCATCACGTCGAAAACATGTAAGTATCTCTTCCGAATTTGAATTTCGTATAAATCGAAACTTTTTAATAATTAATTACTATTTCGTTGCAATGCTCCAACCGGTCCGATTTAAATATTTATAGCAATATTAAACAGTATCACGAACTTTAACTTTCTAACTCGAATTCCGTGACCGATCGCAGACGACCTGACAAACCCGTCTACCCTTATAAATTAGTTTCACATGTTAGGTATAAGTACACTCTTTTAATGAGTATAACTATAATCCCAGGCAGTAAGGTTCATTCTGTCACCTGTCATTCAATCTGGGGGCACAAACACAAATGTAGGTGCTTAAATAATACCTACATTGTAGAGCTACAATCTAAAATCTAATTGTTTAAGAAGAAAGTAAGCGACGTCTTATTAAATACATAAAAAAATGAAATTCAGCTATCTTAATTAACTTTATAGATTCCTTTAATTGTATCTAGCATAAGTAATACCGTACATATATATTACTATTCATACAGCTTTTAGCTAATAAAATGTAAAATCAATTAGGAGCGTTGTTTGCCAACAAACCGCATTGTGGTTTGGCAGATTAATTGTACCTATATAAATTTAGCTATAAGCCTTAAAGAGAGAATAAAAAAATATATATATATATATATGATGGGCTGTAAAATGTACTGAAATATCAACAGCCAGCTTTGTGTGTATCAGAATCAGAATAATGGGTGAATGCGTGATTTGGTTTCATATTTTCAAGACTTTCATTGGATCTACCTTCTAGCAGGGAACACCTCAGTTTTGCGCGACGTTGTTATTATTAGCAGTTGATGAAAATAATGTCCTATACGCATAATATTGCCTATTGCAATGACCCACACAGCGTATAATTGAAATGCCCTTACATCCAATATTTGATGATGTCATCATTATGTCATCATTGGGTTCTCTATCGTTTCCCCGAATTTCATTTTCCATAATTTCATTTGCCCGAATTTAATATTCCATAACGTTTCGTTTTCCATAATATTCATTTGACATATTATTATTTTCCATAATGTTGTATGCCCGAATCATTCATAATGCCATAATTAAACTTTATTTGCCATAATTTTATATGCAATGATTTTACTTGACAGAGTATTCATTAGATATGAAAAAACTACATTTCTGCGCGCCGTTCGAATGTTGCGAATGTTCGGTTCTGGCGCTTCGCCGCCAGCCGCTACAGCGGCACGCTAGGTTCGCTCGCTCGGCTCGCGCACTTTAAGGTCGCAGTTCTACCTAACACCCCTCTTTGCTTCGCTCGTCGTCGTACCTACACCGACCTGCCTAAGGAGTTGAGTTGGACCGAAGGCGGTGAGAATATGATACATTCTAAAAGGAACGAATGAATAAATAATAAATAAAAAATTAGTAATTTATTTCAGATTCTCATCCATATTTGACACTTTTAAATAGTAGGTACCTAATAGGTATTCATTAAAATATAATCAATAAAAATAAAAACATGTCAATTTTGAATTTAGAATATAGGTGTTACTAACATTATTTTACATCTAAAGTGGATAATGAAATTAAAGATAAAAAATGTAAACAAAGAACTGTCAACGTCAAAGTGACGTCTCAGGGGCAATCAACCAGGTTTTGGTTTTAACTAATGAATATATCGTCACTACTTTTAAAACAATCTTATATTTTACTTTGATCACTTTAATGTCGTAGGTTGGTATGAATAGGTACTTAGTAGGTGACGATAGTCCTGGTACGATATACAGCAAAAGCCTATTGCCTGCAGCCACTAGAACCACACCAAGCGATCGAAGCAAACGTGCCATTATTATATGTCTTATTAGGACAGGAAAACACAAAGAAAAAGAACACTAGATTTTTAAATTTTTATTTATTCTCTTCCACTCTCGATTTCTGAGGAAGACGTCGAATCCTCCTCAGTTACATTTATTATTAATGTCTCTGTTACATAATCCTCTACTTTTATTACATGAGCCACACAAACACTCCATCTTTGAGGATTACGAACCAAAGGTTTACAATTCCTAACCATTGCCAGTGGCGTAAATATAAACTGCACATATTTATCAATATAAAATAATTACGTTTTCATTTTGCTTATTTAAATATTTACGAATATTTTCCAGGCATTGTTTTACGTATAAATTAGTCGCATTATTTTTTATCTCGCGTATTTAACGAGTTTTTAGTTTCCACTTCTTGGGATTGATTTAATTGCAGTGGCAACACATTTGTTTACATTTTTTATCTTTAATTTCATTATCCACTTTAGTGTTATTTTACATTATGATATGATATGGAATGGAGCTTAGTGCAGTGGTTTAGGTATAGATACTTTAGTGAAGTATTCACCTCAAGTCGTCAAAATAAAACCGATTTCCTCGAATTTTATAAGTCACTTGTAGCGCCTCCTAAGCGTATTCTCCTGCAGAATAGACTCTCCACTGAGGCGATGGAGCAAATTGCATTAGCCTGCTTGAGCCTATGATAATGATAACAATTAAATACATCATTCATGAATAATGAATGACTTTATATTGTACACACCATTATCCATCCATCCATTATCCATCCACAGACCTATAAAATAGATACTTCATTTGATTGAACGAACAACTACTTATTTTATTTGTCACTAGCTTTTGCCCGCGACTTTGTCCGCGTGGAACTCGTTTATAACTTTCTCCCCCCTTTCCACCCCCTTAGGTGATAAATTTCCAGATAAAAACTATCTTTAGTAAGGATTATTTGGGAAGGCCCCGGAATTCAAAGTATCTCTATACCAAATTTCATCTCAATCGGTTCAGCGGTTTAAGCATGAAAAGGTAACAGACAGACAGAGTTACTTTCGCATTTGTAATATTAGTATGGATTGTATGAAGGAAAGGGTCATTATGGCTGAGTTGCATGATTTTATAGATAAGCTTACTCTGAACGCCTTTTTTTACAAAACCGCAAACTTGGTTTCTATGACCCGCATCACCATAATAGATTCATGTAGGATTTTTTCAGTATTATTTTGCATATTTTCATATCACACGGCCGTAAGGAACTTTTCTACTAAACCGTAGGACTAAATTAACTGACTTGTAATTTAAATATTTTATATTAAAAATAAAGAAAACGTCAACAAAATGTTGCATCTAATAGTTTTCAAAATAGCCATAATAAAACGTCTTTTTTACCCCGTTTTAGAAAACATCTTCGAAACTACCGCCATAAGGTACCTTTACCCTTGGATCGTCACATACATATATTTACCTATGTAATGTTCCTATTCCCCAGAACTCCCAACTACCGCTATATCGTAAATGGGTTCCATCCAATTTTTCACCCCCTATTTCACCTCCTTGGAGAATGCTCCAGGACTCAAACTATCTCTATACCATATTTCATCTAAATGGGCTACATCCAAATTTTCACCCCCATTTCATCCCCTTAGGGGATGATTTCCGGAATAGAAACTATCATAATTATGTCCTTTTCCAGGACTCAAACTATCTTTCAACCAAATTTTATCAAAATTTTTCACAAACAAATTTCCACCCCCAATTACACCCCCTTAGGGGATGATTTTCGGGATAAAGCTATCCTATGACATGTCCTTCCTTAACCATCGCTATACCGTAAATGGGTTCAAACCAAATTTTCATCAACCATTTCTCACCCCCTTATGTGTTCCCCTTATTTCCTACTTTCATGTGTTCCGGAATAAAACTTATTCTATGTTCTTTCCTTGGACTGAAATCAAAATCAAAATCAATCAAAATCAATTATTTATTCTGCAAATAGGCCACAAGGGCACTTTTACATGTCAAATGGTATTCTACAATATAATATTAATAATCTTACACAATAATCATTTTAAAATTGCAGATTTTAACCAA